>OY757938.1:26610143-26677643 GCA_963585895.1 Sepioteuthis lessoniana
GGGTGGGCAAGGGTATTCACTGGGTGTTGTGCAAGAAATTTAAATTTGACAATACGAACAAATGGTATATGCACAACCCATCATATGTCCTGGAGAATGACACACATAAACTCCTATAGGACTTTAACATACAAATAGATCGCTTAATCTCGGCCAGAAGACCAGACCTAATAATAATCAACAAAAAAAAAGAGAACTTGCAAAATTGTGGACTTTGCTGTCCCGGAGGACCACGGAATAAAACTGAAAGAAAGTGAAAACAAGGATAAGTACCTCGACCTTGCTAGGGAATTGAAAAAAACTGTGGAACATCAAAGTGACAATTATACCAATCGTGATTGGTACTTTTGGTAAAGTCACCAAAGGATTATTAAAGGGACTGGGGGACTTGACAATAATAGGACGAGTGGAGACCATCCAAACTACTACATTATTGAGAACGGTCAGAATACTGAGAAGAGTACTGGGGACTTGAGGAGACTTGCTGTCACTTAAGCTCCAGTGAAAGACTATCAGCTAACGCAGATGAGAAAAACTCTCAAGTAGTAGTAGTAGTAGTAGTAGTAGTAGTAGTAATGAATTATTTTCTTTACTAAAATGAGTATTTACATTTAATTAAAGATTTTTTAATTAGGTTTAAAATAATTGTGTAAGATGTGGATGTAATATAATTAAATTAGATAATTACACTTTCACAACAAACTTCCATATTAAATTTCATAGAGGAAGATATAAATTGTAATCAACGGAGTATTATAAATGGTAAATTAATATTATCTAATATTTTCGAAAGTATTATTATAAATGAATTTATGATGGAAGGGGATAATGCAGTATGTATATGCTTTGATTTTAGCAAGGTATTTGATACGATATCTCATTATCGTTTACTAGTGAAAAGGAAAAACTTAGGTATTTCAAATGAAATTGTAAATATTAAAAGATATTTTTTGACATTTTTACGACGAAAGTAAAAATTGGCAACAATTATTCTGAAACACAGACTATACCCTCCGCTATCTCAAGAGGATCGGTACAGGGATCTTTGTGGAAATATTCCTAAATGATTTACCTACTGATATAAAATAAAAATAAAACTATTTGCTGATGATTGGTTGGTTGGTTTTTATGGCATATCAACCTTTATAGGTTATTTAATGCCAAATCCATTTTTATATACAAAACCAGTTCTATTTCAAACAATTCAGTTTAGCATGAGTACACTGTTCACTTGTCAAAAACATTTCTACTTCAAGCCATTCAGTTTAGTCAAACAGTTCTATTTCAAATAATTCAATTTATTGTAAGTACAGTTTCAATGTCAAAAATAGTTCTATTTCAAACAATTCAATTTAGTGTAAGTACAGTTTCAATGTCAAAAACAGTTCTATTTGCTGATGATGTCAGCTACTTGTTTGACCATTATCAAAAGAAACAACACAGAAGGATTTAAACAAATTGTTCAATTGAGAAGATATTTGGAAATTAAAATTTAACATAGACAAACGTCAAGTAGTAGAGACTGGATACAAAAACAGTAAAGTTGTATATAAATTAAGCAACAGTGAAATCCAAAAAAAAAAATTAGTAATGCAATTAGGGGTCTTGATTTGAAGATCCATTTAAAGCTGACAATTCTATTTTGTCTATTTTATCAAGGGCAAATAGAATGATTGGTTGGATGATTAAAAATATTATGTCAACAGAGGCAAATGTTTTAAAAATATATAAAACTTTAATAAGACCTCATATTGAATATTGTACTCAGGGTTGGGCTCCAGTGGCGAGACATGGAAATCGGAGCGCAACATTGATATTGGAGGGTTTACAAAGAAGAGTGACAAAAATAGTAAAATGAGTAAAAGATTACAGTTACAGAAAGAGATTAGAGTAATTAGAATTATCTTCTTTACTAGAAAATAGAATGAGACGTAATAGAATAGAAGCTTTCGAAATAATTAATAGAATTTCTAATTATGGTAGCCATTTTTTTTAAATATTTCTCCTCAAACTGGAAATATACTGTTATGACAGACATAAAGAATTAAATCTACTGACTAGTTGGACTTTTTTTTTTTTTTTTTTTTTTTTTTTTTTTGCTAACAGAGTTATATATTTTTGTTACAAATTACCTTATCAGATGAAAAACAAAAAGAGTGTCAAAAAAAGATTAGATAGGATGATCTCAGGAATAAGATTTAAAAAAGAATTTAAGAGGGGATTTTTGGGAAGTATCGGATGAATTTGTTCTGTATATAGATATTGTATGAATAGTGTATATGTGCTGTTCAAAGATTCTTATTTGAAGGTTGATATGAGAAGATAGTAAAAAAGGGAGATGCTAAAGGAGGCGTAACAAGCAAATAATAAAGACACATTGTTATGGTGACAAGTGTCCATGCGATTGGCCAGGAAATCATTTCAAAGATTTCATCCAAAGTAACCAGAAGACTTCAAAGTTTGATGTCAGTAAATGGGAGTTCTGAGTAACTCACTGTTCCGAAGAGAGTAAATCATTCATGCAGGAAGTATAGCACTTAAATCGTAAAATATGCATCACTGTAAACTCAAAATGACGCTCAAAAACAGAATCATAAGGTATTACCATTTAATCTACAAAACCACATGATTTGTAATAATTCCAATTGGGAGTTCCTGTCAAAGACTGATTTTCTAAATTATACCAACTTAAATGGAACCAAGAGACATACAGTTATATTCTATTTATGACGGGGGTTATCATTGAATAGGTGCCCCTGGCGTAATGGTTATCGTCGTAGGAAATGGACGCGGCGACACGAGTTCAAATCCTGGACGAGACTGATGTCATTTCACATAGCACTAATACTCTTGGGAAAGGTATGATCCAATTATTCCCCCTCCAGCTATGGATAAATAGTAGGGCAGACTAGGTTCTTCAGCATTGCTGAGGCAGCTAGTCTACGAGAAGGAAAACTCTGAATTCAAACCTGTTAAACTCCGCTGAAAAATTGACCGTGTGTCATATCCTGCCCGAGCGGAGGGGTTGGTAAATAGGATCATTGAAAATGGATCCAGTGACTTGAGGTCGAATCTTGGTCGAGCCTGTTGTCATTTCAATTAGCATTAATACATTTGAGAGTGGTATGAATCCAACTTGTCTCCCTACAGCTATAGGCAGACTGAATTCTGTAACCTGTGTATGTTAGTCAGTCAAAGAAAGGGAAAAGTGAATTCAGATCTCTTAGATTCCGCCTAAAAATTGACCTTGTTTCACTTCTTGCTCATACGTTGGATTGAGTAATTAAATATATTCTATACTAACGACATGAAAAACAAATCTGAATAATATGTAGCAAGGTGTGTAGATCAATTAATGGTTTTGTTTGCTTTGGGGTTTTTTTGCGGGGTAGGGGTGGGGGTTGCTTAATGGTATATCAACTATTATGGCCTAGTCGGTTGAGGCTATAGAAAACATCGACTGCATCTCTGCAGAGGGGTAAGACTCCCCCAACGCGTGTCCAAGATATGACACTAAGCAATCTGATGGTCAGGCTCCAGTAATTCCTGACCTTTGGGGAATGCAGTGAACTCCTTCATTGCCATCGTTCCTAGGTCCATTTTAGCCCGGAGTGGTAGCATCTGATAAGGATCCCATCTATATGTCAAGTAGATGTGTTATATTTTGACCTTCGACCCAGCCCAAAAATACTATTCCAAGGTAATACACCGGAAGGAAGTGACACATTCCAACGGCCAGTAATCGAAAGAGATCGCGTGGGCGGATTAAGGCTTATGATATGGGGAAAGGTGAAGGTCCCATTGTGCCATTACAGTCATGCACCGGAAGAGAGTAACCTCTGAACTGCATGACAGTTATTTCTGCTTGATGACGATTAAACATTCGATTTCAAAGATCCAGTAGGCGATCGTGTGGGCGTTGAGTTATTATTTAACTCAGTTGAGTTTGGGTCCCAGAGCAGTTGCCAGCAGACTTCCAGACAGTAGAGACCAGATGTGGTAGGGAAGGCCACACCCGACCGAGGGGTCACTCGGAAAACCCCCGAAGCAGTTGCCAGCAGACTTCCAGAGGGTTAGAGACGAGATGTGGTAGGGAAGGCCACACCCGACCGAGGGAGACCTCGGAAACCCCCGATGCAGTTGCCAGTAGAATTCCAGACAGTAGAGACCAGATGTAGTAGGGAAGGCCACACCCGACCGAGGGGCCCCTCGGAAAAGCCCCGATGGAGTGGACCCCAAGACCTCTGGTTGAGCATCTAAGAGAACAAGAAAGACACAACGTGACGGTCATAACAGTGGGGTCAAAATATGAAGTTTATGTTCGGTCTCCAGCATCCTCTCACATGCAAACCCTTCAACAACCCTTTCGAACCCTTGCAATAAAGTGAGAGGTAAATATGTTTTAAAGAAGTCTTCATGCTTCCTTCCTTCCTGCGTCTTTATCATGCATCGTTTATTCATGCGTCTGTCTTTGATGTTGTGTCGTTGTGATGCATGAACGTTTAAATAACTATACAACATTTGGTTGGTTGGTTGGTTGGTTGGTTAGATTTTATGGCTTATCAACCTTTGTTGGTTATTTAATGCCAAATCCATTTTTATATACAAAACCAGTTCTGTTTCAAACAATTCAGTTTAGCATGAGTACACAGTTTAATTGTCAAAAGCATTTCTATTTCAAGCTATTTAGTTGAGTCAAACAGTTCTTATTAAAACATCTCCGTTTAGTATAAGTATAGTTTTTGTTTACGCACAAATGTCAAAACAGTTCCATTTCAAACAATCCAGTTTAGCATTGGTACGCAGTTTAAATGTCAAAATAGTTCTATTTGAACAATGCAGTTTTTATACAAATAAACAGTTCTATTTCAAACAATTCAGTTTAGCATAAGTATACACTTTAATTATCAAAAACATTTCTATTTCAAGCTATTCAGTATAGTCATACAGTTCTAATTAAAACAATTCCGTTTAGCATAAGTACACAGTTTAGTTCTATTTAACTCATCGATAGGGCCTTATCAGGTGCTACTATTCCGGGCCAGAATGGACCTTGGAGCGATGGCACTGAAAGAGTGCTCCGCATTCCCCAAAGCTCCAGCATCACTGGAACTTCATCTATTTTTTTAGTGCCATATCCAGTACACTCGTTGAGGTGAGGGGGGTGGTCTTACCCCTCTGCAGAGAAGCAGTCGGTGTATATTCAGCTCCAGCCGACTGGGCAAATGTCAAATAGATCTGTTTGACATTAAATGAGCAAACAAATGACATGTTCAAGCTTGATTGTTAGAAATAAAACTGTGTAAGCAAATGAATGATATTTAATTGAACTGTTAGTGTTAAATGGTAGTACTTGAAAACATTTACCTGTGAACAAGCAAGTGGGGTGTCCTCGTGGTGTAATGGTTAAAGCGATGAGCTGCGGAATCGTAGTACGCGAGTTCGTACTCCAGTCGCGCTATTACGTTCACTTTCGGGCAAATGCCCTTGGGAAAGGTATGAACCCCCTTATTCTCCCTCCAGCTATGGGTAAATAGTAGAATGGACTAGGTTCTTCAGCCTTGGTGAGGCAACTAGTCTAGGAGAAGGAAAACTCTGAATTCAAAACCTGTTAAACTCCGCTTAAAAATTGACCTTGTGTCATACCCTGCCCGAGCGGAGGGGTTGGTAAATAGTACCTGTGAACAAACAAGTGATTGATAGTAAATAGAATCATTCGTATTGGATAGAAATGACATATGCACAAACATATGTATAAAAATAATTTAGCATTAAATAACTTACAATGGTTGATATGCCATAAAATCATATCAAACCAAATTTCAACCATTTTCATACATGGGTTATTTAATGCCAAAGCCATCCCGCTAAAAGAACAGTAGTGGTACTATCTAAGGTTCTTTGTTTAATGACATATCAATCTTTGTGGGTTATTTAAAGCCAAAGCCATCCCCGTAGAAGAACAGTTGTGGTACTATTTAAGGTTTCTTTGTTTAATGACATATCAATCTTTATGGGTTATTCAATGCCAAACCCATCCCGGTAGAAAAACACTAGTGGTACTATCTAAGGTTCTTTGTTTAATGACATATCAATCTTTATGGGTTATTTAATGCCAAAGCCATCCCGGTAGAAGAACAGTTGTGGTACTATTTAAGATTTCTTTGTTTAATGACATATTAATCTTTATGGGTTATTTAATGCCAAAGCCATAATTCTAGAATAACAGTACTGGTATCATTTAACACATAGCTGGGTGGATAATGGGGTTTCATACCTTTCCGAAAATGAAGTTCAAATTCTTTTACTACGATTTCGTACTTTAATTACGACGCCACGGCAACATCCTCTGCAACTCGAGCTTTCTCTAGGCATATGAAATGGCGAATGATACGCCACATACTTCAAATAACAATAGATTATCCGAATGTTATATGAATGGATAAACCGATAAATCTCTTATATTTCTCTACTAAATTCAATGAAATTTTTCACAATGATATTAACGCATGTGGCCCAGAGTAAAACTACGTAAATATATATATAAAGAACAACTTATTTTTGGACTGCACCAAAATCATATTTTTTGGTAAAGTGTTTCCATCCAATCATGCAATCTCTACGAAGACTCGAAAGAGAAGAAAGCATGAAAAACCTTTTAAGGGAATTCGTTGCATTGCGTTTCTAATTTTCTTTCCACACAGACGAGGACATCACTTCGGAAGAAGCAAACAAAACCCCACCCACCCTGACGTGGGACGGGAAAATTGTCCCCGCATAGAACCAGTTCCGATATATCTCTCTCGATTATTTTTCCGAGAGCCCAAATCTAGGGCAACTAAACTCAACTGGGTAACGTTTGGGGATCCTGAACCCACCTCTACAATGCCACAAAATATAGTTAATTAATAATAATTTGCTTATATCTCCTTCTTTAAACTGGATTATATATATATATATATATATATATATATATATATATATATATATATATACGAGGTGTATACGATAAGTTTCCAGACTTTTTTCGTATGGGCATTTAAAATTGTAGACTCTTGAAAATTCATTATGTTATTGCTATACATCTTATGAGATGATTGACCAATTTTTATGACTTCAGGTTCAAATGAATAGCTTCAACAGCAATTGGAATACACCCTACTAAAGCCTGATTGTCACAGCTGGTGAATTTCAAAAATGTAATCTGACACTTTAGAAGAACGATATGTAATAAAATTCAGTTTTAAAGTTGGAAAGAATGCCACAGAAACTTATGGAATGCTTCAGACTGCTTTTGGACCATCTTACATGAATCGAGCATGAGTTTGTGAGTGGCATAAGAGATTCAAGGAAGGCAGGGAGTCTGTGAAGGATGATGAGATGTGTGAGAGGAGTAAGGAAGTCAATACACCTGAGTTGATTGGCCAAACGGTTAGGGTTAGGGTTACTATGTTGAGGTTTTAAGGGAGTTCAGGTAGAGATTCCAAGGGAAGAGGCCAGCACTCTTCAAATCGGCTCAGTGGCATTTCCTCCTGGACAATACACCAGTCCACAACTCCATCGTTGTCATAGACGATTTGACCTAGGTAGGCATCAAGACAGTTCCTCAGCCTCCCTATAATCCAGACTTTGCTCCCTGTGATTTTTGGTTATTCCCTACGCTCAGAGGCTGTCGTTATAAGACAATTGAGGAGATGAAAGAGGCTGTGACGAAGATCATTGACACGCTCACCCAAGAAGACTTCCATGGGGTCTTCCAGAAGCTGTTAGAACAGCACAACAAGTGCATTGTAGCCGGAGGAGAATACTTCGAAGGGGACTAGAGTTTCATGTGTGTACTGTCAATAAAAGTGCCCATACGAAAAAAGTCTGGAAACTTATTGTATGCCCATCGTATATATATATATATATATATATATATATATATATATATATATATATATATATATATCAAGCCAGCTCTCTGTCTCTGTCTGATGTCTGTCTATCTATCTATCTATCAATCTATATATGTATATATATATATACTGTAACAGTGTTGGTTGTCACTAATTTACATTGTTGGTTTGTAACGAACCAAGTGCGATATAATTTGGAGAGTGCTCAATATTTGTGATTGAGCTATCATATTATAATAATTATTTATATTTTTCGGACTATTGTCCTCATCTTTGTCGCCATATTTATCACAATGTTTCAGCCACAGTACGATCCGGTCTTCTTCAGGTTTTTGGAATGTCGAACTTAACCACCTATTTCGCTTACCAGGGTAGACTGTTCTAGTTTCACGAGCCATGTTATCAGTTATCTCCTGTTAATTTCCCCTCTGAAAATTCTCCACTGCTTTCACCGGGTATTCCAACCACCTGAAGAAAGCCGGAGCGTACAACGACCAAAACGTTGTGATAAACATGGCGAAAAAGATAAGGACAATACTCCGAAAAATGTAAATAATGTACATAATACCTCATCTCAGAAATATAGACAGATATACGTGGTGCTTTCAATCAGTTTCCAGACTTTTTTCTACAGCCGGTGGAAAATACTTCGAAGGGGACTAGAGTTTCATGTGTGTACTATCAATAAAAGTGCCCATACGAAAAAAGTCTGGAAACTTATTTAATGATCCTTGTATAATAATAATGAATAAATATATATTAGATTTTATAGATCTAATACCATGGAAGTTTGTCTGCGACCTTAGGTTTCATGAAGTTTTACAAACAACAATCATCAGGCAGATAACGAAAGAAAATGAAGAAATCGAAAAATACAGAAAAATACAGTCAAAAACCGTTAGAATTTTTATTTATAAACGTAAATATAAACGTGTAGAATGGTTGGCTAGAATCACTATAAATATCATATTATATTCCTTACGTACGTACAATCATGAATCACTATAATATATACGCAATATAAAATCAACACAATATAACTAATTCAAATTATTATTGAAATCTAACTTAAATCACATCCCAGCATACCAATATTGTATAATATTCCATGATGTATGACAATATAACATATCCCTCCACCTTAATATTGATTGTGATTCTGGCCTACCATACTACACTCGCCTCTTTACGCTTACAAATCATAACTTTATTTTCTTCGAAATGCAATGATGATGTTTTGTTCTTTAGTTAAAATCACCCCCACAAATATGCATCCGAGTACATAAAGAAACAAACAAAGAATTTTTTCTCGGCTCTGATGTAGCAAGTCCAGGTACATAACAACGTTCATCTATCCGGAAGACAACCTCAAGTTTATCGCGCTGCATATGTCTCTTCACGCACACATATACTGAACACCACTTATACGTTCACACACAATTATACGCAACTATAACCCCCCACACACACACACACACATACACACACACAAGCACACATAAAGATTTGTACACCATTCTCACAGTTTTCACCTGTATTTTTCGATTTCTTCATTTTCTTTCGTTATCAGTCTGATGACTGTTGTTTGTAAATTTTCATGAAACCTAAAGTCGTAGACAAACTTCCATGGTATTAAATATATAAAATCTAATATATATATATATATATATATATATATATATATCATCATTCATCATCATCATGTCGTGCCGCCAGCACGGATATCCCTGACCCTCTCTCGTCACTTCTCCCTATCGTTCATCCCTTCTGGTAGGTCTTCAGAGCTATATCCCTTATCCTCACATAGCTGCTGTGTGTATGTTCGGGCTGGTCGTCCTGCTATTGCCCGGCCATATGTGGGGGTCCATAGGAGTACATCACTTATGAGCTCGTCCCAGCTTCTCCCGCAGTGTCCTGCGCGTCTGGTTCGTCTATCGATCATATGGAAGTCAGACCTGACCGATAAAATGAAACGCAGTTTCTTCCAAGCAGCGGTCTTGTCGATACTGCTATATGGATGCACTACTTGGACGCTAACAAAACGGCTGTCGAAAAAGCTAGACGGTAATGACACAAGAATGCTGCGAGCAATATTGAACAAGTCCTGGAGGCAACACCCCACAAAGCACCAACTATACGGCCACCTACCTCCCATCACGAAAACTATCCAAGTTATATATATATATATATATATATATATATATATATATAATTTTTGCCCAGTTACAACAAACAACATGTCTAAAAAGAAATTTTAATCGATGAATTTCTATTCACTTAAACTAAAAAGGAATATTTATCAATAAAACTAAGCGAAATTTTAATATATTTATTATCAAAATTCAGTGAGATTCTTATTCAAGATATTAAGAAAATGTCTATGTCTGTCTCGGATTACTTACTTCTTCTCATGTCATTTTGAGAATCTATTATTTTAGATGATAGCAGTCCAAAAATAAATACACCGATGCAATTCTGAAGTGCTCGTAGAGGTAGAGAATGAAATTTGATAAGTACGAAGTGTGTTTGCCCAGTCAGCTGGGGCTGAAGAATACACTGACTGCACCTCTTCAGAGGGGTAAGACCCCCCCCCCCTAACGAGTGTCCTAGATATGACACTAAACAATCTGATGATGAGGTTCCAGTAGTGCTGGAGGTTTGGGGAGTGCGGAGTACCCCTTCATTGCCATCGCTCCCAGGTCCAATCTGGCCGTATCTATGGGTTAAATAGAACTAACAGCATACTTATGCTAAAATGAATTGTTTGAGTAAACTGAATAGCTTTTTTTTGACAATTAAACCTTACTTACATTTAAACTGCGTGCTTATGCTTAACTGAATTATTTGAAATAGATCTGTTTTTCGACATTAAAACTGTATTTACACTTAACTGAATTGTTACGTATAACTGCTTGAATAGTTTGAAATGGAAGTGTGTACTTATGCTAAACTGAATTGTTTTAAATAGAACAGATTATTTACATAGAAATGGATTTGGCGTTAAATAACCTACAAAGGTTGATATGCCATAAAACCCAATTAACCAAACCAAACGAGGTGTGTGTTGAAAATAGTATGAGATATTAAATTTTTCAAATGTTTGAATTTAAAACTCAAATGAAGACGTGAAGGATACGCATTCCTCCTATGGGAAATGTGGAAAATCAAATAAAATATTAATTTTTGGCAAAAAATCGACTCGAGAAACTGAAATATTTATATCTGTATTTTTGTATCTATTGACCAATTGACGTTTATCAGCTGTTCTTAAAATTCCTTTGAGATTTCCCTGATGACAATATTTGACTTACTGCGTAAAATTTGAAGGATCAAAACCAAAAATAATTTAAGAAATTTTTCTTCACTTAAGACTGTTCAAAAATAGGTAAATCATCAAATCTTTTAAGTCTACTTTAGACTCTTTCAGAATCATATAAATAAGACAATAGAAAACGTTTTTTTTTACAGTTTTCAGTAAATATAACATAGTTATGTATTTATTGATTTGCTATTTTTCTCTTGTTCAGTTTATGTTTCTTGTATACTCACAACCATAATGATATCAATACAACAGTACTACAAATCCATATTCAAATACAGTCAAATACAAAACACAGGCGAACTTCGTTGTTCAGGTACGAACGTTTTATTAATTTCTGACTTTAGTTCTTCGACACGAGGAGAGAGACAATTCTTACAAGTCTTTCGTATCATACTACGCAAACAACACCCCAACGCTCGGCACATCTCGTGGTCCAATCTCAATTTCTCAACACCTTGGTCGGACCCCAACTTCTCAACATCATTGTCAGACCACAACTTCTCAACACCATGGTCAGACCCCAACTTCTCAATAACATGGTCAGACCCCAACTTCTCAACACCATGGTCGGACCCCAACTTCTCAACACCATGGTCGGACCCCAACTTCTCAACGCCATGGTCGGACCCCAACTTCTCAACACCATGGTCAGACCCCAACTTCTCAACACCATGGTCAGACCACAACTTCTCATCACCATGGTCAGACCCCAACTTCTCAACACCATGGTCAGACCCCAACTTCTCAACAACATGGTCAGACCCCAACTTCTCAACACCATGGTCGGACCCCAACTTCTCAACATCATTGTCGGACCTCAACTTCTCAACACCATGGTCAGACCCCAACTTCTCCACACCATGGTCGGAACTTAACTGCTGTGATTTTTTCAAAATCTTCCAAATTCTCAGCCCATCTTTTCTGGGCCTGACGTCATCTACACTCCAGCCACATTTCCTGTCTGGGGTTTATTATGACAGTCACCATTGTCATATCCTTTGCGCACGAGCGTAAACTACACCAATGGACTACTAACATGAACTCTTAACCCGAATAGTTCAAAGCCCAACCAAACTGAAAGATAAAATATAATTAATGAAAAATGATTAAAATAAAAATCATTCCTTAACATGTTGAGTGAATTTCTGTATTCCCCAAGATTTAAAAGAAATCAATTGATCGGAACAAGTCGAGATTTAATATCACTAAAGTAATTTGACAAACAAAAATATTAACCCTTTCTTTGTTTACATTTTAATTGTGTTGGAAAAATTCGTAGAATTATAAAAAAATATATCTTCATCTGCTGATTATTTCATTTTCCACATAAACTGTTTTTGACATTGAAACTGTATTTACACGAAACTAAATTGTTTAATATAGAGCTGTTTTAACATTTAAGTGTGTGTAAACAAAACTTATTCTTATACTTAACTGAATTGGCTGAATTAAAACTGTTTAACGAAATTGAATAGTTTGAAATTGGAAAGTTTTTGACAATTAAACTGCGAACTCATGCTTAACTGAATTGTTTGAAATAGAACTGTTTATTTGTATAAAAATGGATTTAGGATAAAATAACCTACAAAAGTTTGATATGCCATAAACATACACACACACACACACACACACACACATACACACACACATATATTTATATATTGTATCTATCTTGAGACAGTTTTGAATGATTTTTGTCTCCAAATAAGTAGTGATCCAAAATATCTTCCTCTCTTATCAAAGGCATTGAGATCAAGATTTAATAGTTGTTTTAGTATACTATTTTAAAATCTGAAACAAAAAAGAACACATTATTATTAGCTGAGTTTTGAGCAGTCACCTGGGTCCTACGTATATTTAGACACCCTATACACGGGAAGACTACATGCACAAATCAGACTACTATGTATGGTCTGTTTAAGGCTAAACAAAACTGACTTTAAATCCACGAATTTTGTAATAAATATTGAAAAATATTTACGCTCTAAATAATATTACCTTTTTTATCATTAAGAGTTTTCGGACAATTGTCTTCATCTTTATTGTTATTTCCACAACGTTTCGGCTGATATGTCCTCCCGCCTTCTTCAGGTGTTTGTCGAACTCCGGAACCTACACGTAACTTCGAACTACAACTAATATTGCCTTTTCTTGCGAGAAAAGATTTTGTAACTTTCTGTTAAAGAAATAAAATCTACAACATTTGTAGATCGGTGTTTTATTCAAACATTTACTCATTTATCAACTGCAGAGATGACACACCGTTGAGACTTTAATTTGAATGCCTGAGACGGCCGACCCTGCTTATGAGCTGGGATAATTAATCGAGAGAGATTATCAGGATGGATCAACGTTCAGTGTAGAGGCAATTTTCACGTCCCTTACTTCTCCCGTCACAATGAAATGTAGAGGGAAAATCAGAAACCCTACACAGCAAATTCCCCTAAAACTTCATGCTCAAATCTTTGTAGTGATAGCATGATTTGATCCTATTTACCAACCCCTCCGCTCGGACAGGATATGACACAAGGTCAAACCGGGACATTGGCCCAGCGGTTAGAGTGTTCGCCAATGGCCCGGGAGACCTGAGTTCAATCCCAGGTCGAGTCATACCAAAGACTTTAAAAATGGTACTTGATACCACCTTGCTTAACACTCAGCATTATAAGGTACGGTTCAAGGGTAAAGTAGAGCAATCCTGGGAATGGAGTAGCGCCCTCCCCTACACCTTGGTGTAGTAGCTATCGAAAAGGAGCCTTCGGGTCACCCTCGACTATGGTCGCTAACTTTACTTACTTAACTTTACTTAACAGGTTTGAATTCAGAGTTTTCCTTCTCTTAGACTAGTTGCCTCACCAAGGCTGAAGAACCTAGTCTGTCCTACTATTTACCCATAGCTGGAGGGAGAATAATTGGATTCATATCTTTCCCAAGGGTATTAGTGCTATGTGAAATGCAATCAGTATCGTCCAGGATTTGAACTCGTGTCGCCGTGTCCATTTCCTACGACGATAACGACTACACCACGGGCACCTCCATATAGCATGATTTGATAGAAAGATATTAATTTCATGATATGAAAATATAACTGATAAATGTCTTTTTCTGTAAATCGCTTTCTCTAATGGTTTTATGTAACGCAGGCTGTGTCTCCAGTAGAAGTGTAAGACTAAGAGTTTATGTGTCCTGGGTATGACACGTAACTGCATCTGAAAATGAGGCTCCAATCCTGGTGATCTGGATGTATGTGGAGTACTCCTTCATTGCCATTACTCCCTGGTTCACTCTGTCCCAGACTGTTATCATATTTACCCAACCCCTCCGCTCGGGCAGGATACACCACGGGCATCTCCAGACTGTTATTACTTGTTAAAGTCCCATCTATGGGTTATATACATATGTTTAAAAGTCAGTTGTCTCAAGAAATATCTACATAAAAAATGTAAATATAAACAATGAACGCAATTCCCAAACCTCTAGGCATGAACTAATCCCAGACGGAGTACGTGTCCTTATATTAATCAATATGTAACGTGGATTTATTTTTATGTCAGTAGATACCCTTTTTTGTTGTTTGGTAGAAATTTTTGATTGATAACGATATTCAAATGGACATTTTCAAGAAAAAGTAGAAAAGATTTTGTTGTATTTGTTCGCGTCATAATCCTTGCAATCCTTGTTTACCCAAAGTAGAGTGCATTTCAACAAGCTTTTTACTTTTATAGCTAGAAGAGGAGATTCAATGATAATAGGCTACGAAATATCACTAATTGTATCATTACGCATCCCACCTTGTTACCAAGGCTTAGAACACGCTGATTGTGTCCCCTGCAGAGGGTTTACGCCCCCACAAAAAAAGGATTAACCTGTGTATGACACAAAACTGCGTCTTTGTCGAGTTTTCATTTCTAAAGTTTTAGAGACTGTGAAGTACATCTTCATTGTCCTTACTCTCAGATACATTCTGAGTGGAAGTAACTGTTAGAGTAAAATATTTCTGTTTAAAAATCATTTTAATCTATAAAAATATCTGAAGAAAAAAACTACACAAAAAATACAAATATGAATGTATAGTGAACGCGACTACCAAACCTTTAGGTACAAAATAACCCTAGACAAGCTGATATGCCGTTAAGATCAATCAATACGCATTAACGACATGACAGACTGAGCTTACGACTATGTCTGTACATAAAAAGATGGTCGACGTCATTTTCTGAGATGGCTACTCAAAAACTAATACCAGCTTTTCTTGTCACGTACAATTACACGTTCTATCACATATCATTTTCACTAAATTCTAATTTCCTTTGCCCTCCCTTTTTTGCGAGGGGTGGTGAATAGCAGAATCTTTTGTCTTGCGCTTGCGAAGGCTTCGAAAACGAAGACTTCGTCACTGTTTTTGTATTTCGTTCACACGATATCAACTTCCACTCCTACTTACAGTTAACACCAATTTTTACTCATGGATCTTTTCTGTTCACGACTTGAGTGAAAAACTATTTTGGGTAGAGATCTAATCGCTACAAGTTTATGTACAACTTATGACAACGATACATATTCGATTTTTGTTTTTGCTTTTGTTTTATTTTTGTTTTTCGTTTTTGTTGTTGTTGTTTTTATATACCAGTAGTATTTTCTTGCTCCTATCAAGCGAAAATATGACAGGTTTGGTTTCGTTTCGTTTCTTTAATTAATGGTATATCAATCTTCGTGGGTTTATTAATAACGAAACCATTCTTATTGAAGAACAGGGGAAGTTCCTGAGGCATAATGGTTAACGAGTTGAATTGTGGCATGGTAGTAAGTGAGTTCGAACTCTAGTCGCGTAATTACGTTCACTTTCGGACTAATATCCATGGTAAAGATATGAAACCTCTTATCCCACCAGCTATGGGTTAAATAGTACCATTGCTGGTCTTCTAAAAGGATGGCTTTGTTATTAAATAACCCACGAAGGTTGATATGCCATTAAACAAAGAAGCCTTAAATAGTACCATTAACCTCCCATCTCACAAACTATCCAAGTAAAACGAGCATATGTTGCGCACTGTTGGAGAAGTAAAGACAAACATTTTCGCAAATTTCTTCTATTGACGCCTACACAGACACAGAAGTATTCACCGATTAGCAAAAACTTACATTCATCCGCTCTGTGCAAAAACTGTATGCCATCTAGAGGACTTACCAATAGAGATGACTGATAAGGATAGATGCCTTGATTATGATGATAATAATCTTAAAGATGAGTATATGTATAAAGACGATATGGCATTAAATAACCTATAATGGTTGAAATATTATAAAACTCAACGAAATCAAATCAGATATATTTAATATACAATGGTTGCTATGCAATGAAACCTGACAGTACCAAATCCTGTATATTTAATATGTATGTATAAAGAGGATTTGTCATCAAATAACTGACAATGGTTGATATGCGATAAAACCAAATCCTCTATATTTAATATATGTGTATAAAGAGGATTTGGCATTAAATAACCAACAATGGTTGATACGCCATAAAACCACACCAAATCATATATATCTAATATATATGTATAAAGACGATTTGGCATTAAATAACCTACAATGGTTGATATGCCATAAACCTAACCAAAGCAAATCTTATATATTTAATACACACACACACACACATACATATATATATATACAGAGAGAGAGAGAGAAAGAGAGAGAGAGGATGAGGATTCGGCATTAAATAAGTTATAATAGTTAACATGCCATAAAACCTAACCAAACCAAATCTTATATATTTGATATACATGGATAAAGAGGATTTGGCATCAAATAACTTATAATGGTTGATATGCCATAAAACCAACCCTAACCAAAACATATTCATAGTTCGCACATACGAGTGTCCTTTCCGTAATGGTAAATAGAAATCTGGTTCAAATCCTAGATGGGACTATTTTACTTGGCATTAATGCCCTTGAGAAATGCTTGAATCCATCTCCTATGGATCAATAGTAGGACAGACTGGATTCTTCTGCGTTGGAAAGGCAACCAAATCTAGTAAAAGGACAATCAATTTCCAACCAGCCGTACTCCATTTAAAAATTGAACTGGTATCCGTGGCTGAGGCGTTGTCTAAATACATCCAAGAAGATGACGTTGGAGTACAGACTAGAAACTAAATAAATTACTGTGAATTGCGGTGTTCAAGTTAACTTTTCAAAAATCTCCACAAAAGTCAGGGTCGATTTGTACGGCAGGGCTAAAATACAAGTCAACCAGTGGAACATTATTCGTAGCAATCGATATACACTACTTACTGTAACTCCTTCAGACCGCCACAAATATTTCCAATTTAAAATCTTGTTTAAAGAACATATTTAATAAATTAAAACTGAGATTAATAAAAGAAAATAATGAAACTGTAATACAAATTAAGTATCATGTTGACTGCAATATCACATGACCATTCCAGCTGTTGGCTATAAACACTAACCAGAACATCATACCACCCAGGTGGCCAGTCAGACAAATGAGGTAGATTACTTCTGGCTCTGTAGGTATTCTAATTTCGCTCTACTTAGTGTATTGAGCAGGTTTACGTTTCAACTTGGATGACACTGTCAGTAGATTTTCTTTTGGTATCGCGATATTAGTTGATTATTTTCAAGCAGTACGAATGATTTTAGTTTTTTCTTTTTTTATTGAATTTCTACCCCAGATATCAGTTTGAGTAGTATTTCTTTATTTACAAATTGTATCATCTGAGGTTTTCTTTACACCACCAGAACAATAGAATAGGTATAAAAAGAAAAAGAAAAGATATATTTGTGCTGCTATCAGATGCTAATAGTACTTTTTGTCACACTTAAATGGTTTCAAGCATTTCAATCTAATACTAATAATTCCATTTAATATTAATCATTTGTTTGCAGTTAAATAGTTTCAAGAACTTCAAGTGGTCAAACAGTCCTATTTGACCTATAGATAACCCTAACAGGTGCTACTAATCCGGGTCAGAGTTGACCTGAGAGTAATGGCAATGAAGAGGTACTTTATATTCCCCAAAGCTCCAATACTGAAGCCTCACAATCAGATTGTTTTGGGTCATACCCAGGACATTTCTTCGTAGGTCTTACCCCTCAGCAGAGATACAGTCGGTATATTCTACAACCCCAGCCGACTGGGCTCTATTCATATTAGTCAGGAATACTTGAAACTATATAATTTTTTGCAATCAAATGATTATTATCATTAGGTAGGAACAGTTACTAGAAACCATATAATTACTTGAAAAAGCCTGAGTTCGGCATTAAATAACCCAGCAATTTTTGACATGCCGTAAAATCAACCAACCAACGAACTGATCCATTAACCAGCCAGATTACCATAATCAAGACGCTTGTTTTTTGGGTGTCACTGTCATATAATTAAGGTAAGGATTAGTTATATTAATAATTTTTCGTCAATTATATTTTATTATTTAGTTTGGTTAGGCTTTGAACTACTCGGTGTCTCTTGGTTCAGGTGTTGTAGTCAGACGGAGCACTCGCACACCTGCACAGAAAGGATTTGACAATCATCATCTGTCATAATAAATTCCCAGACAGAAAATGAGGCTGGACGCACCGTTGGACTGAATTGAGTACTTGGTTGACGTCACGCCCGGAAGAGAGGGTCTGAGAATTTTAGAATTTTGAAAAGGGCGAAGAGTTGAGGTACAGCAGTCGAACCGGGCTGTTGATTTTTTCGGGTCTGATCAGATCAGATCAGTTTGATTCCCGACTGGCAGAGATGGTTTGAGAACTAAGACACTATAGGATGCGCCGCTCGTGGGGTAGGGGTGTCAGCATAGTATGGTTAGCATAGGCCCTTATGAATTGTATCTCTCTCCTTGTGTCGCCAAGGCTGAAGGCAGAAAGAAATAATCCCGTTCGTATAAGAAACAACTGTATCATTACTATTATTGATATTATCATGGCAATACATTATTACTGCTATCGGTAATGAATTCGCCGTATTGTAATGTTATTTCTAATTATTCCCGAAGAGGAGGGGGAAAGTCCATTATTGTAGGAATGTAAGTGACCTATATTACCCCATCTGCAACGATGTGTGCACTCTTTCCAAATGAACATTTATAGATATAACCATGGGAAAGACTAGTGGTACACACGCGTGTAGAAAAGCCAGGGATCGTTTTAACGTAATACTTATATTATTATAAACAGGATTTTCCTCCTTTCTAAAATGATATAAATCAATGTTTTAAGTGATAAATGCTTGAGTAGAAGAAATTTTTTCCTATGCTAAAAAATATTTGCGGAAAAAAATTATTTTCCGTTTGTTTAATTTTCAAGATGAGACCAAAGTGGTTTTGATATGCCAAAAAATAACCACGCAGCCTAATAGGTGCTCTAGAATCTCCAGCGGCATGGATTGACTTCGCTCATCCCTAATAGATCCTTAAATTCGAGATCCAGCTTTACCTGATACCTAGTTCCAAAAACCAATTTCTCTCTGTGTCGGTGGAATCTTTCACTGGTACATTGAGTCTGAATTTCCATTTCTTTATTATCGCATTGACTCTAAGGTTTCTTCAGATTATAGCCTGTAGTTAATTTCTTTGGTTATCAAGCAGGTTCCTTTCTTTTATACAACCTCCTATTCTTCTTCTACCACGACCAATTTCTCTCTTTTTTTTCGCTTGGAATTGCTCTATCAGCTTGCAATTTATATCTAGATTCTATAGACCAGCATCAAAGGAAGTGCTCCGTACGAAATTTCCAGATGTGACAGATGGTGTTAAACGCGTAAGGCAATTCACTCATTTTGGAGGCTTCACTGCCTAAGATCAAAGTTAATTCATTGATTTAGTTGGACAAGAATTTAGGGGACACTTTGGTAGGAGGGATGCTTATATAATTGAAAAGAGTAAAGGGATACAGAAAGATAACAAAAATAGGAGAAAGAAAGAAAGAAAGAAAGAAAGAAAGAAAGGGAAGGAAGGATAACAGATCAGAAGAAGGAAAACAGGAAAAAGAAGGATCATGGAAAAGATTTATAATAGAAGAAAGAAAGAAACAGACAGACAAACAAACAATCAAAAAAGAACAAAGAAATATTATAAGAAGCGTAAAATCAGAAAAGACTAAAAACAGTAATAGATAGATAGATAGATAGATAGATAGATAGATTTGAATAGACTGAGAAAGAAAGAAAGAAAGAAAGAAAGAAAGAAAGAAAGGTCATAAAAAAGAAAAAAAAGATGATTTGGTTGCATGGGTTTTATGGCATATCAACCTTCGTAGGTTATCTAATGCCAAATCCATTTTTATACAAATAATCATTTCTATTTCAAACAATTAAGTTTAGCATAAGTACACAATTCAAGTGTCAAAAGCATTTCTATTTCAAGCTATTCAGTTTAGTCAAACAGTTTTAATTCAGCTAATTCATTTTAATATAAGTACAGATTTTGTTTACACACAGTTAAATGTCAAAGCAGTTCTATATTAAACTATTCAGTTTAGCGTAACTACAGTTTCAATGTCAAAAACAGTTCCATTTCAAACAAGTCAGTTTAGAGTAAGCACGCAATTTAAATATAAATACAAAGTTTAATTGTCAAAAACATTTCTATTTGAAGCTATTCAGTTTAGATAAACAGTTTTTATTCAAAGAATTCAGTTTTGCCTATGTATGCAATTTATTTCTATTTAACACATAGATAGGGCCCTATCATGTGCTACCATTTCGTGCCAGAGTGGACCTGGGAGCAATGGCAATGAAGGGGTGCTCTACATTCCCTGAAGCTCAGGTATCGCTGGAGCCTCACCATCAGATTGTTTAGTGTCATATCCAGGATATTTGTTGCGTGGTTGGGGATATACCCCTCTGCAGAGATGCAGTTGGTATATTCTACAACCCCAGCATTACTGAAACTTCACAATCAGATTGTTTAGTGTCATATCCAGGACACTCTGCAGAGGTGCAGTCGGCAAAAACGAAAGAGAGTAAAAGGAAACAAAAAAGAGAGAATTTATGGTGGAAATTCGAAACAAATTGTCTAAGAGAAGTCTCTATCCACAAAAGAACATCAATTAATTGCAATTTGGGAAACTTGGAACCATTTTGAAGAAGAATATCGATTCAGATTATTGAAATCCAAGTCTAAATAAATTAAGGCTGCCATAAAACTCGAAGAGAGACAACAAAGTATTAATATTTTGTCGATGAATTCCATCATTTTTTCTTCAGTATTTGGCTTATTCCATATTTTCCTCTCCATTGGTTTCAGGTTACTTCGAAATTATGCTTCCTATTTTATTGTGCTGTTCCACAACATTAAAAGCGGATGTTGTTGGTATAGTAGCAGAGGTTGAACCTTACAACCAATGAGCCATCATCAACCCTTAGAATCCTGAGACTCCCATGCCTGTGGATCCCTCCAACTTGGGTCTCTTAACTGCAAAAGAGCTGAGAAAGATAAAGAAATATTATTTATCATTATAGATAACAC
Source organism: Sepioteuthis lessoniana (assembly GCA_963585895.1). NCBI lineage: Eukaryota > Metazoa > Mollusca > Cephalopoda > Myopsida > Loliginidae > Sepioteuthis > Sepioteuthis lessoniana. The sequence continues at coordinate 26,631,868 of OY757938.1, forward strand.
TCATTTTTCACGATGTGAAAATAATTCAGTGAATGATATTATTAATCAAATAATGATAATAATAACGATGATAATAATCCACTGGGAATCGTGCAAAAAATTGAAATTTGGCCATACTAACAAATGGTAACTGCACAAATAAGAATCCGTTCTGGAGAATGAGACGCACAAAATTCTCAGGAATTTCGAGATAAAAAATAGATCATCTACTCCTAGCCAGAAGACCAGATCTAGTGATAACTAAAAAAAAAAGAGAACTTGAAGTAAAGAGAATTTTGCCGTTGGAGGATGGAATAAAAAAAACGAAAAGAGAGGCAAGTACTAAAACCTTTCTAGAGAACGAAGAAAGCTTGGAACATGAGGGCGACGGGAATATCAATTGTAATTAGTGCTCTTGAAAAGGTCCTTTAAGGTTTGGAAAGGGACTGGGATGATTGAAAATCGGAGGTCGAATCGTGACTCATAACGAGAAGAATCCTAGAGACCTGAGGAGACTTGCTGTCATTAAGAACAACAACTGCTAACGCTAGCCTGAAAAAAATCGCAAGGTGTTAAATCACACAAGTAGATATGAAAGAAAAAATAATAAAAAGAAGTATCTTAGGAGAACGAGAAAGCTACTCGAAACCAAACAATTCAACAGAAATATTATCAAAGTGATAAACATTTAAGTAACCCTCTCATAAGATACGCGGGACCATTCTTGAAGTGGAGTGGGGAAAAACTTCAATAAGTAGACCAGAGAGCCAGAAAACTAATTGTTGGGTATCAGCCACCATTTTCCACACAATGAACTAGTCCATCTGCCATATGTAGCAGTACCTACTAATACCAGAGCAGACTAGAAGGTGAAGGGCAGCTTCTTATAGAAATAGTATTACAACATTGGAGACTGGAAATCGCACTAGATCACCTTACTTGCTACCATAATAACGGAAGCCAATACTACCTTTATTCTGTATTCACTAATCCTATGTTCTTGTCTACTAATAGTCTATTTTTCCTGAGAATATATCTCTATTTCCTCTCATATCGTGGTTTGTCCTTTATTTAATATTACAAGCGTTCACTAAGCAGAACGAAACACTAATGATGATGCAAAAGGCCTTACATCCGAGATATGACATAGACAAACTATATAAGTCAAGAAGAGAAGGGAAAAGAGGACTGGCCAGCGTTGAAGATAACGGGAATGCATTGATACGAGGACACGGTGACTACATAAAAAAAGCAAAGAAAAAATAATTAAAGCAACTAGAAACAATACAAACAACACAAGAATCAACAGAACATTAATAATTAGAAAACAAAAATGGAAAGAAAAACAACTGTATGGATATTTCAAAGGACAAACACACGAGATCTTATACGAGAAGACTTGGAGATGGCTAAGAAAGGTTGGTTGATTGGTTGGGTTTTATGGCATATCAACCTTTGTTGGTTATTTAACGCCAAATCCATTTTTATACAAATAATCTGTTCTATTTCAAACAAGTCAGTTTAGCATGAGTACAGTTTAATTGTCGAAAACATTTCTACTTAAAGCCATTCAATTTATTCAAACAGTTTTAATTCAGCTAATTCAGTTTAGTATAACCACAGAAGTTCTATATTAAACAATTCAGTTTAGTGAAAGTACAGTTTTAATGTCAAAAACAGTTCCATTTCAAATAATTCTGTTTAGCATAAGCACACAGTTTAAATGTAACAGTTTAATTTTCAAAAACATTTCTGTTTCAAGCTATTCAGTTTAATCAAACAGTTTTATTTCAAACAATTCAGTTTAGCTTAAGTATGCAATTTAGTTCTATTGTTGTATTTTGACCTTCGACCCGGCCAAAAATGCCATTCAAGGTGATGCACCGGAAGGAAGTGACACATTCTAATGGCAGTTATGAGAGGAAATCGCTTGGGCGGAAATTGGCTAACAAAATGGGACGAGCTAAAATTCCCATGGTACTGATGCCCCGGAAGAGAGTGACCTGTGAACTGCATGACAGTTATTTCCGCTTGATGATGATCAAACATGCCATTCCAAAGATCGAGTAGGCGATTGAGTGGACGTTGAACTATTATATAACTCAGTCAAGACAGAAGTCAGGCAGTTGGAGACGGAGTTAGAAGATAAGGTGTGGTAGGGAAAGCCAGGCCAGGCCGAAAGAGCCATTGGGGCCCTGATGAGTTGGGGTCCAGAGAAGTTGCTGATAAGATGTAGTAGATCACCCAGCAGAATGGTCCTCTGGGCCTACGGTTGAGCAGCCCAGGAGAACGAGAAGGACACAACGGTGACGGCCATAAGAGTGGGGGTCAATATATTGCAGTTCTGTTCGGTCTCCAACTCCCTCTTACAGTAAAACATTCAGTAACCCTTTTCGACCCCTTGCAAATAAATTGAGACGTATATATTTTTCTAAAGACGTCTTCGCTCGTCTGTTTATTCATCGTGTCGTTATGATGCTGTGTGTATATGTAGATGTGAATCTGCATATGACTATATAACACTATTTAACCAATAGATAGGGCCCTATCAGGTGCTACCATTCCGGGCAAAAGAAGACCTGGGAGCAATGGCAATGAAGGAGTGATCTGCATTCCGGCATCACTGGAACCTCACCATCAGATTGTTTAGTGTCATATCCAGGACACTCACTGGGGGGTCTTACCCCTCTGCAGAGGTGCAGTCGATGTATTCTACCTCCCCAGCCGACTGGGCAAGGCTAAGAATGGGAAAACTTAAGAAAGAAACTGAATTTTTTCTAATAGCAGCCCAAAATAACGCCATTAGGACCAACTATATAATGCAAAAATAGATAAGACACAGCAAAATAGAAAGTATTGCTTATATGGTGAGAGAGACGGAACAATCAATCATATAATGAGCGAATCCAGCAAATTAGCGCAGAGTATGAGACTACACACGACTGTGTTAGGAAAGTTATACACGGAATTATTTAAGAAGTTTAAATTTGACTATACGAACAATTAATATATGCACAACATAAAATCAGTCCAGGAGAATGCGACGCCCAAAGTTCTCAGGGATTTTGAGATACAAACAGATCGCCTAATCTTGGCCAGACGACAAACAAAAACAAAAAGATCTTGCCAAATAGTAGACTCTTTCGTCCCGGCAGACCACAGTGTAAAATTAAAAGAAAGTGAAAAGAGAGATAAATACCTCGATTGGCCAGAATACTAAGGAAAGTTCTGGGAATTTAAAGAAGACTTCATTTAAAGAAGACTACATCTGTGTAAAACTCTGAACTAACGCTTGTGTGAAAAACTCTCAAAGGAGTAGCATAATAAAGATAATATACAAATAGAGAATCTTCAGTTGTAGCAGGTGCGCTGATGGCTGACGAGCTTTGTGCGATATCGGTAGGACCTGCCGCTGCAGCTACAGAGTAAGATCTGAAAAGTTCTTTCTTTTGATGCGGTAAAGTTGCCTGTAGATTGTGTGAAGATAAAGTTTATGACCGTTCTGCTCAAAAGTGGTTTAGGAGGCTCTAACTTAGGAATAAATTACTTGAAGATTCGTCCTGCGAGTAGGCGTTGATAAAGACAAAACAGAAGAATTATGTAGTCTCATTATCATCATCATCATCTTTATCAAGGTGTACAAAAACACGGAGTCTCTCACTCTCTCTCTCTCTCTCTCTCTCTCTCTCTCTATGTCTCTGTCGGACAAAGAAAGAAAGAAAGAAAGAAAGAAAGAAAGAAAGAAAGAAAAAAAGAAAGAAAGAAAAATGACAAAATGTAGAGAAAAAAAACTCGTTTTGCAAAAAGAAAATTGCTGTAAATAATTTGAAGAAAAAGCTGATCAGTTCATCATAAAGAACAATGCAAGATGTCAAAGAAAATAAAAAATACATGACCAAAGAGTTCAGCTATTTTTATTTTATTTATTTAGTTATTTAGTAATCATTTACTTATTTATTTATTCAGTTAGTTTTTGTTTTATTTTTATTTTTAAATCTTTTTTAGTCCGTTGAAAGCCTTTTTTTCCCTTCATGTACAAAACCCAGTCACTCATAATACGTAATAAAGACTTTTCCATTGCACGAAAACATATTTCTTTTTACTAATGAAACCTGAAGCTTCAAATTTCCGATCAACATTTACCATTAAATCACTTTAAAGTGTTAAAACACATTTCTTGTCATAGGTTAATCAAAAATAAGTTCATTCTTTTGGCTTCGGTTCGGGTCCTTTGTTTTAATGGCATATCAATATTCAGGGCCTATCCATTGCCAAAGCCATCTTTTTAGAAAAAACAGCTGTGATATAGTGTGTTTCAATATGCACAGGACCTTTGTGACTGCTAATAATTCAACTAATAATAATATTATATCCTCTTTTGTTTCAGATTTGAAAATAGTATCCAATAACAACTATTAATCCTTGATCACAATGCCTTGGACAAGAGAGGAAAAATATTTTGCTTCACTTCTTCTTTGGAGACGAAATCATTCAAAACTGTCTCAAAATAGATGCAAACCTTAAATATGATAATGATTTATTAGTAAGACAAGAAACTAAAAAAAAGATTGCATGTCCTGGAAGCTGATAAAATAACAATAAAAAAAAAACATTGATTTTATGTCTCTAACACAAAGAATTCATTTTTTACAGGACGTGTTCCTAATGGCCGCCATTGCGCTTGTCTCAGTAATAAATCATTCTTACATTAATGCGTTGCATTTATTTTGAGACATCCTACACTAATGACCTATCGCTAGATAATAAGGGGTGGGGTCACGCCCTTTCCAAGATGGTTTGATTAGGTTTTATGGTATATCAACAATTGTAGGATATTTAATACCAAATTCTTTTTATACATATATATCAAATATATATGATTTGTAAATACATTATGTTAATAAAAACGTTTTACACACAGTTAAATGGCTTCAAGAATTTCTGTCATCACTGTTCTGACACTGGATACTGTCTAGAAGACTGACTAAAAATGATCACCGATAGGAACGGATATATATATATATATATATATATATATATATATATATATATAGAGAGAGAGAGAGAGAGAGAGAGAGAGAGAGGGAGAGAGTCAAGGGAATCTGTGCTTTAGGCACGGCTTGATGATGATTATGATGATGATGATCTCTACAATTCCTAGTCTTCATCAATACATACAGGCTGAACCCATCTTCAAGTGACTCATTTTAAGTTGAAATCCACTTAAACTACTTTTCAGCAGTACGATCATTAATTTCACTTTCCAATATTCTTCGGGCTAATTTTATTGCTTCAATTTTTATTTGTCTTTTATTTGTATTGTTGTACATATTCTATTTTTTGTTGTACATGTATTGTGCATATATCGTTGTACACATTCTAGTTTTTTTTAGTTTTCTATCTTGGTGCTTTCATATCTTTCGTGGTCAACCATTGTTTTTTGGGGGTTTTTTGGGGGGGGTCTTTTGTAGCCACCCCAATTTTTGTTATATCTGCACCAAATTTTGGCCCAACTGACGACGAACAATCAATGTTTTTGCCATACTTCACCTTCTTGCTTTCTTTAATGAGTTGGGTTTTTCTTTTGTGAGGGTGACATTATTGCAAATTGAAAACATATATAAATGAAAAAAAAGGTATTCAGACGATGAGTTTATTTATAGTTTAACTACTTCCATCGTTAAACGTGTTGGTTGGTTGGATTTTTTATGGCATATCAACCATGGTAGGTTATTTAACACCAAATCTATTTTTATTCAAATAATCAGTTCTATTTAAAACAATTCAGTTTAATATGAGTAGACAGTTTAATTGTCAAAAACATTTCTATTTCAAACTATTCAAGCACTTATATATAACTATTCAGTTTAGTGTAAGTACAGTTTCAATGTCAAAAACTGTTCAATTTCAAATAATTCAGTTTAGCATAAGTACGCAGTTTAAATGTAAGTAAAGTTTTATTGGGAAAAACATTTCTATTTCTAGCTACTCAGTTGAGTCAAGCAGTTCTAATTCAGCCAATTCAGTTTCTTACAAGCACAGACTTCGCTTACAAACAGTTAAATGTCAAAACAGTTCTATGTTAAACAATTCAGTTTAGTGTAAATAGAGTTTCAATGTCAAAAAACAATTCTATTTCTAATAATTCAGTTTAGCATAGGCACGCAGTTTAAATGTAAGTACGGTTTAATTTTCAAAAAGATTTCTATTTCAAGCTATTCAATTTAATAAACGTTTTGGTTTTTATATCAAATCATTATTAGGGCAATGCAAATAAATAACGGTGTATCTTCTGAATTATATTCACTTTTAAAATGAAAGAAAAAAGTGAGAAATAGTTTTAGCATTATATTACTATTTGAAGTGTTTTACTTCAAAACGAGACGACGTAATCTGTGTTCGAATTTTTTTAAAGCGTAATGTATTTGTTGTATGATTTTTAAGAATTTGTAGAAACTCTAAAAGAATTTTTTTTTAAATTTTATTGCTGCTTGTAATTTTGGAAGTATTATCACTAGAAGTATTAAAACAGTATGAAAAATATAGGTGAGTAAGAAAATGAATAATTTTGAGAATACGCAACAGGAGAGTAAGAATATGTGGAGATAAAGATAAAATAGTTTATCTCATTATAAGCGAATAGGAAAGGTGTTCCACTGGGAATTGTGCAAGAGATTAAAATTTTACCGTATCAACAAATGGTAAATGCACAAACCAGGACCTGTCCTTAAAAATGAGTCATAAAATTCACTGGAATTTTTACATACAAATAAATCAATGAATCCCAACCAGAAGACGAAACCAAGTGTTAATTAACAAGAAAAAAATCTAGCGAGTCATCTAATCAATTTTGCCGTTCTCGCGGACCGCGGAGAAAAATTAGAGAAAATAAAAAGATAGACAAATACTTGGACCTTGCCGGAGAGCTGAGAACGCTGTGGAACATGAAGGTGAATGTGACACCAATTGCAGTTGATGCACTTGAAACGGTCCCTAAAGTCTTGGAAAAGAGACATGATAAACTGGTTTTCAGAGGAGGGACCGAGACAATTAATAATATCAACTAGAATACTGAGAAGAGTCCTGGAGACCTGAGGAAATTTGCACTATATATATATATATATATATATATGTGTGTGTGTGTGTGTGTGTGTGTGTGCGTGTGCGCGCGCGCGAATATGAGCAATTAGATAGCAAAAAAACATTTCTATATATCATTGATGATCTTTTAGTGTTATTAATGGAATCATTTAACGATGAAGATAGAAAAGGAAATAGATTAAGACAAATTGTGGGAAAAGATGAATTACTGCAACGAAAAGCGGGAAAATGAGAAAAAAACAGAATAAAAATGCTGAAGACAAAAAAAAGGGTGCAGATTCAAAATGGGGAAATGAGGTAAAAAGAGATAAAATAAAGAAGAAGAAGAAGAAGAAGAAGAAGAAGAAGAAGAAGAAGAAGAAGAAGAAGAAGAAGAAGAAGAAGAAGAATTACTGGAAGCAAACAGAAGAATGTGTAGAAATTGCATGAAAGAAAAAGACATAGAGAAAGAGATAGGAATAGATAGACTATAACAAATTATGTAAGACAAAGAAAGAAAGAAAGAAAGAAAGAAAGAGAGGAAAAACACGTAAATAAATGTGTAGAAGAGCAATGTTAGATAGATAGATAGATAGATAGATAGATAGATAGTGCATGAATCGAAAAGGAACGACACCGGAGAAAAGAAAAAGAAGAAAGAAAAAGAAATAATAATTTAAAATAGTAAAGAGTAAAAACGCTTTAAAAAATTTTACAATTCCAGCTGTGATATATATATATATATATATATATATATATATATATATATATATATATATATATATATATATATAATTTTTAAAGAAATGAATGGAACGCTTCCGAAGTAAAATCTCATTTCACGCTTTCTGCTTTTCTAAAGTGGCAAATGATTCAAATTCATTAAAATAATGGCTGAGGTAATTCTTTATTCGTCACTAACTTTTTCCGCAGAAGACTTTCGAGACTTTCCATAAAGAAAATAAGATGACTCAAAATTTGTCTTGTCACTTTCAATTAAAATGCACAGGGTCAATTCGATTTTACTCTGTCAATACGATTTGTTCAGACTGGTCATTGGACGCAAACGAGTGTAACAAAAGACGATGAACTAAGTAAACCACAGGAAAGCCCATGATCACAAATATACAGTTAGATATAATTAGAATATATATTTGCCCAGTCGGCAGGGTCTGTAGAATACACCGACTGCACCTCTGCAGAGGGGTAAGACCCACCTCCACAAGTGTCCTGGATATGACACTAAACAATCTAATGGTGAGGTTCCAGTGATGCTGGGGCTTTGGGGAATGTAGATCACCCCTTCATTGCCATTGCTCTCAGGTCCACTCTGGTCCGGAATGGTGGCACCTGATAGGGCCCTATCTATGGGTTAACTAGCACTAAATTGCATACTTATGCTAAACTGAATTGTTTGAAATAGAACTGTTTGACTAAACTGAATAGCTTGAAAAAGAAATGTTTTTGACAATTAAACTGTATACTTACATTTAAACTGCTTACTTATGCTAAACTGAATTGTTAGAAATAGAACTGTTTTGACATTGAAGCTGTAGTTACGCTAAACGGGATTGTTTAATATAGAACTGCTTTGGCATTAAATTGTGTGTAAACAAAATCTATACTTATACTAAACTGAATTGGCTGAATTATAACTGTTTGACTAAACTGAATAGTTTGAAATAGAAATGTTTTTGACAATTAAACTGTGTACTCATGCTAAACTAAATTGTTTGAAATAGAGCTGATTATTTGTATAAAAATGGATTTGGTGTCAAATAACCTACAAAGTTTGATATGCCATAAAGCCCATGCAACAACAATAAACAACGTAGAATATATATATATATATATATACTATTGGGCAAGTCAAAAGTTTTACAATATTTTGAAACGTTCTAGTTTTAGCCGTGGATAATACCCCACCTGGTAGGTAGTATTGCGGTAGTTGTGCGACAGCATATTGTACATACTTCACTCTGAGTATGATTTGAAAAGCAACAAGATGAATGTAGAATGTAAGCTAATTTAGGAACGAATTATAAGTTCCAACTGGACCATAACGCCTCAGAAGTAATCAAAAAACCTTTGTTTTACGGAAGATGAACGCAGAGTTAATCAGTGTTCATTAACTAGATGGTTGAAGAAATTTCATTCGAGTTACAAAATCTTCTGCAATCGGGCCAGGTCAGATCAGGTAATCTAAAAATGTGAATTTCTAGGCCGTACTCCAATCCAATGAAGCTACTCCAGTGAGTAACCCTCGGAGAGTATCAGGTAAGTTCAGCATCTCACAGTCTATTGTGGTTCGTCACTTTTAAAACTTCGGCAGAAGCATCCGGAAATACTGAATCGTACTTAACGTTACCAAAAGAATACAAAACTTTTGACTTACCCGAATATATATGGCCCAGTCAGCTGGGGCTGTAGAAAAAACCGACTGCATTACTGCAGAAGGGTAAGACTCTTCTAACGAGTGTCCTGGATATGACACTAAACAATCTGATGGTGAGGTTCCAGTAATGCTGGATCATTGAGGGATGCGGAGTACCTCTTTATTGCCATCGCTCCCAGGTCCACCTTGGCTCAAAGGGGTAGAACCTGATAGGGTCCTTTCTATGGGTCAAATAGAACTAGACTTTGGGCTTATTCTAAACTCAGTCGTTTGAAATAGAACTGTTTGGACATTCAAACTGCGTACTTTTGCTAAGCTGGATTGTTTGAAATATAGTATGTGTGAATGAATGACTGATATTTAATTAAATTGTTAATGATACATAGCAGTACTTGAAACTATTCAACTTTGTACTCATGCTAAATTGAATTGTTTGAAATAGAACTGTTTATATGTATAAAATGGATTTGGCATTAAATAACCTACAATGGTTGATATGCCATAAAACCAAAGCAAACTAAACCAAACCGAATACATATATATATATATATATGTGTGTGTGTGTGTGTGTGTGTGTGTGTGGAGGTGTCCGTGGTATAATGGTTATCGTCGTAAGAAAATGGACACGGCGAACGCGAGTTCAAATCCTGAACGAGACTCATTGCATTTCACATAGCACTAATACCCTTGGGAAAGGTATGAATCCAATTACTCTCCCTCCAGTTATCGGTAAATAGTAGGGCAGACTGTGTTCTTCAGCCTTGGTTAGACAACTAGTCTAGGAGAAGGAAAACTCTGAATTCAAACCTTTTTAACTCCGCTTAAAAATTGACCGTGTGTCATATCCTGCCCGAGCGGAGGGGTTGGTAAATATGATATATATATATATATATATATATATATATATATATATATATATATATATATATGTATATATTTGTGTGTGTGTGTGTGTGTGTGTGTGTGTGTGTGTGTGTGTGTGTGTGTGTGTTAAATATTTTTGAAAAATTATTGCTGGCAACTTCAGACAAAATAGTTTCGATACATTTTTCAGATAGATTGATAGATATGAAATGACTTTAAAAGGAAGGTGTGAACAAACTAAAATAGTTGTGAACAAGGCGAGATAGAAAGAGGAGAACTGAAGGAAATGGTACTGAAGTGACTGAGATAGATAGATAGATAGATAGATAGATAGATAGATAGATAGATAGATAGATAGATAGATCTAATATAAAATAATGTAAGAAAGAAAGAAGATTAAAACATTTGGCTGTTGATACTTGCTACATTCCTTCACTCTTCTATCTGAGCTATCGCCTGATGCAGGCTGAAATAGATGTGAACTGGTTGAGATAAAAAGATGAGAATGGTGAACTAATTTTGACTAGATAGATAGATAGATAGATAGATAGATGTTGGTTGGTTTGTTGGTTTTATGGTATATCAACCTTTGTAGGTTATTTAACGCCAAATCCATCTTATGTAAATAATCTGTCCTATTGAAAACAGTTAAGTTTAGCATAAGTTCACAGTTTAATTGTCAAAAACACTTCCATTTGAAACTATTCAAGCAGTTATATGTAATAATTCAGTTAAGTGTAAATACAGTTCTAATGTTGAAAAACAGTTCTATTTGAAATAATTCAGTTAAGCATAAGCCCGAATTTTAAGTGTAAGTAGGGTTTAATTGACAAAAACGTTTCTATTTCAAGCTATTCAGTTTGCTCAATTCAGTTTAGCATAAGTATGCTGTTAGTTTTATTTAACCTAAAGATAGGGCCCTATCAGGTGCTGGACCTGGGAGCGATGGCAATGAAGGGGTACTCCGCATTCCGCAAAGCTCCAGCACTGTTGGGACCTCACCATCAGATTGTTTAGTGTCATATCCAGGACACTCGTTAGTGGGGGTCTTACCCCTCTGCAGAGGTGCAGTCAGTGTATTCTACAGCCCCAGCTGACTGGGCAAAGATAGATAGATAGACAGGATCCAGTTAAGATGCTGAAACGTACTTCTGTATCATTCTTTCAAATTCATATTGAATCAGTCTTGTTTTCTCGTTTCCTTCCATTTTTCTTTTGAAGATATATATATATATATATAAATATATATATATATATAAGTTGACCGACTGTAGTCGAGAGCGATACGAAGGCTCTCTTTTTATGAGCTACGACACCGAGGTGTAGAGGAGGATACTACTCCTCTTTCTGGATTGCTCCGCTTATTCTTGATCCGTACCTTATAATACTGTGTTAAGCAAGGAGACATCAAGTACCATTTTTTGAGTTTTGGAATAAGTCGACCTGGGATTGAATTCCAGTCTCCTGGATCTTTGGCGTACACTTTAACCATTACGGGCCGGTATATATATATATAGAATGTTATTTGAATATACTTATTTAATATATAAATGAACAAATATATTCAATGGTTTTGTGTGTGTGAGTGTATGTATGCGCGCGCGCGTGTGTGTGTGTGTGTGTGTGTTTAAAAAAAAGGATATATATTTTTAAATACATGCCATTGTTTAACGTTCCGCTATTGTTAAACCATCTTCCGGGCGAATAATATTCCACGTTAATATTCTATGTGATGACTCGTCCGAATATACATCCTCTAATTGTCTTGTTTTTTTCATATTTTCTACATATATACTGTTGGATTTAATTTTCTAATATATATATATATATATATATATATATATATATGGGGGGTGCTTATATGTACATATATACATAAATATGTATAAATATGCGTTTGTTCTTTTGTTTGGGTTTATGGCATATCAACCTTTTGAGGTTATTCAATGCCAAATCCATTTTTATACAAATAAACAGTTCTATTTCAAACAATTCATTTTAGTATAAGTACAAGGTTTGATAATCAAAAACATTTCTATTTCAAGCTATTCAGTTTAGTCAAACAGTTCTTTTTCAAACAATTTAGTTTAGGATAAGTATAGTTTTTGTTTACTCGCAGTTAACAATTCTATTTCAAACCATTCAGTTTACCGTATGTACAGTCTCAATATCAAAAACATTTATATTTCTAATAATGGAGTTTAGCATAAATACGTAGTTTAGTTCTATTTGACCCATAGATAGGACTCTATCAGGTACCACCACTTCCGGCCAGAGTGGATCCAGAGTGATGGTAATAAAGGGGTACTCTGCATTCCCCAAAGCTCCAGCATTACTGGAACCTCACCATCAGATTGTTTAGTGTCATATATCAGGACACTCGTTGGGGATCTTACTCCTCTGCAGAGAAGCAGTCGGTGTATTCAATAGCCCCAACCGACTAGACAAATATATATATATATATATATATATATATCCCTGAATAAAAGATATTTTAGGTATATTCTTAATTTTAAATAAAAAAGGAAATTTTATTGTGGAATTCAAGTGTTTAAAAACAGAAGAGAAATCAGTTTCCAAATTTTAATCATGTATTCAAATTAATCTATATTGAGTTCTATTCTAAGGAAATACAATCCTATTTTTGACGTTTAAAACAGTGGTTCATATACGAGTTTTGTATCTACAAACTTAGATTTGCTAAATCAAAATCGTTCAATTCTAATATCTTTGCAAAAGAATATTCCAAGTGGAATTGTTGCTTTCCTTCTGCTTTTCTTTGGTAATTTGATTTATTTAAAGTCTAGAAATTGGTAAACTTCTAAATCGGGGAAAAAAACTGCATAAATCTGTCCTAAGTAAAATGCCAGACGCATGGAAACGTGATAAATGTTTTTGTATTTTTTTCCTCTTTATTATCTGTAGTTAGATATCTGACGGGATAACGCCTTTTTTCTCATTCGAAAGGGGCAAGTCACTGATATGGAATCTCTCCAGTTGCGATACATTATCCCAGTAACAAGTTGATCCTTCTAAGACATAAACCTGGGACTGGCCTTCCGAAACAACCAACTGACATGAAATGTTCGTCCTCTCAATAGTCGTCCTCAAAACTCTAATTGTTATCAGTCTTCGCACGACTTCCGAATGTTTAGGAATGAGCCTTGCGAGATGAAGTGACTGATTCAACACATCTCACTGGTCATAGTGATATCTCTCTGGCTGCCATACCGTTCGTCAAGGTAAAGATTAAAATATCTTTTTTAAGTGTTATTAAAACGCATAGATTTTAAGATTCATTTCCGGAGGCGCAGGTATTAATGTTATATTTTGACCTTTTGACCCGGCCCAAAATGCCATTCCAAGGTGATGCACCGGAAGGAGGTGACACATTCTAATGGCAGTTATGAGAGGAAATCGCGTGGGCGGAAATTGGCTGATGAAATGGGACGAGCTAAAAAAATTCCCATGGTACACTCATAGACTGATGCACCGGAAGAGAGTGACCTCTGAACTGCATGACAGTTATTTCCGCTTGATGACGATTAAACATTCGATTTCAAAGATCGAGTGGGCGTCGAACGAGTATATAACTCAGTTGAGTTCGACGAGCCAGTGGAGTTGCAGTAGAGTTGGAGACGGAGGGGGACCAGACGTGGTAGGTAAAGCCACACCAGGCCGAAGGAGCTTGGGGCCCTGATGAGTTGGGGTCCAGAGAAGATGCTGATAAGATGCAGTAAAGAAAGCCAGCACCCAGCAGAGTGGACCCAAGCATCAGGAGAACAAGAAAGACACAACGTTGATGGTCATAACAATGGCGGCAAAATATTACAGTTTCTGTTCGGTCTCCTGCTCCCTCTCACACGCAACCCTGATTAATCCTTTTCGAACCCTTGCAATAAAGTGAGAGGTAAATATTTTTATAAAGAAGTCTTCCCGCGTCGTTTGTTCCTGCGTCTGTTATTCATTGCGTCTGTCTTTATTATTGTGTCATTGCGATACGGCACATGAGAATATAACATTAAGGCATTCTACATAGTCGTATATAGCACATATTCGTGAATAAATCAACCAAACCTTTGGTAAGGAAATTTAAAAAAAACAAACATATTTTGTTTATAATTATACAAAATTCAATATGTATTCAAATTTTTATCCGGTTTGTATCGATTAGAAATAGGAATTTATATAGTTTATATATAATGTTTCGAGACACAAAATTTGCACCGTATTAAAAGTAAAGGCAAAGACTTTTTAATAGGGAGAAGGAAGTTACTTACCAAGTAACAGAAACTCACCAAAAAGTGAGCAGATATAAAACGCTCCTTTAGCCATTTTCATTTCTACCGAGCAGTTTAACTCCATGCTTGTTTTGGGGTCATCAGGAGGGAATGGGCACCGTTTCGGGGCCTTCCTCTTTAAGAAAATACAAAAATGTCACAAACTTTAGGAGAAAATAAGTTGACACTAAGTAACTCGGTGACCGTAATCGGGGATGACCCGAAGGCTCTCTTTTCGTGAGCTACAACACCAAGGTGTTGGGGAGGGCGCTACTTCTTTCCCTGGATTGCTCCACCTTACCCTTGATCTGTACCTTATAATGCTGAGTGTTAAGCAAGAAAGTATCAAGTACCATTTTTTGAGTCTTTAGTATGACTCAACCTGGGATTGAACCCAGGTTTCCCAGGCCATTGGCAAACACTATTATGAACAAACACACATTCCTGTGGCTATTTCTCTGGCATGGTATAAAACTAGCTAGAGTTAGCTGTCAGAAAATTTGTTACACATTAGTTTTAGAGATGAAACTTACTTTCGGTCATGTCTTGAACATGGTGACGCATATCCACCACCTCCAAAAAGTTAACATTTAGTTTTTCTGTATAATTCGAACCCTTTTAAACTTAAAAATCTGGGGAGAAAAGGAGCGTACTATACACCAATAATTACTGCATGTTAGGGAAGTTATGATATATTATTTACAACCATCGTTTCAGTATGAATCACTTTAGAAGCATTTCACAGAAGATAAAAGTTAGGGGTGGCGTACAGGAAGTTTAGTACGAAGAATACGAAAAGGATGTTTGTGTTGGGGCATTTTTCCAACAATGAAACTTAATGGTTTCTTCCGATTATTTTGACCTCTATTTCATAGATGATACATAATATTTCTGATAATGAGATCTGAGTGAAAAAGTTGAGATTTTAATTACTTTTATTTTTATACTGCTCTGCTGCCCAGCATTCGAGCACCTTATGATTTATCACGCATAATAATTGATTTTTTTATTCTTATGTGATTCCTCTATACAATGCGATGGGTAAATTGTCACCATTTTGAATTACAGGGTGGAACGATAAAATTGTCGCCCTAGAAAAGACGATATGATTCCATTTCCGTTTAATGAAAACCGGTTTTCATTTTTTGTTGCAGACCATCTACTAGTCGGCCAGTTGTGTACATCCCAAGAGCCATAGGAGCCTTCTATCATGTCTGAAAGTGACACAACGTTTAACGAGCGAGATCGGAGATGCGCCGCTGTAAAACTCATGCTCCCTACCGATCCAAGTTAGGACAACAGAACCATTGCCTGCACCCTCAAAATGCAAATCCGGACGGTTCAACGCTTGAGGGCTCAGATCAACGCATCGGACGACCCTTTGGAGGTGGTGGAGTGGAAGCCCATGGCTGAGGACACCGTCAGGAAGACCCGGACCAAGGAGTTCATCGAAAAGATCCAGTCAATCATTGATGAAACTCCCCAGCGATGTGGTGATCCCCTGGTGCAATCAGGTGGCCGGTGGCAGACCCTGTGTGTGGCAGCAGGACTCGGCGCCAGCCCACAAGTCCAAAGAGACCTAAGATTGGCTTCAGAAGGAGTGCTACAACTTTGCAACCCTTCTCTCACAGGCGCCCCACCTCCTCCGACCTGAATCCGCTGGACGACTTCGTTTGGTCATACGTCGAGAACATCACCACAACACCAAAGCCAGCCTGATCGCCGCCATCCGCCGAGTATTCGCCGAGCTCCCGCCGGCGCTCGTGGAAAAAGCATGCTCCCAGTTCCGGATCCGTATCGCGGCAGTGATTGAGGCTGAAGGCGGCTACATTGAATAGGTGTCAGCTCTACTACATAATCAAGTTACCTGAATTGATTTTTTCAATAAAAGTTTTTAAATAAAGCTGTAGTGTTGTTTTCTTTAGGATGACAATTTTATAGTTCCACCCTGTATTAATTCCACCTATGGGCTTTATTTTAGGTTTTGTCTACTGTGCATCAAACAAGCGTCAGTCTGGCACTGCATGTGAGGAAAGCATCAACATGACGCAATTTACTCCTCTATAAATTTAGAAACATGCTCGGAAGATCTAATACGAAGATTTCATGATATTTGGCAATCAAACTTAAGACTATAAAGAGGATTCGAAAATAAATAGATGAATCCAGTGATGATTACGAACTTACGGCAGTTCGGAAACTTCACTCTAATTGTTCTGATGAGAAAAGAATTCCGGAATTTGTTGGTGAGATCCACGCCATGATTGACAACGAGTGATGAGTGCCTCTTGCTTCCTACTAGTTTTTTCTACAGACATTCGGATTTCTGAGAATTAATTTTTATTTATTTATTGCGGACTTTTTGTCTTCATCTTGGTAGTTTTTATGTTTTTTTTTCTTTCACAACGTTTCGGCCAAATTTCACCTCTGGCCTTCTTCAGGTGATTTACCGCGACCTCGGATAGGAATACTGAGTCTTGTAATCGTATCCCCAGTAATTACTGCCTTCCATAGTTGTTGTACAAAAGTTTGGTTTGATTTATTTGTTTAATGGCATATCAACCTTTGTAGGTTATTTAATGCCAAAGCCATTCTCCAAGAAGAACAGTAGTGGTACTATTTAAACCATAGCTTGGAGGATGAGGGGGTTCATACCTTTCCCAAGGGTTTTTGCCCGAAAGTGAACGCAATAGCGCGATTGGAGTACGAACTCGCTTACTACGATTCCGCAGTCCATCGCTTTAACCAATACACCACGAGGATACCCGCTCATAGTTGTTGTCTGTCGCACCACGTTTTTTACCAAGTAAACCTCTGGCCGGCTTGGGTAGGATTTGAAACCGCTATCTTCTGACAATGCTCACCTGGAACCGTAGAGACTCAACGCCTCTATCCGCTGTGTCACGGGCCCCGAAGGGGCGATCAAGGATGGATTTTTTGGTCTTATAAATCCAGTAATTTGTTCTCCTTATCTGGTCTTCCATGGTCGGGTCCGTACCGAATTTTGTAACAAGACTCAGCATTCCTATCCGAGGTCGTGGTAAATCACCTGAAGAAGGCCAGAGGTGAAATTTGGCTGAAACGTAGTGAAAGAAGAAACAACATAAAACTACCAAGATGAAGACAAAAAGTCCGCAATAAAAAAAAAAAAAATAATTCTCAGATTAAGAAGCCTCATCTCAAAATGATTCCAATTAAAGACAATTCGGATTTCTGTTATATTTACCTCATTTTTCATCACTGCCTTCGCCTCTACTGACTCAATGATGTAAATATACAATTATCTGCACAGTCGATGAGTCAAACTTTTTGTTAAAGTCCAAGTTGTGCAACCATACAGTAGTACAGACACGGCTACATTATTTTAGAAATATATAGTTATTCATTTTTTGTTTTTGTCATCTGATTTCTAGCTTTCTTTTTTTCTCTCTCTTTTCTTTTATTGTTTAATTGTTTTTATTCATTCTTCTTCCATTTTTCTATTTCATGTCTTTGTTTCGAAATTATCCAATTCTCTGCCACTGAATCATTTATTTATTTATTTATTTATTTATCTACTAATTCATTTTTTGATGGGGGTAAGGTAGTGGGTAGGGATGTGTGTAGAGCCTTTTATCCACATTCTATTTTCAGTATTAAACTTTTTAGTCATAAAGAATTTATTATCTTCCGTCAATTTTTTTTCCAGAGACAACAATCAATTCTAAAAACGACACACAATCCACGTCGGACACAGATGAAAGATGGAAATCATAGCACGGGGTGGATATGGGAACAGATCACGAATAGTCCATTACAAAATGGCGCAGTAAGGCGTTACTCTTATGTATAAATCATATTGTTATTTAAAAAGCACTATGTGACCTAATTCGATTAGATTGTTTTCGGTCTCATTGTTTAATGGCATATGAACCTTGGTAGGTTATTTAATTCCAAAGCCATCCAAGCTGAAAAAAAGCAGTTGCACTTTTAAACCCATAGCTGGAAGGATAGGTGGATTTATACCTTTCCCAAAATTAGTGGCCCAAAAGTGAACATTATAGCACGACTAAGGTTCGAACCCGCTTACTACAAGGCCGCAGTCCAGCACGTTTGCTCTCACGCCATAAGGACTTCCCCGATTCGTTTTGAGTTATCCATTGGACGAGCCTTTCTATAAACTGAAAAGATATTCATAAACGTATCCTCTATTGTTGTCTCAGATCGATTAATTTATTCATTGATTTTAACGGCTAGTGAACCCGTCTAGGGTTATTTTACGTGTTATATTCCCAAATTTAAGTATGTCATTTATATATGTAATGTTTATCTTTAAATGAAAATCTGTGATTGTCGTAAATTTCTCTCTACGATTGTCTGCACATCATCACTAAGTCGTGCTGACAATACGGTGTTCCCTAACTATTTCTTGCCATCCGTCTCTATCATCCAAGGTCTTGTAGACGGCACTCACTGTCTGCATAGTGCAGATATAAGTGAGTTTTTGGTAGTCGACCAACACTGAAGTGAATATGTTTAAGAGTCCATGAGAGAACGTCACTTCAGAGTTCGTCCTCACTTCTCTAGCAGAGTCCATCATGTCTTGTTCATCTTACTTGGATTGTTTGGGAGATGGGAAGTAAGTGGCTGTACAGCTACTGTTTCGTGGGTTGTCGATTCCAGGATTTGTTCAAGACCACACTTATTATTCTTTTGTAGTTCCCAACTGGATTACTTCGCGAGCGTCCATGTAGTGCATCCATACTGTTGTACTGACACAGCCATAACTTGAAAGAAATTGTTTTATTTTATCGAAAAGATCAGATTTCTATATGACAGATGCAGACTTTGCAAATGACCTAGCGCTTCTTGCAAATACACCTGCCTAAGCTGTATCCCTACCCTGAGCAAGCAGCAAGCGTCCATGTGATCGATAACCTGTCCGTAGTGGTCAAAGCCTTTGTTAGGCATCTATTGACATCCCTACTAACTTTAGAGACTTGTCACTTAAAGTAGAGATGGTTCCTTCGCGTTTAAAACACGTGAACTTTGTTTGATTTGCGTTCA
Organism: Sepioteuthis lessoniana; assembly: GCA_963585895.1. Taxonomy (NCBI): domain Eukaryota; kingdom Metazoa; phylum Mollusca; class Cephalopoda; order Myopsida; family Loliginidae; genus Sepioteuthis; species Sepioteuthis lessoniana. The sequence goes on from OY757938.1 coordinate 26,651,512, forward strand.
CATAGATGCCAACGAGGCTTGCTGCTAGCTCAAGGCTTTATCGTTGGGATTCAGCTTAGGAAGGTCGATTTGTGAAAAGCGTTAGATCATCTGCGAAGTCTGCGTCTGGCATAGTTTCTGCAGGATATCATCTACTTCGTGCCTTTTTCGAAGTACAGTCTTGGTTGATTTTTCGACGTACAGTCCTGGTTGATTTTTCGAAGTACAGTCTTGGTTGATTTTTCGAAGTACAGTCTTGGTTGATTTTTCGACATACAGTCCTGGTTGATTTTTCGAAGTACAGTCCTAGTTGATTTTTCGAAGTACAGTCTTGGTTGATTTTTCGAAGAACAGTCCTGGTTGATTTTTCGAAGTACAGTCTTAGTTGATTTTTCAACGTACAGTTCTGGTTGATTTTTCGAAGTACAGTCCTGGTTGATTTTTCGAATTACAGTCCTGGTTGATTTTTCGAGGTACAGATCTGGTTGGTTTTTTCGAAGTACAGTCTTGGTTGATTTTTCGAAGTACGGTCTTGGTTGATTTTTCGAAGTACAGTCTTGGTTGATTTTTCGAAGTACAGTCCTGGTTGATTTTTCGAAGTACAGATCTGGTTGGTTTTTTTCGAAGTACAGTCCTGGTTGATTTTCCGAAGTGGACTCTTGGTTGATTCTTCGAAGTAGAGTCTTGGTTGATTTTCGACGTACAATCCTGGTTGATTTTTCGAAATACAGTCCTGGTTGGTTTTTCGAAGTAGAGTCTTGGTTGATTTTTCGAAGTACAGTCCTGGTTGCTTTTTCGAAGTACAGTCCTGGTTGCTTTTTCGAAGTACAGTCTTGGTAGATTTTTCGAAGTAGAGGTTTGGTTGATTTTTCGAAGTACAGTCTTGGTTGGTTTTTCGAAGTACAGTCTTGGTTGATTTTTCGAAGTACAGTCTTGGTTGCTTTTTCGAAGTACAGTCCTGGTTGATTTTTCGAAGTACAGTCCTGGTTGGTTTTTTCGAAGTACAGTCCTGGTTGGTTTTTTCGAAGTACGGTCTTGGTTGATTTTTCGAAGTACATTCCTGGTTGATTTTTCGAAGTACAGTCCTGGTTGATTATTCGAAGTACGGTCTTGGTTGATTTTCGACGTACAATGCTGGTTGATTTTTCGAAATACAGTCCTGGTTGGTTTTTCGAAGTACAGTCTTGGTTGATTTTTTGAAGTACTGTCCTTGTTGGTTTTTCGAAGTACAGTCCTGGTTGCTTTTTCGAAGTACAGTCTTGGTTGATTATTCGAAGTACAGTCCTGGTTGGTTTTTCGAAGTACAGTCCTGGTTGCTTTTTCGAAGTACAGTCCTGGTTGATTTTTCAAAGTACAGTCTTGGTTGATTTTTCGAAGTACAGTCTTGGTTGATTTTTCGAAGTACAGTCTTGGTTTCTTTTTCGAAGAACAGTCCTGGTTGATTTTTCGAAGTACAATCTTGGTTGATTTTTCGACGTACAGTCCTGGTTGATTTTTCGAAGTACAGTCCTGGTTGATTTTTCGAAGTACAGTCTTGGTTGATTTTTCCAAGTACATTCCTGGTTGATTTTTCGATGTACAGTCCTGGTTGGTTTTTCCAAGTACAGTCCTGGTTGATTTTTCGAAGTACTGTCCTGGTTGATTTTTCGAATTACAGTCTTAGTTGATATTTCGAAGTACAGTCCTGGTTGATTTTTCGAAGTACAGTCCTGGTTGATTTTTCGAAGTGGAGTCTTGGTTGATTCTTCGAAGTACATTCCTGGTTGATTTTTCGATGTACAGTCCTGGTTGGTTTTTCCAAGTACAGTCCTGGTTGATTCTTCGAAGTACAGTCCTGGTTGATTTTTCGAATTACAGTCTTGGTTGATATTTCGACGTACAGTCCTGGTTGATTTTTCGAAGTACAGATCTGGTTGTTTTTTTTCGAAGTACTGTCCTATTTGATTTTTCGAAGTGGAGTCTTGGTTGATTCTTCGAAGTACAGTCCTGGTTGATTTTTCGAAGTACAGTCCTGGTTGGTTTTTCGAAGTACAGTCTTGGTTGATTTTTCGAAGTACAGTCCTGGCTGATTTTTCGAAGTACAGTCCTGGTTGGTTTTTTCGAAGTACATTCCTGGTTGATTTTTCGAAGTACGGTCTTGGTTGATTATAAACGTACATTGTGCTAATTTATCTCCTTAGAAGACTTCAGTGACTATGTCGAAAAAGTTAGTGTCTCCGTTACGTAAGGGAACCATTGCTTTCGTATTTTTATAAAGCATCATTATAGCGATAACAGTTTCTTTGGGGAGATTATACGCAAGTAGAATTTGCTTCATCCTTTTATGTATGGACTTTTATGCCTCAGGAAAACTAAGAACAATAGGATTGCTTCGAGATTTTTTGTACGTACTCCTTCGATGATTCAACCGAAAATCAGAATTTGGGAAATAGTGGATCGAATCCTCCGGAAACCATTCTATTTTTTAAAGAATTTTCTCGATTTCAAGTTAGATACGATTGAGAAACGCGGCATAAAAAAACAGGGCATAATACTATTTACCCAACCCCTTCGCTCGGGCAGGATATGACTCAAGGTCAATTTTTAAGCGCAGTTTAACAGGTTTGAATTCAGAGTTTTCCTTCTAGACTAGTTGCCTCACCAAGGCCGAAGAACCCAGTCTGTCCTACTATTTACCCATAGCTGGAGGGAGAATAATTGGATTCATACCTTTCCCAAGGGTATTTGTGCTATGTGAAATGCAATCAGTATCGTCGAGGATTTGAACTCGTTTCGCCGTGTCCATTTCCTACGACGATAACCTTTACACCACGGGCACCTCAAAAAAAGGGGGGCATAATAAACCTTAGCAGCTATAGAATCAGGAGTTATGCTTTTGTAGTTCTCTGATTCTGAAAAGCTTTAGTTGAGGGGAGAGAAAATGCAGCCTTTTTTCCTTTTCTTTTTTGTGTTTTGTTTATAGACAGCATTGCATAATCGGAGAAGTATGCCGTAAAATTTTTAGTGTCTTCCATACTTCAAAAAGTATTTCGTACTGACCTGCAGTTTTTCTGGTTTTGATATTTTTTCAGTTATTCCTCAGTAAACTGTCCTAGTTTGATGTCTAGTTGGCAATAAATAATTTTAAAAAGGTTTATCTGTAACTTCAACAGGGTTTTTACTATATATATATATATATATATATATATATATATATATATATATATACACACAAGGTGCATACGATAAGTTTTCAGACTTTTTTCGTATGGGCATTTAAAATTGTCGTAGACTCTTGAAAATTCAGTATGTTATTTCTGTACATCTTATGAGATGACTGACCAATTTTTATGATTCCAGATTCAAATGAACAGCTACAGTAGGAATTGGAATACACCCTACTAAAGCATGATTGTCACAGCTGGTGAATTTCAAAAATCTGGACGTGAAGACACTTTAGAAGAACGATATGCAATAAAATTCTGTTTTAGACTTGGAAAAAATGCCACAAAAACGTATGGAATGCTTCAGACTGCTTTTGGATCATCTTGCATGAATCGAGCATCAGTTTTTAGTGGCATAAGAGATTCAATGAAGGCAGGGAGTATGTGAGGGATGATGAGAGGTGTGGGAGGAGTAAGGAAGTCAATACACCAGAGTTGATTGGTCAAAGGGTTAGGCTTAGGGTTAGGGTTACTATGTTGAGGTTTTAAGGGGGTTCTGGAAGAGATTCCGTCGGAAGAGGCCAGCACTCTTTAAATCGGCTCAGTGGCATTTCCACCAGGACAATACACCAGTCCACAATTCCATCATTGTCACAGACTATTTGACCAAGATGGGCATCAAGACAGTTCCTCACCTTCCCTATAGTCCAGACCGTGTTCCCTATGACTTTTGGTTATTCCCTAAGCTCAGAGGCTGTTGTTATGAGACAATTGAGGAGATGAAAGAGGCTGTGACACGCTCACACAAGAGGACTTCCAGAAGTTGTTGGAACGGTCTAACAAGTGCATTGCAGCCGGAGGAGATTGCTTCGAAGAGGACTAGAGTTTCATGTGTGTACTATGAATAAAAGTGTCCATACGAAAAAAGTCTGGAAACTTATCGTATGCACCTCGTGTATATATATATATGTATATATATGTATATTGCTTCCGTGATACGTGAACTGGTCAACTAATTTCAGTGGTTTGCAACTTAAAGTGTAGATGGCTCCTTCTTGTCTAAAACACATAAACTCTGTTTTATTTGCGTTCACGTAGAGACCAATGCCTCCTGCTGTATGTTCCGTGCTATGCAGTAGGAATTCGACTCGGGTAGGTGTAATTACGTAGACTGCGTAGACTGTGTTTGTCATAGTTTCTTCAAAATATCGTCTGGTTCTTATGGGTTTTTTTTTAAATATGAAACCGTTTTTTTTAATTAAATCTGCCGATCAAATTACGGAATCTAGGCAAATTATTAGCATATATGGCGATAATGTATCTCCTTGCAAGACTCCAGACACAATGTTGAAGAAGTCCGTGTAGCCTTCGGGTGAGTAAACCATTGATTTTGTGCTTTTAGTTAGCATTATTATAGCAATATGTCAACATACGTCAAGAAAATACAACTGACCGAGTCGAATGCCGGCTGCATGGCATGTGACAACTACTAGTAGGCATTGGCATCTATGTGAACGTGAATAAAAGAATGTTTTTGCGTTTTAAACAAGAAAGACCAATGTCTACTTTAAGTAGCAAGCCTCTGAATTTAGAAGACCCATTCACATACCATGGTAGAAATATCTCATCGACTGAAAGTAACGTCAGCATGTGAGTAGGAAGGGTGTGGGATGCTGTTGACAAGTTGTTGATCATATGGAAATCTGATCTCTCTGATAAAATAAAACGTGTTTTTTTCCAAGCTGTGGTCATGTCAGTACTACCGTATAGATGCACTACTTGAACGCCAAGAGAAAAGGCTTGATGGGAACTACAAAAGAATTTTACAGGCAGTTTTGAACAAATCCTGGACGCAACAACTCACAAAACAGCAGCTGTGAGGTCACGTACCTCCTTATCTCACAAACCACCCAAGTCAGACGAATAAAACGTGCGGGGCACTGCTGGAAAAGTAAGGACTCTTTCTTATATATGGACGTGACAACGAGAATTTACTTACAACGGCACGGTGCAGACACTGGATACTGTCTAGAAAACCTGATTGGGTCAAATTGCAAGAGAGGGCCAAGGAACTACATGCAATTAGCACGACTTGATAATGATGAGATACATAGATAGATAGATAGATAGATTGCTGTTGTTTTCGTTACACTAATCAACATTAAGAGATATAGCCACGTATACGCGTTGAATTTGAAAATCCTCGTACAAACGTGAAAATAAAACAAGCTAAAAACACCTTCTTTGCGTTACTGCCAGTTTCATGCGGCGTTTTCAATCATCAGACGTGAAGTTTGTTTTTTTTCCTAAGTCGGATTCGTTTTCTGTTTATATTTATATCTTGCAAACGTCAAACCTTTCATCTCCCTTATCAATAAAGTTAGAGGCGTGATAGTTGCAGACAGCGCTTGTACAAAATTAATGCCCTAAATAATATTTTTTAAGTCAATCTAGAGCTTTAAAATGTTTTTTAATGTGTCCCCATCGGCTTCTCAATTCAGACTTCCTATTTAATAGAAAATGAGGATTTTAATTTTTTTTTTTTTCAAATACAACCTACAAATTCTCGATTCGGAAGTTGTTCATTCTGTTGGGAGGAAAAATTTTAAATCATCATTTTTTTAAAACTTGGCAAAATTTCTCTCTCTCTCTCTCTCTCTCTCTCTCTCTCTCTCTCTCTCTCGTTTTTTTCGCCAAAAAACCAACTAAGTCAGCCAACTCGAGTTTTCAATTCAAAATCTCAACTGTAACATTAAAGTCTCTACAAAGCCCAAATCTATGCCTTACCCGAAATGTCTTCCTTTTATCGCCTGAAAAAACCACACATATGTGGCATTTCGTGCGTCGAAAAAAAAGCTGGCGGAGACAAAGCCAAAATGAAGAGATTACGGCGATCTCAAATCAGAAAAGAAAAAGGTCATACACGTGATCAGAGAAAAAGGTCAGACACGTGATCAGAGAAAAATCTCCTTTACTTTATAATCGATGCGGCAACTTTCCGCGGGACTGGTCTCAAAAAACAAGAAGAGGTGAAGTAATCTTGATGATCATTTGTTTGACAAATCGTTGCCCTTACCCAATCAGGTTGGACGGTTTCGCTAGCACCGAAACGTAAGTCTTCATTTGTCGCTCTAATAATAACCAAATAACTGTTTCTTAAAAAGAACTAGTTTGCGACCGTTTCTTGCTCCCACCGCGAGAATTTTCAAGATCGACCTGGTTCTCTTGTGGAAGGAAACACACAGCCATTCAAGTCTCGATTCAAACTGCGACATAAAGTAAGTTCCTTCAGAGAAAAAGTAATCACTACCTTCAGACCACGAGTAACGGTTATCGTGGTAAAAAATGGAATTAGTGACCTATTTTCAAATCTTGCATGAAGCTATTTGCATTTAAATGCGCGCAGATACCTTTAGGAAAGGCATGAATCCAACTACCAATGGTAAATAGTTGAACAGATTAGGTTCTTGTGCCTAGTTGAGCAACCAGTCTAAAAGAAAAACCTTGAATTCAAATCTACTGAACGCTGCTTAAAAATTGGCCTTGTGTCACGTCCTCTTCATAGAGGAGAGTTGACTGGAAATTTTCTGGACAGATCAATGCTCAATCAAATATCGATTATTGTTTTACGATAACTTTTTGTTCACTTAAGGTAGAGTAATGGGCTTTTCTTTCGAAAACATTTTATGGGCAGGGATCAATTTTTTTCATCAATTTTCCATTAGAACCTTTCAAATAATCTTTAAAATGTGCTCGACATTCATTTAAAAACTGTATCCTTTTCTAATAAACGTGGGCACAAGCTTATTCTTTTAATGGCATAAGAATGGCCAGGTTGAAGAATTTATTACATACTGATACCAGGAGAATATAATTAGAAATGGCTTTAAACGGGTTCCATAAAGCATTTTTATGATTTTTGTCAAAGATCAAAAGAAGGAAATATCGACCAAGTATTGCACAGTTGGGAAAATTTATAAACAGTAATTATGAGGCTAAAAAACAGAATCACACTATAAAATTCTACAATTAATCATTGACTGATAACATATTTTCATGCTTATTTCAATTTTTTAAGAACAAAAAAGGAAAGAAAAACACGTTATAAACCGGTAGAAGGAGGTGCCCGTGGTGTAAAGGTTATCGTCGTGGGAATTGGACACGACGACACGAGGTCAAATCCTGGGCTGTTTGCATTTCACATAGCACTAATACCCTTGGGAAAGGTATGAATCCAATTATTCTCCCTCCAGCTATGGGTAAATAGTAGGGCAGACTAGGTTCTTCAGCCTTGGTGAGGCAACTAGTCTAGGAGAAGGAAAACTCTGAATTCAAACCTGTTAAACTATGCTTAAAAAATTGACCTTGTGTCATATCCTGCCCGAGCGGAGGGGTTGGGTAAATATGATAAACCGGTATATTCAAAAACGAGGATCTATTTACGATCTCTAAAGTAATTTTATTTAGTTCTTTTTGAAAAACATCTATCATCAACGTTTTTAAAAAAATTTTCGGATTAAATATATGCTATTTCAAAGCATTTATAAAAAGATGATAATAACTAATTATTCAAAATAATCGTAAAATAGAATGAAAGAAATCTCCACTTCTGGTTTTAGTATGTATTTCATGTTGAATGTTGAAAGTGACTGAAGTGTGGTATATAATACTGTGAAGGAATGGAAGAATACTAGTCGGGGATGTCTGACTAAAAAGCACCGTCGGCCACATTTGCACTAGGTATGCAAATAGGTTTCAACAGTGGATGTGTGAGACACATATAAACAGTCCAAATTGATGTGCTGCTATTCGGACGTATCGCAGATACTACCAACTATACAAATACCATTTGACTTTGTGCTGTAATTTTTTTCTTCCTTTTCATGCGTGAAAAAAGTTTAATGAATAGTAAATTCTTTCCAATATAGGGCCCCAAAATCATGAACTCATTGAATGGTTTATAATATTTTTGACAAATTTGCAATGTTCAATCGAAATATCCACAAAACAGTACGTTTATCCCACTTTATGTTTGCCACGATTTCTCCAGCTTTGTTCATTATTTCTCCTTGACCATGGTTGTCGTTCTTTAAAGTCTGATTTACTCTTTTTCCCCTTATAAACCTACTTTCCTTGAGGATTACTGTTGTACCCCCTACATAATGGACTCGCCTTCCTCCATAAATATACTTCAAGGGAGTGTCAGGGAGTTGACCAAACCTCCGTGGTTAGTCCGCCTCTCCAGTTGTTTGGGACGCACTTCGGTTGGCCGTGTTTTGGTCAGCGCGGCTCGGTCGGGTGTTGCCTTAGCACTGCAGATTTCCTCCAGCCTCAGTGGGGCGTGCCCCTAGGCTTTTACGCCCTTACGGGGGATTGGATTTATTGCCAGGGGAATGCCGACGATGCCAAAGGTATTTTGGGCAATAATGGACGCGTTGGGGCGACGGACCTGCAACCAGACCCACCTTAAAAACAGCCTTGTGCCAAAATAGCTCGTTCGGTGGGGCGCGTGACAGATGACTGATCAGACCCGCGTGTTTGGTACGCCTCTCCAGTTGTTGGGTCGCAGTTCGGCCGTCCGTGGGTTCCGGTCGGGTGTGCCTCGGCACTAGAGTTCCTTCTGGTGTCAGGGGGCTGTCCCCCCAGGCTTTAACCCTCTTCAGAGAGGTCAGATTGATTGCCTGGCGCCTGAGGCGCCCCTCCTTGGGGGATACGGACGGGGCCAGAGGTATTTTTAGAAAATGCTGGGTGCGTCTGAGCTTTGTCTTGCGCCCCGGCCCACCTTAAAAAGGCCTTGTGCCATACTCCTTCGGCTGGTGGGCCGGAAGACAAATACCATACCTGACCAGACCCGCGTGCCACAGTCACGTGTGATACCACTTGCGTAATGGACGGATAGGCACTACCCCACTGGACTCTCAGCTTCCTATTAACCAATACTGTTTAACCAGGTTCACATGTATCTTGTTTCTGTTACTTGAATATATATGTTTTTCTATCAATCTTTTTGTGTTCCCCGTGTCTCTTTTCCAGCATCACAACAGTTACATGGTTGACACAGGTTGTTGAGGATCACAACTAATCAAAGAACGAAATCCGACAAACAATTATGAGCACTGTCAGCCTGTTTGAATCCCTTGCAGAAGACTAAGACACCCCGCTCTCACCAAAAAATGGTATCTTGAGTAAATATGTTGGTCACTATTGTGAGAGCGAGCAAATATGTTAAGTCGACGTTTGCTCGGTCGAGGATGCCTGGCGTGGATAGCAGGGAAGGCTTGCATTCACTTCATGCGGCCGACCCTCCTCAAGCCTCAGGGGGCCGTCCTTCTAGGCTCTAACCCTCCATGGAGGGGTTAGGTTTATCGCCTGGTGCCTGATTCGCCCTTTTCTAGAGGAAAGCCGACGAGGCCTGAGGAATTTTTGGAGCCGCTGAATGTATCTCAGCAACGGCTCTGCACCCCCCCCTTCCTTGAAAAACGACAAATAAACAAATATGCATAGTAGTCACCACTAGCAGTGGTTTACCTTCTCTTGGCATATAATAACCCTAGACGTGTTGACATGCCGTAAAAATCAATCACTCAACGTTAAAAGTTGATTTTATTCATTATGTGACACTGATTAGCAAGAAATATGGTTTGAAAATAGAATATAATTTCCCGACGTCCGAAGACGGAGCTCTGCTGTAAATCGACCTATGCTCGTAGAGAAATCACCCCAAAACGGATTTGAACGGGAAAGTGGGTTTATTTTTTATGGTACTTTCAGATAAAGAGCCCCTAATTTTCGACGTGTATCTACCAACATTTCCTCGCCTTTTCATTCAGAATGTCCTAAGTATGACACTAAACTGCATCTGAGGCTGATGTTCCAGTGAGTGTGGAGTACGCCTTCATTTCCATTACTCCCAGGTCCACTCTGACCCGGAACAGTAGTATCTGTTGGGGTCTTATCTATCGGTTAAATAGGTGTTAGTAAGAGCTTTGTTCGTCCGCATCTTCGGCATTGGAAAGAAATTCTTCAAACTATACCACTGTATGCAAAGTATATTTTAGATAAGTATCCTTTATATCATATAACTATATGCCAGAAAAACACCTTCAAGAGACAACGATTCAAAAGCAGTGAATATAAACGTAAAATACATGAAATTCCCTTACATCTAGGATTAGATAACTCTATATGGGTTAAGATGCCTTTAAAATCAATTATCAATCATTCAGATCACCAGTGGAGGATGGTATATCAGGGGTCATAAAACGCAGCCGACAAACTTCTTTACAATGGCATACTATTATTATTATTATTATTATTATTATTACTTGGTAGTTTTTACATCAGTGTTAGCTAATGGTCTTTCACTGGAGTCTGAGTGACAGCAAGTCCCTTCAAATCTCTAGAACTTTTCCTATTATTCTGGCCGATCTCAGTAATTTTTGGATAATTTTGGCCCGTCTACTCATTTTCCAGTCTCCTTATCAAGTTTTTGGAAATCTTCCGGGTGTACCAATTACAATTGGTATTACCGTCACTTTCATATCCCGTAGCTTTTTTAGTCCTCTGAAAAGGTCTAAGTACTTGTCCCTCTTTTCGTTTTTTTATTTATTTATTTCTTCTTTTTTTTTTACATTATAGTTTGCCATGACGGCAAAATGTCATTCCTTGTGAGTTTTTCACCTTAGTTTTAATTGTTGTTCTTTCGCACGAGTCAGAAGAACGACAAACCTCCTCAAGATTCACGGACTCTTCTCAGTATTCTAGCCGATCTTAACAATACTGATATCTAGATAGTCTTGATTCCTCGTCTGATCGCCAATTCTTCCAGTCTTTTTTCGAAGCCTTTGAGGATGGTTTCAAGTACACCAACTATAACCGTCACCCTCATGTTCAACAGCATTTTTAGTTCTCTGGCAAAGTTCAATTACTTATCGATCATTGGGTTTTCTGTTTTCTTTTTTTACTTCGTGGTTTGCTAGAAAAGCAAAATTCATTAGATGACAAGTTTTTTTCTTTGTATTAAGAAAATTTGGTCTTGTCTTCTGGTCGAGATTATATGATCTGTTTGTATCTCAAAATCCCAGAGAATTGTATGCGTCTCATTCTCTAGAATGAATTCTACTTTGTATATATACAGTCCGGTAGTATAATCAAATTTTAATCTTTTGCACAATTCCCTGTGAATTACCTTTCCTACCCAGTTATGCCTACTCCTTTTATGCCAGTTTACAGCCTCCATTACTGTGTGATTAACTATTTCATCTTTGTCTCCACATAAACTATACACGCTATTCTGTTGCATATTATAAATTTTCGATTAAATCCTATTTAGCCAACCCCTCCGCCCGGGCAGGATATGACACAAGGTCAATTTTTAACCGGAGTTTAACAGGTTTGAATTCAGGGTTTTCTTTCTCCTAGACTAGTTGCCTCACTAAATTTTCGCTTAAATATAAATGATTCTTCTGGCATTATTTTGCACACTTATTAAAAGAAATTTGCTTTATTTCCTGTGGTTTCCTCTTCTTTGCCATGTCCTTGTCTTCTTGTGTGCAACCGATTAAAATATCATTAGTTATTTTTCTTGCTATTTCTATTTCTTTATTTTTGTTGTTTTACTGTATGATCTTACGTATGCCAATGCTATGGCTGTAAGTTTTGATTACTCTTTCTTTTCTCAACATCCTTGGGGCTGCAGAATACATCGTCTGCATGTCTGCAAAGAGGTAAGGCTCCCTCGAAGAGTGGCACAGTCAGCTGGGACTGCAGAATACACTGACTGCATCTCTGCTGAGGGGCGAGACAGCCCAAACGAATAGCCCAGTTGGTTAGGGCTGCAGAATACTCCGACTGCACCTCTGCTGAGGGGTAAGACTCCTCCAATGAGTGCCTTGTCGGCTGAGTTTGCAGCATACGCCGACTGCGTGTCTGCAAAGGGGTAAAACTCTCCCTAGAAGTGGCCCAGTCGATTGGGGTTGCAGAATACACTGACTACATCTCAGCGGAGGGTAACACTCCCCCAGTCGGGTAGGGCAGCAAAATACATCGACTGTATCTCTGCAGAGGAGTAAGACTCCTCTAATAAGTAGCCCAGTCGGTTGGGGCTGCAGAATACACCGACTGCATCTCTGCTGAAGGGTAAGACTCCCACAACTAGTGCCCTGTCAGCTGAGGTTGCAGCATACACCGACTGCGTCTCTGCAGAAGAGCAAAACTCCTCCAGTGAGTGTCCCTGTCGGCTGGGGCTGCAGAATACACTAACTACATCTCAGCGGAGGATAACACTCCTCCAGCGTGTGACCTAGTCGTCTAGGGCTGCAGAATACACCGACTGCATCTCTGCAGAGAGGTAAGACTCCTACAACGAGAAGCGAAGTCGGCTTGGGCTGGAGAATACACCGACTACATCTCTGCAGTGGGTTATGATTCCCCCAACGAGTGTCCTATTGGCCCAGTCGGTTGGAACCGTAGAATACAACGAATGCATCTCTGCAGAAGGATAAAACTCCTCCAACGAGTGTCCTGGATATGATACTAAACAATCTGATGGTTAGGCTCTATTAATGCTGGAGGTTTTGGGAATGCGGAGTATTCCTTTAATGCCATTACTCCCAGGTCCACTCTGCCGGGAGTGGTAGCACCTGATAAGGTCCTATTTATTGGTCAAAGAGAACTAAACTGTGTACTTACGTTAAACTACATTGTTTGAAATTGAATTGTTTTGACATTTAACTGTGCGTAAGCAAAAACTATTCTTATATTAAGCTGAATTGTTTGAAATAGAACTGTTTATATGCATAAAAATGAATTTGGCATAAAATAAGCTACAATGGTTGATGTGCCATAAAACCAAACCAAACTAAACCAAATTAAATCCTTGAATTGTTACATCTACGTAATCCTCCATATTGGCAATTTCCCTTTCTTCTTTTCTTGACACATCGTATCTATCTCCGTCATTTCATGGGTGTAAGGCCTTACGCATCATCATCAGTTTCTTTTTCCATTTCTATTAGTTCCTCCTTTGTTCATTTAAAGAATTGTCCAGATTATATTACAAAGAGGAAAGCTCAGATGATTATTCCTTTGGTGAAATTTCTACCGCTGACTTTGGTTTCGAGAAGTTTTCTTATCCTTCTTTTTTCCCCATTGTTTGGTCGTTGGTGTCCTCTTCGAATATTTCCAGGAACTTGTAATTTTCTTTTTCCCAAAGTGTTCCGATACTTTCCTAATTTGATAGTTCTGTTCCCGCTATTGTATCTCCTTTCCCTTTTTTCATTATAAGCATTGCATATTTTTCAATCCCAAATTCCATTCCTTACTCATGGCTGGATATTGTTTGTATAAGGTTTTCTAATACTTTTTCACCTTTGGCTAATACCTTTAAATCATCCATATACCAAAGAAGGGTTATCTTTTCCAGTGACTTTGTAAATTTGTAGCTTCTTGGGAATTTTCTGAGTATACACTTCAGTCTTTAGCTATCCATTGCTCTCGTAATTAAGTTTATAACTTTATTTGATATCTTGAACATTTTCAGGCATTCTATAATCCATATTTGCTGGATCATGTCGTAAGTTTTTCTATTGTATAACCATGCCAGTGCTAAGGTTTTCTGCTTTATCTTTATTTCTTTGAAGATGTGTTGGTGATATTTGACCTTGCGACGTCCTTTCTATTATTCGGGTTATACTCTTTGGTATTCAAACGAGTAACATATAGCTTCTCTTATCTGAGCAGTTAGGATTTCCCGCAACACGTTATTGGTCTATATTTGCTTGGAATAAAAAAATTTAAGTCTTGATGTAGACATTTTTCCCTTCGTCATCCATTCATGTACTTTTGTTTTTTGTAGACATGTACTCAGTTGCTCAAACAATCTGTTGTGATTTTTAAAAAATCAGAATCAAGGTATGCCATCATGAACTGTCATTTTCAAATTGGCTATTTTCTTAAGTGTTGCTCGCAAAGACTCCAGATATACTTCATCTCTTGGGTTTTCTTCTTTCTAATCCTTTTTCGTGTTTTTTTTTTTTTTTTTTCATTTGGCCTTACTGATATGTTCTAACTTTTTTCCAATTCGCTATTTTGTTGAGTGTTGTTCACGAAGACTCCAGATATATTTCAACTCTCAGGCCTTCTTTCTAATTTTTGTCATGTTTTTTTTTTTTCGTTCGTTCTTACTCCTATGTTCTATCTGTTCACATAAGATGCAACAAAAATGTTTTGTTTTCTTTGAATCTTGTTGTTGATTTGCCTTTATGCTTTCTCCACCGACTCGTTGATAGAATTTTCTTTCGTTTTCTCCTTTTTCTTCTGCTTGTTTTTCCTATTGTGTCAAATTAAATTCAAGCTTTTTCTAATGTCATTTCTACAAAGTGTAAACAACCAACTACAGATTTGATACGGATTACCAAAACCATTTTTCTTTGCACCGAACAGTTAAACTAACTCTGCAACTCCAGTTTCTTGAAAACAGCACTGCATAAGTCTACGAAAAGTCCAAGTGATTATTATTGTTATTTTTACAATTATTATTCCTTGAGAGTTTTTCACATCAGTGCTAATTGATGGTCTTTTACTGGAGATTGAGTGACAGCAAGTCTCCTCAAGTCTCCCGGACTCTTCTCGGTATTCTGGTCGATCTTGACAATGCTGTAGTCTGGATGGTCCTTATTTGTCCTCTGATTTCCAAGTCTTCCAGTCCCTCTACAAAACCTTTTGGGATTGTTCCAAGCGCATCAATTCTTATTATTATTATTATTATTATTATTATTATTATTATTATTATTTCACTCTTTGCAAATTTTCCAAGCCAATATGAGTGATAGCAAGTTTTTTCAGGTCTCCAGGACTCTTCTCAGTATTCTAATTGATTTGAACAGTGTTGAGGTTTGAATGGTATCATCTCTTTGTCTATCTCCAGTTCCCTCAATCTCTAATTATTATTATTATTATTATTATTATCATTATTATCATTAACATTATTTGCAAATGTATTCATTTTAATCTATTTTTGTAATATATGTTATCTCTCGTGCGTGATTCGTTTTATCTTTAGCTCAATGTAGGTTTTGAATATAGGAGAAAGAATAATTAAAAACACAACAATTACCATTTATTTCTAAAAATGTTTTTCAATTTTTCGATTTTTCTTCCACCTTCCGTTGTTTTCTATTTGCCGCATGAAGTAATTACCATTTATTCAAGTTCTATTTTTTTAATTATTTTTCGTTGTTTGAATGTAATTACATTTTTCAAATAAATACACTCACCTCTTTTATCTTCATGGAAACATTCCCCCCTAACAATGATTCATGTATCATCATCCTTTTGGTTTGACTTGTTTTACAAAAATTCTTTTGTTGGCAATAATTTTATGATTGAATGTAACGGCTACCCTTTTTATCATGCAATAACAAAACCAACTAAAACGTATTGAATTCGTCCACTTCTTTATGGTAAAACAATGACACACAAGCACGCACGCATCATGCTGGTCAGTACAACTAAGTAATTGTTATTTGCTAAACTTTGCTTTGTCTGGCATACAGGACTTACGTGATATGTCCGTAATTCTGTTTTTCGCTAAGCTTTGCTTAGACAGACTTCCGTGATTTGTCCATAAATTTTTAATTTGCTAAATTTTACTTAGTCTGGTATCCAAGGTCAGTAAAGTCTGTTATTTGTTAAACTTCGCTTACTCTGGAATACAGGACTTCCGTGATTTGTCCGCAAGTCATGTTAATTGTTAAACTTTGCTTACTCAGGCATAAAGGACTTACGTGATTTGTCCGGAAGTCCTGTCATTTGCTAAACTTTACTTAAAGGACTTACGTGACTTATCCGTGAGTGTGTAATTTGCAAAATTTTACTCAGTCTGGCATACAAGACTTTCGTGAAATGTCTGTAAGTCTGTTATTTGTTAGACTTTGCTTAGTCTGGCATACAGGATTTACGTGGCTTGTCCATAAGTCTCTTTTTTGCTAAACTTAGCTTAAGCTAGCATACAGGACTTTCATGACTTGTTCGTAAATCTGTTATTTGTTGAACTTTCCTTACTATGGCATACAGCACATCTGTTATTTGTTCGTAAGTCTGTTATTTGCTAAACTTTTCTGACACACAAGTCTTCAGCTATTTAGTGAATCCGCTCCGCGTAAGTAGTCACTTGTCATATTACCGAGTTGATTAATTGTTTCTTAATTTCTTTTTGGCTGTTAAACTTTCATATACAGCTGTTCTACATTAAGGCCATGTGATATTTCAAATGCTCAAGACAGATTTTATCCCGGCAAGAATTCAAGAGTTCGAATTGTCTCTAAACATAAAAGTTCTTGCTTAATCATAAACACTTAAAAACCCTTTCGATAATGCACTTTCCTGTTTCATTTTTTAATAGGATTCAAACAACCTCGAATATTAGAATGTCTTCTTTTATCAGCGGTTTCAGTCAGCAGAAGTCAAACCCAAAAGCTGGAATTAGAAGACTACCAAAGTTAAGCACGATGACCTTTTTCAGTACTTAGATGGGTGACCACTTAGTAACTGCAGTTACTGGGAGCAACCTGTGGTCTGTGTCCCCGAATTAAGTAATGCTTAGTAAATAACAACTGGAATTGAAAGAATTATTGATTAAAAGTCATTCAAATGACAACATTTAATAGAATTTGTCTTGCAATTATTGCACAAATGCCTAACGTGAAAAATAAACGTTGTCTAAATTTCCGTCATGAAGCTTGATAATTGTTATTACTTAAAATATTCGAACTATTGACTTCATCTTTATTGCTATATTCCCAACGTTTCGGCCGATATGTCCTTCAGCCTTTTTCATGATGTATTATATCGGGTCCGTACCAAGTAGATATTACTTGTCTAAAATTCTTTAATGAAGCTTGATAATGCTTATTACTTAGAATGCTCGAACTATTGATCTCATCTTTATTGTTATACTCACAACGTTTCGGCCGATTAGCCCTTCGGACTTCTTCAGGTGTTACATATCGAACTCTATATATATATCGGTCGAAACGTTGTAAGTTTAACAGTAAAGATGAGGTTAATAATCTGAATATTCAAAGTAACATAAAAAAATAAACCTGATTTTATTCTATGTGTTTTCAACGAAAAAACTGTTGCCTATTTCCACCTGTTGACCCTCTTCTGCAATTTAATTAGTTTATCGCTTGCAGTATCTATGAAATTGTTTTTTACTCATTTTTTTTTTAGATTTTTTAGTGTTCTTTTCCTGTTAGATCTAAAGTTATATTCGTTGATATAGCTGTTATTGATTGCCGTAATTAGTATTTGTTCTTTATTTTTTGCATATTCTTCATGTTGCTGAATTGTTTTATGAACACAATCGTCAATTCCAGCGAATCTTCTTCCTGGGCCTTCTAGCATTCGAGCCGGATATGGTACCAAGGTAAATGATTGATTCGAGGCTGAATGGTCTTCGGCTTCGGCCGAGCCACCTTCGTGTGAGTGAAGAATCATTGACAGCATAGCATAGCACAAGACTTTTGGGTCTAGTTCAAGCTATGAGCAGGCATACGTGACGGACTCTGTGAGTCCAAGTCCCAGCTGGGTCATCTACCTCACATTGCACTCAGTGAGCCTATGACCAACATAGTCCAACCGAGCACAAGTCTCGGCTCGTCTACAACCTCCCCCTTCCCTAAAACCCCCACTATAAAAAAGACCTTGTATCAAATCCTGTCTGGCAGCGATAAATATAATATTTCTTTCTCCATCTTTTCTTGACAGATAGTACAAATAGTTCATATCTATATTTTTGTGTAGTTGTTTCTAAGAGAGTTTTTTTTGCACACTGTTCAATCAAATACGAATAATTTTTTCAAAATCTATTTGACCCTAACAAGTATGAATACTTTGAGTCAGAGGTGACTCAAAAGTAGTGACAAAGGAGGGCAACTCTATACCTCCCCAAATCTCGGTAAACTCATGGTATTAATATGCAAATAGTTTTGTCATTTATGAAGAGAAATATGCTATATATTCAGACTAATAATTATTCATCTAAGTAATTCGATTATTACCGGCCAAAGTTGTTTTCTTTATCCTTCTAAAAATTTCAGATATTTTATGCAAAGAATTGTATATGTATATAATAACAATCTTTTTTATTCTTTATTTCTTTTTGTTTTCCCCTCATTTTTTATTCTTGTTGTGACTCTGCCTGCTAATGGACAGTCATATTAAGAAGATCAAAATATTGGCCTATGTCCAGCCGAAGAGAAAGGACACGGCGTGTGGTCATCCTTGACCGACGTAGCAATCATTGAAAAGACGCAAATGTAGACCGTGGGTGATTCAAAGCCGGATTCAAGCCAATTCCTGTTTAATTCATTGCGACTAGAAATGGCGGGAAAACACTGAAGGAAGAAGTAATTCGACCAGAAGAATGAGTCAATGGAGGCTTTTTTTCCTTTTCTCTATTCTTTTTACTACTTTTTTTTTCTTCTCATCCTTTTTCTTCTTTTTTCTTTGTATTTTTTTTTCACTCTTATTTCTTTTTTCTTTAATTTTTTGCTTTTGTCTTTAATCTTTTTTTCTTTTCTCCTCTATTTTCTTTCTTCTCTTCTTTCTTCCTTTTCATTTTTTCTATTTCTTCTGTATTGTTTCTATTTCTTTCTTTTTCTATCTTTTTCTTCTGTTTTCTTTTTTATATTTTTCTTCTTTTCCTTTTTCCTTTTACTGGTGTATTTTTCTTTTTAGTTTTCTTTTTTTATATTTTTCTTTTATTTGTTTTATTCTTCTTTATTTTTTAAGTTTCTTTTTTTTTACTTTTTTACTTTTCTTTTGTTTTCCTATTTGCTCATTTTTGTTTTCAATTTTTTCTTTTTCTTTTATATAGTTTCTTTTTTACTTTTGAGTTTTCTTCATTTCTTCTTTCTTTTTACTTTTTCCCTTTTCCTCTTTTATTTTTTCGCTATTTTTCTTCTTCTTTTTTCTTCTTTTATATACTTTCCTGTAGTCGTTCTCTTTTTCTACTTTTTTTTTCTTGATTTTTTTCACTATTTTCCTTGCTTCGTTTTTTTTTCTTTTATATATTTTTCTTTTATATTTCCCCCCACACTTTCCTTTGCTTTCAATATTTTTTCTTTTAATTTCTTTATCTTCTTTTTTTCTATTCCTTTTTCTTCTTTATTCCTTTTTTTTTCTTTTGACTTCGTTCCTTTCTTAAAAACTGTGTACAAAGAAATTTGAAAAAAAAAGATACTGGTTCTTTGAAATTCTGTAAGAATTTGGGCTTGGTTATTCCACAGAAGAATTGGTTTTGGCTTTATTCTCCATTGACTGTGAAAAGACGCTCATAAGAGATTGACAAATTTTTTTTTTTTTAATTTGTCACTAGTTGGCATTAGGTGCGTTTATTTTAAAAGATCTTCATTTTAATATATCGCTTTTCATTGTATTTGTCAGCTGGCTAATCAGCGTACATTCTTATTATCAAAATTGGTGTATTTTTACTCATTAATTCTATCCAGAATGACCCAAAAGTATTGCAATCTATTTATTTGTAGCATATCTAGAACAGATGCAGAAAGCAAATTTATACCGATAATTATTGTCCAGTCTGCTGAGGCTATAGAATACACCGACTGCTTTTCTGCTTCAGAGTAAGACCAGCAAGTGTCCTGGATATGACACTAAACAATCTAATGGTGAGGCTACTGTAATGCTGGAGCTTTGGGGCATGCGGAGTACTCCTTCATTGCCGTCACTCCCAGGTCCACTCTGTCCTGGAGTGGTAGCACCTGAAAGGATCATCTCTATGAATCAAATAGAACTAAACTATGTACTTATAGTAAACTGACTTGTTGGAAATAGAACTGTTTTTACATTTAACTCTGTGTAAAGAAAAAACTATACCTATGCTAAACTGAATTTTTTATATGTATAAAATTATTTTGGTATTAATAACCTACAATGGCTAATGTGCCATTAAACCAAATCAAACCAAACCAAATACATTGATAAATAGAACAATGGAACAATTTTATTCAATCTACAAGAAAATATTGTAAGCATCCTGCTGCCCACGTTCTGTTGATATTTTGCTTCAGTTAATTCTGACTTCGTAATAGCGAGAGGGAAACAATATACACCAATATAATAAGAAGGCAACCCGTTTTGGAAAAGGAAAACTTTGAATTCAAACCAACTTTAGTCCACTAAATAATTAAACTTGGGTCAAATTCTGTCCTTAGTGAAGGAGATGGGTAAATACACACACACACACACACACACACACACACACACACACACACACATATATATATATATATATATATATATATATATATATATATATATATATATATATATATATTACCACTCAACAGTATTTAGCCTCCCTCAATGTTTTTATTTCGCAGCCTAAAAGTGTTACCTTTAATGAAGCCAAGTGAGAACCACAATGGTTTTATTTATTACACTAAATACAAGGTCAAAGTTACTGAAACTTTGACCTTACTATAACCAGATCTCTTTTGAAAAATTGATTTGAAGGCGTTTTTCTTCTTTAGTACTGAGCATGAAAAAATCATTACGTGATACCACCACTTGAACTCACATTAGAATATGTTGTATTGAATTATTGCTTGCTAGATACTACCTGTTTTACCTATGCAGAGGACAATTTCATCAGAGTCAACAGATTGCGTGATAGAAAGCTGACTGCTCCAAACATCCTTACACAACTGAACCAATGTAAAAATAATTTGTCAATATCCACTGTGAAGAGAAGGCTCAGTGAAGCTGGTCTATATAGAATAATTGCTGTCAAGAAACCACTGCTGAGGAAGCAAAACAAATTCAAAAGGCTCCAGTGGTTCAAGGTGCACAAAGACTGGACAATAGAGCAATGGAATAAAGTCCTTTGGACTTTGGTCTATGTGCGGTAAAGGTTTGATGAAAGAGCAGCAACCTCCTGTATCAATCCAACCATAAAGCATAGAGGAGGCTCTGTTGTGGTATGGGGCACTTTTACAAATTGCAAAATCGGTTATTTGCACCAAGTGAAGGGAAAAATGAATCAGACCAGCTATCACAATATACTGCAGTATCACACGATCCCATCTGGAACGCGGGTTGTAGGTCAAGGATTTATACTCATGCAAGATAATGACCCAAAGTATACTAATAAACTCTGCTAGAGGCACATTAAATGCAAAGATGAACAGCACGTCCTTTAATAGATGTCTGGGCCAACGCAATCAGCGGACTTAAATCCCATTAAACTGGTGCGGGATGAACTTGACCGAAAAGTCAGAGCTAAACAACCCACAAGTGCGGCTCACCTCTGGTATCTCTTGCAGGTAAACTGGGTAAAACTATCTTCAATCTATCTCAAGTCTTTGGTGGAAAGAATTCTGGGAATTTGTGAAGCATTGAGAGTGGCAAAAGGTACCATTTTAAGGAATCAAGTTTAACAAATTTTTGTGCTTTTTTGCTTTTACCTGTATTTAATGTGACTTAGGAAAACTTGTATTTAGTATTATATATAAAACTATTGTGGTGCTTAACTTTTAAAAAATACCACTTTTAAGATGAGAAATAAAAAAAATAGGTAGCGTGTGCACACACATACACACACACACACACACATATATATATATATATATATATATATATATATATAAATTAAATCGCGTGTCGGAACTATCCTACTACAGTTTCGCCTAAAACGGCTCCTCAGGGTACCTAGCACCGACTAGTAAATTAGTAAATATATATATATATATATATATATATGTGTGTGTGTGTGTGTGTGTGTGTGTGTGTGTGTGTGTGTGTGTGTCTATGTTTGTGTCTCTGTGTGTGCAGTATCACTCACTTAGGAGGCGCTCTTGGCATAATGGTAATCGTCATAAGAAAATGAAACAGATGACCTGAGTTCAAAACCTGGACGAGGCTTTTTGCGTTTCACTTTGTGCTAATGCCATCGGGCTAATGCCTTCTCCCACAAGTTTTGGAAAACAAGATTCCTTTGCCCAGTAAGGCAATCAGTCTAAGAGAAGGAAAACTCTGAATTCAAACCAGATGTACTTCGCTTAAAAATTGACCTAGTGTCAAATGCACCTGATGGCGAAGGGGTTAGGCAGATATATACATCTATCGTTTGAAATTTTCAAAAAGGTACATCTGAAGAAGACGGAAGAGTATAGCTGCCAAAACCCTGTTATTACAATATCAAACCAGAAGAAGAGAGTAGTGCAAGAACATCAGTGAATAACAATGCCAATTCTTCATCACAGAGATTCAGACGAAAATTTTCGAGTCTTCATAAATTATTCATTGAAGCAGCCGAGGAAAAAATAGCGATAGAAATATTTTAATAGACAAATCTTTTGCGATGTGTTTTTACCATAAAATCACTTGCAATACATCTTTAAAATCATTTTAAATGTATTTTCATCGAAATAATCATTTGCAGCATGTCTTCATATAAAAAATAGAGTTGGCTTTCTCCAAAGACCACTTTCCTTACTAAGGCAATAGAGCCCACTCTACCCGACTAAGTAATAAAGTAAGTACAGTTGGCGACCATTGTCGAGAGCGACCATAAGGCTCCCTTTTCAACAGCTACTACACTTTTCCCTGGATTGCTCCACTTCACCCTTGATACCTACCTTATATTGTTGAGTGTTAAGCAAGGAGGTACCAAGTACTATTTTTAAACTCTTTTGTAAGACGCGACCTGGGATTGAAATTGATTAATAATGTTTTGTAACTATTTTACTTTTCCAGCTTTAGTAACTAGTACATTCTTATTAGAAAATAGTTTGCTCTGCATTTTTATGGTAAAAATAATTACCGTAAATTGCAGTTTTTAAACCAGAAAAAATCTCTACCAAACCAGGGGTCGTCTTACACGATAAGGCTAAAACAGAAAACTTAACCACAGGTTAACCACTTTGTGGTAAAGATTTTTAATTGAGCCCCGCTGTTTAAGTTAGCCACAAGTTTTTGAAGGCGTAACTTATACGCCGCGATTTACGGTATATATTTTTATTAAAAATATTCCTTTCCAATGCATTTTTATAGTGAAATAATTGTCAATGCATTTTTAAATCAAAATCATTTACTATGTATTTTTATAGAAAAATCATTTTTGATGCACTTTTACATTAATCTCATTTCTAATGCTTTTATATAGTAAATTCATTTCCCATGGAATTTTTTCGTAAAATCACTTGTATGGCATTTTTATTGTAAAATTATTTATAACGCATTTTTTAGTACTAATCATTTACAATGTAAGTTTTCTATGATAAAAATGACTTTTGGTTTGGTTTCTTCGCATATCAACCTTTGTAGGTTATTTAATGCCATAGCCATTCTCCTCGAAGAACATTAGCGGTGCTATTTAACCCATGGCTGGGAGGATAAGGGGGTTCATACCTTTCCCAAGGGTATTTGCCAGAAAGTGAACGTAATAGCGCGACTGAAGTTTGAACTCGCATACTACGATTCCGAAGTCCATCGCTTTAACCATTACACCACGAGGACACCCTCCTTGATTTTTTGTGTATTTTATAGTCAAATGAATTTTAATATTAAAATCACTGCAATGAATTTTATAGTAAGCCCCTTTCTAATGCATTATATAGTAAAATTTTTCGCAATGCATTTTTACAGAAAACTAATCAGCAATGCGTTTTAACAATAAAATCAATTGCAGTGCATTTTAATAGGAAAATAACTTACAATGCATTTAAAATTTATACTAAATTTTTTTGTGATGCATTTAGATAAATAATTGGGAAACGTTATCTCGGACACAGCCAACCGGCTTGATGGACAGCCACTAAAATTGAAATTCTAATTTTATTGGACTCTGAAGAAGCTTTTGATATAAAAATTGTTCCACATGGGAAAAAGTGGACTCACTTTAAAAATAGATATTTGATGAAAATAAGAAACAAAAACTCTTACCAACGGGAAGCCGTATTCCTGCAAGACTCAACTGCACAGAATTAGAAAGTCCAAACTTCAAAGAATAACAACAACAACAAAAAAAGAAACGAATTATTTATCTTACAAAAGGTTCATATTTCAATCAATATTGTTAATTAGATATATAAGTAATTAATTTAATTTACTCCCCAACTTTCCTGGCCTTGTACAAAGTTTTGTATTTTTTTATGATTTTACAATAAAACTGCATTGTAAATGATTTTTCTATAAGAATACTTTGCAAATTATTTTTCTGTAAGATTGCAATAACTTTACAGGCCGGTGAAGTAAAATATGAATGATAAAGCATTTGATCTTATTATCAATCAATTGATTTTTCTATTAAAATACATTGTAAAGGACTTTGCAATAAAAGTGCATCGTAAATAATTTTACAATAATAATGCATTGCAATGATTTTAATATAAAAATGCATTGCAAATAATATTACTTTAATAATGTATTGTAAAGGATTTTGCAATTAAAATGTTTTGTAAATGATTTTACAATAAGAATGCATTACAAACGATTTTACTATGAAAATGCATTGTAAATGCTTTTTTTCTATGAGAATGCTGTAGTTTTTCAGGCTGAAGAAGTAAAATAACTATGTCTCATTAATGTGTCATAATTATTTATAATCATATATCATTATTGCTTTGTTGTGTAGACAAGACTCTTTTGCTTTATTAAGGCAACCGGACTAGGAGAAAAACAATTCTGAATCCGAATTCCTAGCCAAAATCTCATGGGTTAGCGGTAGTGTAAAGCCCATCACACACCAAGATTTCCTGGCCTAGTAGAAGCTGTCATATTCTTTTTTCGACAACATATACAACAGTATCGCCTCTAAACAATTACTCCCATAGCCATTTTTGAAAGAAATATAGCAGAATTTTTGTAGACATGAAGAATCTAGTGGTGAAGAAGAAGAAGAAGAAGAAGAAGAAGAAGAAGAAGAAGAAGGAGGAGGAGGAGGAGGAGTAGTAGTAGTAGAAGAAGAAGAAGAAGAAGAAGAAGAAGAAGGAGGAGGAGTAGTAGTAGAAGAAGAAGAAGAAGAAGAAGAAGAAGAAGAAGAAGAAGAAGAAGAAGAAGAAGAAGAAGAAGAAGAAGAAGAAGAAGAATTTTAGTGATTGTATTGTACAAAAATTATCAGGCGAATGAAACCTCTATCACAGGAAATGCTCAGTCGTGGGTAGGACTATCCTTTCATTGATTTTCTCTCTCTCTCTCTCTCTCTCTCTCTCTCTCTCTCTCTCTCTCTGGTTTATTTTGCATTGTTTTATTTTTATCTATTTTATATTCTGCGCGAGAAAAAGGAAATACCCGCGTTTCACTTGAAGGTTGGCTATTTCAAGTAAGTTGAAATATCTAAAACATTCGTTTCTATTTTTGTTTTCAGTACTCAGTTTTAGAAATAAGTAACACAGCTTTTTTCCTAAGGAAATCTCAAACGTTGCAGTTAAGGTTTTACCAAATGAGTACGATGATATCTAGTTTGGTTTGGTTTCTTTCTTTAATGGCATATCAACCTTTGTGAGTAATTTAATGCCAAAGCCTTCCTAATAGAAGTACAGTAGTAGCACTATTTAAGGTTTCTTTGTTTAATGGCATATCAACCTTCGTGGCTTATCTAATGCCAAAGCCTCCCTAGTAGAAGAACAGCAATGCTACTATTTGACCCATAGCTGGAGGGATAAGGGGATTCATATATTTATCGAGAGTATTAATCCGAAAGAGAAGGTTGTGGTGCGACTGGAGTTCGAACTCGCTTAGTACGATGTCGCAACCCCGTACGTTAACCACTACAGTGATTACTCCTTAATAATTTACAAGCCTTTTTTGGTGGGGCTTTGCGTTATCATTATCATCAAGGAGTGTCGACAGTATAGATCCCTGCCTCTCTCTCTCTCTCTCTCTCTCTCTCTCTCTCTCTCTCTCTCTCTCTCTCTCTCCTAACATTCCTATCGCTCATTGAATTGGTAATCCTCTAAATGGAATCCTGTGTCCGTCAAGAGGTGA
>OY757938.1:26682643-26740143 GCA_963585895.1 Sepioteuthis lessoniana
ACCCCGCATATGGCCAAGCAAAAGCAGGACGACCAGCTCGAACATACATTCAGCAGCTATGTGAGGATACGGGATGTAGCCCTGAAGACCTGCCAGAAGCGATGAACGATAGGGAGAAGTGGCGAGAGACGGTCAGGGATATCCGTGCTAGCAGTACGACATGATGATGATGATGATGATATACATTACTTATGAAAAATGGGGATTAATGGCTAAAGTGCTGAACATCGGTAAGTTTGAACTCTAGTTACTCAATTACATTCACATCGAGAAAGGCATGAACCCCATATCTCCCCAGCTATGCGTTAAATAGTATCTGTACTGTACTTCTCCAAGGATGGTTTTAGCATTAAATACCTCAAGAAGGTTGATATGCCATAAAACAAAGAAACCAAAGCTACTCATGAAAAGCCCCAGCGATGGGCTCAATAGTTTTAGTACATTTCTACAAGGGTGGCTTTAGCATTATATAACTTAAGAAGGTTGATATGCCATTAAAAAAAAGAAAACCAAACCTTATAAGAATGAGTCTGATTTCCCTCTGTAAATTTTGCCTGGATTCTAATCATACAGCATCCAACAATGATCTACCATCTTGCTTTCATTCCAAAATAATCAGTAGCGCTTCTCCACCATTTGACTTCAGCTATCTTTTTCTTACGGTGGT
Source organism: Sepioteuthis lessoniana (assembly GCA_963585895.1). Classification (NCBI taxonomy): domain Eukaryota; kingdom Metazoa; phylum Mollusca; class Cephalopoda; order Myopsida; family Loliginidae; genus Sepioteuthis; species Sepioteuthis lessoniana. The sequence goes on from OY757938.1 coordinate 26,683,311, forward strand.
CTTAATCATCGGAACTACCGACGTTGAATCGGATGCCAAACTCCTTTCTTTCTATAAGACATCTTGGATCTGGAAGAACAAACACCAAGCTAGAATGCGCTCGTCTTACATTACTTCTTCTCTAACGTGATCCTTAAATTTTACCCAGGAAGTGGTGCTGGAACAAAGATGTAAAAATATGGACGCCAATATAAAGAAATGCATGCATTTCAGTGCTTGGAAACTAACTAATTAGATTTTCAGAAGTTTTTCTAAATTCTAGAATCATTTTCGTCACATGATTTGAACTATCTAATCCCCGCTATGATCTCAGTTTTATATGCTGTCACTCAATCCTTGTTGACTTACGTTGTTTTTCTACACCACTCAACAGTTAAAACATAAGAATTCTACGCTATATTTCAAAAATAGATTCTAATTTCTAACAGGAATCTTTCATGCTCGTCACTCACTGTACGAAAGTTTTCAAGAAAAAAATTAAAGTGAGAATGCAGTGAATTTTAACGACACTCGACTCTTCATTTCTTTGAAAACATCAAACAAGTTCTTGACTCTATCCTTTTACAGAGAAGAATATTTGTTTCCAAGAAAGTTTTCCCATATCCATATGAAGCCCAAATAAGCTATCAATCCCGGTTTACTCTTGACTTTTTCAAATCCAATGTCATTCAAAATTTTCCTTATTTGTGGCCCAACAAAAAAAATCCTTCCTTCTTATATGCTACGCTAAACTTTGGAAATTTCCTCGAAATGTATTGGAACTCTCCAGAACTGACTTTAATCATTGCTTTAATAAAATTCTTCATCTTATGAAGATTTATGTGTAAAATTCAAACGAGTAAAAAGAAAAACGGAGAAACTTTATAAATTTCAATAAAAACGCTTATTGGTTGCGATACAAAATATTAGAACTAAAATTAATTGCTGACAACTATAAAATAATTTTTATTAAAGAAACACATGTCTGTGCAAAATGTAAAACCGGTGGAAGTAGCAATAGCAAATTTTTAATTAATGCGGAAAAATAGGAAAAATAATACAATTTTTGGGAGGTCTGCTATTTATGTATATAACACGTTGAAAATGTATAAATTGAATTGATTCAGAAAAACGGAATCTTCGGCTTTAAGAATAACTGATTCTAATAACGAAGTTTCTGATAAAATATGTTTATACAGAGCTCCAAATTTAAGTAAACAAGAAAGGTATATACGGTTAGAACGACTGAATAAGGTACCTTTTACATCAGATAAATCTGGGGATGTCCTCTTGGTGTAGTGGTTAAAGCGATGGACTGCGGAATTGTAGTACGCGAGTTCGTATTCCAGTCGCGCTATTACGTTCACTTTCGGGCAAATACCCTTGGGAAATGTATGAACCCCCTTATCCTCCCAGATAAGGGTTAAATAGTACCACTACTGTTCTTCTGGAAGAATAGCTTTGCCATAAAATAACCTACAAAGGTTGATATGCCATTAAAAACAAAGAATACAGATAAATCTGAAAATATAATAGTGGTCGAAAGTTTTAATTTACTTAATGTAGATTGAATAAATGGTTTGGTTGGGTCTCCAGTAAATTTTATTCGTCAACATTTTAGAATACAAAACGAATATCTAGATTTGTTTACAACAAAAGGATTGTATTGCTTTTTAGAAGATACTAGATGCAAGATTGATTAAAGCGACATTAGATCTATTTTTAATCATTATCTTCATAATCAAGTCATACCACTTGCACGGATTTCCCTGACTCTCTCTCTCTCTCTCTCTCCACTCATCCCTATCGTCTATTGTTCCCACCAAGTTTTCCAGACCACATCCTATGTCTGCACAGAGCTCTTTTTGGTAAGTTCTTACAGGTCAGTCAACACTGGCACGTTCATGCGAAGAGGTCCATAGAAGAACGTCACTTAGTTCATCCTTGCTTCCCCAGCAGTTTTGTTCGTCTTATTTGTTTGGTTTTAGAGAAGGGGCATAAGTGGCAGTACAGTTGTTATTTAGAGGGGTGTTGCTTCCAGCATTTGTTTAGTGTAGCTTTGAGCATTCTTGTGCAGTTCTCATCTAGTTTTTTCTCTATACACTTTTTCAACATCCATGTGGTGCATCTGTACAATAGTATTGACACAACCGCTACTTGGAGAAATACCGTTTTATTTTAATCGGATAGACCAGACTTCCATATGATTGATAACCTATCAATTGCAGTTCGCACCTTCGCTAGGGGCATATTGATATCACTTTCCGTAGATGACGAAATACGTAAACTTGTCCACTAATTTCAGAGAACCGCCATTTAGAGTGGAGATGGCTCCTTCTTGATTAAAACAACCGTACTCCGTTTTATCCCCATTCACTTGGACGCCAACGCCTCCTTCTGTCTACTCCGGGCTGTGCAGCAGGGATTCGGCTTGGGCAGGTTTATTTGCAAGAAGTGCTATGTCATCTGTAAATTCTGCGTCCGTAACAATTACTGTGGGGTATCATCTGTTCCTTGCCAGTTTCTTTTATTAGATCTATTGACGTTCTAAGTACGTAGTCTTGGCCAATCATAAACAGATCTGGGGCCAATATATCCCCTTGCAAAACAGCAACAATGTCGAAGAAGTCTATGTCTCTATCTGGTAAGCGCACCTTGATTTTTGTGTGACTATAGAGCAACATTATGGCTGTAACACTTTCTTTGGGGGAGACCATAAGCTAAACGGATTTGCTCCATCTTCACTCTGAGTATGGAATCAAATGTCTTGGATAAATCTACAAACAAGAGTGTCGCCTCGAGGTTATTTTTGCGCAAATTCCTTCAATGATTCGCAGGATTGTTAAAATCTGTGATGTTGGGAATCGACATCTCCGAAAACTGTTCTGATTTTTTCTTAGAATTGTCTCAATTTCGGAGTCGATATTATTGAGAAGCAGAATATAATAGACCTTAGCTGCTTTAGAAGTAAGAATTATGCCGCAGTAGTTCTTAGAGATTCTAAGGTCACCTTTTTTAGCGAAGGGGAGAATGCAGGCTTTTGTCCATCTCTCAGTTGTGCTCTGCTTATATATGTCGTTGAAAAATCGAAGTAGTAAGTCATAAAATTTCCTTGTTTTCCATGCTTCTTAGAGTATTTCGTGGAGACTCGTGGCTTTTCTGCTTTTAATTTTTCTCACCACTATGTCGAGTTCTTCTTGAGTAGACTGTCCTAGTTTGATGTCTAGTTGGTAATTGATAATTTTTTGATAGGTTTATCTGTGACTGGAAATTTCCAAGCAAAATTTTGAAATGTTCTTTCCATATTTGCATTTGTTATTCTTAGCTGGCAGCTTTTAATCTTGCTCTGAAGGTGCTTTTCCTTTTACACACTTCCACTACTGCTTGACTTGCTATTCGTGATTGTCTATCTTTTACCAAGTTTCTTATCTTATTGCTCTGACGTTGAATGCATTCTTTTTGTTCTTTTTGGTATGTGTTAATTTTCTTTATGCTTTCTTAAGTTTCTGCATGTTGGCTTATGTTGGATTTCTTTTATTACATAGCGATATTTTTTTCACGTTATATCGTTTTTTTAACTGACTGCTAGTGACTCCCATGGAACTCTACACTTGGCTCTGGGTTGGGTCGGTAAGCATTCTGCTGTTGCTGTTTTCATGTGGGCACTGACGAAATTTTTTAATTCATTATTCGGAGTAAGCGTTTCAGATATCTTCTGAATAATGAATGTTTAAAAAGGGAGGTAAGTTTAAAAGCACCGTTAAGTAATTCTAATAAAGTGAAATTAAATGCTGAGTATATAAGCAGAAAACAGAGAAACTGGTTAAAACTTTCAGAAGAGTTGATGTCAGAAAAGGGAGACAATTTGACTGGCATTACAGTTCTCATACACTTGATGCTAATGAAATGTAAGAAGAATTGAAGAGAAAAATAACATCAATGATAAAAATATTCTTCAAGTTATTATAAAATGCTCTAAACAAGGAGATCTATTCGAAAAATTACCTTGGGAGAGGAATTTGTTATTTCGTAAAAGAAAAGGCAAACGATAAAACTTGAGGAAAAGATTGGGATTATAAACTATTGTTACATATTGACCCTCGACCGAACTGTCAATCAAGAGACAAAACAGGTGCATCCGGTCGAAGGTATCGGAATATCACCTTGACCCGTAGACGTGGTTGAATTCGGTGCAGATGTGTACGCCCACAGGAAGCAGGTGGATGTCAAACAATTATATAACCAGGTGCCACAGACGGCTTCGTTCGTCAGGTCAGTTTGCAGAGTCAGTTCGAGTCAGTTCCAGTTCAGTTCCAGTCGCAGTTAGAAATAGGATGCCCGCGGAGTGAGAAACAACTCCAGACAGAGGGCTTGGTCTCTCAGCGACCCACGGTTGAGCAGCCCAGCCAAGATGAGGAAGAAGTGCTGCTATGTTCGGAAGAAGAACTTTGGGTCAATATGTGGCAGTCTGTCTCCGTCTCCAACCCACCTCTCACACATAACCAACATCAACCCTTTCGCAACCCTTTCGAGAATAAAGTGTGAGAGGTATATTTTTTATAAAGAAGTTTGTTCGTTCGTTCATTGAAGTCGACAGTATGTTTGATTATGTTCCGTATGTATATGTATTATGTATATGTATGTGGCTATACAACACTATCAAAATACTTTAAGTTAGCAAAATGATTATTAAAAATTGGTTGTAAATGAAAAATTAAAACATGAAAATCAAATTGTTGAATATATTAAATACATTTATAAGCCAGCCCAGTCGGCTGGGACTGTAGAATACAACGACTGCATCTCTGCAGAGGGGTAAGAGCCCCATTCTAACGAATGTCCTGGATATGACATTAAACAATCTGATGGTAAGGCTCCAGTAATGCTAGAGCTTACAGGAATGTGGAGTACCACTTCATTGCCATCGCTCCCAAGTCTACTCTGGCCCGGAGTGGTAGTGCCTGATAGGGCCATATCTATGGGTTAAATAGAACTGTTTCACATTTAAACAGCATGCAAACAAATGACTTACCATTATTTGAATTGTTAGAAATCGAACTGTTGCATCTTTTAACTGTGTATATCTACAAAATGTGTTTACAAATCATATATTTGATATATATGTAAAAACAGGATTTGGCATTAAATAACCAACAATGGTTGATACGCCATAAAACAGAAGCAAAACAAATTGGCTAATGAGTAGAGTGTTCGCCGATGGTCCGAGAAATCGGGGGTCAATCCCAGGTCGAGTCATACCAAAGACTAAAAAAATGGTACTTGGTACCGCCTTGCTTAACACAGGATTATAAGGTAAGGATCAAGGGTAAAGTGGAGTAAATCCATGGAATGGAGAAGCGCCCTCCCCTATACCTCGGTGTAGTAGCTATTGAAAAGGGAGCATTCGGGTCACCCACAACTAAGATCGTCTACTTTACTTACTTATTTGAATATGTAAAATAACTTAAATCCACAAAAACAAAAAAATATAAGACATGTGAATTAACAGACTCTCCAGTTGAAGGTGAAGGGGTACATGTAAATTTGTTTAATCTGTTCATTTTTGGAACGTGTTTAGTTCACTACAGGAAGATTATGAGGAGATTATTAAAAAAATATGGATAAACTAGTAATAATAAGAAAAGCCATGAAAATATTATTATCTAAGTTGGATGTTAGTAAATGTACTTATCATTAAATCAATATGTAAATTATTTGAGAGACGTACAGATTAGAAAATGATTCCATGTATTTGGGAAACAGCAATTGTAATACCAATAGATAAAAAAAAGATTCGATACATCTAAAAATAATTATCAGCCAGTTTCTCTAACATGTATCTTGTGCGAGATTTTTGAAAAATTGATTAGAAATCACATTCCCAATAAAATCTAATTATATTGGGAATGATATGAATCGTAATCAACATGGTTTCGTCAACGGTAAATCAACATTATCAAATATTTTGAAAAGTATTGATATTATAAATGAATATTTGATGGAAAGGGATAATGTGGATATTAAATATTTGGATTTTAGCAAGGCAATTCATACAGTATCTCATTATCGTTTACTAGAGAAAATGAATAACTTTTTAAAAAATTATTCATTTTCTAAAAATAAAAGGATAATAAAGTGATTATGAGATATTTTTAACAGATAGAACTTTGAAACTAGAAACTGATAACAATTATTCTGAAACACAGAATATACCCTCGGGTTTTCATCATTAAGGGTTTTCCGACTATTGTCGTCATCTTTATTGCTATTTCCACAACGTTTCGGTCGATGTGTCCACCGGCCTTCTTCAGGTGTTTGTCGAATTTGGGAACCTTCACGGAACTTCGAACTACGTCCTTTATTGAATCCACGGGGTCGCCTGTTCTGATTCCGTTAGCCATAACCGGGTACAAGTGTTAAGTATTGCTATATTGTTACTCGCCTGCAGTTAGGATTGAACCTGCAACCTCTAGACGATTGTCTCTTTAGAAGCTTTGGGAACCAACGCGTATAACCGTTACGCAACTTATTAGATCCCAAAACATTAATGTTAAATATAAATTAAGCCACAAAGTAATTTAAAAAAAACATTTATGAGGGATGCGATTAAAGGGTTGGCTTTTATTTCGAGAGGCAAATGTTTTAAACATTTATAAAACCCTAACAAGACCTCAAATTGAATTTTGTACTCAGATCTGGCCTCCAGTAGTGAGACATGGAAATCGGAGCATAATATTGAGATTAGAGGGAATACAAAGAAGAGTGACAAAAATAAATAAAAGAGAAAAAGATTACAGTTCATGAGATAGATTTGAAAAATTAGAATTAACCACTTCACTAAAACGAAGAATAAGAAGTCATCTAACTGAAAATTAGAAAATAATTAATGGAATTTATAATTAAGGAAGAAAATGTTATCACTATTTCTCCTCGAACTGGAAATTTACTGTCAAGACAGATTTTCAAAGCTAAGTCCATTAACAAATTGGATTTTTTGCTAATATAATAATATATTTTTGCAATAAATTGCTAAATCAAATCAAAAACAGCAATTATGTGAAAAAAATGTTAAGATTCAGCCGGATAATTCCAGAAATAATGACAAGAAAAATACTTTCAGATGTTATTTTTTGCTAACTATCCGATGAATAATTTTAAAAAATTGTATGTATCTGTATGTAGATATTATGTTAATAGTGTTTTTATTCTCTTCAAAAAAAATTTTTCCCTGTTAATATCAGAAGCGCGTAAAAAGAAACTGAACAAACAAATAATAATTTCAATAATAATACGAAGTGATTTATGCTCAACCTAGAATCCGTTCGGCAGAATAAGACGCATGAAATGCTCTGGGATTTTGAGATACAAACAGATTACCGAATCTCGACCAGACTACCAGATCTAGTGATAGTCAACAAAAGAAACTGAACCTGCCAAATAGTGGACTTTGCCGTCCCGGTGGAGCACAGGATAAAATTAAAAGAAAAAAGAAAGACAAGTACCTTGCAAGAGAACCAAGAAAATCTATGGAACTTGAAGATGCACGGGAAACAGTCTTCAAAGGATTCGTAGAGGAACTGGAAGATTTGGAAATAAGAAGATGGGTGGAAGCCATTCAAACTACTGCGTTGTTAAGATCGGCCAGAACACTGAGAAGAGTCCAGGAGACTTGAAGAGACTTGCAGTCACTCAAACACATGAGAGAATCTATCAGCAAACGCAAGTGTGAAAAAATATCAAAAGAGTAAAATAATAACTGTCCTCCTTGTAAGATACTCGGGACCATTCTTAAAGTGGACGAGGGAAGAAATTCAACAAATGGCGATGCATAAGGCCCTATTCCTAGAGATTATATAGACAGACTATACATGTCAAGACAAGAAGAAATAAGAAAGACTTGCTAGCACTGAAGCGTCGATACCTCCATAAAACGTCTCGGAGACAACATAAAAAAGAACAAACCATATTTACCAACCCCTCCGGTCGGGGAGGATATGACAGAAGGTCAATTTTTAAGCGGAGTTTAACAGGTTTGAATTCAGAGTTTTCCTTCTCCTAGACTAGTTGTCTCACCAAGGCTGAAGAACCTAGTATGACCTACTATTTACCCATAGCTGGAGAGAGAATAATTGGATTCATACCTTTCTCAAGGGTATTAGTGCTATGTGAAATGCAATCAGTCTTGTACAGGATTTGAATTCGTGTCGCCGTGTCCATTTCCTACGACAACCATTACACCACGGGCACCTTCCAAAAAAAAAAAAGAACAAAGGTAGATAAATTACAGCGACCAAAAACAACACAAGGATCAACGGAACAACAATAACAAGAAAAAAAATCGGAAGAAAAACGACTGTATGGACATTTCAAGCGACAAACAAGCGAAATCTCACACGAGAAGAACTAGACATGGCTAAGAAAGGGAAACCTTTAGTGAGAAACTGAATCTCTTCTGATAGCGGCGAAAAAAAAACAAGCGAAATCTCACACGAGAAAACTGGACATGGCTAAGAAAAGGAAACCTTTAGTGAGAAACTGAATCTCTTCTGATAGCGGTGAAAAAGAAAAAACAAGCGAAATCTCACACGAGAAGAACTGGACATGGCTAAGAAAAGGAAACCTTTTGTGAGAAACTGAATCTCTTCTGATAGCGGGGAAAAAGAAAAAACAAGCGAAATCTCACACGAGAAGAAATAGACATGGCTAAGAAAGTGAAACCTTTAGTGAGAAACTGAATCTCTTCTGATAGCGGCGAAAAAGATAAAACAAGCGAAATCTCACACGAGAAGAACTGGACATGGCTAAGAAAAGGAAACCTTTTGTGAGAAACTGAATCTCTTCTGATAGCGGCGAAAAAGAAAAAACAAGCGAAATCTCACACGAGAAGAACTGGACATGGCTAAGAAAGGGAAACCTTTTGTGAGAAACTGAATCTCTTCTGATAGCGGCGAAAAAGAAAAAACAAGCGAAATCTCACACGAGAAGAACTGGACATGGCTAAGAAAGGGAAACCTTTTGTGAGAAACTGAATCTCTTCTGATAGCGGCGAAAAAGAAAAAACAAGCGAAATCTCACACGAGAAGAACTGGACATGGCTAAGAAAAGGAAACCTTTAGTGAGAAACTGAATCTCTTCTGATAGCGGCGAAAAAGAAAAAACAAGCGAAATCTCACACGAGAAGAACTGGACATGGCTAAGAAAGGGAAACCTTTTGTGAGAAACTGAATCTCTTCTGATAGCGGCGAAAAAGAAAAAACAAGCGAAATCTCACACGAGAAGAACTGGACATGGCTAAGAAAAGGAAACCTTTTGTGAGAAACTGAATCTCTTCTGATAGCGGTGAAAAAGAAAAAACAAGCGAAATCTCACACGAGAAGAACTGGACATGGCTAAGAAAAGGAAACCTTTTGTGAGAAACTGAATCTCTTCTGATAGCAGCACAAAACAACGCTATAAAAACAAACATCGTTAAAGTAAAAATTGATAAGACACAACAAAATAGAAAATGTAGGTTATATAGTAATTGAGACGAAAGGATCAATTATATAATAAGCGAATGTCCGTGGTGTAATGGTTATCGTCGTAGGAAATGGACACGGCGACACAAGTTCAAATCCTTGACGACACTGATTGCATTTCACATAGCACTAAATACCCTTGGGAAAGCTATGAATCCAATTATTCTACTTCCAGCTATGGGTAAATAGTTGGACAGACTAGGTTCTTCAGTCTTTGTGAGGTAACTAGTCTAGACAAAGGGAAACTCTGAATTCAAACCTGTTAAACTCCGCTTAAAGAATTGACCTTCTGTCATATCCTGCCCGAGCGGAGTGGTTAGTAAATATATATATAATGAGCGAATGCAGTAAATTTGCGCAAAAAGAGTATAAGACACGAAAGTGGAGAAATTGTGCATAAAATTGAAAATTGACCCTACGAACAAGTGATTTATGCACAACCTAGAATCCGTTCAGTAGAATGAAATGCACAAACCTCTCTCGAATTTTGAGATATAAACGGATCACCTAATCTCGACCAGACGACCAGACCAAGAGATAGTCAACAAAAAAAGAAAACCTGCCAAATAGTGAACTTTGCCGTCCCGGCAGACCACAGTGACAATAAAAGAGAGCGAAAAGAGGAATAAGTACCTAGACCTTGCGAGAGAACAAAAAATCTATGGGACTGTAATACCAATTGTGGTTGGTGCACTTGGAACAATTCCGAAAGGATTGTTGAAGGAACTGGAAGACTTTGAAATTAGAGGACAAGTAGAAACAATCGAGACTGCAGCATTAAGATCAGCCTGAATACTGAGACGAGTCCTGGAGACTTGAGGAGACTTTTTGACATTCAAATTTTTGTAAGAAACCATCAGCTAATCCTGGTAAGAAAAACTTTCAAAAGAGTAAATAATAATTATTGCAACACAAAATAACCCCATAAGGACCAATTATCAAAGCGAAATTTGATAATACGCAACAAAAAAAAATGTTAATTATATGATAAAAAAGACGAATGGTTAATCATGTAATAAATGAATGTAGCAAACTAACGGAAAAAAGTTTTAGAGAAGACGCGACTGGGTTTGGAACATGATCCATGTGGAATTGTGCTAGAAACTGAAATTTGACCGTATTAACAAATGCAAAAACCAGAATCTGTCTCAGAAAATGAGACCCAGATAATTATGCCGGCCAGAAGACCAGACCAAGTGATAATTGACCAAAAAAATAACTTACTGTCCAGTGAATTTTGTCGTCCCAGTGAACAACAGAGTGAAAATCAAATAAAGCGAAAAAAGAGACAAGTACTTAGACCTTGCCAAAGAACTAAGAAAGCTAAGGAACATGACGATGATGACAGTTGTAATTGGCGTGTTTGGAATGGTTCTCTAAGGCTTCGAAAGGGGATAGAAAAATTGGAGGACGAATCGAGGCTATACTGAAGACTGTATTGTCAAGATCGGCTGAAATGCTCCGAAAAGTCCTGGAGACTCGAGTGAAACGCAGGTGTTAATAACTCGCAAGGAGTATGACTATAATGACAAAAGGGACACCGGGACAATGCTTCTATGTATACTTTCGCGGCCAGTCACATTTGGTGTAATATTCTATAAGAGGGTAACTGTCGCACAAGTAAAAAAAAAAACTAAAAAAAAAATTTAAAAAAAAACTTTGAAAATCCAGACGATTTTTCGGGTAATAAGTAGGACCAAGGATACGCTGACTACACCCACGGAAAAAGAGTAAGATCCTCATCCAAAATAACAAGGGCGTCCGGGCAAAGTTTCTAATTCTGGATGCTTGAAGAGTGTGAAGTCACCATTTCGTAGACATTACTCCCAGATCCAGTCTGACCTGGAGTTGTAGTACCTGATCGGTTTCTAATGATGAAGTGTCTATTTGGTTTATATAATTTTAAAGGCAAATTTCTGGTACCTTATTTAATTTGGGGATCAAGATTGTTAAATCGATTTCAGCGTGAAATACCCCAACAATTGTTGACATGTAACAAAGCCATCAAACCAATCAATAAAACAATAAAACAACCATCGTCACCTTATTAAAAGTTTCCTTTTTAACAAATATTTTGGAGACAAACTGACAGTTTCCAGTGACTCTTTGTCTTACTTATATATATATATATGTGTGTGTGTGTGTGTGTGTGCTCATTGATATTGAGTGATATTGAGTATTCTTTCTTTGTAAACATACCAAACATTCAAAAAACTCAAACCCACATTCTATCTGCCAAGGAGCAAATATATATATATATATATATATACTAATCTAATATCTACCAGCATTCACGGTACCAGAAAAAAAAAACGAAAAAAACCCCACTAGGAACAAGAGATAAAAGTATCTCGAATCACCGACCGGGGGGAAAAAGAAAAAATTATAGGTCAAAACGAAAGAAAACGCCAACCTTGTCCGACCCCTTGAAAAAAATCAAGGGATACGCAGTCAGTTGGTCAAAAGAAAACTAAAACCTTCCGCGAATCCTGCAATGCTACAATTACAAAAGTGCTCAACACAAGTAGAGCCAATTATAAAATTAACTTAAATCGCGAGTCGGAAATCTTCTACTAAAGTTTCACCTTATCGGATCATCAGGAAGCCTAACTCCAACTAATGCTAAAGGAGAAAGCGCCGTCTTATATTTACCAAAAACCCACCTAGCTTAGAATTTACATAACAAAAGAAAATAAAATAAGAAAAAAAAATAAATAATAAAAAATAAATAAATAAATAAATAAAATAATCAAAAACCTTACTTTTATTAAAAAAAAAAAGTCTCCGAAACCTATCCCTAATTATAGAGCAACCACGCTCTTTTGTGTCTATAACTATTTAACATATCCGATCTTTGGTTTAACATATCCCTACTTTTACAAGATGCTATTGCTAATTTTTCCTCCATGCAAATATATATATATATATATATATATGTATTATTCGGTCCAGTTAAACCAGAGTTGGGAGTAATTCCATCAGGACAAGAAAACCATTCAAAAGTGAACATTTAAATTTTCCTGGTAAAAAGCTCAATGTAACTGATATTACAGAGCAATAATTTCTTTAAGAAAAAACAAAACCGGTCACATTAGAATTATAAATTCATTTCCATCCTGTTATGGGTTTTTGATAAAATCAAAAACACGAAAAAAATTAACAGGACTTCTTCAGATCTTATGGATAAAATAATTCAAAATAGACGCAGGAGGGAAGGGTGGGAAGGGCTAGAAGAGGGGGGAAGAGTTATCTCCTCTTTTAGCCCACTTCCGGGTTTTTTATTTATTTATTTATTTATTTTATTCTATTGCCGGTTTGAATTATAGTAATTTAATTTTGAGAGCTTTTATGTATTAGTTTAGGCAACGCAGTCGGTGTTTTTTTTTTCTTTCTTTTGGCTAGACATTGGGGTGCTGGTTGATTATTTTCGACCACTATGGTTACTTTTACACTTTTCTTTCTTTCTGTTTTTTCCGGGTATCTTTCTGTAATGTATTTTTATTCACAAATTTCATTATCTGTTGTTTTTTGTTTTTTTCGCGCCACCTAAGTTATAGAAATAGTTATAGAAATAAAAGTAAAACAATATAGACCCCTACACATGGCCGGGCAAAAGCAGGACGACCAGCACGAACATACATTCAGCAGCTATGTGAGGATACGGGGTGTAGCCCTGAAGAGGCGATGAACGATAGGGAAAAGAGGTGAGAGAGGGTTAGGGATATCCGTGCTAGTGGCACGACATGATGATGATATATATATATATATATATACTAGTTGAATTGAAGTTTCAATGCGGTGAATTTTAACGATATTCGACACTTCATTTCTTTAAAGATGACTTCATCTTTAGACAGAGGCGACTTAATGTTTCCATGAAAATTTTCCCATATCTCTTTTAAGTCCAGCCAGGTGACTTAGACTTTTTTCAAATTCAATGTCATTCAAAAGCTCCCTTATTTGTGGCCCAAGAAATAGTCTTTCCTTGAATTTTGCATCAGTAACCTTTGAAATTTTCCTCGAAATGGATATGAATCTTGAGGATTTACGTTACAAAAATCTTCATTAAATCAAATTTATATGTAATAAGATGCGAGAAAGATCTCTTGGGGATCCACTAAAGAGACGAACGAATCATTATTATCATCAGGTATTCCTCACTCTCTCTCTCTCTCTCTCTCTCTCTCTCTCTCTCTCTCGCTCGCTCGCACGCTCGCTGTCTGTCCCAATCGACTATCGCTCTAAGTAAGTCTTCTAAGCGACATCTAGTGTCCGTACAAAGCTGATGAATATAAGTTTTCTGTTGATAGGCTAACACTGGTGAGTCCATGTGTCGGAGTCCATAGAAAAACGACGTTCATGAATTTGTCCTTATTTCTCCAGCTGTGCCGAGTATGAATTGCTCCTTTTACTCGGATGTTTTATGTGATGGGTGGTAAGTGGCTGTACAGTTGTTGTTTTACAGTGTGCTGCTTCTAGAATTTGTTCAGAACAACACACAGCATTCTTGTGTAGTTTCTATTTAGCTTTTTCTCCAAACATTTTGTTTTAAGTTCAAGTGGTACCGCTATACAGTGGTACTAACATTGCTACAGCTTGTGAGAATTCCCGTTTTATTTCATCAAGGAGCAGATTTCAATAATTTTGTCTTCATCGGACTGTTTACTTATCTATCTGTCTGTCTGTCTACTGTTTAATACAAGCCTGTTTTCTTATTTATAATCTCAAGGAAAATATGCATTTTCAGTTCAAATGATTGACACTATACGGCCAAATCACAGCTCTCATATAGATATGGACAGACATATATATATAATTCAGTTCATTATTTATCTATCTGTGTCTATATGTATATATGTGTGGATAGATAGATAGATAGAAATTTTGGTTTATTGATGGACTATCTTATAAATGTGATAGTTATTTTTATATTAATTCTTCTCTATCGTTCTTTAAACTAACGTAAACGGAAATCGATCGGCTCCCCGTGAATAAAATAAAATAAAAACTCTAAAATAACCGCAAATGATCGATTTGGCAAATCAATTTTCCTTTTTCTTTTGATTCGTTTTCATCATTCTTTGTATTATTATTATTATTATTGGCAAATACTCACATGGTTGTTTGCAAAAAAAAAAAGTTTATGTATCAAACAAAATAGTCGATCAGTCGGCATTTTGACACTTTTTTTCTCCTATTTTTCTTGCGTAATGACGATTGAGAAAGGAAAGATTTCGACAGTAATTTTCAATGTTTAATTCGGTGTTTTATTGCCATGAGACAAACAAAGAAACGATGTCTGTTTTATTTTCCATTTTTCTTTGCCTTTTCTTCTTTTCATTTTTTTTTTTTCTCACAGATTCTGCAAATATAAGAACCGAGACACGTCATCATATTCTGATTCTAGAACGGCTTCTTCTCACAAAGATAATAAAAAAAAAAGAAAGGAAAGTTACAACTAGTTGGGAACATTGAAAGCGCACATCAAACAGAAGTGAAAGAAGAAATAAGAAAAGAGTACCTCAGACGAATAAAACAACGTCTCGATACCAAAATCTGCTGCAGAATTCTCATCAAAGGAATAAACACCTGGGCAGTCGCCCTTGTAAGATAATCGGGACCATTCTTAAAATGGAAAAGGGAAGAATTTAAACAAATGGACGAAAGGACAAGTTGATGACGATGCACAAGCCCTTACATTCGTGAGATGACATAGACAGACTATATGTATCAAGAAAAGAAGGAAGAAAGTTGTGTGGATGAATTTATACGAGGACTCAAGGGCTGTATAAAGAAGAGTAGAGACTAATTAGAACGGCCGGTAATAACCCTGACACATTAGGATAAACAGAACAGAAAATAAAACAAACCAGGAAATAGAACTAGGAAGAAAAACAACCGTATAGATATTTCAAACGATAAACTGAGAAAATCTCACACGAGAAGATTTGGACATGACTAAGAAAAGGGAAATCTCAAGAGAGAAATGAGGGAATGCAGCAAACTAGTGCAAAACAAGAATAAGACAAGAGACGACTGAGTAGTGAAGGTGATCCCCGGAGAATTGTGTGAGATCATACAACTAAATTGTTCTCGCATAAACCACAACGCATCCTTGAGAATGAGACGTGTAAAATCTCCAGGGGTTTTGATATAAAAACAACTTACCTAATCCCGATTAGAAGACCACACCAAGAGATAACTCTAACATACCCATACATGAATATCTGAAACGTACATAGAATGTTCATAACATACATACATAGAACATAGGAATCACGAAACACGAAAAACACGTAACGACTTCTTAGTTCAGGTACGAAACTTTTTATTACCTTTGAGTTTAAAGGTTCTTCGACATAAGGAGAGAGATACACATTCTTTCTATTCTGGCTTTTTCATCTGCCCTCCCCCATACACACACGTGTGACACCCGCCACAAGGCCACTGCGAGCTAGCGAAAGTCACCTTTCTTCTTTGGACCGCAAGACTCAACTAACTGACTTTTTTCAAAATCCCCAAAATCCTCCACGCGCTTAGGGTGCATAACGTCAGTCACAATTTTCTATCTGGGACTTTTTATTTTGACATCTGTGAACGACATATCCTCCCCGCGCGCGTTAACACCTGCGCTCAAGTTTGCACCTAACTAACCCATGTGCTGAGCCGAAAGGTTCTCAGCCTAACAGTTGTATCGTTGGTTCAATAAAGGTATTCCACACGTATAAGCCGAAGAGTTGGCAAGTCTATCAGAGAGCGATTAACGCTTTTTTCCCTGAAGTAGTCAGACACCGTCCATTTATATCTTTACCGGTATCATACTAAAAAGAGTCACTGAGTGTATAGTTCCGGTATAACACTAACTAAACCCAAAGGCAAGATATATAAAATGAAATCCCTCGGCCATTATATTACATAACAAAAAAATTACTGTATGCAGATTTTACCGTCCCAGTGAATAAAGACTGAAAAGCAAAGAAAGCAAAAATAGAGACAAGTACTTGAACCAAGTCGGAGAAATAAGAAAGCTGTATAATATTAGGTTGACGGTGATACCAATTAAAATATAGCGAGATAGAAACGTTTCCTAAAAACTTGGAAAGGGGATTGGAAGAATTGCAAATCTAAGGACGAATTGAGACCATCCAAACTCCAGCATTGCTGAGATCGGCTAGAATGCTCATAATAGTTTCTACCTGAGGAGACTTCCTGTCTCTCAGACTCCAATGAGAGACCACCAGTTAACACTGGCGTGGAAACTCGCAGGGACTACAATCATAATTATAATTATAAACGCTGATGTGAAAAAATCTGCGAGAGTGAATAATAATAATAATGATATATAAAATATTATAATATCGGCTAAGGCTTGTGTGAAAAACTTGGAAACGAGTAATAATCGTGTCATATTTATCGGGCAGGATATGACACTAGGTCAAATATTAAGCAGAGTTTAACAGGTTTGAATTCAGAGTTTTCCTTCTCCTAGACTAGTTGCCTCACCAAGGCTGAAGAACCTAGTCTGTCCTACTATTTACTCATAGCTGGAGGGAGAATAATTGGATTCATACCTTTCCCGAGGGTATTAGTACTATGTGAAATGCAATCAGTCTCGTCCAGGATTTGAACTCGTTTCGCCGTGTCCATTTCCTACGACGATAACCATTACACCACGTGCACCTCCTGAAAACGAGTAATAATAATAATAATAATAATAATCGGCCAGACGACCAGACCTCATGATAATCAACTACAAAAAAAAAAGAACTTGCAGATTTGTGGACTTTGCTGTCCCGACCGACCACAGTGTGAAATTGAAAGAAAACGAAAAGAAGGATAAGTACCTCGACCTTGAAAAAATTGTGGTACATGAGAGTGACAGTTATACCAATTGTAATTGGTACTCTTGGTACTGTCAGCAAAGGATGAGTAAAGGGACAGGAGGACTTGGAAATAAGAGGACGGATAGAGACTGTCCGAACTACAGCATTATTGAGATCGGCTAGAATACTAAGAAGATTCCTGGAGCTTTGAGAAGACTTGCTGACACTCAGACTCCAGTGAGAAACCATCGGCTAACATCTGTGTGAAAAACTTGAAAAGAAGTCATAATAATGGCAAACAACCAGACTTCGTGATAGTAAACAAAAAAAAGAACCAACCCTATAATGGACTTTGCCGTCCCGGCTGACCACAGAGTAAAATTACAAGATAGCAAAAAAAAGAGATAAGTACATAGACCTTGCTTGAGAACTGAAGAAACTATCGAACATGAAGGTGATGATGTTACCAATTGTAACTAGTGCGTTCGGAGCAGTCTCCAAAGGATTTGCGAAGGAACTGGCGGACTTGAAAATAAGAGGATTAGTGGAGATAATCCAAACTACAGCATTATTATGATCGCCCAGAATACTGAGAAGAGACCCAGAGATTTGAAGAGATTTGCTATCACTCAAACTCCAGTGGAAGACCTATAGATAAGGCTGGTGGGAAAAACTCTTCAAGGAGTATAAATAATAATAATCGGAAACAAAAATGGGAAGAAAAATAATTCTATAGGCGTTTTAAATGACTAATAAACAACACCTCCCTCCAGAAAACCTGGGTGTGGTTAAGAAAAGGAAACTTTAAGAGAGAAACAGAATCTCTCCTAATAGCAGCACAAAACAACGCTGTAAGGTCCAATCATATCAAAACGAGAATAGGTAAGACGCTGCAAAATAGCAAATGTAGGCTATGCAGTGACAGAGATGAAACTATCAATCACATAATAAGCGAATGATGCAAATTAGCACAGAACGAGTATAAGACTATACAGGACTGGGTGGGCAAGGTGATCCACTGGGAAATGTGCAAGAAATTTCAAGTTGACTATACGAACAAATGGTATAAGCACAACCCAGCACCTGTCCAAGAAAATAACGCATACAAATACCTAGGGGACTTTGACATACAGACGGATCACCTAATCTCGGCCAGAAGATCAGAATAAAACTGAAAGAATATGAAAAGAAGGATAAATACCTCGACCTTGCTAGAGAATTGAAAAAACTGTGGAACATGAAGGTGACAATTATACCAATTGTTATTGGTGATTTGGTACAGTAACTAAAGGATTATTAAAGAGACTGGAGGACTTGGAGGTTGGCGGCCGAGTGGAGACCATCCAAACGACAACATTATTGAGAACGGTCAGAATACTGAGAAGAGGCCTGGAGACTTGAGGAGATTTTCTGTCACTCAAACTCCAGTAAAAGACCATTAGCTAAAACTGACGTAAAAAACTCTAATGAGTATATAATAATAATTATAACTATCGCAACGATCCCCAAATTTTGATAAGAGAGTAATAATAATAACTCCCGCACAAAGAGAATATCGGAAATAGTTGATGGAAATCTGGGCAGAATCCGCCAAATTCAATACTAGCCAAGCCTTGCCGACCAAACCTGGTTGATTATAAAGAAAGGTTGCTTTTATAACCTTGAAATACTAGAAATATTTGGACAGGTAAATCGTGAAGAATATACTCAAAGAGGACCTATAAACGAGTTGAAATACTAAATTTTCAAAAACTATCGCAGAACACGGATCACAACATCAGGCTCAAGACAAGACAGCAAAAATTTTGAAATAAAACTGCTAAGGATGATAAAACGCACAGGAAGTCAACGAAATGAAAAGATACCAAAAAGACAACAGTAAATATGCCTGACAACACAAGAAAAAGAAACAAATCAAAATATACTAGCGAAAGAAGAGAAACTCAAAAGGTACCGTGATAGGGTCAAGGACACAAACCAAACTGGACCTTCAAAAATGATTTTAAAAAACTCCTAGAATAAGTTATTGGTAAGGACACAAGGACAAATCAAGTGGATGCAAAAAAAAGACAAAACAATTTTGGAGTAAAATATGGAAACGGAAACACCATAACAGATCTACCGAATGGATTAATAACATAAAAAAAAGAATTAGAACTTGAAGATGGTCCTGAGGTGGACATACAACTGAACTCGCTCAGAACAACACTCGAGAAAATACAAAATTAGAAACCACCAGACCACGATAACATCCATGGATTCTAGTTTTGAAATATTCACGACCATCCACGACAGACTGGGCCTGCAATTGAGTAAAATGCCAACAAGAACAAAATATACCTGAAATGAAGCCGAAAGGAAAACTACCCAGATGCAGAAGCTCACCAAAAGTAGAAACCAAATCCAGCAACTATAGACCGATAATGTGTTTACATATGGTGTGGAAAATCCTGACGGTACAGATTAGAGAAAAATATATTATTTCTTTGTATACTTCAGATTATTTCCGTGAGTTCAAAAAGAATGCTACAAAGGAATAACAGGAAAAAAGGATCAACTATATATAGACCAGTACATTCTCAAAGAAGCCAAAGCATAAAATATAAAAGGTATGTTATATGGTCGCGCAAACTTGGATAATAGAGTGTCAAAAATGCCCAAAATATCCGACAAAATAATAAAATTCTTCGCGAATCCCATGGGAAACTGTAGAGTGGAATTGACCACTAGAGATCAAGCCCAAGCAGAAATAAAAATCAACAGAGGCATCTTCCAGGAAGACTTGTTCTCGCCACTACTATTCATTATAGCAATGACTCCATCACACAATCTACTGAGGAAGTGTACAGGGGCCTACAAATTTACAAAATTACAAGAACAGATTAATCACCTTATGTATATGGATGATTTAAAGGTATTTGTAAAAAATGAAAAAAAAACCTGGTCTGCCTAATACAAACAATAAGGATATACGTCTAAGATATAGGAATGGAATTTGGCACAGAAAAATGTTCTACGCTCATAATGAAAAGTAGGAAAAGAGAAACAGCAGAAGGAATAGAACTACCAAACGAGAAATGAATTTCTCGTGGCGAATAAAAGAATATATGTACTCGGGAATATTAGAAGCGGACACAAGCATAAAAGTAGATATGAAGGAAAAAAAAGAAAAGTACCTCAGACGGGCAAGAAAAATTCTGAAAACCAAGCTCAGGAACAGAAATTTTATCAAAGGGATAAATTTCTCAAAACAGACAAAGGAGGATCTCAGACAAATGGATCAAATGACAAGGAAGTTCATAACGATGCACAAGGCTTTGCACTGTACGTGTCAAGAAGAGAATAAGAGAACGCGTCAAAATTGAAGAATGCGTTGATGTATCAACACAAGGCTACGATGACTCCTTAAAAAGAGCAAAGAAAGATTAATCATAGCAGCCAATAACAACATTAACAATATAAATACCGTATGACAATATAAGATATTCATTGTTGCTAAATACTTATAGAGAGTATGATACAATTTTCTTTATTTAAGAAAATGTAATTTTCCTTTTATAAAAATATAAGACAGACTTATTGACTTTGAAAGAAATTCAAATGTCAATTTAAAAGGTCAATGCAGGGCGAGTACAAACCGAACTTTCAAATTGTCAAAACAAAAAGTAGGCTAGGGTTTTTTTTTTCAGTGTATTGATCCATTTTAAATCATGACATCCCTAACTAACCACCTGTTGAGGTTAAAAGGTCAAATCTTTGGATATCTCAATCAGATTTTTAACTTTTGTTTTGATTAATGTGAAAAGAGATACTCCCCTACCAGGCTTGGGCTTGACCTTCAATTAACAAAGCCCCTATATTGAGGTTTAATTGGATGACCAATTAAAATCTGATACGTGGAAGAGATACTCTTCCCACAGACGTAGATCAGGACATTTGGTTGGCTGACAAGTCAAAAAGTAGTAGAATACAAAATGATCTATGATTGGTTAGCCAATCGAGAATGTTTGTTGTCAGTGGAACAAACATTCCCGATCTATAAAAATAAATGCTTTTAGAGTTAAATGAGAGAAGAAATCAGATGTCCATACCGAAAACAAGAGAATAAGAGAATAAGAAAAGAAATCTCTTCAAGAACGAAAGTCTCTCTAGCGAAAGACTCACCCTCTGGAAAATTAAGTATGAAAGAAAGACTTTACCAGCCAGATGCCTCATTTGTCCGTCTCTCAAATACAACAAAAAGAGTCAATTTCTACAATATCTGTCTATATTTCTGAGATGAGGTATTATGTACATTATTTACATTTTTCGGACTATTCTCCTTATCTTTGTCACCATGTATATCACAACGTTTTGGCCGTTGTACGCTCCAGCCTTCTTCAGGTGGTTGGAATGTCGAACTTAGTCCTTTATTTCGCTCACCGGGGTAGACTCTTCTAGTTCCACGAGCCATGTTTAATGGATGTCAGTTATCAGTTATCTCCTGTTAATTTCCACTCTGAAAGTTCTCCACTGCCTTCACCGGGTATTGAACACACACTACTTTTGGGTATGTCACTGGATCTAACCAACACCTTTATCCACAGTGCCATGTGTCCTTGAGTGTGAGTTCAATACTCAATTGTGATTGGTGCTTTTGACACAGTGACTGAAGGATTATTAAAGGGCCTGTAGGATTTGGAAGTTGCCGGACGAGTGGAGACTATCCAAAAGACAGCATTTTTGAAGACGGTCAGAATACTGAGAAGGGTCCTGGAGACTTGAGGAGACTTTCTGTCACTCAAACTCCAGTGAAAAACCATCAGTTAACGCTGATCTGAAGAACTCTAAAAGAGTAAATAATAATAATAATAATAATGAAGCAGTCAATCACATTATAAGTAAATGCAGTAAGTCGGTGCAAAAAGAGTATAGAACTAGACACAACTGGGTGGGGAAGGTGATCAACTAGGAATTGTGCAAGAAGTTAGAATTTGTCAATATGAACTCAAGGTAAATGTATAAACCGGAATGGAAAAACTTCTCTGGGATTTTGAGATACAAACGGATCATGTAATCTCCGACAAACGACCAGATAGACAACAAGAAAAAGAGAAAGTGCCAAATAGTGGACTTTACCGTTCCGGCTGACCACCGGGTAAAACCAAAAGAAAGCGAAAAGAAAGATAAGTACTTAGAACTTGCTAGAGAACTGAAATAACAATGGAATATGAAAGTCATGGTGATATTAATTCTAATTCCTCTCCGTACAACCATCAAAGGATTGATAAATGGTCTGGAGGACCTGGAAATAAAATGAGGAGCGTAGACTATCCAAACTACAGCATTATTAAGATCGACCAGAATACTGAGAAGAGTCCTAGAGATTTGAGGAGATTTTCTATTAATCAAACTCCAGTGAAAAGCCATTAGATAACGTTGGTGTGAATAGCTCCCAGAAAATAAAATAACAATAATATTAATAATAATGATAAAATGGACCATTCTTGAAATGAACAAGGGAAGAATCTTAATAAATGGACCAGAGGACTAAAGAGGTAATGACGATAAACAAAGACAAAAATCTTTGAGATGATATTGACAGATTATATATTTCAAGAAAAGAAGAAAGAAGAGGACTCGCCAGCACTAGAGATAGCGTCGATCCATTAATACGAGGTCTCGAAGAGTACATTAAAAAGAGCAAAGAAAGACTAATTAAAGCTACCAGAAACAGCACAAACAACGTAAACATAACAACAATTATTAGGAAACAGAAATGGGAAGAAAAACTACTGTATGGATATTTCAAGCGATAAACTGACGAAATCTCGCACGAGATAATAATAACAATAATAATCATAACAACAACAACAACAACAACAACAACAATAATAATGATGAAAAAAACAACAACAATAATAATAATAACAATAATAACAGCGCACAATAACAACAATAATAATAATGATGATGATAAGAACAACAGCAATAATAATAATAATAACAATGATAATAATAATAACAATAACAACAAGAACAATGATTATAATAATAAGTAAGTAAAGTTGGCGACCATAGTCGTGGGCGACCAGAAGGCTCCCTTTTCAATAGCTACTACACCTAGGTGTAGGGGAGGGCGCTACTCCTTTCCTTGGATTGCTCCAGTTTACTCTTGTTACGAACGGTATATTGCTGCGTGTTAAGCAAGGAGGTATCAAGTACCATTTTTAAAGTCTTTGGTATGACTCGACCTGGGATTGAACCCAGGTCTCCCGGACCATTGGCGAATACTCAACCCAATGCATTAAAACAGTTAAGTAGTGATTATATGAAAACTCCAGCAACAGAAAATTAATACAACAATTTAGAGAATTGTTAACGTCGAATAGAAAACCGAAACTACATAGAAAATAAGATTATAATCGACGCAATTAAACAAAATATTATCAGAGAACTTGCTAAGGTAACGAATACTGATATGAAAAACTGAGAACCTCTCAAAAATCTTTTTTTTTTTAAATGACAAAGATAACCTAAAGGAGATAAAGTTGGCAAACTATGCCTTATAAAATAGTCTACAAGATTTTGAACGAAATCGTACATTTTTAAAAGAAATAATACATGTGACAGCTACAGTGGCCATAACGCATAAACAAAATCGCTTTAAGCAGCCCAAATGGAAATTAAGTATAAAAAAGAAATAGATTAATATAGAGGAGAAATATCCATACTTGATGAAATGATTAAGGGTGACAAAATGAAAATTAGGAAAGCAAGAAAAATTAAAAGAAAATACGAGATAACATCCATTGATAAGATCCCGATAATAAAACTAAAGGTAAAGCAAAAAAAATTCCAACTAAAGGCCCAACGTAATCTAAAAATATGAAAAACGAAGAAAATTCTTTAAATAGAATAAATTATTTCAAGACGACACAAATAGGAAATAGAGAAATAGGAAAAGAGACAATAAATATAAAGGAGAAACGTAACTATTGAAGAATTGAAATAATTTTTTTGCGTAATATATGGAACCGTTAGAAATCTTATATTAAAAAAGGTGAATTGAAAATATAAAAGACACTTATAAATTTAATGAACCCCAAATATACGAATACATTACAATAGAAGAGATCATGGATACATTTAAACGCACAATTAAATGGAATTCACATGGAATAGATAAAATAACAAACTTTTGGATCCACCATCTATCTTCCACTTATGACGTAACTTACTTTAGAAATCATTAAAGAACCTGATAAAATGCCTGATTTGCTCAGACAAGGAGTAATACAATTCCTATCAAAAACAAAAAACACGACAAATAAAAAAACCAACAGACTAATCACTTGCTTTTTTACCACATTAAATGATAACATCGATTCTAAAGGAGAGAATAGTCAAGTTCATACAATGTAAGGACATTTGCCCCTTAAGAAGAAAAGCAGTGCAAAAAAGAATCCTAAGGCCGCAAAGATCGGCTCTTCATAAAAAAAAAGATAATCATGGAAAAGTGTAGAGCCAAATAGAAAATTTTAACTATGGCTTAGATTGACAACATAAAAGCTTTTGACAGCGTATGCCATAAATAGATTCTAAAAGTTGTAAACATTTTAAAAATATCCAAATTATAATAACATTCCCAAATTACAATGTAGAAAAGTGGCATATTAACCACAGATTAATCCATGACAATAGAATGCTCAAAACTAATCATCTGGACATCAGAAATGGAAACTTCAAAGGAGACTCACTTTCTTCTCTTCTTTTGTGTATAACTCTAAAACTTCTCTCCATAGAATTAAAAGATAGAAACTATGGATATAAAACTACAACAACAAAAAATAAACCACCAATTCAATATAGACGATTTAAAGTTATATGGAAAAATGATGATGATTTGGTGGGTTTACTTCCCCATTGGCATAATGGTTAGAGTGTTAGCTAATGGTCCTGGAGACCGGGGTTCAATCCCAGGTCGAGTTATGCCAAAAACTAAAAAAAATTGTACTTGATGCCGCCTTGCTTAACACTCAGCATTATAAGGTACAGATCAAGGACAAAGTGAAGCAATCAAGGGAATGGAGTTGCGCCCTCCCCAATACCTCGGTGTAGTAACTACTGAAAAGTGAGCCTTTGGATCACCCTCAACTAAGGTCGCTAACTTTACTTGACTAAGCACTGTAAGAAGTATTAGGGATGCAATTTAGTCTGGGAAAATCACATTTAAGAAGGGCTCGTAAGTAAGATCTACAGCCATCACTCTAGACATAAAAGATCTACAGCCATCACTCTAGACATAAAAGATCTACAGCCATCACTCTAGGCATAAAAGATCTACAGCCATCACTCTAGACATAAAAGATCTACAGCCATCACTCTAGACATAAAAGATCTACAGCCATCACTCTAGACATAAAAGCGGAAATTACAGAGTTAAAACAAAATAAAATCAATAAATATTTAGGAATTAATAAATCAAATGTTATCAATCATAATAGTTTGGTTTAATTGGGTTTTATGGCATATCAACCATTGTAGGTTATTTAGTGCCAAATCCCCTTTACACGTATGTATTAAATATATATCATCTGGTTTGGTTTGATTTTATGGCATATCAACCATTGTAGGTTATTTATTGCCAAATCCCCTTTACACATATATATTAAATATATATCATCTGGTTTGGTTTGATTTTATGGCATATCAACCATTGTTGGTTATTTAGTGCCAAATCCTTTATACATATATATCAAATATATATACATATATAATTTCTAAACACATTTTGTAGACGACATTCTTTCACATAATAAAATGGTTTCATTTATTTCATATACGAATAATTCTATTAACAATTAATCATTTGTTTGCATACAGTTTAATATTTTCACGTATTCCTATCTATCTCTAATAATTCAATTAGACATGCAGAGATACAATCTGTGTATTCTACGGTCCCAGTAAACTGGGCCCTCTTTGCGGGAGTCTTGACCCACTGCAGAGATTTGGTCGATATATTCTCTGGCCCCAGCCGACTGGGCCCTCAATCATATAATAAAGAAAATGATAAAATAATTATGTAGGAGAATATTAACGATATCAAAAACAAAACTGAATGCAAAAATAAAGTTATTAACACCCTGGCAATACCAGTAATGATATATAGTTTTGGTGTTATAAACTGGACGTTTAGCTGAAATAAAAAGGTTAGATAATTAAGTTAGGAAACTAATAACCTGCTACGGGATGCATCACAGAAGAGCAGATATAGAACGTCTCTACGTCAAGGAAGAAAATGATAGAAAAAAGTGAATCCAACAAGAATTGACCGATAAAACAACCACTATGAGATTAAAGGATTACTTAGACACGACAATAGATTAGATGCTACGGTTAGTAAACACATACGCGAAACAAAAAGAAAAATATTCAATCTGTAAATTTACTAATTAACTTTACCTCATACTGAAAGAAATAGGCATAAAAAATATAACAATGGAAGCAAAAGGACTAAATCAATTTAAAAACACCTGATAACAAAAAATCCTATTTGAACGATACGCACAAAGAACTGAAAATGCTGATAATAAAAACAAATCGATGGTTGAAAAGAGCTAAACGGAAGACGGGGACAGAGGGGGTAATAATAACAGTATAATATTTTTAAAAAAGTAAAGTTGGCGACTGTAGTCGAGGGCTACCCGAAAGCCCCCTTTTCAATAGCTACTACACCGAGAAGTATGGGAGGGCGCTACTCCTTTCTCTGGATTGCTCCACTTTACTCTTGAAACGTACCTGATAATGTTGAGTGTCAAGCAAGGAGGTATCAAGTACCATTTTTTGAGTCTTTGGTATGACTCGACCTGGGATTGAATCCCAGAGAGCCCTGGATATAGAAATTGACAAAATGTGGCGCCTAAGAACTACCCCCTTTCCTGTAAAACTAGAAACCTTAGGCATTATCAAGAAAGGGACAGAATAATACATTAACAAGATGCCTGGCAGTGCCAGCCAACATGAAACGCAAAAAATTGCACTTTATGGAATTTCTCATCTCCTTTGGAGAATACAATCAATGAGGAAGAAAAATATCACCTAAAAGAGGCAGCCAAAATATTAATACACAGAATGCATCTCTGCCTTCCCTCACCCAAGGTCTTGGGTAAAGTTACTGTAAAGGATTGTAAAAAAGCTTAAAAAAAACTACAGGAGAACGAGAAAGCTACACGAAACCAAACTATACAGCAGTAACCTTACAAAAGGAATAAATACATGGGCTGTTCTCCTTATGAGATACTCGGTACCATTCTTGAAGTGAACCAGAGAAGAACTTAAACAAATGGAGCAGAGAACAAGAAAACCCCCAGAAATGACGTTCAGAGATTACATGTGTCAATAAAAGGAGGTAGAAGACTTACTAGTATTGAAAACAGCACTGACGTATCGATACAATGGCAATGAGGACTTCGTAGAAAACCACGGAGGAAGACTTATTACAGCCACCAGAAATTATAATGACGACAAGAGGATCAACAGAACGAAAATAACCAGAAAACAAAAATGGACATTTTAAGAGACGAACAAGCCACATCACACACAAGAAAACGTGGACGCAGCTTAAAAAAAAGGGAAACCTTAAGAGAGAAACTGAATCTCTTCTAATAGCAGCACAAAACAACGCCATAAGAACCAATCATATCAACGCAAGAATAGATTAGATGCAACAGAACAGCAGATGTAGGCTATGTGGTGATAGAAACGAAACGATCAATCACATCATAAGAAAATTGGCACAAAAGGAGTATAGAACTAGACACGATTGGGTGGGAAGGAGTTCCACCTGGAACTGTGCAAGAAATTTAAATTTGACCATATGAACAAATGGTATATGCACAGCTCAGAATCTAACCTGGTGAATGAGACGCACGAACTCATCTGGGATTTTGAGATACAAACAGATTACCTTGTCTCGGCCAGATGACCAGACCTAGTAATAATAAACAAACAAAAAGAAAAGAAAACTTGCCAAATTGTTAACTTTGCTGTCCCGGCTGACCACAGTGAAATTAAAACAGCTGAAAGGAAAGAGAAGTACTTAGACTTTGCTTAAGAACTGAAAAAATTGTGGAACATGAACGTGACGGTGACACCAATTGTGTATCTCAGTGTGGTCAATAAAGGATTTGTACAGGAGCTAGAGGATTTGGAAATAGGAGGACAAGTGAAGACTATCCAAATTACAGCATTGTTGAGATCGGCCAGAATACTGGGAAAGGTCCTGGAGACTTGACGAGACTTGTCGTCACTCAAACTCTAGTGAAAAAGCATCAGCTAACGCCAGTATGAAAATCTCTTGAAAGAGTAAAATAATTTTCAATTTAATTTTCCATGACAACGTCTTCATGTTCAATACAATTATCTAAAAGGAAATTTCCTATTCAGTCTTGGTCTGGTGATCTCTATTTCTGTCAGCCCCCACCCCCTCTCTCTCTCTCTCTCTCTCTCTCTCTCTCTCTCTCTTTCTCTCTCTGTGCAACAGTCTATCTCATTCATATCCATCAATTAATTTCGTTGAAAAAATAAACGGATGGCAAAAATGAATTTTCAATACTTTCTTTGATATTTTTATCATAATCCTTTAATGATAAACAAAATATAATTTTCAGGTTAGCTCGTGTGCATATGATCTTCTGCAGCAGTTTATATTACCTGATATATCCATTAAATAACGATTGTATACAATCCATCAGCTTCAAAAATCAACTTCATTTCCGTCAAGGTCACCTTGGGTGGTGTAATGGTTAACAAGCTGGACAAGGAAACCTTCACAAGTGATTTCGAGAGTCTCACTGGGTGCCCCATTCATGCGGCCTCATGCCACATCTAATCAAAATATCTAGTAAATTACAACTTCATTTCCGTCAAGGGCACATTGGGTGGTGTAATGGTTAACAAGCTGGACAAGGAAACCTTCACAAGTGATTTCGAGAGTCTCACTGGGTGCCCCATTCATGCGGCCTCATGCCACATCTAATCAAAATATCTAGTAAATTACAACTTCATTTCCGTCAAGGGCATCTTGGGTGGTGTAATGGTTAACAAGCTAGACAAGAAAATCTTTAAAGGCACATTGGGTGGTGTGATGGTTAATAAGCTAGACAAGAAAATCTTCACAAGTGAATTCGAGAGTCTCAATGGGTGCCCCATTTATGCAGCCTCATGCCACATCTAATCGAAACGCTTAGTAAATTACAACTTCATTTCCGTCAAATTAGTTCCCTTGGAGACCCACACATCTTTAAAAACCTTGTTACGTCACTTGGAAACAATCCTGGAAGTCTTCACCTGTCACTGCCTCTAGTTTATTATTTACGACATGTAACAAAATGGTGACGGTGGAGTTTGTTTATTGTTTTATTTTTGTTTTGTTTTGTTTATTTTGTTTTTTTGTTTTTGTTTTTTTTTAGAGAGGGATTACTTTTGGGAACAAGACGCAGATCGGATAAGTATTCCGCTTTTTACAAATCTCGTAAGGTTGGTCATTTACATGAACTTTTAAAGCAGGATCTAGATTTTCGGGGAAGGCTTATCCCAAGATCTTTGTTTTGAATGTCTTTCAAGTCAAGCTAAACTTCAGAGAAAACAGCGTGACGTTTCTCACCGACTGTTGAAGGAGGTGTCCTCGTGGTGTAATGGTTAAAGCGATGGACTGTGAAATCGCAGTAAGTGAGTTCGTACTCCAGTCGCACTATTACGTTCACTTTCGGGCAAATACCCTTGGGAAAGGTATGAACCCCCTTATCCTCCCAGCTATGGGTTAAATAGTACCACTACAGTTCTTCTAGAAGAATGACTTTGGCATTAAATAACCTACAAGGGTTGATATGCCATTAAACAAAGAAACCAAACCAAACCGACTGTTGAAGATCTTGTTATCCCTCTGAAAATATATCTATTACCACCGTGTGATTCTCTCTTATCGCAACTGGGAGTCGACTATGGTTTGAGTCAAAAAAATAATGAGAGATTTTTTAAAAGTTTTCAGGCTGGCAACCTTGACTGAAAATCATTGTTAATTCGTCGCCAATCATTTTTATAGTCTTAAGTCTCAGATCTGATAAAAGTCTCAAGTTTTGTCGCATCTTCGATTCATAAAGTGACCGGTCGACCAGATCGGAGTTCATTTTTCGCCATATTTCTGGCCATCTAAAATCGTATAGCGCAACTTTACATCAAATTCTCTGGACAGAACTTCTACCCTGTCGGTTTAACTAAGAATAAGCTGACTATATCCCCAGCAGAGAGGTAAGGACTCCTTAAAAATGGGACCCTTACCCCTCTAATATGACACAAGACTGCACCTGATGGCGAGATTCTAGTGCTGGAGATCTGAAGAGTGTATCCCATCATTGCCATTACTACCAGGTCCACTCTGACCTGAAGTAGTAGTAACTGTCAGGATCCTATTTAGGGATCAAATAGATCTGTAAAAAATTATTCATATTCTATAGGACCGTGTGAAAAAATACTCTTAAGAAACAAGTACACAAAATTAAGTATGAACGTAAAATGAACGCTAAAATGACCCTCTAGGCATAAAATAATCCCATACGGGTTGACATGTCGTTAAAGTCAACCAAACATATCTGAAAAGCTGCTTTCATAATTTTTATCAGAATTTATTCGAAGACAATTTATCTAGCGGAACAACAGTTTTGTTCTTTTGAGGGAAAGCAGAACCCTGGGGTTACGCAAACCCTGGGGTTACGCGAACCCTGGCGGTTACACAGAATCTACTATGAGAAACACTGCCCAAGACGAACCTCGTACAGTACCATTTTCTCCTTGGCGATGCCAGGATATTGTGTTTGCGTATAATAATATACATTCCTCATCTCATAAATTTTTGACAGAAGATATTACTACAACTTGGATGTTATCCACGTTGTTTTGATATCTGACACTATAAATGACCTAAATTTAATAATATATTTCTCCAGTTAATATCTTGTTAGTTTTCTTTCTACTTTTATATCAAGATTATTTAATGTGTGCAAACAAAAGCATACAGCTTTGTTTAAACAATTTAAGACTTTTCTTTACTTGCATAGAAACAAAGACGTCATTGTTTCAATTATCTGTTATTTCTTTCTTTCGTCACTCAACTAAGAAGACGCACCGATACAGAGCAAGTTAATAACCAATCGAAGCAGATAGATACGAAAAGAATGAAATCGACAGATGAGCATTGATCAATCAACTGAATTATTTTTGACAGACTCTTCACCTATCGATCAACCCGCTGACCAATTTAGTTGAGATTGTTCAATGGAATGCATTTTAATATGTATCAGGCCAATCATATGTATTCGTTCTTTTTCCTATATGTCAGGTATCGATCTTCTACCTTCTTCTCTTCCCCTTCTCTTATACAGCCAATGCTATAGTTTTGTGTATAAAATGGAAACTTTCTATAATTGCATCTTTTAGTGACTGTTTCAATACAAAGTTTTTTTCTATTAGGAACACATTAGCATTGACATGGGTCATCAAATAAAACTCATCGTTTCTTTCTGAATAGATTTAATTTTTCTATTTATCATGCGAGCTATTTTTAATGGTATATCAACCTTCGTAGTTTATTTAATGCCAAAGTCATCCCTGTAGAAGAACAACAGTGATTCTATTTAACCCATAGATGGTGGTGGGGTAGGGTTTATACCTTTTTGAAGTGTATCCATCTGAAATTAAACGTAGTAACGTGATTGGGTTCGAACTCGCTTACTTTGAGGCTACAGTCCTGCACTTTAGCCACAACACCACGGGGATTCCTTCAGAGGTTCTTTAACAATCCATAACTTACACTCTGTAGACGGAGATTAGAATACGCAGAGAGTATCTCCTACGAGGTGGGGTAAAACCACCTCCGACAATAAAGGGTTATTTTATACTAAGAGGTTCGGGAATCACGTTCATACTTCGTCTATATTTAGATTTTTTGTGTACTTGTTTCTGCATAGATTTTTACACTCTGTTATATGAGATCTGATACAAATAATTTGCTCACAGTTTTATGGTTTAAGTATTCTAATCTAATACCCATAATTTATTAATAATTATATGGTTAAAAGTAATTATACTTAATAATATTCAATTGTTTGTACACAGTTATTTGGTTTCAAGTAACTAATACTAATTCTGAGCTAATATTCACAGCTCAAAGAAATTTTATTAAAAACAAATAGACTATATAGCAGTAAACCCTTCTTTGTTTGATGGATCTATTTTAACGGTTGGTCAATACGCCAAGGGATATTTTATGCTTAGAGGTTAGGTAATCGCGTTCATTGTACCTTCATATTTGCATTTTTCTATAGTTGTTTCTTAAACGCATTGTCTCGTCTTGTTTTTACGGGGTTTTTTTTGGGGTTTTTTTTTTTTGTTGATTTTTTTGTTTTTGTTTTTGTTTTTTGTTTGTTGTTGATTTTTTTGCTCACGATCCTATCGAATACGAATGATCTTTAAAAATAGATATCTTTAGTCCTTAAATTGGATCCTAATACGTACTACCACTCCAGGTCAGAGTAGATCTGGGAGTAATGGCCATAAGGGTGTATTCGACACTCACCACATCTCTAGTACTCGAACCTCCACACAGATGTCGATTAATGTCATACCTAGAACTTCTTTTATATCCACGGCAACAGAGTAAGACATTTCTTTACTATCGCTGGAGAGAATGTATTCCTAATTGTGGTTATTATGTTGGAAAATAGCGTTTTGTAGAGGAAAACGCGCTCTATCCGACCATGGTATATCATGTGTTCTTTGTATATGTTGTAGTATCTATGGAAATGAATAAGAAGCATCACTTTCGGAGCACCTCCTGTTTATTTTAAGTAAATATTAATTAAACCATGAAATTTCCACGAGTTCTGTAAGTATTCCTCATAATGAGGGCCTTGAATTGTTCAGAGAAAATCCTATCCTCTGGGAATGGCACAGAGGCTCAACAAAAAACGACGGAGAGACAATCGATTAAGAAAAAAGCCTGAAGGAAGTCTTGGAGAGAAAAAAATTGGTTAGACAATGGAACAAAAGGAAAAAAAATTTTGCAACCAAAAAAAAGAAATTTTGCGACAAAGACTGAAAAAAAAAAGAAAAGACCCAACAGCGTTCGGCTTAGCAAGAAAAATCTATCGGAAATGTTTTAATACTTGAGATTAGAACGCTTCTGTCTTTTATTTCTACGAAATCCTTCTATATTTTTCCCTTTTTTTTTTTTTTTTTTTTTAAACTTGTGTCCACTAGTGACCGAAGTATTAGCGTGACCTCCCAGGGGACAAAATGGGCAAAAAACAAGAAACAGCAACGATACTGTAAACCCACCTTTGAAAGAAATGCACTCCACAATAAATATTGATTTTTGAGCATCTTAGTGGTACGGTTAGCGAGTTTGTCACGTATACCAATTCGCACGTGAGTTTTATTTTCAAAGGGCTCCCAACTAACTTGGCCTTGTATCAGATTAAGCTTGTCTCGTTGACCAATTCGAAAGTGTTGTGCGTCTCTATTTCTTCTGGGTTCTCTTTTAATTTTGCCTTGAATCAGACTAACTAATCATCTACGTCGTGAGTTTTTATTTTTACTGGGTTCTCTATTATTCTGATCTTGTGCCGGACTAAGCTTGTCTCCTAAACTAACTAGTCAGTGTGGTGAATTTGATTTTCACTGGGATCTCAGCTAACCTGAGACTAAGTTTATCACCAATTATCTTGTGTTGTGTATTTGATTAACATTTGGTTCTCTAGAAATCTGGCCTTGTGTCAGACAAAACTTTCCTCGTAAACTAATTATCTAAAACTGTAAGTTTAATTTGCAATTAGGTTTTCTACTAATCTGACCTTGTGTCTGACTAACTTTATCTCATTAACGAATTCGCTAGTGTTGTGAGTTTTTATTTTCACTGTCTAATAATCTGGCTAAGATTGTCTCGTGGGCCAATTCACGAGTATATCGAATTGAATTTTCTCTGGGTTCTCATTAATATGACCTTGTGTCATACTTAGCTTATTTTGTAAACTAATTATCTAGTGTTGTGAGTTTGATTTCCAATTGGTCCCAGAAATGTTATAGTAGATATTATTTACAGATGTGTCAATTTGATCAACGTGTTCGTACGACAAGTGAAGGGCCAATTAAAGTCAACATCTTTTCTTTTCTATCAATTTGGATTGTCACTGAAGCCATTTTTATATACAAAAGAAATGTGCCATGGTATAATATACATGTAGAGAGCCCCGTTTATAGAGTTTAGTGGTGGTGTGTTAAAACATGTTTGAATGTTCTGCATTGAAAGGTCACGACGTTCCATATTTAGGTGGTAGTACCCCCTGATTTAGTTGCAGACTTTGATGTACAAGTAAGTGTTTCGTATCTCACCCCAATAAAATGAGCCGTTACAGCTGGCGAAACTGACTTTTCATTCGTCGTTTATCTGGAAACAATAGGCTATCGGCTGGTCATCCAGCGCTTTGATTGGTAGAAAAAATGCTTTTAGGTCACGTGATAGCAAGTTTGGTGAACAATCAAAGCTGCTTCCCGATTATGTACAGATCACAGTGTCAGCTGTTAGTTTTGAGATAGCAAAATGTATATTCCGTCTAAATCTTACGAATACAAGATACAAGATATATTTTATATAAATACTATTTTCTGTAAACTTTTACTGCTTTTATTTATCAGAAATTAATTATGACAGAACCTAGGCTAACAAATGAAATGAAAAGGCATGCTGTGATGGTGGCATTAAAGTCTGATCATGGGGATTTAGAAATTGTGCATTTTCTCAAAGTTGCAAGATTATTTGACCACAAGATACGTAAAAAGTTAGAAAAAGAAAATGAAAACGTAAAAAACATTCCACAATTTCCAATTCAATGAGAACACCCGAATTTATTCATAAAGTTAAGCAAAAAAACTGATGAAAACCGAGGTCAATCAATGAGATCAATTGAAAAAACTTGCTTGTGTCTGAAAAGACAATCTGAAGGATTATTCATGAAGACATTCGATTCAAATCCAATGTAATGAAGTGAGGTCAATTTATTTCCGAAAAATCAAAAGAAAACCGCTTGAACTGATTCAAAAGACTTTTAAACAAACTCAAAAATCCTGCAGAAGCAAGAATGGATGGCTGATAATCAGTACAACCACATAACCCACAATATTTGGCCTCCTAATTCTCCAGATATCAATTCACTGGACCATTATATGTGGAGCGTTGTTGAGAAGGAGGTTTTCGTTTATATTATTTTGAATGTATACGAAATATGGATTGTAAAATAGGATTGCAGAATAAATGAAAATGAATGCAATAAAGATCCCGATATTTAAACAATGTTTTATGTACAGTAACACAAAAGGTACACAAGGATGAATGAAATGCTTATAATGTATGCAAACCAAAAAAGGCTATATATTTTAAAGTGAAAAATAAATTAGGAATGTTTGAGTGCTAGTGTGAAATCTAACCAAAGTAGAAGAGAGAAAATGTTATATTTACCTTACGATAGCAAAGGGAAAAATATTTTCTTTTTTTGTTTTAAATATTTTAAATTTTGCACGTGGAACGCAAATAAACAGCAGTTTGATTCTAAATATTTTAATTGGCTGGGCTGTGGAATAATATGGTGACGTAATGTTTTATCAATTTTTGCTGGCAAACAATTCTGGCTGCGATAGGGTTAATGAACATCTCCATCACACCAAAGATTCTTTAAAAGCTGCAATAATTCGAGTAATGTCTGACATGAATTAGTTAATCAGAGCTTTCAACTGATTTCTACCTCGTATAGAGGCAATTATTGATGCTAGGGATGGTTTTATTGAATAAGATCAATCAGACGTTAGGTGACCTCTCTCTCTCTCTCTCTTTCTTCACAACGTTTTATATCTCTCTGTCTAGCTAAAGCTGCCGACTCTTTTGTTCATATGATGTTTCTCTCTTCTCGACGACTACTAAGAGGTTTATTAGCTACTACTAGCGAATAAACCTTTCGTATTAGCGAACAAAGACGGTGTTTTGGTGTGCTCGTCGCTTATTCTTTTCATCTCGGCGGAGGTTACCACGGGGTCCGACTGGCACTTAAGGCTTAGTGCTACACTCATAGACTCGTTAGAACTGTAGTTGTGCAAGCGTCTATGAGGTATATTAGTAGTGCAAACGTTCATTTGAGAACTGTATCTGAATTTTAACGCCGGGTATTTAAGATCAAAAATACTTTTACATCTCTTGAACATTTAAGCGCCAAGCAGAGTAGTGATATTAAAAGTTTCTTTTCATGCACAAAATTTCTTGTTTTATTTTTTAATTAAACGTGGTAGTAACGGAACAACCATTTTTAATCGCATTTTTTATACTTATCTGCTAGTGCAAGTAGTACCACACATTGGTCTAATTTGACATGAACTGGTAGTACTTGTAAAGAAACCACCTAAATCGCAAATAGATCTGTTTGCAGTTATTATTATTAGATAGGAATACTTGATACCATATAATCATATAAAAATCATTAGTGTGAGATAGGAAAGCTTGATACAGTATGATGATGTATAAATGATTTGTATAAGATTGGAATAGTTGGTATCATATAATTATACATACATTATTAATATTAGGTAGGAATATTTGATACCCATATAATTATATAAGAATTATTAGAAATAGATAGGAATACTCGATACTATGTGATCATATATGAATAATTTGTATTAGATTGGGATATATGAATCATTTCTATTAGATAGGAATACATGATACTACATGATCATATATGAATTATTTGTATTAGATTGGGATATATGAATCATTTCTATTAGATAGGAATACTTGATACTATATGATCATATATGAATCATTTGTATTAGATTGGGATATATGAATCATTTCTATTAGATAGGAATACTTGATACTATATGACCATATATGAATTATTTGTATTAGATTGGAATATATGAATCATTTCTATTAAATAGGAATACTTGATAACGTCACTGGGGAACAATTTTGAACATGGTTTCGTTTTTTCACTTGATTTAGACTAAAAATGTCATGCTGATTTCAAAACTACAGTCAGTTTTCTTCTATCATGTTAGGTTTTTTCTCAACAGCCTACTCCTGGAATAAGCACAATTGTACTTGATTTGCTAAGAGCGCCTCTTTTATGAGTTGCAGTCAAAATGTTGAGAAAATTAATTAATAGAATAATATTTAATTGTTTTGTTTCAATAATTAATAATTAGTAATTAATAAATAATGATATTATTTTATTAATACTGAAGGGGGTGTCCTCGTGGTGTAATGGTTAAAGCGATGGACTGCGGAATTGTAATAAGTGAGTTTGAACTCCAGTCGCGCTATTACGTTCATTTTCAGACAAATACTCTTTGGAAAGATATGAACCCCCTTATCCTCCCAACTAGGGGTTAAATAGTACCACTACTGTTCTTCTAGAAGAATGGCTTCGGCATTAAATAACCTACAAAGGTTGATATGCCATTAAACAAAAGAAACCATCAAACCATTATTAATGCTGAATGTAACGTCTTATGTAGAGGATTAACGATTGGGCGTAGATGGTGAAACCTGATTCCTATTCAGTTACACGTGAGACAGTGCGATGAGAGGTTGTGTGTGCCCCAAAACATAAAATTCTGTATAGATGGTTCTAGCAGGTGTTATTGTGTTTTTGTTGTTGTTTTTCTAAGTTTGTGACTGATTTACCTATTGTTTACTCAAATACTTATTTCAATTCTTTCTGATTATGTCTGCCTCAGCTACTTCTCGTCATAAGTGCCTAAACAGCCCTGATTTCTTTTGTTATATCTGTGACAGTTTTACAATCCCCAATCAAAGTGAAAACGTCAGCAGATTTATCAAGCAAGTCTATTTTGCATATTTTAAAGTAAAGCTTAGTGATCGAGTCAGGTCTTGGGTCCCTCACTAGTTGTGCAAGCAAATGTCGAAATTTTACGAATGTAGACCAAGGGAACATGAGATTAATTAGTATACCTATGATTTGGCGATAGCACAAGATTGTTGTACGGACTGTTACTTTTGCTAAGTGAAAATTTCAGGATATAACAAGAAAAACAAATACAAAATCCAATATTCCCAAGCATTTGTAAGTTTCCTTTTCTCCGAGCGTCCTGATTTTTTCTTGATTTGGTAGTTCTATTCTTTCTGTCAAATGTCATTCCCTGCTTCTCATTATTAACATGGCGCATTTTTCTATGCCAAATTCCATCCCCATGTCCTGACTGTATATTATCACAGCTTGTATAAGGGTTTCCAATTCTTTTTCTTTTTTGGCAAACAATTTGATATCGTCCATGTACAGTAGGTGGTTGATTTTTCCTGCCATTTATTATTATTATAATCATCGTTATTATAATTTCATTCCTAACGAGTTTTTCACGCCAACGCAAGATGGTAGTCATTCACTGAAGTCTGAATGGCAGCAAGTCCCCACCCCCCAGGTCTCTAGGACTCTTCCCAGAATTCTAGCAATGCTGGATGGTTTCGATTCTCCAACGGATTTCCAATTCCTTCAGTCCCTTCTCCAGACTCTTCGGAAATGTTCCTGGTACATCAACTACGACTGGTATTACCTTGACCCTAATATTCCACATTTTTTTCAGTTAGACATAAAAAAAAAAGCGATTAAAAAACTGATTGCAACGGAATGTTGAAAATATAATTATGATAATCCTAATCAAATATTTACAAATAAATCGAACTGTCTTGAACAAGGATATCTGACATAGAAATATAATTTAGGATGGTAATTAATTATATTAGTTAATTATCTTATTTGTTGCAATGAATTGTAGTTAGCTAAAAACTTTGAGTTGAAGTTTAAGTCATGTGCGAAGGTCGAATGGTGCCTCCATTGGGATGACAGTCAGCCTGTCAAAACAAAAGTTCTGAGAGACAGGTTGTTAAAAAGTAAACAAATTGAATGCATGTCGGTAGACTAAAGATTGCGTAACACTAAAAGTTTATGATGCATGTTCTTATCATCATTAGAGGATAAGATAATTATTATATTATATAAGCAGGGAGATTTTTGGATGTTAGTTGATTGAGTTCAGAGTTCTGAGTTGGAGACAGTCGGTCGAATTCAGAGATTCGGGTATTCTGGGTGCGAAAGGACGAGCGGGGTGAAGAAATAGGTGTCGATGTTTTCATCGTTCGTCTCTCGTGAATGAGGCTTTTAATGTTTCTATGTGTATAAGTAAATCTTTCTATCTTTCTCAATTTCAATGGCTGCTGCTATAAAATATTTGAGTCAGTTAATAAACTTTTCGTGTTTGAAACAAACGGGTCCGTCTTGTATTAGAGAAACGTACGACCTTTTGATATTCAAGATCGTGCTATGGTGTTACAATACACATGCAACCGTTTTATAAAGGGTTCAGTTAAAAAGATCAATCATTATCATCAAATAACTAGCCTATGATGAAACGAGAATCCAGTACGGCAACAAGAAAAGACCGACACAATGACATGTTTGATATAGAGACTTTTTGAAAGACATTTCCGAAGGTAACATTACAGGAACAGCGGTTGTGAAATGTTGGTCAGCAACAAGTACAGTTCACTAGAATTCACTATCTAAAGAAGGGACTATCATAGTTTTCTGCTTTGATGAGTTTGGTTTGGTTTGGTTTTATGGTATATTAACCATTGTAGGTTATTTAATGCCAAATCCTCTTTATACATATATATTAAATATATATGATTTGGTTTGGTTGGGTTTTATGGCATATAGACCATTGTAGGTCATTTAATGCCAAATCCTCTTTATACATATATATTAAATATATATGATTTGGTTTGGTTGGGTTTTATGGCATATAGACCATTGTAGGTCATTTAATGCCAAATCCTCTTTATACATATATATTAAATATATATGATTTGGTTTGGTTTGGTTTTATGGTATATTAACCATTGTAGGTTATTTAATGCCAAATCCTCTTTATACATATATCATCATCATCATGTCGCGCCGCCTGCGCGGATATCCCTGACCGTCTCTCGCCTATCATTCATCGCCTCCGGCAGGTCTTCAGGATTACAACCCGTGTCCTCACATAGCTGCTGTATGTAAGTTCGCGCTGGTCGTCCCACTCTTGCACATCCATGAGTGGGGGTCCACAGGAGTACATCGCTTATGAGCTCGTCCTTGCTTCTCCAGCAGTGTCCTGCGTGTCTGGTTCGTCGAACTTGTATAGTTTTTGTGATGGGGGGCAAGTGTCCGTATAGTTGGAGTCTCGTGGGGTGTTGTCGCCAGGACTTGTTTAATACTGCTCTCAACATTCTTGTGTAATTTCCGTCCAGCCTCCTCTCCAGCCGTTTCGTAAGCGTCCATGTGGTGCATCCATATAGCAGTATCGACACAACCGCTGCCTGGAAGAAACTGCGTTTCATTTTATCTGTTAGGTCCGACTTCCATATGATCGAGAGCCTATCGATAGCTGTCCATGCCTTCGTCAGTCGTGTGTCGATGTCCTTCTCGGTTGATGAGACATATATATTAAATATATATGATTTAGTTTGGTCGGGTTTTATGGCATATCAACCATTGTAGGTCATTTAATTCCAAATCCTCTTTATACATATATATTAAATATATATGATTTGGTTTGGTTGGGTTTTATGGCATATAGACCATTGTAGGTCATTTAATGCCAAATCCTTTTTATACATATATTAAATATAATATCCAAACACATTTTGAAGATAACATTTTTAAACAAGCCTGAGTTCGTTTTTTTATTTTTACACAGTTAAATGGTTTCACTTAATCCCAAACAATTTAGTTTAATCTTGTTTACACAGCCATTGGTTTAAATACATTTTTCATTCAAACACAGTTAAAAATAGAAACAGTTAATTTCGTTCGAACGAAAATGTAAATACGGTTAATTTCAAACAATTCAGTTTAGCGTAATCACACAGTTTTGATCTATTGGACCCATAGATAAGACCCTATCAGTGCTACCACTCCGGGTCAGAGTGGACCTGAAAGCGACGGTAATGAAGGAGTATTCCACGTTTCCCAAAGCTCCAGTATTACTGACGCGTCCCCATCGAATGCAGCAAA
This sequence comes from Sepioteuthis lessoniana, assembly GCA_963585895.1. Lineage (NCBI taxonomy): Eukaryota > Metazoa > Mollusca > Cephalopoda > Myopsida > Loliginidae > Sepioteuthis > Sepioteuthis lessoniana. The sequence continues at coordinate 26,724,792 of OY757938.1, forward strand.
ACTAGTACAAAACAGGTTAAAGACTAGGCACGACTGAATGGGGAAAGTGATCCATTGAGAATTGTTCAAAAATGATAAAACTGTGTACTTCATAAAACAGCAAACCACTTCAAAGTGCCAAAATACATTGATTACGTACATGCAACTAGAAATGTGTGACAGTATGTATGTTTATATCTGCTATGAATTTGAATCATGTATATCTAGACATCTGACAAATTATAAAACTGGTTTACGCTACGCAGGTAATCTCACACAAGTACACCAGCACATGCAAAATCTCTGCTACATAGCCTGGAGCAAGCAGCAACAAGTGTTAGTCTCTACATGAACCTTGATAAAGCAAACTTTATATGTTTTAATCAAGCTGTTAGCTGAGGCTGTAAAATACACCGACTGCATCGCTGCATAAGGGTAAGACTCTCCTACGAGTGTCCTGTATGTGAGACTAAACAATCTGATGGTGAAGCTCCAGTAATACTAGAGCTTTAGGTAATGCGGGGTACCTTTTGGTTGCAATCACTCCCAGGTCAACTCTATGGGTCGAAGAGAACTCTTTGTCATTAAAACCGCATGCAAATAAATGATTTATGCTGAATTGAAGTGTTTGAAATAGAACTGTTTGATAATTTAACTGTATATAAACAAATAACTGATGTTTAATTTAATTGTCAATGATACATAACCATACTTAGAACAACTTAAGTGTGAGTAAACGAATAAGGTTTGGTTGATTTCTTTGTTTAATAACCTTTGTAGGTTATTTAATGCCAAAGCCATTCTCCTAAAAAACAGTAGTGGTATTATTTAACCCATAGCTGGAAGGATAAGGGGGTTCATACCTTTCACAAGAGTATTTGCCCGAATGTGAACGTAATAGCGCGACTAGTGTACAAACTCGCTTACTACGATTCCGCAGTCAATCGCTTTAACCATTACACCACGAGGACACCCCCACGTAAACGAATAAGTCATGTTGAATCGAATAATTAGTGTTAAATAGCAATACTTGTAACCACTTCACTGTCAGCAAACAAATGATTAATACTCAATAGAATCATAAGTATTAAAGACCAATAATTGTAACCATTTAACTATGTAAGAACAATAGCACTATCAGTGTGCACGCAAATTAGATCTAATTCATTTAAAATGAAATTACCGACAAACTAATCTCTTATATATCAAATATATCTATTTAAATGAGTACAAACAAATGACTGATGTTAAATTGTGACTGTTATGTAGCAATACTTGAAACCATTTATCTGTGTGCCAACAAATGATTGAGAGTTAATAGAATTATTCGTATTAGATAGCAATACTTGAAACCATCCAACAGTGAGTAAAAAAAATGAGCTCAGGCTCCATTAAAAATGTGATCAAGAAAATGTGTTTACAATTTATATATTTGATATATAAAGAGGATTTGACATAAAATAACCAACAATGGTTGATATGCCATAAACCCCAACCAAATCAAACCCTATATATTTAATATATATGTATAAAGAGGATTTGGCATTAAATCACCTACAATGGCTGATAAGACATAAACCAAACCAAACCAAACCAAACCAAACCAAATCATATATATTTAATGTATATGTATGTAAAGAAGATTTGGCATTAAATAGCCTACAATGGTTGATATGCCATAAACCCCAACCAAATCAAACCCTATATATTTAATATATATGTATAAAGAGGATTTGACATTAAATAACCTACAATGGTTGATATGCCATAAAACCAAACTAATCGAGCTTCTCATTAAATGGCAAGCCTCTAAAATTTGTAGACCAATTCATATACCTCGGTAGCAATATCTCATCAATTTAAAGAGATGTCAACATTCATATAAGTAAACAATTAATAGCTATTGATAGGTTATCGACCATATCTAAATCTGATCTCTAATAGAATAAGATGGGAATCCTGCCAAGTTACAGCCGTGTCAGTACTGTTGTATGGTTGCACTACTTGGGCGTTTACGAAACGCTTAAAAAAACAACTAGATGGAAACAATGCTTGCTATTTTGAACTTATCCTAGAAGCAGCATCCAACAAAACTCCAAACGGCCACTTACCTCCCATCTCACAAGACATCAAAGACATACTGGCTACAGTTGGAGAAGCAAGGACGAACTCATCAACTCTTACACATGGACCCTACAGTATTGGACAACCAGCAAAAACTTATTGTCTTCAGTTCTGTACGGACACTGAATACTATCTAGAGGAATTATGAAAAGTGATGGCTGACTGGGGCGGATAGCAAGAGAGAATCAAAGGAATGCGCGCTGCAAACATATCTTGGAGATGATGATGATGATGCGAATCTATAAGTGTGTTCCTACCTTCTATCATCAAAGACAAAACTATTTTTTTAATACTTAATGACACTTCTGTATATTTTAACAACTTTTCAACGATTTTTAAATCGACTGACGCACAGCGTATATTAGAGTAGTAGTGATCTATCCGATAAAAATAAAAGGGGATTTCTTCCAAGCTGTGGCTGTGTAAGTACTATTGTATGGATGCACCACACAGACGCTAACTAAACGCAGAGAGAGAATGCTAGATGGGAACTACAAGAGTATGCCACGAGCTATCTTGAACAAAGCCTGGAAGCAATACCCAACGAAACAACAGGTGTACGGTCACTTACCTCCCATCTTAAAAACCATTCGAGCAAGACATGCCGATCACTACTGGAGAATCAAGAACAAACTCTTAAATGACGTTCTTTTATGGAACGCAAAAGATGGACGAGCCAGTTTTGCCCGACCACCAAGAACTTAACATCAGTTCTGCGCGGACACAGGATTTAGTTTGGAGGACCTTCCGGGAGCGATGGATGTTAGGGACGGATGGCGAGAGAGAGAGAAAGAGAGAGAGAGGGGGGAGAGAGAGAGAGAGAGTCAGGGAAATCCGTGCTGTCAGCACGACTTGATGAGGATGATGATATATGATTTGGATAAGGATTTTTAAAAGCAGATTTTAATAAATATAAGTAAATGGTTAATAGTTGTCCTTTGGTGATCATTTTTAATTTGATTTTTTTCATACATAAGAAATGGTGAACTTTATAATAAAGTTATTATGTTGAAAGCGTAAAAAGAAAGAAATGTAACAGCTTGATTCTGAGTTTTCATTTGTTCATTTTACCGTAACTTAGCAACAAGACAACTTAGTTTACATTGCATTGCAACATTACGGGAACAAAAGGGAAAATTCAATTTTTTGAACATTGTTTATATATTTTGCTATATACTTATTTTTGTCTTTACATCTTAAAAAAAATAAGAAGCCATTTCCAGGGACGGAAATTCAAGTGGTTTTCGCAAAATGACAAATATATATATATATATATATATATATAACAAAGTAAAAGTAATGTTGGCAACGGTAGTCGAGGGCTTCTAGAAGTCTCCCTTTTCAATAGCTACTACACCGAGGTGTAGAGGAGGACGCTACTCCTTTCCCTGGACTGCTCCACTTTACCCTTGATACGTACCTTATATTGCTGAGAGTTAAGCAAGGAGGTATCAAGTACCATCTTTAAAGTCTTTAGTATGATGCGACCTGGGATTAAAGCCCAGTCTCCCGGACCATTGGCGAACACTCTACCCACTAGACCAATCCGCCGAACATATATATATATATATATATATATATATATATATATATATATATATATATATGATATTTTGCCGAAAATTTTAGGTATACAGAAATCATGTAGCGGTAGGAGATATTTTTTATTACAGCTTCATTTTCTCAGTTTGTAGGACAGATATTCAGATAGTATACACAGTATATGCAAGAATTATGCAGAAATATATATTCATGAACACGCAAGTGTCTGTGTGTGTGTGTGTGTGTGTGTGTGTGTGTGTGTGTGTGTGACAGGAAATTCTTTCTGTCTCTTTGGGTGGAAAGGAAATTAGGCACATAACGAATCGGAGACGGGGGAAAAAATCTGTCAGCCTAATTCAAAGTTTTTTTCGAAATAGCCTTTATGTTTTGTTTTGTTTTTTTTCTTTTTATTCACAAATATATAGGCTGAATGTGTAAAATAGATAAATGATAATATAATATTTCGAATTATTTGCTTTGAGTCTAGTGGAAATGAGACGAACGGCTGAATGTATTTGTTATTGTAATTGTGTTATTATTTTTTGTTGTTGTTTTGTTTTGTTTTGTTTTGTTTTTTGCATCATTTGAACTTTTCAAATTAGACATTTTTCAGTCCACCGTCGTATAAACAAAGTAAGGAAGATATGAACAGCTTGTAGTAGTTATGAACAGACTGAGATAAATAGGAACAAACTGAGATAGATAGATAGATAGATAGATAGATAGATAGATTTGAACAGACAAAGAAAGAAAGAAAGAAAGAAAGAAAAGTCATAAAAAAGAAAAAAATGGTTCGGTTGTTTGGGTTTCATGGCATATCAACCTTTGGTAGTTATTTAATGCCAAATCCATTTTTATACAAATAATCATTTCTATTTCAAACAATTCAGTACACAGTTTAATTGCCAAAAGCATTTCTATATCAAGCTATTAAGTTTAGTCAAACAGTTCTAATTCAGCTAATTCAGTTTAGTATAAGTACACATTTTGTTTACACACAGTTAAATGTTAAAACAGTTCTATATTAAACTATTCAGTTTAGCGTAACTACAGTTTCAATATCAAAAACAGTTCCATTTCAAACAAGTTGGTTTAGCATAAGCATGCAGTTTAAATGTAAGTACACGGTTTAATTGTCAAAAACATTTCTATTTCAAGCTATTCCGTTTAGTTAAACAGTTCTTATTCAAGCTATTTAGTTTAGCCTAAGTATGCAATTTATTTCTATTTAGCACATAGATAGAGCTCTATCAGGTGCAACCATTTCGGGCCAGAGTGGACCTGGGAGCAATGGCAATGAAGGGGTGCTCCGCATTCCCCAAAGCTCCAGCATCACTGGACCCTCACCATCTGATTGTTTAATGTCATATCCAGGACACTTGTTGTGGGAGTGGGGGTTTACCCCTCTGCAGAGATGCAGTTGGTATATTCTACAACCCCAGCATCACTGGAATCCCACCCTCAAATAGGGAATAAATAATAGAAAGAAATCCGACAGTACGGTGAAAAATTAAAAAACAAAATAATCCAAAAGTGAAGAACTTATTACGAAAGAAGTCGACGTTAAACGTTTCGGTTTTAATGAACCTTCAACAGGACTTTAGGATGGTGATAACCAGTGTAGATAGAACAACGATGTCAAACAGTTCTATTAGACCCATTGATGGGACCCAATAAGGTGGTACCACTTCGGGTCAGAGTGGACTTGGGAGTAATGGCAGTGAAAGGGTACTCCACATTCCCTTAATTACCAGGACTGGAGCCTCACCATCGGATAGTTTGGTGCCATATCTAGGACACTCGCTGAGGAGGTCTAACCCCCCTCTGCAGAGATTAAGTCGGTGTATTCTACTGCCTCAATCGACATAGATAGATAGATAGATAGATAGATAGATAGATAGATAGATAGATAGATCTTGATCAAATGATAGATAGATAAATTGATAGATAGATATGAACCGACTGAGATATATGGTGTGATTATTATTATTTCGTATTTCGTTAGATTCTCATGAGATGTCTCTTTCCTATGAACCTGTGTAAAATATAAGCCACGTTTCGTCTTTTTAAATAGTGTGGACATTAAATTCTAATAGAAAAGGTTGAAAAGAATTATCAAACATAACATCAATTTTAAAAACTAATGAAGTTAGATTGATGTCAAGTTTGGAGACCCAAAAGAACTCAACAATAAATAAAACATTTTTTACCGCCAAAACTCTCACTTTCTCATTATTAATTAACTTTAATATTAAAATATTAAAATATTAAAATGTTAAAATGTTAAAATAAATCCTCACCAAAAAGATTCATTAACTTTTATAAACTTAACAGCATCCTTGAGAGAGAGAAAAAAAAAGGACTTTTACAGCTGAAAATAATTTAAACACCAGTTAGTCGAATGGTTAAATCGTTAAGATAAAGATCAACTCTTATTCACGGATGAACGCCAATTTCCTGGCATTCCTAGGTCTACCACTCTTGAAATATAATCAGTCTTGGAATAATCATCCTCTGATGATGGGTTAAGGCCAAAACCAGTCGAGATTAACGAATTAATTTTTAAACACACACACACGCACATACACACACATACACACACACACACACACACACGCACACACACACATATATATATATATAAGAGTTTATATTAAAAAAATATATATATATACGAGAAAACTGGAAATAAGTCCGACAGTATGAAAATGTATGAATATGAAAAAACAGGTCTTCATCGGATGAAGGAAAAGAAGAAAGAAGAAGAAAGGAAAAATAGAAGGATTATAGTCTGATTATATCCCATAATCAGACTAAAATGAGCGAAAGAAAGAAAGAAAGAAAAAAAGAAAGAAAGAAAGATTTACAATGGGAGAAAAAAAAGGAAAAGAAAAAAGAACAAGAAGAAAGAAAAAATTGAAGGGAAGTTTTTTGAGAAACGAAATGTTTCTCCTTATTTGGTTGAATTTGGTGCTAAAAAGTTACAAAATCCTCTATTTGAAATAATTTAGCTTCATTGTTTGATAGATAGATAGATAGATAGATAGATAGATAGATAGATTAAAATGAGAGAGATAGAAAGAAGTAAACTGATATAAATAAAAGCGGATTATTGAATATTAAAATTGATAGATATGAATAAAATAATAGATTGATAGATAGATGGATACATACATACATACATACATACACAGACTTATGAGGTGATTTTTTTTAAGAAATACGTTACATTTTTTTAAATAAATTTTCGAATACAAATTACATGACAAACTTGAAAGAGAGCGCCACCAACAGAAATAGAACTTTTAAAAGTTTCTCATCTTTTCGTTCCATTGAAAAATTTATACAACCCGACGAAGGTTTAAAAACCGAAACGTTTAATGTTGGCAGATAATTCAAACTATAAATAAAATCATCCTCTGAAGACCTTGTTTTTTCAAGTTTGCTTATTTTCATATATATATATATATGTATGTGTGTGTGAGTGTGTGTGTGTTGAAATGAAAGATTGTGGTGAATCTAACAATATGATTGAAATATGAGGAAGTTGGATAAATCAAACACTTAAAATAGGTTTAGAGGCGTGATATTTCGTTCTTTCATTTCATTTTTAAGAACTTTCTCAAATGAATAAAAGAACGAAATATCGCGCCTCTAAACCGGTTTTCAGTGTTTGATTTATACAACTTTACACATACTGTTATTACACACACACACACACACACACACACGCACACACACACACACACACACACACATATATATATATGGAAGTAAATAATGAAAATGTATCCGACTGTACAGAGAAAATAGAAAAAGTAATTCAAATGTGATGAATTTATTACGAAAGAAAATCAACGTTAAAACGTTTCGGTTTTGGTAAACCTTCATCAGGACTTTAAGACGTTGAACAAGAACGATGGATGTTTTAAAACGTTCTGAAACGTTCTACGAGGGTCATTCAATGAATAAGGTAAATTTTGGCAAAGGAGTTTGTAACTGGAATCACTGTTTACAGTTCACCTTTTGCAAGGAAATCAATTGCTTTCATGTCCCAGAAAACTGTCAGCATGACCTTCTTTAGTGAATGCGGCTCCCAAAATGTTTTCTTTACCGGATGGTCGGTGTGTTACCCCTCCGTACTGTTTATGAAGTAGAAACGCGTTGATCCACGTCCGTTGTAGCAAGCCTCTTCCTAAACATTTTGTGACTTAAACATGCTTCTTCTCTGTACACATCTTACACTCTTCTTTAAAATTCACATTGTTTGCAATTTTTATATTTCATGACGTTACTCTGTTTAAGCTTGGAGCACTCTGTTTATTTGTCACCATTTTGAATAGCCACAAAACAAATATATTTATGAGACCAAAATAATTTTTGTTAATGATCATTGCAAACAATGCAGGATGAAAATTTATAGGAAAAAATTCTGAAAAAAGAATTAATTTTTTTTTTAAATGGTCTTAGTTCGTTTCTGTCGATATAGTAATATCAATATAGTAATTAATTCATCCGTTTCAAACAGCTGGAATCACCCGAACAGTGTCTTTTATTTCTTTTTATATTTTAACATTATTTCTTTTAAAGTAAAGTTGGCAACCTTAGTCGAGGGTGACCCGAAGGTTCCCGTTTCGATAGTTACCACACCGAGGTTTAAGGGAAGGCGCTACTCCATTCACTTGATTGCTCCACTTTACCCTTGATCCTTACCTTATATTGCTTATATTTTTTGAGTCTTTGGTATGACTCGACCTGGGATTGAATCTCTATATATCTTAACATTTCTTTATATTTTGACATCATTTCTTTTCATATTTGAATATTATCTCTTTTTATAGTTTAACATTATCACTTTTTATATTTTAACATTATCACTTTTTATATTTTAACATTATCTCTTTTCATATTTTAATATTATCTCTTTTTATATTTCAACATTATCACTTTTTATATTTCAACATTATCACTTTTTATATTTTAACATTATCTCTTTTCATATTTTAACATTATCTCTTTTCATATTTTAACATTATCACTTTTTATATTTCAACATTATCACTTTTTATATTTTAACATTATCTCTTTTCATATTTTAATATTATCTCTTTTTATATTTCAACATTATCACTTTTTATATTTCAACATTATCACTTTTTATATTTTAACATTATCTCTTTTCATATTTTAATATTATCTCTTTTTATATTTCAACATTATCACTTTTTCTATTTTAACATTATCTCTTTTTATATTTTGACATTATCTCTTAATATTTCAACATTATCTCTAGTTGTCTAAATTTTTGAGACGAAGCTTGATGATTTTTATATGATGTGTCCTCCAGGCTTCTTCAGGTATTTTTCGAACTCGGGAACCTCCACGGAACTTCGAACTACGTCCTTTATTGAATCCACGGGGGTCGCCTGTTCTGATTCCGTTAGCCATAACCGGGTACAAGTGTTAAGTATTCCTGTATTGTTACTCGCCTGCGGTCAGGATTGAACCTGCCACCTCCAGATGATTGTCTCCTTAGAAGCTTAGGGAACCAATGCCTATAACTGTTACTTTGTGTCCCGCAGGAATACTTAACACTTGTACCCGGTTATGGCTAAGAACAGGCAACTCCCGTGGATTCAATAAAGGACGTAATTCGGAGTTCCGTGTAGGTTCATGAGTTCGACCAACACCTGAAGAAAGCCGGAGAACATATCGGCCGAAACGTTGTGGAAATAACAATAAAGATGAAGACAACAGTCCGAAAACCCTTAATGATAAAAAAACATTATCTCTCTTCATATTTCAACATTATTTCTTTATATTTCAACATTATCTCTTTTAATATTTTGACAATATCTCTTATAAATTTTATATTTTATATTTTACATTTAACATTATCTTTTTTCATATTTCAACGTTATCAGTGTTTATATTTTAATATTATCTCTTTACAGTTTAAAATTGTCTCTTTTAATATTCTAACATTATCTCTTTTTATATTTTAACATTATTTCTTTATATATTAACATTATCTCTTTTTATATTTCAACGGGAGGGGAGCGTATATATTGTCATCATTAGACAGGCTGTTTCATTGTATGATAATTCTTCAGTTTGGCCTGACGCGCAGGACGCTTCAAGCTGGGATCGAAAGCCTCCTAACTTTACGCTAGACTTGGTATCTAATCGCTCAGACATTTCGGCAATATACGTCAGCTAAGGAGTATTAACTTTCGTTTGTTCACACACACACACACACACACACACATATATATATATATATATATATATATATGACTTGTCTAATCTCTTTATATTTCACGTTATACACGTGAAAATACCGTCTTTATAAGTAAGTAAGTAAAATTGGCGACTGTAGTCGAGGGCGAGCCGAAGGCTCCCTTTTCAATAGCTACTACACCAAGGTGTAGGAGAGGGCACTACTCCTTTCCCTGGATTGCTCCACTTTTACCCTTAATACATACCTGATATTGCTGAGTGTTAAGCAAGTAAAATTCTTTGGTATAACGTGACCTGGGATTGAACCCAGGTCTCCCGGAAAACTGTCTTTATGATATGCTGATATCGTGTACATTAAGTGGGTACTCAGTTTACATGACTAAAATATAAGTGAAATGATCTTTCCGCGTTATAGTTACGTTGAAATTTTGTTTACTTTTATCTATCTTGGTTTGTTTGTTTGTTTGTTTGTTTAGAGAAAAGTTCAAATGCGAGAAACAGACGCTTTCAGAATTTATTGTTGTCATTGGTGGAAATTATTGAAGAATCATGAATTGTTAATAAAGGAAAAATAGAAGTCAGCAAATGCTAAAAAGAAGCAAGCAGAAAACTAAAGAAAAGATAAGAAAAGACTTGAAAGTAAGAAAGAAAGAAAGAAAGAAAGAAAGAAAGAAAGAAAGAAAGAAAGACAGAAAATACGGGAATATTTAAAGAAAAACATTTTAAAAAAACAATGAAAAGTTATCTGAACAAATCAAGGCAGATTAAGAAAGAAAGAAAGAAAGAAAAAAAGAAAGAATATACATGTAGAGAAAAAGAAAAAGGATTAAGAGAATACATTACTAGAAAGAAAGAAAGAAAGAAAGAAAGAAAGAAAGAAAGAAAGAAAGAAAGAAAGAAAGAAAATACGGGAATATTTAAAGAAAAACATTTTAAAAACAATGAAAAGATATCTGAGCAAATCAAGGCAGATTAAGAAAGAAAGAAAGAAAGAAAGAAAGAAAGAAAGAAAGAAAGAAAGAATATACATGTAGAGAAAAAGAAAAAAGATTAAGAGAATACATAACTAGAAAGAAAGAAAGAATCCAAAATAAATTAAAGAATCACCATGGAAAATACAAAACAAAAAAAGAACCGGTTGCGTGGTCTTGTCAGAAAGTATTGCACCTGACGCCTTTAGCAAATTTTCCCATTGCTCGAATATTGCCATTTTATTCTATCGGTAGTATTATGGAAGATGTTCAGATGAACTATATTCATTAGTTCCATCTATTCGAATTTCCAGTAAGAACTTGTTTTGTTGTCTCTAGCGAACAACATCTATTCTTTGTGAATCTTACCGCCCACCAGATGCATTTTCCATCGCAACAGCTTCTTTCCAACAACTTCTGTACTGTGAATCAAGCTCCCTCATGTATGTTTTCCTCGCAGCTACAACCTTTTGGACTTTTTAAGTCCAGATTTAATAAGTTTCTTACGCTGTCTTAGTTTGGATTTCTGCTTTGTTGTCTCCTTTATAATTCCCTTTTGTTACATCATTACCCATCATTTGTCATTTTGTAACTCTTTGCCTATCGTGGCCAACTGGCTTTGACTTGGAGTCTAAAAATAAAAGAAAGGGAAAAGCAGAACGAAAAAGAAATAGAGACGGAGAAGAGAAATAGAAAACAGAGAAGAGAGGAAAAATAGAAGGAAAGTGTTGTACTAAAAGAAAGAAAGAAAGAAAGAAAGATTTACAATGGAAAAAAAGGAAAGGAAAAGAAGAAAGACCAGGAAGAAAGGAAAAATTGAAGGAACGTATAAAACTAAATAAAAGAAAGAAAGAAAGAAAGAAAGAAAGAAAGAAAGAAAGATGTACAATGAAGAAAAAAGGAAAGAAAACGAAGAAAGACGAAAAGGAAAGGAAAAATAGAAGGAAAGTATAGAACTGAAAGAAAGAAAGAAAGAAAGAAAGAAAGAAAGATTTATAATGGAGAAAAAAGGAAGGGAAAGATGAAAGAACGAGAAGAAAGGAAAAATAAAAGGAAAGAATGGAATAAGGCTAGAAAGAAAGAAAGTAAGAAAGAAAGAAAGAAAGAAAGAAAGAAATTTTTGCCATTGACAAAAAAGAAAAGGAAAAGAATAAAGAAGAAGAAAAAAGGAAAAACGGGAGGAAAGTATATGATAAGACTAGAAAGAAAGAAAGAAAGAAAGAAAGAAAGAAAGAAAGAAAGAAAGAAAATATTGAATAAGACTAAAATGAGCGAAGAAAGAAAAAAAACAAAGAAACAAAGAATGAATGAAATAAAGAAAATAAAAAAGGAAGAAGGAATTGAATAATGAAAGGAAGAAAAGAAAAAAAAGAAGGAAGGGATAAATGAAAGAATGAAAGAAAGAACGTAAAAAAGAAATGAAAAACCATAAGAGAAGAAAAGAGGAATAAGGAAGAAGAAAACGAAAAGATGTATTTATTTTGAAGAAAAGAAATCAAAGAAAATAAGAAAGAGCGAGTAAAAATTGTGAAAAAGAATAATAAAAAAAAGTACAAAACGGAATAAGGCAAACAGAGATGGTGGAGGGCGGGAAAAAAGAAGAACGAGACTATATTAGAAAATAATGAAATATCACAATAGAAAAAGATACAAATAAAAGCCGATTAAAAAATAAACGAAAAAAAAACCGAACAAAATAGAAAAAGCATTGCTTAATAAAACGAATAGAAAACACTCAGAAATCACAATGAAAATCATTGTTTTAGATATCATATATTTTACAAGTGAATGAAAATATTGTAAATAGATGGTCATTGATGTTCATAAAGCAATTTCTGTTAAAATTCTTTTATCAATTTATGCCTAAGGTTGAAAAACGAATTTCAACATCCGTGTTTATTAAGGTGTTTGTTTCTGCATGGAAAATTCCTTTGCAATACAGTTATATCTTCTTTGTATGAAAATGACTATTACTATGGGAATTCTTTTCTTTTTCAAGGACAATTAAGTTGAAGCGAGTAGAAAGGCTCTACAGGGGGATTTATGATATATAACTGAATCCTATCTATCTATCTATCTATCTATCTATCTATCTATCTATCTCAGTCTGTCTATATCGATCTCTGTTCATATCTCTCTTTCTCCATCCGTTTAAATCTATCTATCTATCTATCTATCTATCTATCTATCTCAGTCTCTTCATATCTATAGCAGTCTGTTGATATCTATCCTTCTCGATCTGTTCAAATCTATCGATATATGTTATATATTCATATTTCTCTCTGTCTGTTCATATCTATCTATCTATCTATCTATCTATCTATCTATCTCTATTTCAGTCTGTCCATATTGACCTCACTGATTTTGTGTTCTTCTTTTTGAAATCACATGTTCAATGTACATTGTATATCCACTGATTAGGTTTACGTGTACGTTATTTAATGCCAAATCATATATATATATATATATATATATATATATATATATATATATATATGTGTGTGTGTGTGTGTGTGTGTGTGTGCATTGGTGTTAAATTCATTACCTAAAATAATTATATATATATATATATATATATATATATATATATATATATATATATATATATATATATATGCATTTTTTAAGTGAATAGTTAGGTAACTTTATTTTTAAACGAGTTAGAAATCGTTTGTTTAAATGGTTTGAACTATCACCTTCATTCCTTTTCTGTAAGACTTCAATATATATATATATATATATATATATATATATATATATATATATATATATATATGAAAGAACTTTCGGAAGTAATCTTTTCTGTTTGTATCTTATGTCTGAGTGACTGTCCTGTCAATAAAAGTATAAGCTATAAACTGTCATTATCTTTGTGTTCATTCTTGAGAGGAAACGGCATTTCTTATTCAACAATCTCTACAATAATTCATCTTCGAAAAATTAACCACATTCCAAAAAGATAATATTAACCACACTAAAGACACTGCAGTGTTTGCATTAGCAGACTGTAATCTTGAATCAATTCTTCGAAATAAAAGATCCATCCCACAGTGAATTTTTTTTTTTAAATAATTGAATATTAATTGATTTCATTCAATATTTACTCTCCTGCTAATAAATAACAACAATGCATTGTATTTCTCTCACTTTCTTTATCTTTTTCCCTAGCCCAGTCGGCTGGAACTGTAGAATACACCGACTGCACCTCTGCTGAAGAGTGTCCTGTATATGACACTAATCAATCTGATGGTGAGGCTCCAGTAATGCTAGAACTTGGGCAATACGGAGTACCCCTTCATTGCCATCGTTCGCAAGGCCACTCTTGCCTGGAGTGGTAGCACCCGATAGAGCCTATCTATGGATAAATAGAACTGTTTGACATTCAAAATGAGTGCAAACAAATGAGTAATGCTAAACGGAATTGCTTGAAATAGAACTGTTTAATCATTTAACTGTGTGTAAACAAATGATTAATGTTGAATTGAATTGTTAGTGATACATAGCAATACTTTGAACCATTGAACTTTGTTGACTTATGCTAAACTGAATTATTTTAAATTGGACAGTTTGATCATTTAACCGTGTACAAACAAATGACTGATGTTGAATTGAATTGTTTGAATTAAATTGCAATAATCGAAAACATTTAACTGTGTGCAAACAAATAATCAATAGTAAATATAATTATTGATATTAGACAGAAATAAGCGAAACCATTTAACCGTGTGCAAAAAATATGCTCAGGTTCGGTTAAAAATGTGTGTAGAAATCATATATTTAATATATATGTTTAAAAAGTATTTGGTATTAAATAATAATTTACGAAGCTCTTTGCTTCGATGTGGCACAAGGCCGAATGAATGGGGCGCCCAATGAGACTCAACTCACTCGTGTAGGTTTGCTAGTCTAGCTTGCTAACCGTTACACCACCAGAGGTGCCCTTACACCACCAGAGGTGCCCAATATTTGGTATTAAATAACCTACAAAGGTTGATATGCCATAAAACCAAACGAAACTAAATTCACTTTTTCTGCTCTGTCGATCAAGCTTAAAATATAGTAACTGCATCTTCATCAGAGAGGTAAGCTTCTCCCCACATTAAATGGGGTGTTCTGGGTATGGCACTAAACTGTATCCAAGAGTGAAGCTCCAGTTCTGGAACTCTGTGGAGTATGGAGTATCTCTTCATGGCCATTATTCCTAGGTCCACTCTGACTCGGTGCAGATATGAACTGAGATCGATATAGACAGACTGAGATAGATAGATAGATAGATAGATAGATAGATAGATAGATTTAAACAGATGGAGAAAGAGAGATATGAACTGAGATCGATATAGACAGACTGAGATAGATAGATAGATAGATAGATAGATAGATAGATAGATAGATAGATTTAAACAGATGGAGAAAGAGAGATATGAACTGAGATCGATATAGACAGACTGAGATAGATAGATAGATAGATAGATAGATAGATAGATTTAAACAGATGG
>OY757938.1:26742643-26862643 GCA_963585895.1 Sepioteuthis lessoniana
ATTAATTAAACCAAATCAATGAAGTAATGCATTTGGGTTTTATTTTTTGTTAGGGTTTTTCTTGCTGTTTGTTTGTCTTTCTTTTTATTTGTTCATTTTTTTTTTTTGTTGTTTTTTGTTTGTTTTGCTTCTTTTTGTTTTTTTATTTTCGTTTTGTTTTTTGTTTGTTTTTGTTTAGTTTTTGCTTTGTTTTTGTTTGTTTTTGTTTTGTGTTTTATTTGTTTTTGTTTGCTGTTTTTTTTTTTTTTTCAGTGTTTTTGCATTTTTTTCTTGGAAAGGTTCCATCCTAAAAGCTTGTTTCAGAAGATTGGTTAGGACAGTACAAGAAGAAAAAATAATCTAAAGACCCACACAGGGAGCCTCGCCTTCCAATGTTTAACTCAATTCTGGCAAGATTCTTGACAGTCGAGAAATACTTTTTTAAATAACGACCTTCTCTCTCTAATTCTATAAATGCAAAGAAAAAAATATATAAAACGTTTTATCGTAAGATTTTCTTGTTTTCCTTTTACACACTCCACACTTTGTAAAAGTTGTTTGGTGTCTTTGTTTAATGGCATATCAACCTTGGTGGGTCATTTAATGCCAAAGCCATCTTTTTCGAGAAGGACCGTAGTGGTGCAATTTGATTAATAGAAGTAATGATATGCGGATTCATGTCTTTTCCATTGGTATTATTCCGAAAGTGAACGTAAAAAAGTAAAGTTGTCTCCCCTTAGTCGAGGGTGACCCGAAGGTTCCCTTTTCAATAGCTACTACACCAAGGCGTAGGGGAGGGTGCTACTCCATTCCCTGGATTGCTCCACTTTACCCTTACCTTATAATGCTGAGGGTTAAGCAAGGAGGCATCAAGTACCATTTTTTAAGTCTTTGATATGACTCAACCTGGGATTGAACCCCGGTCTCCCAGACCATTGGCGAAACTCTACTCATTAGGCCAATAGTGAACTAGTTTACTTCGAACCCGTAGTCCAGCTCTTTAGCCACTGATGTTTTTAGCTTCAAGACTAAAGTTTGTGTATGAATTATTTAACGGCATGTCAACCTGTCGAGGGTTATTTTATACCTAAAGCTTAGGCAATTGCATTCATAGTATATTTCTTTTTACTTTTTTATATGGTTGTTTCAGAGACTTTTTGTATATAGTTATATGATATCAAGTATTCGCAAATAATTTGCACACAGTTATATGGTTTCAACACTAATAACTAAATGGTTTCAGGTAATTATTACCGGACATTGGCCTAGCGGTTAGAGTGTTCGCTAATGGCCCGGGAGACCTGGGTTCAATCCCAGGCCGAGTCATACCAAAGACTCAAAAAATGGTACTTGATGCCTCCTTGCTTAACACTCAGCATTATAAGGTACGGATCAAGGGTAAAGTGGAGCAATCCAGGGAAAGGAGTAGCGCCCTCCCCTACGCCTTGGTGTAGTAAGCTATCGAAAAGGGAGCCTTCGGGTCACCCTCGACTATGGTCGCCTACTTTACTTTTACTTACTTATTTCTATTCAATGATAGTTGTTTGTTTGCTTATAATTACATAGTTTCAAGTAAGCAATGATAATCCTTAGGAAATAATTAGACTGCCTAGTCGGAACTGTGGAATAAGCTCACTGTACCTCTGAGATGATTAAGATTCCCAACGAGGCTACCATTTAACTGTAGGTGACGACCCGTTATACATAAGGACAGGATCTTGATGGCTGAGCAGTCCATGACCCGGCAAACACATGGCCAAGTAGATTATAACACACCACTAAGGTAGACGGGCAGTTGGAGAAACCCGATCCGATCAATCGGCTGTTCATATAACCTACGATTGTCCCGACCGTATCTTAAACGTGCTAGTAGGCCGTGGCTGAGCGTCAATGGAGTTGAGAGAACAATACTTAAAACTTTTGAACTGTGTGCAGATAAATAATGGATATTAGATAGAAGTGATACTTGAAACCATTTAACTGTATGCAAATTATTCGTATAAAGAATAGTAATTTGAAGCTACAATTATTTACAAATGATTATTATTACTTACTTGAAACCAGGTAACTTTATGCAAACAAAAGATTATTATTAAATAGAATTATTAATATTTGATAGGAATACTTGAAACCCTTTGTAAACAAACACATGAGCTTTGGTTCGTTTAAAATAATGTTACCAACGAACTATTCATGGACAAATTATATATATATATATATATATATGTGTGTGTGTGTGTGTGTGTGTGTGTGTGTGTGTGTGTAAATAGGGTTTGCCATCTAATAACCCAAAATGGTTGATATGACAAAATAACTGACTTAAACGGAAACAGGAATAGCTTCAAGTAACAATTCCTCATCATCTAGTCAAGCTACTAACACGGATTTGCCTGACTCTGTCTGTCTGTCTGTCTGTCTGTCTACATACATGCCTATCAGCCATCACTGCCGGCAGGTCTTCCAAACTGCACCCAGTGTCCACACAGAGCTGTTATAGGTAAGTTATTGCTGGTCGGCCAACACTAGCTCGTCCATATGAAGTGGTTCACTGGAGAACGTCACTTAGGAGTTCGTCCTTGCTTCTCCAGCAGTGATCCGCAAGTCTTGTTCCTTATTCAAGTAATCTACAATCTACCTGTATCAAGTATTCCTATTGAGTACGAGATTTTTTAAATAAATGTATTTGACCCATATGATGGGAGTGGAACCCTAATGTATTTGACCCATATGATGGGACTGGGACCCTAATGTAGTTGAGCCATATGATGAGACTTCGCCCCTAATATATTTGATCCATATGATGGGATTGGGAACCTAATGTATCTGACCCATATGATGGGACTGGGACCCTAATGTATTTGACCCATATGATGAGACTTCGGCCATAATGTATTTGATCCATATGATGGGACTGGGACCCGAATGTATTTGACCCATAAAACGGGTTCCTATATCCACTCTTGGTCAGAGTGGACCTGGGAGTAATGGAAATGACGGGGTATTCCACACTCTCTAGATCTCCCGAACAGGATCTTTACCATCATCTGCAGTATAGTATCGTGACGACAACAACGCTTTTTTGCGGAGTGAGATACATTAACTTTCTGTGGAGAATACGTTTAGCGTATTCTAAGCTTAGTAGTTAACGTGAGGGGCTACAACATTGTGGTAAACGTGTTCGAACTTCATTCGCGCAATCACATTCACTTTAGATCTAATACTCTTGAGGAAAGGTATAAACCTCTTTATCTTCTCTCCAACTACGGTTTAAATCGTATCACTAGTGTTCTTCTACAAGGATGGCTTTTGCAGTGAATAACCCACAAAGGTTGATATGCCATTAAACAAAGAAACCGAAACTGATACATGAATACATATACCCAGACATACTTAAAGACATACATATATGCATACATGTATAGAGGCAAACATAAAAGCACACACACACACACACACACATATATATATATATATATACATATGTGTCTGTGTCTGTGTGTGTGTGTGCGTGTGTTCACCTGTATATGTTACATAGTGGAATGGATAATTACGGGACACAGTGGAAAATGGATTGGTTATAAAATTAAATAAGATAAAAATACTCGTAAGAAAAAAAGTACAAATAAAAATGATAGATGAAGAAGTAAAAAAAAAAATGCTAACTTCTAGATTGAGTAACTGACATATAAACGAGGAAATAAGCGAAAATTTTTTAAACGGTAGATGAGTGCGTGTTGACAGCAGAAGTGGAATAAACCAAAAAAAAAAACATTAAAAAAAAATAAAAATGAAATCAAAGAATGAGATCTTTTTTCTTCTTGGAATTTCCTTAGCTTTTTCTAAGAACCTAACTAGTGAAGAACACCAGGGTTATACGATTGGTTTAAAAGGCCAATACGATAACCCACAGAAAAAGATTATATTTTCTAAAAAAAATGTGTATTATGTGTTAGGTGTCACTGTTGTAACGGCTATTGCCGTAGCAAATGAATCCAGCAATCCAAGTTCAAATACTCGATGATGCTGTATCAATTTTAGGTAGTAGGATTGGTGGATTCATGCCTTTCTTAAGGATAGGGAATACCATAGCAAAAAGAATGAATCTGAATATTATAGTCCTACCCGCTAATCGTAGAGCAAACTGGGATCTCTAACTAGGGAGTGGCAACCGTCCAGGAAGGAAAACTCTCAATTCAAACCAGTTGAACTCCATTTTAAAATTGACCTTGTATCACATTCTACTCGAAAGCTGAGGATTTGTGAAAGTACATACGTGACAGTAAACAGTTTCTTTCTTTTTGTCACTCTTTTTAATTGCCCAGTGTAAATGTTTAATCATACCGAAATCCCAGAACTGGTGATTTTAGTAAAAGTTTCGCGGTCGAATCTCAACGTTAATTAAAGACTTCAAGTCTTTATAAATTTAAAGCAAATTAACCACTCTAATTAATATTCCCTAGCCGAATACGCAGTAATTTCGAGGTAAATTGATATTAAAAGATAATATATATATATATATATATATATATATATATATATATATATATATATATATATATATATATATATATATATATATATATATATATATATATATATATATATATATATATATATATATATATATATATATATATATATATATATATATATATATATATATATATATATATATATATATATATATATATATATATATATATATATATATATATATATATATATATATATATATATATCGTGGTGTAATGGTTATCGTCGTAAGAAATGGACACGGCAACACGAGTTCAAATCCTAGACGTGACTGATTGCATTTCACATAGCAATAATACCCTTGGGAAAGGTATGAATCCAATTATTCTCCCTCCAGCTATGGGTAAATAGTAGGGCAGACTAGGTTCTTTAGTCTTGATGAGGCAACTAGTCTAGGAGAAGGATAACTCTGAATTCAAACCTGTTAAACTCCGCTTAAAAATTGACCTTGTGTCATATCCTGCCCGAGCAGAGGGGTTGGGTAAATATGACATATACATATATCGTTTGCTATATTTATAAATAAAGAGAGCCCAATATCGGTGAGAGCATACACATATATATATAATACAAAAAATAAAATATTCAATAGAAGAGGGGTTGGGAAAAATTTTATTTGAGACCTTTTTAATCCTCCGTTATCTACTATATGCATACTTATAAATACATCAGAGGATTCTTACAAATTCCAAAGAGTACACAATGTATGATAATTTATAAATTTATTACAGAACAACTTTTTTTTTCTCCGTAGTGTGATGCCTATCTGATGCAGCTGGTAACCTTTTTAGGTGAGTCAACTGAATTAAATTAATAATAGCCAAAGGAAGATTTGTTAAGGTTTTTTTCCCAAATATATATATATATATATATATATATATATATAAGTTTTGATGGCGTTGACGCAGAGTCAACAACATTCGATGACCAAATCCAATGATCGTATTTGTGACAAACTGAGAATAACCAAACGTTTACACTGTATCCCTTGTCAACAGGTGAACTTACATCTTTATCAAAAGGTTTCACTGCCGTTTCATTGAAGTTTGTTTACTAAACTGGCAACTCAATACTTTAGACTATATCAAAAGGCTTCGTGGAGTTTTTGTTACGTAGTGGCTAACGAGCTGGGCTCCGACATAGTAGTTAAAACCCTCTCTTTTTTTTCTTTTTTTTAATCAAGATTTCATATCAAATTTATTTTGATTCGATTTTGTTCGCAAATTTTCCTTCTTTTGCGCCTGAATATTTATCAATAGGAAAATGTTTCGATATAAAACCTGAGATATTAAATAGTCTGTAATTATGGCTCAATGTCAAATAATGATTTCAAACAATCGATAAACGCCAAAGCAAGAGTATTGATTATTTTCATTTATATGAATAAAATCCAGATAAATTATTAATGAATTGGTCTTGTAACTAAACTTGTTCTCAGACTGACCAAAATTTCAAAGCAGTGAAGCTGAAATTTAAATGTTCAAATCATGTCGAAGCTATTAATATCAATAAAGTGTATGTAAGCATGAATAGTAGGTAAGTATTTAAAAGTAATAATTTCTAGGTCAATTCCTTCGTCTATTTCTAAAATCTATTCAAATTATTGGAATGACTTTCTTTGTCTGTCCTCTATAGACAGGCAGACAGTTTAATGTAGAGTTACTAAAACTATATTAATAATAATGAAAATTGATTTTTACGACTTGTCAACCCATCGAGGGTTGTTTTCAGCCAAGAGGTTAGAGAATCACGTCCATGGTAAGGTTTATATTTATATTTTTTACTTGGTTTTTTGTGCTTTGTCCACTCGAATACGAATATTTTTTTGTGCTTGGTCCACTCAAATACGAATAATTTTTTGTGCTTGCTACACTCGAATACGAATAATTTTTTGTGCTTGGTCCACCCGAATACGAATAATTTTTTGTGCTTGGTCCACTCGAATACGAATAATTTTTTGTGCTTGGTCCACTCGAATACGAATAATTTTTTGTGCTTGGTCCACCCGAATACGAATAATTTTTTGTGTTTGGTCCACTCGTATACGAATAATTTTTTGTGTTTGGTCCACTCGAATACGAATAATTTTTTGTGCTTCGTTCACTCGAATACGAATAATTTTTGTGCTTGGTTCACTCGAATACGAATAATTTTTTGTGCTTGGTCCACTCGAATACGAATAATTTTTTTGTGTTTGATCCACTCGAATACGAATAATTTTTTGTGCTTGGTCCACTCGAATACGAATAATTTTTTGTGCTTGGTCCACTCGAAT
This sequence comes from Sepioteuthis lessoniana, assembly GCA_963585895.1. Lineage (NCBI taxonomy): Eukaryota > Metazoa > Mollusca > Cephalopoda > Myopsida > Loliginidae > Sepioteuthis > Sepioteuthis lessoniana. The sequence goes on from OY757938.1 coordinate 26,749,431, forward strand.
ATGAATGATTTTTTGTGCTTGGTCCACTCGAATACGAATAATTTTTTGTGCTTGGTCCACTCGAATACGAATAATTTTTTGTGCTTGGTCCACTCGAATACGAATAATTTTTAAATACGTCTGTACTCAGTTAGCTGGGACTTCAGAATAAACTGACTACATCTCTGCAGAGAGATAAGACCCAACTAAAGGGTACCCCGGATATGACCCTAAACAATCTGATGGTGAGGTTCTAGTAATACTGGAGCTTTGGAGAATTCGGAGTACTCCAAGATTGCCATCTCTCTCAGGTCCAGTCTGGCCCGGAGTGGTAGCACTTGATTGGGTCCTATCTATTGATCAAATAGAACAGTTTGACATTTAAACTGAATTTTTTTTTAATAGAACTGTTTGATGATTTAACTGTGTGTAAACAAACAGATTGAATTTTTAGTGATATATAGCAATACTTGGAACCATTTAACTTTGTTAACTTACGCTAAACTGAATTGTTAGAAATAGAACTGTTGACATTTAAACTGTACTGATACTTAATTGAATTGTTTGAAATAGAACTATTTTACATTTAACTGTGTAAACAAAAAACTATATTCAAACAAATGGCAAGTAGGGTTTAAACAAAAACTGTATGCTTTCGCTAAACCGTATTGTTTGAAATTAAGTGAAACCATTAACTGTGTGCCAAAAAAATGAGCTCATGCTCGTTTAAAAGTGTTATCTACAAAATATGTTTAGAAATCATATATTTAATATATGTATAAAAAGGATTTGGCATTAAATGACCAAAAATGGTTGGTATGCAATAAACCAAACTAAACCTTAAACATATCTATTTGGTCCATAGACGAGACTCTAATAGGAACAACCTGGAAGTAATAGCAATGAAGGTGTAATCTACACTTCCCAGATCTCCAGAAGTGGAGCCTCACCATCAGATGAAGTTTACTTTCATATCCAGAACACTTTTTTTCGTGGGAAGGAGTGTTACCCCTCTGCTGGGAATACAGTCAGCGTACTCTAAGCCCTGTCAATGGGGCGAAATAATTGGGAATAGTTTTTGTTTGATTTCTATAGATGGCCAAATAGTTTGATAAAGAGCTACTAACGGACTGACGTGAAAGAAATAAGTTGTACTTGAAACTGTATGAATCATGTCTCATGCGAGTTTGGTCAAGGAGAGAAATCACCAATTCACAGACAGAGATTGATGATTAAGAGAGTCGGGTGGTTAAACCTCCTAGAGAAAGTGTGGTATTAGACTTCTGACAGAAGAAGACTTGGGATAAATGTTTAAATAAAAACGAACGCTCAAAAACTAGCTTTAACTTTAAAATACCTCATCTCCCGAACGTGAAATTTTATCCCTGAATTACAAGTGAGTGATAACATTCGTATCCAAACTTTTCCAACGACATTGAGAAGCGAATCGAAAAAAGGAAAAATTAATGTTAAGGTAACTGTGTGTTTAAATATTACGCCGACTGTATCCTCTGTAAAAGGGGAAGGACCACCCAAAAAGGCGGGGGAGGGTGCTAGGGATGACACAAACTTTCATCCGGTGGTAAGGAGTATGAAGTACCCCTTCACTACCCTTACTTTTAGACCCACCCTGACCGGAGCGGTAGTATAGCCTATTGACACATCTAGAGGGAAAATATATCTGTTTGAAAATTATTAGTATTGGATAGAAATACATGAAACTACCTAACTGTATGTAAACTCTTTGATTTAGATAAACATGCTTGATATCGTACAACTGTTTGCGAACAAATGAATACTATCAAATAGAATTATTAATATTAGATAGGAATAATTGAAACCATTAAATTGTATGTTAATTATTTGATTTAGATAGAAATACTTGATGCTATACAACCGTTTGCGAACAAATACTTACTAAGAAATGCTATTATCAATATTAGACAGGAATAATTGAAATCATTAAACTGTATACAAAATACTTGCTATCAGAATAATTATCTAAAGCAACAATTGTTTACAAAGGATTATTATTATCATTATTAACTTGAAACCAGGTAACTTTGAGTAAACAAATGATTATTATTAAATATAATTATTAATATTTGATAAGAATACTTTCAACCCTTTAACTGTATATAAATCCTTTGTATCAAGAATAATTATTTGAAGCGACAGTTGTTTACGAAAGGTTTTTATTATCATGATTTCTTACTTGAAACTTGGTACCTTTGGGCAAATAAACGATTATTGTTAAACAGAAAGTGTTACTTTAAAGCCAGGAAGAGAATGGGAATTATTTATAGGAAAACTTGATGCAATGTAACTGTGAGGACAACTGATTATTATTGCGAAAAAAATGTGATATAAAAAACTGATTGCAATGAATCGTTAAATATATGAACAGTTGATCACGAAATCAAACATTTAGAACAGCATCAAATTTCGGCATTACATAACCCACAAGGGGTGGATATATTTAAAAAAACTAACAAAACGAAACAAAACCTGCAGTGGTTTCCTTTTTTTTGTTTAATGGCATATCAACCTTGCTGGGTTATTTAATACCAAAACCATCCTTATAGATGGACAGTAGTGGTACTATTTAATGTTTCTTTGTTTAATGGCATATCAACCTAGATGGGTTATTTAATACCAAAACCATCCTTATAGATGGACAGTAGTGGTACTATTTAATGTTTCTTTGTTTAATGGCATATCAACCTTGCTGCATTACTTAATACCAAAACCATCCTTATAGATGGACAGTAGTGGTACTATTTAATGTTTCTTTGTTTAATGGCATATCAACCTAGATGGGTTATTTAATACCAAAACAATCCTTATAGATGGACAGTAGTGGCACTATTTAATGTTTCTTTGTTTAATGGCATATCAACCTAGATGGGTTATTTAATACCAAAACAATCCTTATAGATGGACAGTAGTGGTACTATTTAATGTTTCTTTGTTTAATGGCATATCAACCTGGATGGGTTATTTAATACCAAAACCATCCTTATAGATAGACAGTAGTGGTACTATTTAAGGCTTCTTTGTTTAATGGCATATCAACATGGGTGGGTTATCTAATACCAAAACCATCCTTATAGACAGTAATGGTACTATTTAAGGTTTCTTTGTTTAATGGCATATCAACCTGGATGGGTTATCTAATACCAAAACCATCCTTATAGACAGTAGTGGTACTATTTAATGTTTCTTTGTTTAATGGCATATCAACCTGGATGGGTTATTTAATACCAAAACCATCCTTATAGATGGACAGATGGGGAATGCAGAGCACCTCTTCATTTCATCGCTCCCTGGTCCACTCTTGCCCGGAGTGGTAGCACCTGATAAGGTCTTATGTATGGGTCAAATAGAACTAAACTGCTTACTTATGCTAAACTGGATTATTTGAATTAGAACTATTTGACTAAACTGAATAGCTTGAAATAGAAATGTTTTTAACAATTAAACCGTACTTCCATTTAAACTGCGTACTAAACCAAATTGTTTGAAATGGAACTGTTTTTGACATTGAAACTGTACTTACACATAACTGAATTGTTATATATTGAACTGTTTGGGCATTTAACTGTGTGTAAACAAAATCTGTACGTATACTAAACTGAATGAGCTGAATTAGAACTGTTTGAATAAACTGAATAGTTTGAAATAGAAATGTTTTTCACAATTAAACTTTGTACTCATGCTAAACAGAATTGTTTGAAATAGAACTGATTATTTGTATAAAAATGGATTTGGTGTTAAATAACCTACAAAGGTTGATATGCTATAAAACCCAACCAACCAGAGAAGCAGTCGGTGTATTCCACAGCCCCAGTCGACTGGGCAACCTAATGATTTGTAAACGCAAAGTTTGTAAACAACTTTTTTTAAATGAGCTAGTGGTCCTTTGTTTGCATAGAGTCAAAATGTTTATCCATATGATTTGTACGTCAATAGTTTGTAGATGATCTTATTTTTAAATGAGTCAGAGTTAATTTGTTTGCATTCAAGTATTATTATTGTTTGTACACAGTTCTTCAATATTAATCATTTGTTTGTAGACATGGAAGTGGTTACATATATTCTAACAGGAATAGTTCTTAGTTGTCTAAATTTCAGACACGCAGCTTGATGATTTTTATCATTAAGGGTTTTCGAACTATTGTCTTCATCTTTATTCTTATTTCCACAACATTTCGGCCGGTATGTCCTCCGGCCTTCTACAGGTGTTTGTCGAACTCGGGAACCTTCATGGAACTTCGAACTACGTTCTTTATTGAATTCATGGGGGTCGCCTGTTCTGATTCCGTTAGCCATAACCGGGTACAAATGTTAAGTATTCCTGTATTGTTACTCGCCTGCAGTCAGGATTGAACCTTGGCGGACTTGATTGGCAATGGTGGCTATTGTAAAGTAAAGAAGGGCCTGACCCAGAAGACGGAAAGGTAGCCGTCACAGATCCTTGCTAAGAATAAAGATCTCATACCACAAACAAAATACGGACAGCTAATTCAACATTACAGTAAGCTACCACACATATATGGCCTTCCAAAAATCCATAAGGATGCTATTCTACTGAGACCCATTGTCAGCAACAGAGGTTCAGTATGTCACCTATTGAGCCGCTTCCTTGTGGAGATCATCAGCCCACTAACTGGTAAGTCCTCATCATATGTTAAGAACTCAGCCCACTTAGAGGGGAGAATCAGTGATGCCCCCCCGTTAATTCTAACCAGATGGTGAGTTTGGATGTAGTAAGTCTATTTACAAAGGTACCTACTGATGAGACACTTGCTGTAGTGCAGGATAAACTGGCTGCAGACCCTTTGCTGGAAGAACGCACTTGTATCCCTATTGATAATCTAATGGAAATGTTGACTTTCTGTGTGGAGACAACCTACTTCGGGATTGGATCTGATACATACCGACAAGAAGAAGGACTGGCAATGGGTTCGCCATTGTCACTAGTGTTGGCTAACATATTCATGGAATATCTCGAAGAAATGGCATTAGGATCTACATCCCTAAAGCCATCTATGTGGCTTAGATAGTAGATAACACATTCATTCTCTGGCCTCATCAGGAAGATGTTCAGATATTACTTGATCACGGGAACTCAATCCGACCATCTATACAGTTCACTATGGAGAAAGAGCAAGACAACAAATTACCCTTCCTCGATGTATTAGTAACACGCACAGAGCAAGGATTCAGGTCATCTGTGTACCGAAAACCCACCTTCACCGAACAGTATCTCAATTTCAAATCCCATCATCCATATACGGTAAAGAAAGGAATAGTTCGTTGCTTACAACATCGAGCAAAAACCATTAGTAGCGATACTGATGCATATCAAGAAGAAATGATTAGTCTTAGACACAACCTCCATCGTAACAACTACCCAGAGCGCATAACATCGGCTCCAAGAAACCTAGATAGGAGGATAAAGGACAATACACGAAAACTTACCACGGGTGCCTGCCCTATGTCAAAGGACTAGCCGAAAGGATCTAAAAGATATGTAGTCCATATGACACTAGGACAGTATTCACAAGTGGTTCAACTCTCCGGAGGTATCTCTTCCGGGTCAAGCCACGTACGGAATTCAACATGACCAAGAACTCCATCCCTTGCAGTTGTGGTAAAATATACAAAGGTGAGACAGGTCGACCACTGTAAGGCTAGAAGAACATCGGAAGGCAGTAGTACGAGGTGAGATTGAAATTCGGGTATGGCGGACCATATATGGAAGAAAAAGGGAAACCATCTGCCCTTATGGGATAAAGTTGAAATAATTGATAAGGCTGAACATTGGAGGATTAGATGCCTTGAGGAATCAGCACATATGTTGGGCTACAATGACCTGCTGAGTAGACCAAGTATAGAGTTGAATACAATATGGGAACCGATAATTAAGAAGGCTAGAAAAAAAATCTGAATATGAGCACAGGTAAAAAATCATATATAATAGTAGTAATTCTAGTCAAGTAAGATCATTAAGTATATAAGTCCCAAAAATTCACTCTGAATTGTCCAGCAGGAAACATGGCGTAACGGTTATAGACGTTAGTTCCCTGAGCTTCTAAAGAGACAATCATCAGGAGGTTGCAGGCGAGTAACAATACAGGAATTCTTAACACTTGTACCCGGTTATGACTAACGGAATCAGAACAGGCGACCCCAGTGGATTCAATAAAGGACGTAGTTCGAAGTTCCGTGAAGGTTCCCGAGTTCGACAAACACCTGAAGAAGGCCGAATGACATATCGGCCGAAACGTTGTGGAAATAACAATAAAGATGAAGACAATAGTCCGAAAACCCTTAATGATAAAAGGAATAGTTCTGTTTAATATAAATCAATCGTTTGTAGACATTGAATTGGTTAGATATATTCTAATAGGAATAGTTCTATTTAGTATTAATAAACTTTTAAATCCAAAATGGTTTCAAATATTGCTCTCTAATATAAATAGTTTTATTTGAACACAATGAAATGGTTTCAAGCATTTCTATATAAAAATAACAATTTAATTTAAGCACGCATTTAAAGAGTTTCAAGTATTGCTATGCGTCACTTACAATTCAATAAAAAATCAGTAATTTGTTTACACTCACTTAAATGGTAAAACAGTTCTACTTCTAATAATTCGATTTCATATGAGTCATTTTTTGGCGCACAGTTTAAATGTCAAACAGTTCTATTTGACCCATTGATAGAATCCTATCAGGTGCTACCATTCCGAGCTAAAGGGGTCCTGGGAGCAATGGAAATGAAGAGGTACTCCACATTCCCCAAAGCTCCAGCATTACTGAAGCATCACCATCAGATTGTTTAGAGTCATAACAGGACACTCGTTTCCGGGGATTCTTACCCCTCTACAGAGATGCAGTCGGTGTATTCTACAGCCCCAGCCGACGAGGATAGATAGATATATACTTATACACACACACACACACACACATGTATATATGTATATAAAGAAAGAAAGAAAGAAAGAAAGAAAGAAAGAGATTTTATATGGAATTATTTGAAATGTGCTTTAATTTATTATTATTTTACACTGAGCTCTCGATTGGATTTTGAATTACATGAATATTGAAGAGGGAAAATCCTAAAATAGAACCGTTCCCACCAGCGACTGACTTGGTATTATATATATATATATTTATATTTATATATATATATGTATACTATATATTAGATATATATATTTAATTCATGGAATTTAGGTATATATATTATTTATATATAATTTATATATAAATATAAATATATATATCTAATATATATTTACTTATTATTATTATACATTAGCTCTATCCTCGATATTGAGCACTCTCCATACTATATTGCAAAGGTTCGACACAAACCCACAAAGTGATTTAGTGACACCTAACACTGTTATAATATATATATTGAGAGTGCTCAATATCTAGGATAGAGCTAATATATAATAATAATAATAATAATAATAAGTAAATATATATTAGATATATATATTTATATATATATATAAATTATATATATATATATATATATATATATATATATATATATATATATATATATATATATATATATCATAACAGTGTTAGGTGTCACTAAATCACTTTGTGGGTTTGTGGATGACTATTGAAACATATACTCCCCTACCCCCGTACGGTTGAGTTCTCTAGCGAAGAAGTTATCGTGTTGCCATTAGCGTTTATGGCAAGCCTCTTCGTATATGAATTGAGGACTCGGCAACCGTTTGAACGGATGTATGTAAACAATAGTAATTGTGATTCATAACCGTTTAAAATTTACTTTGCAGCTAATATCTCCTCGTGGCTGAATAGTTAGAAGCTTTGGCTTGGCGTTTGAGTCAACCGGGTTTCGATCCCAGCTACGGGAAGATACTGTCTAGCCACACTGATGAGTTCTGATAGAACGAAACAGATCTGTCTGTGGATGACTATTGTGATATATAATATATATATATATATATATATATACAAACAGGATTTGGCGTTAAATAACCCATCAGGTTTGATATACAATAAAATACACCCAACCAACCAATTTTGCCATAAAATAAAATGGGATACATATTACTATAAAAGAAAATTAGAAAATACATTGGAACGAATTTTACAACAAAAATCTATTGTAAGTTATTTTACTATAAAAAAGCACAGATGTTTTTACACTAAAAATCACAGTAAATGATGCCATTCCAAATGATTTTACTTTGGAAATTATTTTTCAAGGAAAATTCATGGTAATTGATTTTACAATAAATTCATTAGAAATATCTCTATAAAAATTCATGGTAAATGATTTTTCCGAGTAAAGTGAATTGCAGAAAATTTTAATAGAAAAATTCTTTACAAATTTGATCGCTCTATATCAATCCGTTTATTCGATTATAGAGAAGAGATAAAGAAACTCTTCTTGAGGGATCAATAAAGATAAGAATACATCTGAATATTTATTCTGTAACCAGCACTTTAAGCAACGATGGTCGGGAGATCAAGGGAGATTATCTTTTTCGCTTCGTAAATCGTCTTCTATCACAAATACTTTAAACGAAACAATAAAATCTAAATGAGCTGGATGATTGTGTATAGAAACTAAAGAGCGAAAACCCCGACGAAGTGTAACGTCTACCTTAATCTTCCGGTTCAGTTCCGTCTACTTATTACTCCGTCTGTGACTGTCTGCAATCCAAGATTGGCCCCAAGTTTTCTGGCGCCCTGGGCAAGCTAAGTTTTGGCGCTCTTCAAAGCATACTGTTTTTTCTTGTTTATGTTTTACAGTGAGAATGATAAATATATAGCAATTAGATAATGATTACCAAAATCAGATGAAAGAAAATAAAGGACAGATAATCATTTACAATAGATGTAATTTGTGCTGTCAAGTCTGAAAGTGAGCGCTAAATTCTAATATATATATATATATATATATATATACGCACACACACACATGTATGATTGGTTGGTTGGTTGGTTGGTTGGTTAAAAGTTAAGTCACTTCTACTCATCTAATGTTTGTTGTGACACATAAAACTTGGAGTATCGGAATGAGTATCAAAACAAAATCATAATTTAATATTTTAAATTTTAAATCTACTCTACTACAAAAGCATGGAGCAGTTTTTAACTCTTTTTCATACAATGAGTTCCTATTATCATTAAGATATATTTATTTATCTTTACGTACCTCAGTTTGATCACATCTATCTATCTATACTCTCTCTCTCTCTATATATATATATATATATATATATATGTGTGTGTGTGTGTGTATATATATTTGTGTGTGTGTGTGTGTATATATATATAGGTTGGAACGTTATAATTGTCGTCCTAAAGAAAACAACACTACAGCTTTATTTTAAAACTTTTATTGAAAAAATCAATTCAGGTAGCTTGATTATGTAGTAGAGCTGACATCTATTCAATGTAGCCGCCCTCAGCCTCAATCACCACCTCGATACGGAACCTGAACTGGGAGCATGCCTTTTCCACAAGCGCCGGCGAGAGCTCGGCGAATACTTGGCGGATGGCGGCGATCAGGCTGGCTTTGGTGTTGTGGGAGGTCATGTTGGTGATGTTCTCGACGTATGACCAAACGAAGTAGTCCAGCGGGTTCAAGTCGGAGGTTGGGGCCAGTGAGAGAAGGGTACAAAGTCGTAGCACTCCTTCTGAAGCCAAGCCTGGTTCCCTTTGGACTTGTGGGCCGGCGCCGAGTCCAACTGCCACATCCAGGGTCTGCCACCGGCCACCTAATTACACCAGGGGATCACCACACTCTTCAGCACATCCCGGTACACTTTGGTGTTGACTTTCAAGCCGACTTCGAAGAGGTGAGGTAGCATGATGTGGCTTTTGCTCTACCACCTCCAAAGGGTCGTCCGATGCGTTGAGCTGTGCCCTCAAGCGTTGAACCGTCCGGATTTGCATTTTGAGGGTGCTGGCAATGGTCCTGTTGTTATAACTTAGATCGGTAGAGACATGAGTTGTACAGCGGCGCATCTCCGATCTCGCTCGTTGAATATTGTGTCACTTTCAGATATGATAGAAGGCTCCTATCGCTCTTGGGATTTGTACACAACTGGCCAACTAGTAGATGGTCTGCAACAAAAAAGAAAACCGGTTTTCCTTAAACGGAAATGGAATCATGTCGTCTTTTCTAGGGCGACAATTTAATCGTTCCACCCAGTATATATATTGTAACCATGTTGGTTGTCCCTAATTCACTTTGTGGATTTGTGGAGAACCAAGTACGATATAATTTGGGGAGTGCTCAATATCTGTGATAGAGCTATTATATGATAATAGTAATAATAAATAAATATATATTAGATTTATATTTCTAATGCCATGGAAGTTTGTCTGCGACCTTAGGTTTCATGAAGTTTTACATGCAACAATCATCAGGCCGTTATATATATATATATATATATATATATATATATATATACGTATCTCTATATACGTATATATATATACGTATATATATACGTATCTCTATATAATGATATATATATATATACGTATATATATACGTATCTCTATATACGTATATATATATACGTATATATATATATATATATAAGTTTTACATACAACAATCATCAGGCCGTTATATATATATATATATACGTATCTCTAAGTACGTATATATATACGTATATATATACGTATATCTCTCTCTCTCTATATATATATATATATATACGTATCTCTATTGCTATTTCTGTTTACGTATGTCAGTTTATTTCTGTCGTTGCAGATATCAGTTAATCACTGCTGTATGTGAGTGTGTCTCTCGCTCACTCTGTCTCTGTCTCTGTCCCTCTCTCTCTCTCTCTATTTATATATATATATATATATATATATATATATATATATATATATATATATATATATATATATATATCTTTGTCATAAAGTACTTTAGTTTGTTTCTGTATATCTATCTATCTATAAATATTTATATAATTATCTATATATCCTTTTACGCACCTCATTGTATAGCAGTCTCTACGTATCTTAGTTTAATACTTACTCTCTCTCTCTCTCTCTCTCTCTCTGTATATATATATATATATATTTGTGTGTGTGTGTGTGTGTGTGTGTGTGTGTGTGTGTGGAAATTACACTTTCGGTATAAATTTTTCTCTCTATTTCTTCTTTTCTTCTCAGAATGTTGCTCTTTTCCGATACTTTTCCGCAATTTCTTAAAACACCTCTCCCCTCTGCCTCTCTCTCTCCCTCTCTCTTTGTCTCTGTCTCTGTGTCTCTGTCTCTCTCTCTCTGTCTCTCTCTCTCTCTCTCTCTCTCTATCTATCTGTTTCTTGGTTTCTCTTTTAAAATTTCTTTTTCAGTATAAATCTTCTTTTCCTTTTATTTTCTTCTTAGTTTGTTGCTCGCCATTTTCTGTATTTCGTTTCAAATCTCTCTTTCTCTCTCTCTCTCTCTCTCTCTCTCTCTCTTTCTCTCTCTCTCTCTCTCTCTCTCTCTCTCTCTCTTAATCCTTTTCGCATCACAAAATATTCCCCTATGTGTCTTACAAGCTATCTGTCTATTGTTGATTCTTCAAAGACCATTTTCTCCAAGAGTTTTCCAAACCTGTCATTCACCTCGAAATTTGTTTCGTTGTTAAGCCAGACGTAAACCCAGTCGATAATCGTAATGAGAGACTTAACAGCTGATTGGTCCATCATAATTAATTCTCTCTCCTTCCAAGGTATCCCATCGATATTCGATAAGTGCCTTTCAGCCTCCGATTAGATGCCAAAAGTAATTTTCATCTATGAAACATTATCCCTTTATTAATTTTTAACGATTGTTGGTATGTGTCACACACGTAAAGCAACGAATGATATTTACATATCCATAAAATGGGGGGGGGAGAAAAAGGAAGACCGACGTCACACCTGCCTTTCAACTTTTCTGACCTGATCTCTCTCTCTCTCTCTCTCTCTCTCTCTCTCTATGAGAATTTACTCTCTCATCCATCCTCCCACTGACACCACAGCAAATATCCGGACAGTTTCAGTAGTAGTCATTCGCTTACTTTGAGACAAAGTCAGAAGTATGAGGAACCCCGTGAGAATCAAACTCACTGACAATATTCAGCAGGCCGACCTTGCAAACAATGGTTTTGAAAAATGTAAATGAAAAGCACATATGCTTTCGGTTAATACTTTGAATTCTGAAAAAAGTCTGTGAGTTAAATAAAAATGGAAAATGAATTACGAGGTGCCTTCAATAAGTTTCCAGACTTTTTTTGTACAAGCATTTAAAACTGTCGTAGACTCTTAAAATTCTCTATGTTATTGTTATACATCGTATGGGATGACTGACCAATTTTTATGATTTCAGGCTCAAATGAACAGCTACAACAGCAATTGGAATACACCCTACTAAAGCCTAATTGTCACAGCTGATGATTTTCAAAAATGCAATCTGGACGTGAGGAAGAACGATACGCAGTAAAATTCTGTTTTAAACTTGGACAAAAATGCCACAGAAATGTATGGAATGCTTCAGACTGCTTTTGGAGTATCTTGCATGAATCGAGCATCCGTTTTTGAGTGGCGAAAGTGATTCAAGTCAATATACCAGAGTTGATTGGCCAAAGGCTGAGGGTTAGGGTTTGGGTTACTATGTTGAGGTTTTAAGGGAGTTCAGGAAGAGATTCCGTCGGAAGAGGAAGGCACTCTTCAAATCGGATCAGTGGCATTTCCACCAGGACAATGCACCAGTCCACAACTCTATCTTTGTCATAGACAATTCCCCACCCTTGTCTTAAGGATGCTCAGAGAAGATCAGAAAGAAAGACGTTGTCATGATAGCAGAGAGATGGTCGAGCTGATCAATTCAGATCCCGCAGTTCTTGATGCTCTGGTGACCTGCGATGAAAGTTGGATCTACTGCTATGATCCAGAGACCAAGAAACAGAATTCCCAGTGGAAGTATGCTGGCTCTCCCAGACCCAACAAGGCCACACAGAGCAAATCCACCCACAAACTTTTGATGATCCCTTTTTTTTTTGACAGCACTGGCATGATCTACATGCAATGGGTTCCCACTGGACAGACAGTCAACAAGGAATACTATGTTGAGGTTTTAAGGGGGTTCAGGAAGAGATAGATAGCAGACGACGGAAAATGTAAACAGGGAGTCAGCCTTTTCTTCGCTGACCTGGCCGATCAAACTGTTGTATAGCGTGCGTAACTGCTCAGGGTCCCGTCTAGACTTGCCTTCTGCTCCAAATGCTCCGACTGAACATGTGTCTTTGAATCTCTTACTTATATGTTCTTCAAATTATTCCCTATGCAATCGTTAAATTACACGTAATCCTTAAACTTTTAGTACACATCATCACCTCCTTTAGTAATACGTCATTGCAAATTTCAGCTGATACTTATTAAATCGTTCATCTTAATATGTTGCTTACAGCTTATTCTAAAACTAACAGTATATTATGATACGAGTTGACACATTTACGCGAAACAAAGCTTATTTGCACCCTGACCTTTACAACTCGAAAAACCTCGAAACTTATAACTCGATGTTTACCTAGAAATAAATTCATTACTAAAATAATTAACAATAATCCCTAATTACTTTACATTAGAATAATCAAAAGATTGTTGGAGAGCAGAGAAGATTTGCAGTGACTCAGACTTCAGTGAAAATCATCAATTAGTTATTTCTTTCTTTCTTTGTAACGGCAGTTAATGGGTTATTTAATGCCAAATATATCTTTGTAAAAAGAACAACGGTGATACTATCTAACCCACAGTTGGTGAAAAATGGGATTCATACCATTCCCAAGGTCAAAAGAAAACGTAATGATGTAACCTGAGTTCGAACTCGCTTACAACGATGATGCAGTCCAACACGTTAGCCACTATGCCACGAGAACTACCCCCGCTATTAGATCTGATATGAAAAACTTGCAAGGATAATACTAATAATGATAATACTAATAATGATAATACTAATAATGATAATAATGATAATGATAATACTAATAATGATAATAATGATAATGATAATACTAATAATGATAATACTAATAATGATAATACTAATAATGATAATAATGATAATGATAATACTAATAATGATAATACTAATAATGATAATACTAATAATGATAAGTTTAATTTCTTTAATTCTTATAATTTAAACAATACATATAATTGAATAACATGATTAGTTGATAAATATCCACAGGTTTTGTCTTTGATTTAGTGTATTTAATGGCATATCAACTCATTATGGATAATTCAAAACCGAAATTTCCTTAATATGTAAATATTTGATTGTAATCTTAAGTGACGACAAGGCATGCGGGACACTGCTGGAGAAATAAGGACGAACTCGGAAGCGACGTTCTCCGATGGACCCCTTCACACGAACGACCAAGTGTTGGACGACCAGCTAAAACTTATCGACAACAGCTCTGTACGGACACAGGATGTAATCTAAAAAATAGCCGGAAGCGATGGACGATAGAGACGAATGACGAGAGAGAGTTAAGGAAATCCGTGCTAGCAGCAAGACATGATGATGAAGAGATAGTAATCATCACTATATTTTTTGTTCCATAAAACTTTCAAAACACTTTCTTTGTCTATTATCCTTTGTTTGCATACAGATAGGAATACTTGATAATATACCATTCTTCTAGAAACATGGTTATGGCATTAAATAACCCCTGAAGATTGATATGCTATTAAGCAAAGAAACCGAAACTAAGACTTGATACAATATAACTAATTATATTATTTCAAGTAATTATTCCTATTTAAGAATAATTTTATATAATATCAAGTATTCCAATCCAATAAATTAATTTTTAAACAGATTTATTTGACCAAAAGTTTAGATTTTAACGGATACTACCATTCCGTGTCAGAGTAGACCTGGGATTAATGGCAATAAAGAAGTAATCTACACTCCCAAGATTTCCAGAACTGGAGTCTCATCATCGGATTTACTTCAGTGTCATACCCTGGACTTTCCCTTTTTAGGGGAGTCTTACTCTTCTACAGGGAATATAGTGTCTTACCGAGGACACTTTTTTTTAGTGGACTCTATCCCCTTCTGCAAAGGATATAGTCACTCTATTCTAATCCTCGATAACTGGGCAGAATATTTTTCGAGTATCAGGGTGTTTGGGTTTATGGTATATCAATCTTCGAAGGTAATTTAATGCCAAATCCATTTTTATACAAATAATCAGTTCTATTTCAAACAATTCAATTTAGTATTAGTACAGTTTCAATGTCAAAAAGTTCCATTTCAAACAATTCAATTTAGCATAAGTACGCAGTTTAAATATCAAAAAAGTTCTATTTCAAGCAATTCAGTTTAGTTTCAGTACACTGTTTAGTTCTATTTGACCCAGAGATAGGACCCAATCAGGTACTACTACTCCAGGCCAGAGTGGATCTGGGAGCGATGGCAATGAAGGGGTACTCCGCATTCTCCAAAACTCCAGCATTAGTGGAGCCTCACCATCAGAGTGTTTAGTGTCATATCCAGAACACTCGTTAGGTGGGGTCTAACCCCTCTGCAGAGGAGTAGTCGGTGTATTCTACAAATATCTGGAAAGAAGATGTGAATACTAAACAAACTCTCTCTCTCTCTCTCTCTCTCTCTCTCTCTCTCTCTCTCTCTCTCTCTCTCTCTCTCTCTCTCAGTGAAAAATTCTGATAAATTCTTTACAGAAATCTGTGACGTATTTCACGAAAAGATTTACACGTGTTTATAAAAAAATATAAACTAGAATTTATAAAACGAATGTCTCATTAGAACACTCATTATTATTGCGAGGAAAAAAAGTCTTTTGGAATATTCATGATTTTTTCGGGTTTTTTGTTTTTGTTTTTTGTTTTTTGTTTTTTGTTGTTGTTTTTTGTTTTTCGTGTTTTGGAGTTTTTTAGCAGCGTAGAAAAGTTTCATAAATTCACAATTTTAAGTCTGGAAAAGGTAAGAAAATGCTGCAAAGAGAAATATATCTCACGGGATGTTTTATCTAACGTGAAATACAAATACATATATGCATTTTTTTTAATTTGCTCCATGTTCTCTGATGTTGTGATGAGGAAGAAACGCAGCTCTTGTCGTCAAAAGAAAAAAAGAAAAAATTTCTTTAGAAAATGTTACTAAGTGAATTTAAAAAATAAAAACACCTAAAACATTTTCGTTTTCTATAGTGATTTTTTTTTATTTCTCTCATTTTTTTTTTTTTTTTTTTTTTTGGCTTAGCTAAATTCGGATCAGATCTAAGATAGATGCTTTTGATCTAAGCTTAAGAAAAGACTAAAGAACTTTTTTAAAGTCATATTACAACATCTATCTATTAGTAAAGGTATATTTTCACATCTATCAATCTATATAAAACCACAATAATCAATTTTTTTAGACTTTTTGTAATTTTTTTTGTATTCATCTATCTATCCAATTATATAAATACGTGTGTGTGAGAGATAGATAGATAGATAGGTAAAAACAAACTGAAGTACGTAAAGACAAATGGAAAGAGAAAGAGAAAGAGGGAGAGAAAAGAATTAAACTGATATACTCAATAAGTAAAGTTGGTGACCGAAGGCTTCCTTTTCAATAGCTACTACACCAAGGTATAGGGGAGGACGCTACTCCTTTCCCTGGGTTGCTCAACTTGATCCTTACCATATAATGTTGAGTGTTAAGCAAGTAAGTATCAAGTACCATTTTTGAGTCTTTGGTATGACTCGACCTGGGATTGAACCCAAGTCCCCCGGACCATTGGCGAACACTTTAATTATTAAACTGATATATGTAAACATAGATAGATAGATAGATAGATAGATAGATAGATAGATAGATAGATAGATAGATAGATAGATAGAAGGAAACAGAAACACGTATATATATATATATATATATTGTTACGTGGGGTAGAAAAATAGAAGAAATATATTTTCTATGTACATTACAAGGTGTGTTTCATTCACCCGTATTATTCCGAGACAAAGAATAAAATTGGAAAAGGAGGCGCCAAATGAACCTTTTCTAATCACGCATGATTCGAGGCTAAAGGAGGAAGAAAAAGGACGACGACAAGAAATGGAATTGCAAGTCAACCCCTTTCCACTTTTTACCCATCTTAGCTAGCCTTGAACTCTTGGAGTGAACTTTGGGTGACCTTATCATCCACGTGTTCGGCCCTAAGAGTCGAGGAAGGACTTTTGGTTTCTGACTGGCAAAAGTGAATATATAGCAGTAGCGGTTTTGACTTCAAGGCGTCGACATTCATCCCTGGGTTCTGTTTCACTACACCCGAAATGCGACTAAGAAAAAAGACAGCAGAAAACTAACTCCTTGTGGCAAGCTTCTTCGAGAAAAAGGAAAGAAAGAAAAAAGAGAGAACGAAAGAGAAAAAGAACGAAAAAAAAGAGATTATTAACCAGTCCTAAACCCTCAGTGAGTGTAATATTTCTTTTGCCTCTATGTGTCTATCATGCAAATCTATTTGAGTTAAGATTCGTCTCGGACTTCTATATATACATAGTAACAATAGTGTTCCATCCCCTTTTGTTCTTAAAGCTTTTTTTTTTTTGTATATTCTTATTCTTCCCTAAATACGTTGTTATTGTTGTAATAAAATTTTGTTGTTAAATCTTCAAATTGTGTTGTGTTGGTTTTGTGAGTGTTTGTCGCTTATTCTGCTGTGATTTACCGTGAGTCTTATATTGGAGAAATTCCCTTCCCATAGTTTACCCTTTTTTCTATCGAACCTTGGGACATTCTCGCAATTTTTTATATATATTTTTTTTATTCTCGTTACGTGCCTGTTTTCGCAGTCCCAGTGAAAGTCGGTTCGTAACAATATATATATATATATATATATATTGAGAGAGAGAGAGAGAGAATGACTGACTGACAGACAGAGATACGTATATATATATATATATATATTCTAATTTTTCATATATATATATATATATATATATACTAATTTTTCACATCTCTCACTTTCTTCTGATTACAAATCAGTAGCGTAATGCAGCAAATATCTTTAACGAAGAAAGTGTGATTTGGTTTGGTCTCTTTGTTTAGTGGCATATCAACCTTAATGGATCATTTAATGTCATAGCCCAGCTTGTAAAAGGACATTAGTGATACTATTTACCCATAGCTGGTGGGGTATTTATCAGATTTGACATGAAGTCATTTTTAATTGAGGGAGCACACTCGATTGGAGAGTTATAGGTAGTAGTAACAAAATTGCCGGATTGCTTCGGCATTTCCCATTTTTGACGCTTCATGCGCCAAGCGATAAACATTACCCAACAGAGCAAGAATTACCAGGCGAGTAGCTTAATGATACCCACCTAATGCAAACGCCAAATAGTACCGAAAAACCAAGTGGGGTGAGCCCATAAAATAAGGGGGGTCATAACTTTCCCTAGAGTATTAATCCAAAAATGAACGTAACTGCTTTAGTAGGGTTCGAACTTGCTTACCACTATGTCGCAGTTTAATATGTTAACTACTCTGCCATAGGGACTCCCTTAACTCTTATAAATCTATATGATTCAACGCAGAGTTGGTTAAATTTTCGGACTGTTTTGTGGTCCAATTGTAACGCTACTGATATCATCTTGAATATTAAAATTTAAAAATAAGCCACTCATGTTGTTCAGAATATGAAAAGTATTTATTCAGGCTGCCTGCATTTTTTAGCAGTTCCTCGCAAACATGCAGGAGAGAGGAAGACGTTGGTTGCTTGGTTAGGTTTTATGGCATATCAATCTCTGTAGGTTATTTAACGCCAAATCTATTTTTATACAAATAGTCAGTTCTATTTCAAACAATTCAGTTTAGCATGAATACACAGTTTAATTGTAAAAAACGTTTCTATCTCAAGCTATTCAGTTTATTCAAACAGTTCTAATTCAGCTAATTCAGTTTAGTGTAATTACAGATTTTGTTTACACACAGTTAAATGTCAAAACAGTTCTATATTAAACAATTCAATTTAGTGTAAGTACAGTTTCAATGTCAAAAACAGGTCCATTTCAAACATTTCAGCTTAGCATAAGCACGCTGTTTAAATGTAAGTTCACGTTGTCAAAAACATTTCTATGTAAGCTATTCAGTTTAGTCAAACAGTTATAATTCAAACAATTCAGTTTAGCATAAGTATTCAGTTAGTTCTATTTAACCCATAAATAGGACCCTATCTGGTCCTACCACTCTGGGTCAGATTTAACCTGGGAGCAATGGCACTGAAGGGGTACTCTGCATTCCCCAAAGCCCCAGCATCACTGGAATCTCACCATCAAATTATCTAGTATCATATCCAGGACACTCGTTGGGGGAGTCTTACCCATCTGAAGAGAAGCAGTCGGTGTATTCTACAGCCGACCGGGGAAGACTTTGCAATGGTTTATCAACGTATCTCCTTTGCAGCCACCCCATCACCCCGTTTCTCACCAACGTCTCATCCCAACTTCTCTCTTTGGGTTTCAAAACTCAACTGCCTTAATTTTCAAATTATCTCTATTTTTATACATTCTCTATTTTAATGACTTATTGCATCATAGTTTCATGAATCATCTCGTGTCACAAAACCTCATTTGCCAGTTGACAAGCCTTGATTTTTATAATCAATATCCTGTCTTCGCCAACGTTTTTTTTTGTTTTTTTTTTTTGACGTGAGGAGTTGAACCTAGTCGACCTGTGAACGCGTTGGACATTTGCGAGGAACTACACACACATTCAAAGCTCTTAGCTGACTTATAATTCTGCCAAATAAATGAAATAATTAATATAATTAATTAATCACTATTACGCTGCCATGTGCCCTGCGGGCTTGCAGGGTGCAGTTCGTTCCCACCAAGTCCACCAGTTAATGCCAGGCACCGACGATAGCTGTGGTATACCGAACGCTATTTAATGTCACAGATATCACCAACTCTCAAGCGGAACCACATTTTAAAGCTACTAGGCGAGTGAATAATTAAAAGTCAACATAGCTAACTAGCAAGCTTTCCCCCTCAAATACAAGGTCTTCGACAAATACAATTCTTCACAATAATAAAAAGGACTCTGAACTGCCGTGTTTGAGTTAACAAGATTAATAACAATGTTCTTTTATTGAATAAAAGAAAAGAAACAAAGACAAAAACAAAACAATTCATGTAAAAGTCAGAAGCGAGAGAGTTTTTCTGTATCTCGGAAGGAGCCTCCACTAAAATGTCCGTATCTCAGACTAAGTCCTTCATAAAATATCTTTATCCTCAGACGAACCAGGCATAAAATATCTGTTAATGGCGGAAGGTGAGAATGTAGTTCGACGACGGTAAACACGGTCCGCTTTCCTTCAGCATATGGGATTTAATGAGATTCAGTGGAATTTATTCTC
Organism: Sepioteuthis lessoniana; assembly: GCA_963585895.1. Taxonomy (NCBI): domain Eukaryota; kingdom Metazoa; phylum Mollusca; class Cephalopoda; order Myopsida; family Loliginidae; genus Sepioteuthis; species Sepioteuthis lessoniana. Next base: position 26,769,847 of record OY757938.1, read on the forward strand.
TTCTCTTTTTCCTCTCGTTATTGGGTTTCCATAACATGTTGATAGAAGGATATACATCTTATTTTAGATAAGACCAAGATTAATAATTGTCTCTTTCCCCGTGGACAAGTCGTTTCTTTGGGTATTCGTTTAACGAGGCTTAAAATACCTCGGAGTTTAAATTCAAGTTCTTTCATTTCTCTCAGGGTTCTCTGCGCGGCATTATTTTGGAATTTGGGTTTCTTTCGTATCCCAACTTACGTCTTCACCTGGTGATGAATGAACGGCAACTAACTTATCTCCGTAGTTTGAAAATTCACCGCGTGTTGATTTTTTTGGCGGGATCTTCCTCGGTACCAAATATAGTCGAGGGGTCTTCCTCTCCGCTGACTCATATATCGCTAATAGAGAGTGAGGCTCTCACTTGCCTATCTCACATTGTAATGATAGAGAGGGTTGGAGAGAGAGACAGTCTCGCCCACTGCCACAATCCTGTAATTCTTGCTGACTACTATCATCTGCTTTTCTTGCCTGCTACCATCGTCTGCTGACGGCCAAATGTATTAGGGTGTCATATTTCCTCGTCACATGACCCTTATTATTTTACACTATGTTAATCACGATACTTGATGAGAAGCCTTAGTTTCGTGACTAACACATGTTTTTTTCCGGCTAGTTGTTTTATCAACTCTTTCTATGACTACACTGTGTTTGAAAGATCCACAGAAAGAGTATGATACAATCTATCCAGAGTTTCTTCTGACAGCTAAGGTGCTCGGTTGAAACAATTGTCTGGGTTTTGGCAACTCAAAGATAACAAAAACTCCCCGTTAACGAGTAACAAATATTTACTTTAAAACAATTGTGATACAATAATATAAATAATATATAAAAGGAAATTTCTTTTTATCTTGGTAGAAAGATAAGTTGAGGAATTTGCTGTCCTTCCTATGTAAAACAATGTGGGAATTTTTCAGAGAGTGTAGTTTTCGCTAGAGAGGCGTTTGTGCTAGGAGATGCTTTTTTTTATTCTTTTGTCTTCGATATGGTCATCAAATTTTCACTCTCTTTGAAGCCTTTAAGAGGTATTTTTATAGAAAATTTATCTGGGAACAAATATTTCCGGTTGGATAACAGATCACTGATCATTTTGTATTTCCTACTACTTTATGATTTGTCAGTTCTGATCTACGTCTGTGCGAACATTTCAGATTTTAAATGGTCATCCAATCAATCTGCACAATATAGGGGCTTGGCTAATTAAGGGCCCTATCCAACACTTCGGGAAGGCGAGTATCCCTTTTCATATTCACCAATATCTAACAAAAGAAAAACAGAATCAAAGATCTGGTTTATCTATACAAAGTCCAGATTTGACATTTTAATTTTAACAGGTGGACAAAAGCTAATTCGGAATGCCATGAGTTTAAATGGATCAATGCACCAAAAGACCTCAAATAATATTCTTGACACCTGCTTACTTTGATTGTTTCGACAACTTACAGTTGTGCCCAAAGCAAGTTTTCACTGACCTTTTAAAATGACTTTTTAATTTCTCTGTGTATTCAGAACATAAGTCTGAATTTTTATATTTTTATATAAGAAAATTTCATTTTCCTGACTTTTAAAGAAAAGTATTATTCTTTTCATAGATTTTCAACACTAACATATATTTTCATATATTTTGCTTTTGTTTTTGCTTTGTTTGTTTATTTGTTGATGTTTCTTTTGTGAGGAGCGATACGGGTGTTGAATCAAACTTATAATCTTCTTGCTTGGCCCACAAAGAGTGATTCAACGAGACGAGCCCATTCTTATGCTGAGAAAACCAGAAATTTGGGACAACCCGTGAGAATCAATCTGTTGTAATGGTCTACTAGCCTAGATCGCGAAACATCAAGTCAAAAAAACAAAAAAAGAGTTCAGCCATTTTCTCAGAATAATCTATGACAAGATCAGGAAGCATCTAGGGAGAATCGAACTCTTAAACCCAACACACAAACCATTATTCCACATTGTCGTTGATGAAAGCGTAATCATCTTACTTTAACACGAAGCCCTAATCGCTACTCTTGATCGTTAAACCCTTACACAAAAAAAAAAAACAGATTTATGGGACGCTTAGTGAGAAACGAATTCACGAACAATATTCTGCTAGACTAGCTCGTTACCCATCACTCCACATGATGTAGCCATCGTAAAGAGTGTTATCATTCTCTTCTGTAGCATGATTTAGCACAAGACCAGAAGTGAAGGGCACCCAGTGAGAATCGAATACTAAGATCGCTCGCCATTATTCCACACGAGAGTCTGATTCACTTGCTAAGCTTAGTTTAGTTCGGCACAAAACCAGAAATATGTAGCACACAGTGAGAATCGAATTCTCTGACAATGTTCTGCTAACCACCATTAGCTCTGATTAGCACAAAACAAGAAATATTTGTAGACGCGACCTCTCTGCCGCGAAAAGCATGTGACATAAGATAAATTTTTAAATAGAATACTGTTGGTTTGAATTCAGAGTTTTTATTCTCCTCGACTGGTTGCCTAAGGCTAGAGAACCCAGTCTGCCCTGCAGATCGCCAACCATTACACCACTTAAGGAACACAGTTTAACATAGTTTGGCACAAGACCAGAAGTATGAGGTACAGTGAAAATCATACTCGGTAACAATAGTTTCCAAGTCCAGATCACTAGCCATCAAACTACAAAACTAGCACATTGGTTAAAATGTGAGGATCGAAACTAATCCAGTAATTTAGAAAGCTTAGCTTAATTCAACGTCAGACCAGAAGTGAAACAATCTGTCTGCGGGGCTGATTACACCCCTTGCAGAAAGTTAAGACAGCCTCTACCACTAAAAAGAGGTTTCTTTGGTATGACACTAAACTGGATCTGATGGTGAGGCTCCAATCAGTAGACTTGGGTTGTGAGTACTACTCTTTTATTACCATTACTCCCAGGTCAACTTTAGAGGGTCTAATCACTGGTTCAAATAGATCTATTTACAAATTATTAGTATTAGATAGGACTGTGTGCAAAAAAAAAACTTTTAAGATACAACTATGCATAAAATGTAAATAGGTTTGGTCGAGTTTTATGCCATATCAACCAGTGTAGGTTATTTAAGGCCAAATCCTATTTATTCATATAGATTAAATGTATATGATTTGGTTTGGTTGGGGTTTATGGTATATCAACCTGTGTAGGTTATTTAATGCCAAATCCTATTTATACATATAGATTGGCCTGGAATGGTAGCACCTGATAGGGCCCTCCCTATGGGTTAAATATAACTAAACTGAATTGTTTGACTAAAGTGAATAGCTTGAAATAGAAATGTTTTTGGCAATTAAAACGTACTTACATTTAAACAGCATTCTTATGCTAAACTGAATTGTTTGAAATGGAACTGTTTTTGACATCGGAAATGTTCATACACTAAATATAGAACTGTTTTGACATTTAACTGTGTGTAAACAAAATTAGTAAATTAGTGTGTAAACTGAATTAGCTGAATTAGAACTGCTTGACTAAACTGAATAGCTTGAAATAGAATTGTTTTTCACAATTAAACTCTACTTACATTTAAAGTGTGTACTAATGCTAAACTGAATTGTTTGAAATAGAACTATTTTCATAAAAATAGATTTGGTGTTAAATAACCTTCAAAGGTTGATATGCCATAAAACACAAAAAAAAAACAACCATGCAGTTAAATGGTTTCAATAATTTCCATCAAACACGAATAATTCAATTAACTCATAAACATTTGTTTGCACAAGGTTAAATGGTTTCAATTATTTCTATCAAACACGAATAATTCAATTAACTCATAAACATTTGTTTGCACAAGGTTAAATGGTTTCATGTATTGCTATGTAACAATAGCAATTTTACGTAAATCATTTATTTGCACACAATTAAATGAATGTGCATATGCGTTGTAATTGAATATTTAGATAATTTCATTTTTAAATGAGTAAAACTAATTTGTTTGCATACTAGTTTTGCAATCTAACACTAATAATTCTATTCAATATTAATTATTTGTTTGAACATAAGGAAGTGGTTACAAATATTGCTATCAAACACTAAATATTCTATTGAACACCTTTCATTTGCATACCGTTAAATGGTTTCAAGTATTGCTGCTATTGATAAAATCAAAGAAAACGGTTTCAAGCTAACAAAGAAAAGAAACAGAAGGTACCCAGCAAAAACAATTACCGACGCCGACTTCGCCGATGACATAGCGCTTCTGGCAAATGCACCCTCTCAAGCCGAAACCCTGCTACATAGTCAGGAACGAACTGCTGCAGGTAATGGCCTCCATGTCAATGCACACCAGACGGAATATATGTGCTTTAATCAAACAGGCGACATCTCCACACTAAACGGTAGCTCTCTGAAACTAGTAGACAAGTTCACCTACCTTGAAAGCAGTGTTTCATCAACCGAGACAGACATCAACACTCGACTAGCAAAGGCATGGACAGCTACCGTTAGACTATCGGTCATATGGAAGTCAGAGCTGACCGATAAAATAAAATGCAGTTTCTTCCAAACAGCGGTCGTGTTGATACTGCTATATGGATGCACTACATTGACGCTAACTAAACGTATGGAGAAAAGGCTTGACGGAAACTACACAAGAATGCTGCATGCAATATTGAACAAGTCTTGGAGGCAGCACCCCACAAAGTAGCAGCTGTACGGCTATGTACCACCCATCACGAAAACTATCAAAATTAGAAGAACCAGACATGCAGGGCACTGCTAGAGAAGTAGGGACGAGATCATAAGTGATGTACTCATGTGGACCCCTTCACATGGCCGAGCAAAAGCAAGATGACCAGCTCGAACCTACGTACAGCAGCTCTGTGCCGATACGGAAGACCTGCCGGAAGCAATGGACGATAGGGAGGAGTGGCGAGAGAGGGTCAGGGATATCCGTGCTGATGGCACGACATAATGATGATCAAGTATTGCTATATTTTACCAATGTTTCAATTTAGGTACTCAGTTAAAGAGTTTCAAGTATTGCTATTTAACAATAATAATTCTATTGAACAGTATTCATTCATTTGAACTCAGTTAAAATAGTTTCAAGCATTGCTATGTATCCGTAACAATTCAATTCAATAGTCATTTGTTTGTTAACAAGATTCAAATCCATTAAATCTCTCCTACCACTTGGATTACCTTGTTATCAATTTTTCTACACAGTCAGTTGTTCACAGTTAAATGTAAAAACAGTTCTATTTCTAACAATTCAATTAACGTAAGTCATTTATTTGGAGACAACACAGTTCTATTCGACCCTTAGATAGGTTACCCTATCAAGTACTACCAATCCTAGTCAGAGTGGACCTGGGAGTAATGGAAAGGGATGGGTACTCTACATTCCCAAAGCCCCACGATTGGAACATCACCACCGGATGATTGGGTATCATAACCAGAACACTCTTTGGGGGATGTCCAACCCTCTGCAGAGATGAAGTCGGTGTATTCAACAGCTCTGTAAATATGAACGCGACAAACTAACATCTAAACATAAGATTACCCAGGACAATTTGATACACTAAAAATCAGTCAAGTAATAGTATCGGGCACCCATTGAGAATCGAACTCATTAATTAAGGTCTAAGTTATATCGGTGAGTTTATTGCGTATGTGTTGGGAAAGAATAGCTTTTTCGTGACTATTAGGAAAACTAACTCGGATAAATAAGGACGCGGAGAAACGGAGTATGTTTTTCGATCGAATTGATAATTCTCAATCTTTCTAATGCAACTCACGACAGGCTCAGAGAAAATCTTTTGAAAACACTCAGTACATTTCTCTTAATCGTCTTAAACAATCTCCGTTAATCAATGTGTCTCCAACAATTTCGTGACTTCCACCCGAGTCCAGTTCCGTAAAGCCACAAATGCAGGGAATACATTAGGAGATAAAATTTTGTTTTCCAGCAAGAAAGGATAAAGTGTTCGAAACACTAATTTCAGCAAATACTATAGACATGCTGGGTGTTTCAGAAAAATCGATATTATTTCGTAATTTAATAACTTAACGAATTCTATTTTAAACGATCTCAAATCTGAACAGAATTTGTAGAAATAGACAAAAATTTTATGTTTGTATGCTTGTTTGCTGTTTTTGTTTTGTTTTGTTTTGTTTTGTTTTTGCTTTTGTTTTTTTGTTGTTTTTTGTTTGTTGTTCTTTCTTTTACTGTATAGAAATGCCATTCACTAAAAAAGATAAGACATCTAAACTCTGTCAAGTCATCTAGATATGATTGCATTTTAAAGAAGGTATTTCAAAAAAAAATTCATATATGAGATTTACAGGTTGTTTCAGAAAAATTGATATCATTTCTTCATCAAATAACTTAACTAATTCTCATGATATCAAGATCTCAAATTTAAAAAACACGTGGGGAAATAACTAAACATTCTAAGTTTGATTTTTTCTTTTCATGTATAGAAATGCCATACTCTGGGGGGGGGGGGATGCATTTAAACATTAAACATAGATTTTTGACTTGTTTCTACAAATGCTGTTCAAATTGGAGATCATCTGAACAAGAATTTGTGAAATTGGAATATTACAAAATGATATCGATATTTCTAATCACCTTGTACATCTCAAAGGATATTAAATGATTTAACACACTCCGTGAGTAGATAGATAGATAGATAGATAGATAGATAGATAGATAGATAGATAATGAACAGAGATAGATAGGTAGATTTGTGATTAGAGATTGTCATAGAGAAACCAATAGATAGATATCACATCTTTTAACAAACTCCGTGAGTAGATAGATAGATAGAAAGATAGATAGATAGATAGATAGATAGATAGATAGATATGTGTGTGTGTGTGTGTGTGTGTGTGTGTGTGTGTGTGTGTGTGTGTGTGTGTGTGTTTAAAAAGTGTGCAGAAGAGATTTTGAAAACGATTAAAATGTTTTAAAATCCTGTCCGTGAAAATAGAGTTTATATCGGAGCAAGTAAACATGGGATATTGTCCATCTATTGTCACGGACATAATTCTTTGAAGAGAAGTGATCGAAACAAAGGGTCCTCTTTTTAGGATTTTAGAATAATTTAATCGTTAACAAAATATCCAGCATTAGTGGAGCCTCACTATCAGATTGTTGTGTCATGTTCAAGACATTAGTTTGGGGGTGTCTTAACTGGGCAAGTCTCTCTCTCTCTCTCTCTCTCTCTCTCTCTCTCTCTCTCTCTCTCTCTGTGTGTGTGTGTGTGTGTGTGTGTGTGTGTGTGTGTGTGTGTGTGTGTGTGTGTGTGTGAGTACTAGTATGTAAGTTACTAGAATGTTACATTATAATGAGATCAGAGAAATGTGTAACGAGAACTTCTCTCATTATGGTAAGTAGATGCTATTTATCTTATTTTCTTGAAAAATCATCTCAGAAATTTAAACATACCATAGAATTTACGTCTTCCTCCTTCGAAGATTTTTCTCTTTTAATCTTTATTTTATTTTACCTACAGTTTTAAGTTCAGGAAGTCTTGAACAAACTAGAAAACGCGGAGTATTGATTCCTCATAAGTTCGATCCAATTGCAAAATCATTTAAATCTTGCCCTCATTTTTCAGTGAACAAGTAAAATCTTCAGTTTATCATAGCATTATCAACATTACGATTTATTTATTTTATTTATTCTATTTTATTTTTTTCAGATAACGACGACAATCAAGTATCTTCACTGTGAAGCTAATTCGTTTTTACTTGCTGAAAGAATTCTCTGTATAATGAATTGAAATATGTATTGTTTTTAAATGTTGAGCCACAAAGAATGTAATTTAGAGATCTGATTAAGTTTGTGAGGGTTTTTTTTAACTCCTTTTTTTCTGTATTTCTTCGTTTCTGTATTTCAACTTTCTTTCTGCCTCATCATCTTGCCTTCATAACTACCGTTAACTTCCTTTTCGTCTTTCCTTTTCCCCTTCTTCATCTCAATCATCATCCTACCATCTTGTTCCATGCAGTATTACTCATTAACAAGTGGCCATGTGCCAGACTAATCTTAGTAAATACACCATCATGCATAAATAAGTACTCTTTAACAAGCTAATTTTCTTTTAAATCAAGGAGGCGCACGGGGCTTAACGGTTATCCTCATAAGAAGTTGAGTCGGCAACACGAGTTCAAATCTTGATTCGAAGCGGTTTACCTTTTTCATATCCTTACGGTGCTATCTATGGATCAAATAGATCTAAATAGAGTACTTATGCTAAAAAAGTGAACTGTTTGAAATAAAACTGTTTTTGACGTTGAAACTGTGTACTTAGGCTAATTTGAATTGCTTGAAATAGAACTGTTTTGATATTTAACTGTGTGTAAACGAAAAACTGTACATATACTAAACGGAATTGTTTGAAATAGAACTGTTTATTTGCATAAAAATGGATTTGGCATTAAATAACCTACAACGGTTGATGTGCCATAAAACCAAACCAAACCAAATCAAACCGTATCCTTGCGTATGAATCCAATAGTTCTCCTTCCAGTTATGGGTAAATAGTAGGGCAAACTGTGCTCTTTAACCACGGTATTGGGACCTGTCGAGTTGAAAGAAAATTACGAATTTGAACAAGTTGTAGATTTGGAGAGGAAAGGGCCCCGCTAAATGAGTGGTGCCCCCACGACTCAGTAAGGTGACGGTAAAAGTCTCCCTTTATTTAACTACCCACCGCCTCAGCCCTATGATACGACACAGGGTCATTTTCTTTAAGTGGGAGAATATTAGTTTGAATTCAGCGTTTACTTTCTCCTAGACTGGATGCCTTAAAAGACTAAAACACCCAATCTGCACAAATATTTACCCATAAATTGATTCATGCTATTCCCAAAGCAAGTGAAACAAACTGCTTCGTCTAGGTTTTGAACTCGAGACACCGATTTCATTTCTTACGACGATAACCGTTACGCCACGTGCGCTTCTTTTGACGAATACATTCTCAAAAACACTTTAGTTTAGAAGAAAATTAGCTTGTTAAGGTATACTTATTTATACATGATGGTATATTTATCAAGCATAGTCTTGAACATGGCTGCTTGTCCAAGAGTGATACTTACGACGATAACCGTTTGTTTGTGTGTATGTGTGAGTGTGCGTGTGGATGACTAATTTCATAGTCAATAGCTCCTGCCAGGTACTCTAGACTACGACCATTGTCCGCTCGAAGCTGATGCGTATAAGTCCTTATTGGTCAGCCAACCCCGGTGAGCTAATGGGTAGGAGTTTCCTTATTTCACCAGCAACGCCCATCAGGTCATCTTCAGCATATTGGGTGTGATTTTTAGATAGGAAATAAGTGCCGTACAATTGTTGTTTTGTGAGGTGTTGCTTCCAGGATTTATTCAAAACAGTACATAGCACATAAAAAAACAAGAAACACACGATATCCCGTCGAAATTATGACAGATGCAGACAACGCAGATGATCTAGCGCTTCTCGCAAATACACCTACCCAAGCCGAATTCCTGCTGCATAGCCTGGAGCAAGCAGCGAGAGGCATTAATCTTTACGTGAACGCAGATAAAGCAGAGTTTATGTGCTTTAAGCAAGAAGGAGTTGTATCCACTTCAAGAAGTAAATCTCTGAAATTAGAAGACCTCGGCAGCCATATCTCATCGACAGAAAAAGATATCAACATACGCATTGTGAAGGTGTCGATTGATATTGTCAGATTAGAGATCATATGGAAATCTGATCACTGATAAAATAAAATGATATTTCTTCCTAGCTGTGGGTGTATGGATGCACCACATGGACTCCAACAAAACACGCGCAGAAAACCTAAAATACCGATTTTTTAATTCTTGGGGGTGATTATACAATCAAAACAGATATCTTAAGGTATTATTTATAACCAAACTCTACAGAAATTTAAGTGTCGTGTGCAGATATAATTGTATAAAAGGGTGGACTTGCTTTTAAACTGCTATATATAACATGAATATGTAACACTCCAAAAATAAGTACCCTTTATACATATATATATATATATGTGTGTGTGTGTGTGTGTGTGTGTGTGTGTGTGTGTGTGTGTGAAAGTTTATTTTCAGCTTGCTAGGTACTGAAATTTTAGCTTTGATTGCAAAGTTACTATTTTGTTGAATTTAGTCATAAACAATATCTAATAATGGCAGAAATAAAAAATTTGAGGTATCTTTGTTTTAGAAGAAAATTGATTTTTTTAAAAATCGATCAATCTAAGTATCCGATTCTTTTCTATCTATCTATCTATCTATCTATCTATCTATCTATCTATCCCAGTTTATCAATATCTATCGGCTTATTAATATCTACCTATTCGTATATCTCTGTTTATCAATATCTATCTACGTAAGTTTATATCTATAAATCTATCTATCAGTGTATCTATTGGTTTCTCTGTCACAATCTCTTTAAATCTAACTATCTATCTCTGTTCATTATCTATCTATCTATCTATCTGCCTTAGTTTATCAAAATCTATTTTCTATGTACATTAATGTCAATCTGTTTATATATGTTTACCAATATCTTTCTCAGTTTATTAATATCTATCTATCAATCTATCAATCTCCATTTATCAATATCTATCGCAGTTACTTCATGTCGTTCTAAGTTTACAATTATCTATCTATCTATCTAGTTTAGTTTATCAGCATCTATTTACCCATCCATTTTCGCTTCCCTTTGGGTTTTTTTCTCCAGTTTACTCTCCGTCATCTTCAACTCACCAAGACAACTCGATAGGCAACGTAAAAAACTAAACATATTTTACGCGTTTCCCAACTCGCTATAACGTATCAATTCATTCGACTTAGAATATTTACATCTGGCAAATAACAACAGCTGCCTCCTCACCAAGTCACAGGAGACATCAATTAGACGGAATCTTTTCGGCAACTATAAAATTGGATCCTACGCTGAACATTTTTTATGGCGTTCTTCGCTACGGTTAACGAACCTGGTTGGTCTCGGGCTTCAGCTTCGGGCTTATTCGACCGTGTTGGCTTATGACTGTTATTCTTATTAATTATTAGGAAGTTATTTCCTATAGTTCACTAGGTTCCTTTGGTTGCTCCCTGAAAAATATAACAATACAATTAGGCATACAGATATATATATATATATATATATATATATATATATATATATATATATATATATATACGTCTGTTTCTCTTTTTTGTGTGTGCATTGGTAATTATGAACAGAAATAATAAATTAATAAATACACACACACACATATATATATATATATATGTATATATATATGAGAAAAATGTTATTAACAAAGGCACATTAATTTACCAGATAAATGTAAACTTACAAACCCTATTACATACTATATATCTTTCATATTATTTCTTACAAATTAATTTAAATTGTAAAAGTTGGCGACCGTAGTCAAGGGTGACCCGATGGCTGCCTATTCATTAGCTTCTACACCGAGATGTAGAGGGGGACGCTACTCCTTTCCAGGGATTGTTCCATTTTACGAGTCTTAGGTATGACTCGACCAGGGATCGAACTCCGATCTCCCAGGCTTGTTAGCGAACTCTCTTCTCTCTAGGCCATTTGTCGTTAACTAAGTTGATTTATTCCTTGTTATTGCTTGTATGTCACAGAGTTTCTATGACGAGAATAACCGAAAAAAAGGTATCTTTTTTATAACTTACATTGTATACTCTACTTAAAGCTATATATATATATATATATATATATATATATATATATATATATATAATTAAACTGTCAAGATCATTTGAAGATTATTTGAATCTTTCAAGAAGATTTCTTCCTGAATGTAACATACGAGCTTTGTTGAGGTTTTCACTTGCGTTTTACTAAATCTTCCCCTCGTTCTCCATCATTTCGAATTTTTCAGATTTATTACTGAAACTCTGGCAGTTGCCGGACCTAAGAAACACGCATATATCACCGATGATATATAGCAATCTTTGTCAGCGAACGTCACAAACCCGATGACTATCCCTGACCATAAAGTGCTGAACTTGTCTGTATTCCTGACACTAAAATTTCCGGTGAGTATGTGTCAAAGACGCATGCGCGTGGTCAGGTGCAGCAAACGCGGCAATTAACGGCATTTAACCCAACTGGAGGGAAGAGAGGTTGACTTCTTCGATCCGGATATACTGACATTTGTGTTCATTGTCGAGTGAACCCCCCCCGATGTCGTTTGCAGAATTGCCATCGTTCTCAAACAGACAATTATGTGCATCGATGGTGTGGAGTGGAGGAGTATAATGTACACACACACACACACACACATTTGAATAGATAGATAGATAGATAGATAGATATGAAAGAAAAGAGAGGGAGATAAAGAGAGAGATTGTTTGAATGTATATTTTAGCTGGTGCTCTTCTTGCACATATGTTTTATTAAATATAACCGGCAAATTGTGTTTATTACACATTTTAGCAATGTGTACTGCACTACAGAAGCAGAATGTGATACAAGTTCAATATTTATGCGGAATTTAACTAGTTTGAGTCCAGAGTTTTCCTTCTCCTAGATTGGTTACCATACCAAGGTGAAAGAGCACAGTTTGCTCAACGATTTACCCATAGAAGGAAGGAAAATATTCGCCCAAGGACATCAGAACAATGTAAAATGCAAAGCCTTGTCCGTGATTTGAACTCAGGATACCGTGTTCATTTCCTACAACGATAACCAATACACCACAGGGGCTTTTTTTTAGTTATAAGTAAATTTTTTTTTTTATTTCTGTATCACACACACAGACACTATATATATACAACGAAACATTCTGTCAGTTGATGACAATATATATATATATATATATATATATATATATATATATATATATATATATATATATATAATATCACAATAATGGGCACTAAAAATCAGTTATTTGAATTTCATATGTTGTGCACAATCAGCAGTCGAAAATGTGAGAAAAGTAGCTTATATAACGTGACCTATAGTAATGTATTGAGATGTTTGTTCATGTGACATTCCCATAATAAAAAATGCTTATATCATTTCAGGCAGTTTAAATAAAGGAGAATGAATTATGGAATTAATCATAGCCAGGTGGTTGATGACAAAGGGAAATTTGATAACATGTCTATACTTAAACACCGATTCTCTTCTTTTGTTCTGCAATTTGTTTTCTGCATTTTCTTGGATGCATAATTTTCACAATATTCCATTTAGTGAGAGATTTTGTTAAAGGATCAGCTGATCACTTCTTCCTTGACAGTGGCCTCAAGCAAACATTCTAGAATGCCACGTGACGTCCCTATCTTAGAATACAAATATATATTTAAAAAAAAAAACTATATCAAGGCTTGAACCAGAATAACTAAACGAATCTTTGCAGCGTGGTCTTCGAAGAAATTTGTGTCAGTAGAATCTGTCTTTTATTTAAAAACATTGATTTTTCGTTACTCGTCAAATCTTTTGGTGAACAGTTGTATTTAGATGAAGACTTTTTAATTCCCAAAATTATTTTCAGCTAAACTATTTTGAAATCACAAAAGTGATTTGTTTAAATTTACCGCCTCAATTTCTATATAGCTCATCTATGACTACTCTTAATCTAAGAAAATACGTACCTAATGTAGCCTGAAAGCATTCAATAAAAACAGTTACTGTTTTCCATATAACGGGGAAAACATTCGGAGTTTGGCATTTATTAAAATATGACAAACTTTAACGGAAATAAAGTTTCAAAATAGGGCAGTAAATATAAACCATAAAAGTAATACAGGAACACCTGAAACTAGTTCAGCTACTCAGTTAAGAAATAAAGTATTAAAAAAATAGGTTAATGAACTTTAACTAAGTTAAAACTTAGGAGGGTTTTTTTTTTGCGGGGGGTGACCTGCTATTCACAAACAGCCACTGTGACTGTTCTCGGTCACGTCTGTGTCAGGCGCGCAGATTATAAACAACCCTTGGTTTTGGTATAGCCACAATATACCACCCATGATAAAAATGTTGAAACATGATATGACACAACGTGGGACCCAGGCAACAGGCTTGGGTGTCATGATCGGCAGGTGCTCTCCTGATAGCCAACATCGGATATGTTGGCTGTTCTTTTTTCAGGTACACGAATGACGAGTTAAGGAACCACACCAACCAGAGAGGTAAACACAAAACATGGACTAGGGAAGACAACCAACTTGCACTACACTGCTATATTAGGATCAACCCTACACAAAGAGGATATAAGAAAAGAATGAGAGAGATCTGGCGAGAATGTTCTACTTTTCAGACAACAAGTTAAAGACTTGCTGATCAAGTCAGAACAATAGTAAAGAAAGGTTGGTTTTCAGACCTTGAAATACTAGAAAAACACCAAAAAACAAATAATCAACAAGGTAGTTAAACAGTACCTGACACATCAAATACTAACAAACAAAAACAGCCCAACCGAAATGAACCACCAACTTCAGAAAATGGAAACACCACAAAACCAAACAATGCACAACCAAACAACCAGAACAAACACTATCACAAGAACTAAATCTAGAAAATTTAAAGAGAATTATGATCAGTGAAAAGACTAACTTACCATCATTAAGAAACATAGAATGGAGAACACTTAAGACGAAAACGAATAAAATAAATCAAGTACTACCTTATATATCAACGAATAATATAACCGAATTAAATGAACTAATCTATGTGGGAGCAAAATTATTTTGTGAGAAAATTGGGATCCCCTCAAAAAGCACGAAGAAAAAATCAAAACCAGGAAGCGAAATTCGACTGGAAACGCAGATAAAAAATCTACGAAAACTGGCCAAAATGATAAAACAAAAGAATGATGCTGGAATATGTCGGAGCAAAGCGGAAAAGGGAACACAAGAAAAAATAAAACAATACAGACGAAACAGGAGATTTCAAAACAACGAAAGAAAATTCTATCAACAACTGGGAGATGACACGAAAACATACCAACAACCGGATGCAAAAGAAACTGAACGATTTTAGACTAAAATATGGCAACCCAAAAAAAAAAAAAAACATAACGAAAAGGCTGAATGGATAAACAATATGACAAGAGAACTAGAAGGGCTCGAAGGAGGCCTGAAAGCGGAAATACACATCGATTTACTCAAAACGACACTAAAAACATATTAAATTGGAAAACGCCAGACCATGATGGAATACATGGTTTCTGGTTCAAGAAATTGAATTTTAAATGACAACCTTCTTCTGATAACCGCAGAATGTTACATAAACTTTTTCAATTGTTAAATTCGATATCTTAATATAAAGGATGTAAAAACGTTGCAAAATTCACAATGTTCAAATGTCTAAATTCCGAGTATTTTCGACTGACATTGATCATTGTCAGGTGTTTAATCATACAGAAAAACAAGACATCAATCAGCTACTTGTTGTCTATATTAAAATCCTAAGTAAAAAAAATAAGTTGTCTAAAAAAAGTACTACATATTGTAGAAGTTATGCGTATTAGAGAAAACACGAACGTTTGTCAGTACGACTTGAAAGCAGGTGTTTTAAAATCCTTTTAACACTTGAAACAAAAATGATATCAATTATATATTATCATTATCATCTTTTTCTCGATCCACTGCAGGAAAGAGGTCTTCTACAAGGTTAGCAACAGTAATGGACCTTACCCTTCCACTGTAGCCCAAAAAACATATTGGCAGATTCTTGAAGCAATACTATAACAAGCTTAGTGTGATGGTTATCCGCTTGTTTGTTTGTTTTTTATAGCATAAAAACGTGTCTATTTCAAACTATTCAGTTTAGCCTAATAGTTCTTATTCAATCAATTCAACTTAGTATAAGTAAAGTTTTCGTCAAAACAATTCTATTTCAAACAATTCAGTTCAGCGTAAGTACAGTTTCAATGTCAAAAACAGGTCTAGTTCAACCAATTCAGCTTAGCATAAGTACGTAGTTTAGATTTTAAAACATTTCTATTTCAAGCAATTCAGTTTAGCATCAGTCTAGTTTAAACACTCCTATTTTACCAGGGAGCGATGGCAATGAACGAGTACTCCACCTTCCCCAATGCTCCAGCATTACTGTAGCCTCTGTATCAGATTGTTTAGTGTCATATCAGTCAGTGTATTCTACAGCCCTAGCCGACTGGGCAAGTAATGGTTATAGTTTTAAGAAAACTGATTCGGTGCCTGTGTTCAAATCCTGGACGACCTCCCAGTTGGCTGGAGATATAGAATACGTCGACTGCATCTCAACAGAAAGTTACCCCCTACAACGAGTGTCTTGGGAATGCATTAAACTGTATTTGATAGTGAGGCTCTAGACTTGGAAGTTTCGGGTAAGTGGAGTACCCCTTCATTGTCATTACTCCCAGGTCAACTCACGACTCAGTGTGGTATTATCAGTTATGGTCTCATCAATGGATCAAATAGATTTGTTTAATCATTTACTGTACATGAAAACATTTAACTATATGCAAACAAATGATTAATATTAAATTGAATTATTAGTATTCGATAACAATGCCTGAAACCCTTTTATAATGCGAACACGAATGAGCTGCAGCTCGTTTAAAAAATGTTACACAGAAGCTATTGGCTTACAAATTATATATATATATATATATATATATATATACACACACACACACACATATATATATATATATGTGTGTGTGTGTGTGTGTGTTATTGGCTTACAAATTATATATATATATATATATATATGTGTGTGTGTGTGTGTGTGTGTGTGTTATTGGCTTACAAATTATATATATATATGTGTGTGTGTGTGTGTGTGTGTTATTGGCTTACAAATTATATATATATATATGTGTGTGTGTGTGTTATTGACTTACAAATTTTATATACATATATATATATATATATATGTGTATGTGTGTGTGTGTGTGTGTGTGTGTGTGTGTGTTATTGGCTTACAAATTATATATATATATGTGTGTGTGTGTGTGTATTATTGGCTTACAAATTATATATATATATATGTGTGTGTGTGTGTGTGTTATTGGCTTTAAAATTATGTATATATATATGTGTGTATGTGTGTGTGTGTGTGTGTGTGTTATTGGCTTACAAATTATATATATATGTGTGTGTGTGTGTGTGTGTATGTTATTGGCTTACAAATTTCATATATATATATATATGTGTGTGTGTATGTGTGTGAGTGTGTGTGTAAACAGGATTTGACAACGTCTTCGGCATAGAATAACCTAAGCGTTGACTTGCCGTAAAATCCAACCAACCAACTAGGATTTGGCATTATATAACCCACGAGGGTTGACATGCCAGAAAACATAGGCAAACCAAGGAAAAAATACTGGACAAAGCTGACTGCGTTTCTCTTAGCGCCAATACCCTTAGGAAAAGTACGAATCCATATTTCCTCGTCTAGCTATGGATAAATAGTAGGGCAGTCTGGACTTTCTAGTCTTAGTACGGCAACTAGTCTCAAAGAAGTATAATTCCGTTAAAAAGTGACATTGTATCGCATACTTCTTGAGGCAGGTGAGGTTCTGTATATACATTCACATTTAAAGGTAGAACAGCCCATAATCACGAAAATATCTTACAATTTCTTTGGCGATGTTTTAAAATTCCCTTAACACTTGAAATAGAAACGGCGTCACTAACACAGGATAGAATATATAGTTAATTTTTTATTTTTTGTTTTTTGTTTAAATTCAAGAAACGTTATTCTTAGCAATATTAACATAATTTTTATTTTATTTCTTAAATTTAGATGAAGACCTGCACACCAGTAAATTAACGAACCTATTCCAATAAATTTACAAAGAAAGATTTTTGCGTGAAACACAGAATTGTGCGAGTTGATCACCCTTAATACTCAACAGGACCAACTCCGTTAGGTTTGCTTTTTCCCTCAACTGAAGATTCCTCTGAACGGAAAGATTTTAGGACATGGAGGACATTTAAAAAATACAACGACGCAGTTTCTCAAAATATGTATTTTTAAAAAGCGTTCTTGAGTTACTTTGATCATTAGAAAACTCACTGCAACAAGTGTGTTGAATAACAGGAAAATTGATTTAAAGAAAATTAACATTTCATCTATTGTCCATTACTGTTTTGATAAATAAAACCCCAGTCTCGATACTTTTTAAACACAACGCGTACTTTGTAGAAATATAACGTTTAATTCAATGTTCATTTCTGTCTTAGCGAATACAACTTCATTCTGGATACTTCTTGAAGCCTTTTGCACATATTTCCGAGAAAATTAACGTTTCTTTCATTATTCATTTCTTTCTTGATAAATACAGCCTCTGTCTGGATAATTTTAAAGCTTTTTACACGTTTTGTCTTGAGTAAATTGTGATACGTACTTAGTGTGTCACAGTTTTACTCTTCGGTCAGTGTACGAATTTTGATAAGAGGATATGGTTTGATATTCAGTCTAATGACCGCCAAAAAGGGCTTTTGAACGAGTATGTTGAAAAATAAAATGTAGTTAACTAAATTTCCAGATGTAATTCTTTAAAGAAATCGATGTTTCTTGGAGTGAATCAACTTTTTGCGCGTGTTTTTGGCGTTTCTATTGAATAACAAACTCACTGCCAATGGCTAGCGATTTTCTTTCCTTAATCATATCACCATAACTGGTGCTTCGTTAGAGAAACCAAGCTAAAGGGGAACAATTACCGTTTCACAACGTGGTTACCTTCGCTCTGCACAATTTTTTCATGCATGACAGTCCCAAAGAACGACTTTTGTCAATGTCCATTGATTGTCAAATACAATTATTGTTACTCCATGCAAACCAACACCTGAGTTGTTGTTTGGCGCTCAAGGAATGAATATAATAAGCTAAGTCTTTTTTATAATTATTTGTAGTATTTAATAGAGTTAAGCGATGTATTTATTGCTGAAAGTGACTGAATGGATTATCAAATTAAAAATGAGTTTCACGAGGAAACCTTAAATAATAATAATAATATATGCACAATGGAGAATATTTTTGCCGTCCCTGAATAAAAAAAAAATGAAAGAAAGCGAAGAGAGATAAGTACCTAGACTTAGCTTGAGAATTTTAAAAAAACTATGGAACATGAAGATGATAGTGATACCAATAACAATTGGTGCACTCGGAACAATCCCAAAAGGTTTCATAAAGGAACTGGAAGACTTAGAAATCAGAGGACAAGTGGATATGATTAAGACTACAACATTTTTCGGATCTGCCAGAAAACTGAGAAGAGTTCGCGAAAATAATATAAAGGTGAGAGTAATACCAATAGTAGTTTGAAGACTTGATATAATCCCACAGTGGAAGTGCCCGTGGTGTAATGCTTATCGTCGTAGGAAATGGACACGGCGACACGAGTTCAAATCCTGGACGAGACTAATTGTATTTCACATTGCTCTAATACCCTTGGGAAAGGTATGAATCCAATTATTCTCCCTCCAGCTATGGGTAAAATAGTAGGGTAGACTGGTTTCTTCACCCTTGGCGAGGCAACTAGTCTAGGAGAAGGAAAACTCTGACTTCAAACCTGTTAAACTCCGCTTAAAAAATTGACCTTATGTCATATCCTGCCCGAGCGGAGGGGTTGGTAAATATGGATATAATCCCAAAGAACCTGCTAAAGAGATTAAGGGAACTGGTGGTGAGAGGAAGAATCAAGACCATCTAGACCACAGCACTATTAAGATTTGCTAGAATACTAAGAAGAGTCTTGGAGATCTGAGGAAACTTGTTTCTCATTGGTGTGAAAAACTCGCAGAGACTAATAATAATGATGATAAAACAAAACATTTTGAAATAACGAAAAATAATTCCATCAACAGGTTGGTGGTGAGTACACGAAGACAAAACTGCAAAAGGAAGCATAGGAAACAAAACAATCTTGGAGTAAAATTTGGAAACGGAAAGAATATAACAGAAATGCTGAATAGATAAATAACATTTTTAAAAAGCTCGAAGAACGCGAAGGCCCAGAGGTGAATATGCACCTAGACTCGCTAAGAGCAACACTCAAGAAAATACCATGACGGCCTACATGGATTCTGGTTCTAGAAATTCACAGCCATCCACGACAGACTGGCCTTGCGACTGAGTAAATGCTTACCAGAAGGAAGTATGCCCAAATGGATGACGAAAGAGAAAACTAACCAGATCCAAAAAGACCCCCAATAAAAGGATCATCCCAAGAAACAATAGACCGATAACGCGTTGGCCTGTGATGGGGAAAACCCTGACTGCACTGATAAAAGAAGAAATCTCTTATTCGTTTGAATGCCACGAACTATTTCCGGAAGAACAAAAAGGATGCAGTCGGGGAACAAGAGAAACAAATTACCTATTATAAATAGACCAGCACAACCTCAAAGAAGCCAAAACGAGGCGAAATTAGATTAACTACAAGAAGGCATACCATATGGTCCCGCAAACTTTGATAATGGAGTGCTGAAAATGTAGAAAACATCATAAACCATAAATTTCATCATTAGGCCATAAAAAATGGTTGGATGGAATTGATAGCAGTAGATCAAACCCTAACAGAGGTAAAAATCCAAGTAGTTATTTTCTAAAGGTATCTTCCAATTTCGCCCCTGCTATTTGTTATAGCAATGATGTCACACAATTACACACCTACGAAATATACTGAGAACCACAAATTTTAAAAATCACAAGAAAAGATTAATACCCTTATGTATGTGGATGCCATAAACGTATTTGCAAAAAAATAAAAACAAACGAGAAACCTTGATAAGTACAATATATATATATATATATATATATATATATATATATATATATATATATATATTTAGGCAGCATTTCTTCGTTAATGCAAATTTCATTAAACATAATAGACATTTTATGCCTACATATTTTCTTCTGGCACTATTTACAGAATTACATTTAAAAGCAAACGCCATAATCTCCAACAGCAAAGACGTCCTTACACAGTAGTAATTTGCTAAAACAAAAGTTACATCACTTTTGTAATAGATTCTCCCCTGATTATGGCCGAAAGTCGGGCAGAAAGTACTAGGGATACATACAACTATGGACAATACCTAAATCAATTCCCCCCGAATACGATAAAAATAATACGGGAATTCGAACGGATCCAGAAGAAAATATGTAGGCATAAAATGTCTATTATGTTTAATGAAATTTGCATATATATATATATATATATATATACCAATACCTCCGCACGAGCAGGATGCCACACAATGTCGATTTTTTAGTGTAGTTTAACAAGTTTGAATTCAGAGTTTTCCTTCTCTTAGACTGTTTGCCCAACCAAAGTTAAAGAACCCAGCCTGCTCATTGTTGGATGAAGAATAGTTGGATTCTTACCTTTCCTAAGGATATTAGGGCTATATGAAATGTAAACAGCCTCTTTTAGGAATTGAACTCAGGTCGCTACCTCCATTTCTTATGACGGAACAATTAAACCACGAACGCCTCCATACAAACAGAAAGAATGTAGATCTAGGATATTGAAATTTGATTTTGAACAATCTATCACGCTTGTAATGAAAAGTAGGAAAAGAGAAACAGTGGAAGAAATAGAACTACCAAATCTACAAAACATCAGAACGTTTGGAAAGAAAGAACGAAAATTACAAATACTTGGGAATATTGGAATGTTTGGTTTAGTTGGATTTTATGGCATATCAACCATCGTAGATTATTTAATACCAAATCCTTTTTATACATATATATCAATTATATGATTTCTAAACACATTTTGTAGATAAGATTTTTAAACAAGCCTGGGGTCATTTTTTTTGGCACACAGTTAAATGGTTTCACTTAATTTCAAACAATTCAGTTTAGCATAAGTATACAGTTTTTTTGTTTATACACTGTTAGTCATTTGTTAAAATACAGTTTTTGGTTTATTCACATTTAGATGCAAAAACAGTTCTATTTCAAACAATTCAATTGAGCATAAATGTTTTAAAGAGGTATAAAAGACGTCATGTTTCTTAAGTACGTCGGTACTGAAAGATCTCAGTCAGTTGTAAGACCAACTTTGGACGTAACATGCACAGCGCAAGACTTATAATATTTGTCGGACTGTACTACTGAAGTTGTACAGTTCGAGAAATTCTTAACTCTATTTCTCTGTGTTTCTCTTCCTTGCCATGATGCAACAATAAGTACAGTTTAAAGGTCAACAATTCAGATTTTGGTTTGATTTAGTTTTATAGCATATCAACGATTGCCACATCTATTTTAAACATATAAACAGTTCTATTTCAAAAAATTCAGTTTAGCATAAGCACAGTTTTTTGTTTCGACAGTTAAATGTAAAAACAGTTCTATTACTGACAATTCAGTTTAGCATAAGTACGCAGTTCAAATATCAAAACAATTCTGTTTCAAGCAATTCGATTTAGCATAAGTATAGTTTAAATGTCAAACACTTCCATTTGATCCTCAGATGGGACCCTATCTGGTGCTACCACTCCGAGCCTAAATTAACCTGGGAGCGATGGCAATAAAGAGGTACTCTGCATTCCCTAAAGCTTCGGCATTACTGGAGCCTCATAATCAGATTGTTTAGTGTCATAACCAGGACACTCGCTTGTGGTAGAATAAACTGACTGTACCCCTCTGCAGTGGTACAGTCAGTTTATTCTGCAGCCCCAACAGACTGAGCTAAATATATTTGAATGAATAAAGATGAAAGAAAAAGAACGAGAAAGCTTCTCGAAACCAAACTTCACAACAGAAATGTCATCAAAGTGATAATCACCTGGGCAGTCTCCCTTGTAAGATACGTGGGACCATTTCTAAAATGGACACGGAAGGAACTCAGTCAAATAGATCAAAGGGTAATAAAACCGATGACGATGAACAAGGATTTACATCTGAAATATCACAGAGAAAGACTGTAAGTGTCAAGAAAAGTAGGAAGGAGAAGAATCGCTCGCATTGGGGATTTGCGTAGATGCATCAAGACAAAGACTATATTAGGAAAAGCAAAAGAAGATTAATGATAGAAGCCAATTGCTGCAGTGACAACGTAAGTACACATAGAAAGCCAACAAAAAGTAAGAAGCAGAAATGGAAGAAAAAAAGTATAGATATTTGAAGCGACAAACTGGCGGGATTGTACGCATGGAAACTTGGACAAAATTCCAGAGAGAAATGAAGGCTCTTCTAATTGTAACATAAAACAAAAGAACTTGTCATGTTAACTAATGAATCAATAATACGCAACAGAATAGCAAGCAAAGATTATGCAGAGAAAGAGATGAAAAGATTAATCACAAACAAGGCAAATGCAACAAACTCACACTAAAGAAGTACAATAGTATGCACGAATGGACAGAAAAGATGATCCACAGACGACCAGACCTTTATAATAATCATCAACAACAACAAAAGAAAATTTTAAAAATTGATGACTTTACTTCCGAGTAAAATTGAAAGAAAGTGAAAAGAACAATAAATACGTCGATCTTGCTAGGAAATTGAAGAAACTGTTGAACATGAAAATGACGTTTATACCAATTGTAATTGGTGTTCTTGGTACAGTCACCAACGGATTAATAAAGGGACTGGAAGACTTGGAAATAAGAGAACGAATGAAGATCATCCAAATGACTGCATTATGGAGATCGGACAGAATACTGAGAAGAGTCCTGGGGACATGAGGAGACTTGCTGTCACTCAGACTCCAGTGAAAGACCACCAGCCAACGCTGATGTGAAAAACTATCAAGAAGTAATAATGATAACAATAATAATAAGTGGATGCTGCAAATTAGCACAGAAAGAGTATAAGACTAGACACGACTGGGTGGGCAAGGTGATCCACTGGGAACTAAGTACCTGGAACTCGCTAAGGAATTGAAAAATTGTGGAAAATGAAAACGACGGTTGTACCAATTGTAATTGGTGCTCTTGGTAGAGTCACCAAAATATTGTTAAAAGGACTGGAGGACTTGGAAATAAGAGGTCGAGTGGAGACAATCCAAATTACAGTATTGCTGAGATCGGCCAGAATACTGAGAAGAGTCCTGAAGACTTAAGGACACTTGTTGTAATTCAGACTCCAGTAAATGACACTGATGTGAAAAACTCTCAAAGAGTAAAAATAATATCCACTATTTTTTAAAGTGACTATTCCTATTAAAAGCACTTGTTTTCACACAGTTATATTGTTAAGATAGGCGAGAATACTAGAGATTCTAGGAGAGTCTAGAAAAGACAACCAGATTAAACTGGTGTGGAAAATGCGCAAGTAGTGAAATATGTGCTAGAAATGAAAATTTGAAAATGGTTCTCACACAAACCAGAATCTGTCATAGAGAATGAGATGTAAAATTCTCTGGGATTTTGAGATACAAACAGATCACCTAATCTCAGCCAGACGACCAGACCTAGTTATATTTAACAAAAAAAGTTGATTCCTACTGTAGATCTTACCGTCCAATCAAAATGAAAAGAGAGAAAAGTGCTTGGACGTTGCAAGGGAACTAAGAAAGCTGTGGAACATGAAGATGACGATGCTCTCTATTGTAATTAGCGCGCTTAGAATAGTCCTCAGAGGCATAGAAAGGGTGCTGAAGGATTTACCGAGACTATCCAAACTACAAAATTGTTGGGATTGTTCAGCATATGAGAAGACTCCTGGAGACCTGAGAAGACTTGCAATCACTCAGACTCCAATGAAAAACTATCAGCTAACGCTGGTGTAAAATATTTACAAATAATAATAATAATGATAATAATATGTTCTTGAAAAAGAAATGTATAAAAATTCTCTCGGACTCTTTGATACTAACGGACCATCCAATCAAGGCCAGTAGACCCGAGCAAGGGTTGATTTATCAGAAAAGAACTTGCCATCTAATAGATTTTTCCTGCAAGTGGACTGCAGACTGAGATTTCCAAAGACCTAAAGAGTCTTGCTATCACTTAGACCCAATAATTAAAACAGAAAAACTCGCCAAGAGTAAAATAAAAATGATAAAAATAATAATGAAGGTGAAGGTGATACCAATTGTAATTGGTTCTCTTGAAACGATCCCCAAAGGCTTAGAAAGGGGTTTGCAATGTTGGAAATCGGAGGACGAGCCGAGACCATCGAAACTACAAGCATTGTTAAGATCGATCAAAATACTGAGAAGGATCCTGAAGACTTGAGAGCACGTGCAGCCACTCAGAATCCTGTCAAAGACCATCAGCTAAAGCTGGTGTGAAAATCTTGTTTGGCGTAAAATAATAATAATAAATATCCACTAATTTTTAAAGTTAAAATTCCTTTAAAAAAGCATTTGTTGCCACACAGTGATATGTTTCAAGTCTTCCTATCTGACACCAATAATCTAAAAGAAGTTATATGGTTTTCAAGTCACTAAAAATAAAAATACTTAGTAAACCATTATAACTTTAAATGGTTTCAAGTATTCCAATCTAACATTAATAATTCTCGTTGATAATAATCATTAATTTGTACACAGTTATAGTTCCACGTATTCCTATCTAATACAAATAATTTTCAAACATATCTATTCGATCCATGTACCTTCACCTTAGGTCAGTATAAGGGGTACACAACACATCCCACAGCTCTAAATCTAGAGCAAATTAGTGTCAGACCCAGGAAAACTCAATATCAAGTCTTAATCTAATTCGAAGAGCTAAAAAGCTTAATTGGGTTAGGCTTAGATAGATAGATAGATAGATAGATAGATTACTGATCTTTAGTTAGCGTTTTTTCTAGATTGGTAGAAACTGATTTGTGTATGATTAGACTTAGATAGATAGATAGATAGATAGATACTGACTTACACATGAACAGACTTCGATATAAAGGCACATACTAACTTATAAATAAAACAACTTAGATAGATAACTAGATAGACAGATATGTGAACGGAGATAGATAGATAGATAGATAGGATTCGTTACTAATATTTGGCTTGCGTTTTATTTCCTTTTTCTTTTCTTTTTTTTTTGTCATAGCTGTTTTTGTTTTTGGTTGTCTGTTTGTTTTGTTTTCTTTCTTTTTTTTCTTTTCTTATTTTTCTTTTCTTTTTCATTATAGCTTCTTTAGTGGAATCCCTTCTGTTTGTGATAGTAATAAGAGCAAGTTAAGAATAAATCGCTTTCGACGGGATTAGAATTCACGCCGAACGATTTCTGAAGGATGTTCTGAACTAGAATGGGGCCAACTTTTCACATTCTATCAATCAATTCTTCCATCCAAATGTTCAGAGGTGATAGACATATTTTGACCTCTCATCAATCATTATAAGGATATTTATGTAAATGTAGTGAGCATTTCAATGGTAATTACTGAAAAAAAAAATAAGGTGAGCATCAAACAGCCTAATCTGTTTCCTTGTTACTAAAAGCAGCAGAGAATTCTTTAAATTTTTATCAGTCAATAATCCTATTTATCTTGTTGACAACGTTAACCAACGCAAATTTTTCGATGTTAACAATCTATGCTTTTCCCGAGAGCATTAGCACGAAGTGAATCGCTAACTGCCACGCGTAGGATTTGAACTTAGCTTATTAAGTCCATTTTCAATGACGAAAACCATTATGCCACGATCACCTCCAGTGATACGTGTCTCTCATCGATTTAGAAAAAACACGATTTTATATTAATCGATTATAAAGATAACGGATCCGCAAATCAGGAGAAACAGCAATATGTATATGTGAAAACTAACAGTCAATTCAGGTTCCTGCCAGATTATCGAAGTTAAGCACCGATGAACCTGTTACGAAGTTATATGGGTGACCGTCTAGTAACAACAAGTAAGCTGTAACCAATGTTCTACACAAAGTTTAGTAAATAATAAAAGAATGTGTAATAAGTTGTTTGGATCAGCAAATGAGACTCCTCTAGATTCCTGGGCAGGGGTACTCAATTCATTCTTTCTCAGTAATAGCGCAACAATTTCAATAGCAAATAGAATTTATGGGGTAAAATACAGTTTTTCCTTTTTTCCAGGGTGTTCATATATAAGCCTAAAAGCCTTGTCTGACCTATTATCTACCACTAGTTAAAGGGAGAGGGAAAACCATACCTTCCCAAGGGCATTAGCACAAAGTAAAATATAGGCTGCCTCGTCTAGGATTTGAACTTGGTTCGCCCAACCTATGCTCTACTTCGATAACCATTATGCTACATGCACCTCCACTGACATGTGGTCCTCATTTATTTATAAAAACACGATTTGATTTGATTCAGTTATAATCACAATGATCTTTTACAAAGCAGAGGAACGACTTTTACACATTTATTTAATGTAACTGATTGTGTAATATTGTGATGTGTTCGTGTCTGTAACTGGAATCATAGTCATTAGTTTATTGGCATCGTCAGCAAATTATTTGAGATAGTCGTAAATGAACAAAAATTGAAGAAATGTGTTGTTCATAAAGCAGATTGATCAGTGATGGCCAACCTCTTTGTATTCTTTCTGTCGATTAATGCACACAGGAATTTAAATGAGCGATACAATTCTTGTACTCACATTAATTCTAATAAAAACATTTATGTTGATATATCTAGTCTCGTTAGCAATATCTCATCTACCGTGGAATACTTGATAAATAGAATTGCTAATCTTAAAAAGGAATATTTGAAACCATTTAACTGTGCAAACAAGTGATTGATTTTAGATAGAATTATTAGCGTTAACAATACGTGAAACCATTTAACTGTGTGCAAAAAAATTAGCTCCTACTCGTTTAAAAATAAAGTTGCTAATAAACTATCCCCTTCCATATCATATATATATATATATATAGAGAGAGAGAGAGAGAGCGTGTCTCAAAATAAGCCATTAATATGATAATTCATATTGTATCAAGTCATCTTTCATCTGAGTTTTAAAAAGCAATCATATCACTTCAGAAAAGTCTAACCAGATGACAAAGGAAGAAATTGATTATCTTTATTCAACAGTCCACGAGAAAAACCTAGTTCTTCAGAACGTCTTCGGGGGGATTTTTTCAGACTCCTTCTGACAGAATCTTTCACTGCATCTACATTGTCATGACATCTTGCAGTCAACTTTCTGTCAGATCTTGAATTTTCTGCCTTCTTGTTGAAGTTGTTTACTGACCCTGTGGCTAGAAATTTGTGTACCCAACGATAAATTAGGCTTTTCTGGGGATGATTGTTCAAGTTAAACTTCCTGCGAATTTCTCTTGCACAGTTTTGAATGATTTTGTCTCCCAATACGTTGTGACGCCAAATATTTTTCCTCTCTTGTCCAAGGCATTGTGATCGCGAATTAATAGTATCATCATCCTCATATCATGCTGCTCGCACGGATTTCCCAAACTTTCTCTCGCCATCCGTCCCTATCATCCATCGCTTCGGGAAAATCTTCTAGACCACATTCTGTATCCGTTCAGAGTTACTGTAGATAAATTCTACCTGGTTGTCCTTCACTTGCGCATCCATGTGAAGGGGTCCATAGGAGAACATCGCTTATGAGTTTGCCCTTGCTGGTCCAGCAAGCCTTGTTCGTCTAGTTTGGATGGTCTTCAAAATGGTTGGTAGGTATCCGTACAGCAGCTGTTTTGTGGAATTTTGCTTCCAGGATTTGTTTAATATAGCTCAAAGCATCCTTGTGCAATTGCTGTCAAGCTTTTTCTCTATACACTTAGTCAGCGTCCAAGTGGTGCATCCATACAGTTGTATGAACACAACTGCTGCTTGGAAAATATTACGTTTTATTTTATTGGATAGGTCTGACTTCCATGTGACTGATAGCCAATCAATAGTTGTTGATGCTTTCGCTAGTAACCTATTGATGTAATTATAGATGTACGAGGATCGTTAAATAAGTTTCCAGACTTTTTTCGTATGGGCACTTTCATTGATAGTACACTCATGAAACTCTATCCCCTTCGCTGCAAGCCACTTGTTGTACCGTTCCAACAACTTTTGGCAGGTCCCATGGAAGTCCTCTTGTGTGAACGTGTCAATGACCTTCGTCACAGCCTCTTTCATCTCCTCAATTGTCTCATAACGACAGCCTCTGAGTCACAGGGAGCAAGGTCTGGACAATAGGGAGGCCGAGGAACTGTCTTGATGCCCATCTCGGTCAAATAGTCTGTGACAAGGATGGAGTTGTGAACTGGTGCATTGTCCTGGTGGAAATGCCACAGACCCGATTTGAAGAGTGCTGGCCTCTTCCCTAGGAATATCTTCCTGAACTCCCTTAAAACCTCAACATAGTAACCCTAACCCTAACCCATTGGCCAATCAACTCTGGTGTATTGACATCCATACTCCTCCCATACCTCTCATCATCCCTCACAGACTCTGTGCCTTCCTTGAATCTCTTATGCCACTCAAAAACTGATGCTCGATTCATGAAAGATGGTCGGAAAGCAGTCTGAAGCATTCCATACGTTTCTGTGACATTTTTTCCAAGTTTAAAACAGAATTTTATTGCAGTTTGCATTTTTGAAATTCACCAGCTGTGACAATCAGGCTTTAGTAAGGTGTATTCCAATTCCTGCTGTAGCTGTTGATTTGAATCTGAAATCATAAAAATTGGTCAGCAATCTCATAACATGTATAGCAATAACATACTGAATGTTCAAGAGTCTTCGACAATTTTAAATGCCGGGACAAAAAAGTCTGGAAACTTATGGAAGGCACCACGTAGATGAACTTGTCTACTAATTTCAGAGAACCACCATTTAGTGTGGATATATCGCCTCTTCGATTAAAACACATGTACTCCGTTTTGTCTGCGTTCACATGGAGGCCTATACCACCTGCTTCCTGTTCCAGACTATGCAGCAGTGATTCAGCCTGGGCGGGTGTATTTATTTGAAGCACTTTGTCATCAGCTTAGTTCGTCAGATATAATTCCGACCAACTTTTCTTATTTCTGGAAAACGTTCAGGGTGGAAGAATTTGCCAGAAATCAGAAATGACAGAGGTATTTGAGAATGAATGGAACTCATCATATTAAGTTTTCAAAAATGTATTTTTTTTTCAAAACTAAAAATATATTTTTGGTTATGCCTGGTGGTCTAGTGGGTTGAGTGTTCGCAAATGGTCCGACAGACATGGGTTCAATCCCAGGTCGCGTCATACCAAAGACTTTAAAAATTGTACTTGATACATACTTGCTTAACACTCAGCAATATAAGGTACGTATCAAGAATAACGTGGAACAATCCTGGGAAAGGAGTAGCACCCTACCCTACAATTCGGTGTAGTAGCTATCGAAAAGGGAGCCTTCTGGTCGCCCTCGACTACGGTCGCCAATAACAACAATACCTGGCTTGGATATTTATTAGTTTATGTCAAGTTGAACACAAAGTCAGCAAATAATAAACAAATTCTTTATCAATAGCTTTTGATTTGTTCGTTTGTTTGTTTTGGGGGGTTTATGGCATATCAACCCCTGTTGGTTATTTAATACCAAATCCAGTTTTATACATATAATCAGTTCTATTTCAAACAATTCAGTTTAATATAAGTACACAGTTTAATTGTCAAAACATTTCTATTTCAAGCTATTCAGTTTAGTCAAACAGTTCTATTTCAAACAATTCAGTTTAACGTAAGTACAGTTTCAATGTCAAAAACAATTCTATTTCAAATAATTCAGTTTAGCATACAAAAACAGTTCCATTTCAAACAAGTCAGTTTCGCTTAAGTACGCAGTTTAAATGTTAAAGCAGTTATATTTCAAGCAAGTTTAAGTATGCAGTTTAGTTTTATTTGACACATAGATAGGACCCTATCAGGTGCTACCACGCCAGGTAGTAGTACTACGCATGCCCCAAAACTCCTGCATAACTGGAAGATCGCCATCCGATTGTTTAGTGTCATAATTAGGACACTCGTTAGAGTCTTACCCCTGCAGAGTCAGTGTATTCTACAGTCTTAACCGACTGGGCTAAATATCTTTTGAAATTATTATTAGAACAAGATTTCTACAACACAAGATTAAAATTTCACCCCTTTCACTCTTCTGAGACAAAAGCCTAAAATGTCGGAAACATCAGAGAGTGAAAGAAGCTCATCAATGAGAGTATTTTTATTACATTCCTTTGAATTTTCAAGTCATCAAGCCGCTATGTTGAACAATTACTCATAATAGAGTCTTTTACGGCAATGGAAGGTTTACTTGGTCTTACCGATTTCCTGTCCGCATAATAAGCGGCATGTTTCACTGTTACATGATACCAATAATAAGGAACGATCTCTAATTTGATTCAACCCGCTAAATTACCTTACCACACCGACACATTAGTAATTACCTACGGTTGGAGGGGAAAAAAAGTTGGAGATATGTTTTTTCTATGAGTGTTAATACGAAATGAAGAACAAACAATTGTATCCAAGGTTTTAACTTGCGTTTACCTGTTGAAAATGATTGTGAAATTTATTTTAGCTTATTTTATTCTTTTATATATGTCAGTGAAGCTCAGAATATGGCGATTGCATCCTCTGCAGAGGGGTAAGCCCGCACAGCCATAAAAAGGATTGTTCTAGATATGACACTAGATTGTATCTGGTGATGAAGTTCGAGTTCTGAAGATATGGATTGTGTGGAGTACCTTTTCTTCACCATTACTCCCAGTTCCACTGTGAACCGAAGTGGCAGTACCTTTTTGGGTCTTATCTATGGAACAAATAGTTCTGTTTAAAAATTATTAGTATTGGATAGGGATACTTAATATCATACGAAAATGTGCAAACAAATGAATATTATAAAAGAGAATTATTAATGTTTGGTGGAAATACTTCAAAACATTTAACTATGTAGATTATTTGCATTAAGTTATTTGACTGGTTTCATTTCTTTCTTTAATGGCATATCTACTTTCGTGGGTTATTTGATGTAAGAGTCCTCCTTTCAGAAGAACAATAGTAGTTCTATTTAACCTATAACGGGAGGGATACGGGAGTTGATGCCTTTTCCAAGAGTATTAGCCTGTATGTGAACGTAATAGCATGACTGTAGTTCGAACTTGCTTATTTCGATGCCAGAAGTTGTTTAAAGCAATAAATGTTGACTTAGGATTATTATGATTTCACTTTCTGCAAGTATTTCACACCAACTGGTTATTTATTTCGATGCTAGAAGTTGTTTAAAGCAATAAATGTTGACTTGGGATTATTATGATTTCACTCTCTGTGAGTATTTCACACCAACTGGTTATTTATTTCGAAGCCGGAAGTTGTTGAAAGCAATAAATGTTGACTTGGGATTATTATGATTTCACTCTCTGTGAGTATTTCACACCAACTGGTTATTTATTTCGAAGCCGGAAGTTGTTTAAAGCAATAAATGTTGACTTGGGATTATTATGATTTCACTCTCTGTGAGTATTTATTTCGAAGCTGGAAGTTGTTTAAAGCAATAAATGTTGACTTAGGATTTTTATGATTTCACTCTCTGTGAGTATTTATTTCGAAGCCGGAAGTTGTTGAAAGCAATAAATGTTGACTTGGGATTATTATGATTTCACTCTCTGTGAGTATTTCACACCAACTGGTTATTTATTTCGAAGCCGGAAGTTGTTTAAAGCAATAAATGTTGACTTGGGATTATTATGATTTCACTCTCTGTGAGTATTTCACACCAACTGGTTATTTATTTCGATACTGGAAGTTGTTTAAAGCAATAAATGTTGACTTAGGATTATCATGATTTTGTAGAGAAGAGGAAAATCTCGTATTTTGTTTTGGCACGCAATTTAATTCAACACTGAATTTCACCCAATCAGGATGACTTATCCTATTCAGCCCGGACCTTCATTTCCGGTTATCAAAACGGGTTAGCGGCCAAACCCAGTCTCTTCGGCTTGAGACGGCGACCAGAACAGACGTGCCTCTGGTCGTCCCTGCTTAGCGATGCTTTTTAGCTAGACAAGTCACCCAGTGTGGACATCTCACTGTGGCTTTAACACTAGCAGTAGCAACATGGACACTCAACGAGGGAACCATCTAATTTATGGATTTCTTACAAGGAATCCCAGTTGAACATAAATTAGAAACATACAACATGCCTCGGACAGGCCCAACTTTGTGTCACCCCAAAAATTGGCTATGTCGATCCGAGCGTAACTCCGCTCTCGACACACTAGCTATCATTTCACCTCTGGCCCACATTAATGGAGATAATGCATACTCTCCTCCAAAAACCAGATACAAAACTACATGATGACTTTAAACACACCCCTCACACGTCCAACAACACGCTGTCATCTCAACATCCCGCTAAGCCATTTCGACTCCAACACTAACAAGCCTAAACTCCACGAGTCTTGCAGCACTCTGGCTACAAAAATGGTTTCCTCCCGCTAAACAATAATACTCACTTCAAACATCACTAAAATTTCACTCTCTAGTGTTTTACAGAAGTCTCAGTTGCAGCAAGTCTCCTTAGTTCTGAAAGACTCTTCTTAGTGTTATAGTTTCAACAATGCTATTTACCAACCCCCTCCGCTCGGGCAGGATATGACACAAGGTCAATTTTTAAGCGGAGTTTAACAGGTTTGAATTCAGAGTTTTCCCTCTCCTAGACTAGTTGCCTCATCAAGGCTGAAGAACCCAGTCTGCCCTACTATTTTCCCCTAGCTAAAGGGAGAATTATTGAATTCATACCTTTCCCAAGTGTATTAGTGCTATGTGACAATGCAGTTGTCTGGATGGTCTCTATTCTACCTCTCCTTTCTAATTCTTTTAGAATTCTTTTTAAAAACCTTAGAGACCGTTCCAAGAGTACTAATTACAATTGGTATCACTGTTACTATCATGTTTCACAGGGTTTTAAGTTTTCTACAGAGAATTTGACTATTTTTTGTTTTCTTTTTTTTCACATTGTGGCCCACAACGGAACGCCAAAATCTACTTGATGGCAAGTTCTTTTTTTTCTTGTTTATCAGCTCTAGGGTCAGTTGGGGTTGCAGAATACACCGACTGCATCTCTGCAGCGGGGTAAAACTCCTCCAAGTGTCTTTGTTATGTCACTAAATAATCTGACGGTGAGTCGTCAATAATGCAAGAACTTTAGGGAATGCAGAGTACCCCTTCACTGCCATCGCTTGCAAGTCCACACTAGCCCGGAGTGGTAGCATCTGATAGGTCCTATTTATGGGTCAAATAGAACTGTTTGACATTTAAACTGTGTATTTAGGCTAAACTGAATTGTTTGAAATGGAACTGTTTGATCACTTAACTGTGTGTAAGTAAATGACTGATGTACAATTGTATAGTTAGTTATACATAGCAATTATTGAAAACATTAAACTGTGTGCAAACAAATGATTAATAGTAAATTGGTTGGTTTGTTTCAGATAAAAAAATAACTGAAACCATTTAACTGAGGAGAAAGAATGAGCTCAGGCTCGTTTAAAAATGTTATGTACAAGATGTGTTTAGAAATTATATATTTGATATGTATGTATAAAAATGATTTGGCATTAAATAACCTACAGTGGTTGGTATGCCATAAAACCAAATCAAACGAATTAGCATAAGGCCTAGTCTTCTGGCCGGGATTAGGTGATTTGTTTGTATCTCAAAATCCCAGAGAATTTTTTTCATTTCATTCTCTTGAACGGATTCTTTCCGTTTTGAGAATATACCATTTGATCATCATCATCATCATCATCATCATGTCGTGCCGCTAGCACGGATATCCCTGACCCTCTCTCGCCACTTCTCCCTATCATTCATCGCCTCTGGGAGATCTTCAGGGCTACATCCCGTATCCTCACATAGCTGCCGTATGTATGTTCGAGCAGGTCGTCCTGCTTTTGCTTGGCCATATGCGGGGGTCCACAGGAGTACATCACTTATGAGCTCGTCCTTGCTTCTCCAGCAGTGTCCTGCATGTCTGGTTCGTCTAGCTTGGATAGTTTTCATGATGGGAGGAAAGTTGCCGTATAGTTGGTGCCTTGTGGGGTGTTCAATATTGCTCGCAACATTCTTGAGTAATTGCCGTCTAGCTTCTTCTCCAGCCGTTTAGTTAGCGTCCAAGTAGTGCATCCATATAGCAGTATCGACACGACCGCTGCATGGAAGAAACTGCGTTTCATTTTATCGGTCAGGTTTGATTTCCATATGATCGAAAGCCTATCGATACCAGCATTTGATAGTATTGTCAAATTTTAATCTCTCGCATAATTCCAAGTGGATCACCTTCTAAACCCAAGTGCCAAGTCTTGTACTTTTTTTGCACTACTCTGCTGCGTCCATTTATTATGTGATCAACTGTTTCATGTCTGTCGTCTCATAACTTAAACTTGCAATTCAGTTGCGTATTATTAATTTTTACTTTAACATAATTGGTCCTTATGGCGTTGTTTTCCGCTGCCATTAGAAGAGATTCATTTTCTCTCTGAAGATCTCCCTTTCATAGAAATTTCCAGGTCTTTTTAAGTACAATATCACCTATTGTTCGCTCGAAATATCTATACATTTTTCTTCACATTTCTGTTGCTTGGTGTTTGTTGTTTTTCTCTTTGTTCTTGTGTAGCCACTGTTGTTATTAGCTACTGTGATTAGTCCTTCTGACCAATTAATAAAGTCCATGAATCCTTGTATTTATGCATCTACGTAATCCAAAATGCAAGCGAATTATCTTCTTCCTTCATTTCATAACACTGATAATCTCCCTATGTGAATGTAAGGCAGGGTTGTGCAAACAGGGGCTCGCGAGCCACATGCGGCTAGGCTGCACTGTTCCGTACGGTCCGCTAGAGCTTCTAGAAAAATAAAAAATATAAACACTTGCACTTGAATCGAGACTTAATTCTTTTGATCTTAAAAGATGCGGCCCTTTGATAATTCATAACCCAGTGATGCTGTTCTTCCACCAAAAAGTCCCCCCCCGCTTCGTCCTTTGCCTGAGTTTCCTCCCTAGTCTATTTTAAGAATTGTTCAAAGTATCTAACAAGGACGACTGGCCAGTTGTTTATCCTTTAGAAGAGATTTCTGCTGTGGATCTTGGTTTTGAGAAGTTTTCTTGTTATGTATTCTTTTCTTATTTTTCCTTTTATCTCTGTTTGTTCAATGATGTCGGCTCCCCAGATTCCCCAGTATTTACAATTTTTCTACTCTACAAACCCAGTCGCGCTTTCTTTTGTAACTCTTTTACACAAACCTACACTTGGTATTCTATCGTATATTATCAATTCTTGCCTTAGTAAAATCGGAACTTATGTTATAATTGTAATTTACTAAGCTTTTTACTTAGATGTAGCACAAGGCCGCATGAATCGAGCACCCGATGAGAATCGAACTCACTCGTGTAGGTTTGCTTGTCTAACATGCTAACCATTACACCACCCGAAGTGCCCAACTTTATGTTATAATTATTATTAATTGCTTAAAACCATACTTCTTACAAATTATTGGCGTTCTGACTTTGATGCTATGGTATCAGTTAGTGTCCCATTTTTGGATCTTGTAGATCTGTTTAGAAATTATTAGTATTAGATAGGAATACTTGAAACTACATAACTCTGTGCAAACAATTGATTTTTTTCCTTCTCTTTTTCACTATCAATTTCTCTCCTTCTATCTCTCCCTCCCTCTCTTTCTCCTTCACACACACACAATCTCTTCCTCCCCTTATATCAATCTCTTTCTTTCTCTTACTTTATCATTTTTTCACCTTCTCTTTCCACTCCCCTTTTCCTCTTGATCAATATCTTTTTCTATCAACCTTTATTTCTTTCGCTGCATCCCGCCTTCTCTTTCTCTCTGTCTAACTCTTTCTCAATTTCTCTTTTTTTCTCTCTCTCTCACTCCTTTTCCTCCTTTCTCCTTTTCAGAGTCCCACTGTCTTTCTCTCCCTTGATCAATCTCTCTCTTTCCTTATCTAACTATCTATCACACATTTTCTCGCCTTTCTCTTTAAAACAATATCGTTTTTCTATCAATCTCTCTATCTCGATGAAGCGCCCCTCCTCTTTCTTTCTATAACAATATATCTCTGTCAATCTCTCTTTCACACGTCTTTTCTTCTTGTCTTACAACCTTTCCCTTTCTCTCCTTATATCGATCTTTCTAAGTCACTTCTTCTATCTCTCCTTTTCTCTTCTCTTTCCCACTCACTTTCTCTTTTGGTCTCTCTGTGATTCTTTTTCTTTCTCTTTTTTTTTAATCATCCAAGCATTTATATATTTATTTTTTTTATTGAAAAGCTAATAATTCGAAAACTGAATTCCGCCCACTAACGATACACTGGCATTCACACCGGAAATAATAGACTTTTGAAAATTTCCAACTAAACCGTTGAATCTCTTGTGATCGTGCAGAAAATGGTTCCTGTATGTTCCAGATGGAAGGGTCGACAAGATGGAGGGAGAAACGTCCTAAGACTCCTATACGGTATTAATCTAAAATCTGCTATTTGGGAAATACTGATTAGTTTTTTTTTTTGTTTTGTTTTGTTTTTGTTTTGTCTTTGTTTTGTTTTTCTTTTTTAATGGTTGGCTTCATTTGATCAGATAAAAATTTAATCGGTTTCGATCGTATTGTCAAGAGAACTGATTTACGTTGTAATTGTGAGTTGGTGAAAATGATTTCCAGACAATATCAGAAAGAAGTCGAAATGATGAATGGCGAAAGAAAGGAAAAATCAAGGATTAACGGTAAAAGAACAGGTAACATGGAACAAAACTCTGCAGACGATAAAATGTAAAGATAGATAAAAGAAAACGAAATGGTGGTTTGAAAGTTAAAAAGTAAAAATAAAAATGAAGGGAGCGATATAAAAAGGAAGAACGTAGTAAATGAAGAAAAAAGATGAGAGGAAAACAAAACGGAAGAAAGAACGAAATTGAAAAAGAAAATCCATTCGAAAAGATAAAGAAAACATAGAGAAATAAACAAAGAAACAAGACTTAGTTAAGAACACATGGACATCAGTCGACTGAAAATCTTTTGAATCACTCGAGTAAAAATAAATATATCTGTTGAATAGAAAGAAAGAAAGAAAGAAAGAAAGAAAGAAGTTGGAAAGATAGTGAAATTGAAACAGATTGAAAGAGCCAGACGAGACTAACGGAATGGAAGAAACTGAATGTTCATATTGAGAGAGGAATAAGAAAAAGCAGGGGAAGAAAGAAAGAAAGAAAGAAAGAAAGATTATAGTTTACCAAATAATCACTTATAAAAAAAACTTGAGTACATTTGATTTTCTCCAAGATGACTATATATATATATATATATATATATATTAAAATGAATAAGTCCACAAACGAATTTTAATTGGGTATTTAGGTTTTCATCATTTCATTTACTTCTAATGTAAACATGTTTCAGATTTTATCTCACTACAAGAATAAGAAAAAACTAAATACCAAATTCAGTATCATTTGTGAACCAAATTTTATTTTCAAATATTTACTTTTCACTCGTTGGATCAACCACAACCTATATATATATATATATATATATATATATTCGATCCCAGTTTGAAGCATCTTGCGTGTCTAGCCACACTGATGAGTTGTGATACAATAAAACAGTCTGTGGATGACACTATATATATATATATATATATATCGTGTCAGGTTACTTGAAGAGTCCTATTGCAATCCAGTACTACTGGCTGTGTAGTTGGCTGAACGGCGATTAAGTTGGCGTCATATTAGGTGAGAAGAATAACCATTCAGTAAGATGAAAAATAAGACCAGTTAAAAGGCAGATATATTCTCTTATCAGAGCAACAGCCATCGAGAACATCTACGCCAAGACGGATACCAAGACGGAGAAATGCTTTAGGAGTGCTGGATCCCAAGCATTTGTTTAAACATTTATCTTGAAGAAAGGCACTCTGACATAAAACCTGTGTACCATATTCGCAATTAACGGTATGTGCGAAATGGACATATAATGTTCATTACTATAGAATATATAAAGAACATAGGAATCTCGGAATTCGAAAACACGTAACGACTTTTTTTTCAGGTATTAACTTTGAGTTAAAGGTTTCGACGTAAGGAGGAGAGACACAATCTTCTATGCTGTCTTATTCATTTGGCCCCCATCTGGTGCGGCCCTCATAGGGCGCACGTTCGCCTCGTGTCTGCGAGCTCCAAAATCGATCCTTCTCGTTTGGCGTCTAGTACCCGACTCTTGCGGCCCCATTAGGGCGCAAGTTCGCCTCGCGTCTGCGAGCTCCAAAAGTTGAACCTCTTCGTTTGGCGTCTAGTACTCGACTCTTATTTTCTTCAAATTCTCACACAAACCTCCCCGTGCTTCCGGTGCTTCCCGCACCCTGTCACCCAGTATCGTCTCGGACTATTATGACATCTGAGTGACACCTCCATCCGCCCGCGCGCACCCGCGTTAACACCTGCTTCAATGTTGCACCCAACCAACCCATGCGCCGAGCCGAAAGGTTCCCAGCCTAACTAAACTCAAAGGCATGAACCGAAATCCCTCGGCTATTTTATTACACCTGGATCTAATGATTTCGGCCGGTTATTCATTTTGGATACAAGTTAGCTATGCTTATAGAAACCGGTTCATTGGCCTAGTGGTAGAGTGTTTGACGATGATCCGGGAGACCTGGGTTTAATCCCAGTTCGCATCATTCCAAAGACTTGAAAAATGGTACTTGATACCTCCTTGCTTAACACTCAGCAATAGAAGGTAAGTATCAAGGGTAAAGCGGAGCAATATAGGGAAAGGAGTAGCGCCCTCACCTACACCTCGGTGTTGTAGCTATTGAAAAAGGGAGCCTTTTGGTCGCCCTCGACTACGGTCACCAACTTTACTTATGTTAATAGAATGGGACTGACTCATAATAAGAAGCTTCAGACATAGACATTGTTTGATATCGTGGGATTGTTAGAACTTATGTCATACCATGACCATTCTCAACTTTGAAGTTGCTCCCATCACACACACACACACACACACACACACATATATATATATATATATATATATATATATATATATATATATTAAGAATTATAAAAAATATAGCTGGTAATAACTCCCAACTCTGAATTTTACAATTACCAGCTCGAAGTCTTGATTTATTACCCTCCCTCATTTTTATAATTATTAATACATATTTCTCACCATTTTTTGTAATGAGCACAATAAACATTTTGCAGTTCAGGGGTGCTTCTGCTGTTGAATTCTTAGCATACATATATGTGCGTGTCTGCGTGTATTCTCATTCTCAGTAAGACACGTTGTATTGTTGATACTTTAAGCGAATTTCATTTAATCTAGACGACCGGCTTTCAGTAAACTCTGCTAAGACACCCGAAGTGCCGCGTTTAAATTGTTTATAAGAAACCACGTGATCAAAAGTAACCCTCGAAGGTTCATATGACATTAAACAAAAAGTAGGCGATCTATCCTTATGATACTATTATACACACATAGCCGTGTACATACATATGTATACACTATCTATACACACACAAACGTACCCATTCAGATAAGTGTAGAATACTGACTTGAAGAGCCCTTTGACATGTTGATGCTGCTGCAGAAGTCGGACACAGGGTACAAAAATAATAGAAAATGCACCTGGTACTTAAAGCAAACAAGATGCGGGTATCCCCGGAAGAAATACCGCGTAAATTGTGAGGGTGGTATGCTAAAAAGCAGTCGGACACAATGAACAAAAATAACAGGAAATGCACTTAGTACCTAAAGTAAAATGGACGCAGGTGTCCATGGAGGAAATGTTAAATAAATTTTATGGGTGGTATGCTAGAAGGTAGTCAGACATTGTGAACAAAAATAACAGATAATGCACCCGCTACCTAAAGTAAAAAAGACGCAAGTATCTCCAGTGGAAATGCCACGTAAATTACGTGGGTGATATGTTAGAGGGAAGCGTGATCATGTGTATTGTGCGGATGGCATAATAGAAGGAGGCGTGTTCATGTGCAACGAGTAAGCAGCAGGTTGGAGAAGATGTGACCACAAGAATTTGCGTGGACGTCTGGAATATTATATTACCCGGGAGATTTCAACCCGCAAAGCAGAATAAAGTGGAAAGCGGTTCACAGATGATCAGTAACGTCGACCCCAGTATGAATGCATCTCAGCCGTCTTCGGATCTCTCTTGCTTTACCGGTCTGTACATTTTGGGTAATAAAAAGAAAAGAAAAAAGAATATGATTGTATTTTATACATTAGTGTTGTCTTTCTCTGCAATAAAACATAAGCACGCACTCACTTGCATATACGAGGATCATTATATTAGTTTCCAGACTTTTTTCGTATAGGCACTTTTATTGATAGTATACACATGAAATTCTAGTCCCCTTCGAAGTAATCTCCGCCGGCTGCAATCCACTTGTTGTACCGTTCCAACAACTTCTGGAAGGCCCCATGGAAGTCCTCTTGTGTGAGCGTATCAATGACCTTCGTCATAGCCTCTTTCATCTCCTCAATTGTCTCATAACGACAGCCTCTGAGCTAAGGGAATAACCAAAAGTCACAGGGAGCAAGTTTTGGATTATATGGACGGTGACGAACTGTCTTGATGCCCATCTTGGTCAAATAGTCTGTGACAACGATGGAATTGTGGACTGGTACATTGTCCTTGTGGAAATGCCACTGACGCGATTTGAAGGGTGCTGGCCTCTTCCGATGGAATTTCTTGCTGAACTCCCTTAAAACCTCAATATAGTAACGCTAACCCTAACCTTAACCATTTGGCCAATCAACTGTGGTGTATTGACTTCCTTACTCCTCCCACACCTCTCATTATCCTTCACTACCTCCCTGCCTTCCTTGAATCTCTTATGCCACTCAAAAACTGATGCTCGATTGATGCAAGATGCTCCAAAAGCAGTCTGAAACATTCCATACGTTTCTGTGGCATTTTTTCTAAGTTCAAAACAGAATTTTATTGCATATCGTTTTTCTAAAGTGTCCTCACGTCCAGATTGCATATTTGAAATTCACCAGCTGTGATAATCAGGGTTTTTAGGGTGTATTCCAATATCTGCTGTAGCTGTTCATTTGAATCTGAAATCATAAAAATTGGTCAGTCATCTCATAAGATGTATAGCAATAACATGGTGAATTTTCAAGAGTCTACGACAATTTTAAATACCAGAACAAAAAAGTCTGGAGACTTATTGAAGGCACCACGTAAATACAAATATGCTATGCCCCTACGCATATATACTCAAATAGATATGATCGCACGTAAATATGTGCACCTAGCGGCCGAAGAGCTTATAGCGTGAAAAATTATTCAATTATGATGATGGTGAACAGAAAGAAACACTCCATCGTCTATAATAGGTTCTTTATATATATATATATATATATATATATATATATATATATATATATATATATATATATATACATTACCAGTCAAAAGTATTTGTAAATGAATCAGAACTTGTAGCCGGTTCTTTGCTTTTTATGATTTCATTATTATTTTTATTACTCATATTACTCATATATTATTATTATTTTTATTACTCATATTACTTTTTATTATTTTATTATTATTTTTATTATTCATCCTAGAAGTGTAATTTCTAATGAAACAAGTTAAGCACCACAATTGTTTTATTTATTATACTAAATGCCAGTCTTCCTCAGTAACTTTGGCCTTAGTATAGCCAGATACCTTAAGAAAAATTGATTTAAAGGCATTTTTCTTCTTGAGTACTGAGCATGAATAGAACGTTTTCCAAAAGTTACGTGATACCACCACTTGAACTCACATTAGACTATATTGTATTGAATTACTGCTTGCTAGATACTACATGTTTTACCTCTGCAGGGA
Source organism: Sepioteuthis lessoniana (assembly GCA_963585895.1). Classification (NCBI taxonomy): domain Eukaryota; kingdom Metazoa; phylum Mollusca; class Cephalopoda; order Myopsida; family Loliginidae; genus Sepioteuthis; species Sepioteuthis lessoniana. The sequence continues at coordinate 26,812,603 of OY757938.1, forward strand.
ATTATTTCATCAGTCACCAGCTTGCATGACAGAAGGCTGACTACTCCAAACATCACTGCACAACTGAACCAATATCGTAAAAAAGCAGTTAGCAATATCCACTGTGAGGAGAAGACTCTGTGAAACTAGCCTATATGGTAGAATTGCCGTTAAGAAACCACTGTTGAGGAAGCAAAACAATGTCAAAAGGTTCCAGTGGGCCAAGGCACACAAAGACTGGACAAAGGAGAATTGGAATAAAGTCCCTTGGACTGACGAATCGAAGTTCAAATTCTTTGGATCAAATAGGAGGGTTTAAGAGCGGTGAAAAGTTAGTGAAAGAGCTGCAACTCCCTGTAACACATCAACCGTAAACCATGAAGGGGCCTCTGTCAAGGTGTGGGGGCTTTTGCTATTGTCGGGGATTTGCACCAGGGGAAGGATAACTGCAGCATCACGGGATCCCATCTAGAACGCTGCATGTTGGCCAAGGATTTGTACTCATGCAAGATAATAACCAAAAACATATTACTAAACTTTGTCAGAAGTACATTATAAGCAAAAGAGAAGAGAACACCCTCTTGGCCTGTGCAATCAGCGGGCTTAAATCCCATTGAACTTGCGTGAGATTTAACTTGACGAAGAAGTCAGAGCTAAACAACCCACAAATGCGGCGGCTCAGCACTGGCAACTCTTGCAGGAAAGCAGAGCAAAACTATCTTTATCTTAACTCCATTCTTTGGTAGAAAGAATGCCGAATATTTATGAAGCACTGATGGCGGTCAAAGGGGTCAGTTTGATGTAGCAAAAGTTTTATAAGATTTTTGTGGGGGGGTTGTTTTGTTTAATTTTATTATGTTTTGATTTTTGTTTAATTTGTATGTAATGTGGCACAGGAAGACTTGTATTCAATTTAATAGATAAAACTATTGTGGTGCTTAACTTGTTTCATTAAAAAAAAGCACTTTTAGGATGAGAAATAAAATTTTTTGAGCGTTACTAAATAATTTTGACTATTAGTGTATACATAAAAAAAACTTACGTGCCTTTCGACCAGCAGTTTTTCATAAGTCAGTCGTCGGTATTTACAAATGAAGGACATGAGGTTTTTAAAAGAAAAAGATCTTAAAATTCAGGGAAGAGAGTGTAGAAAATTCATTGTTTCAAGATCAATTCAATGACTCTCCACATAATTCTAATTTGTGTTTGAGTTCTAAACTGAGTAGGACGTTTGTGTATTACTCACAACAGCTTTTAAGATGTTGAGATTATGCTTAGCCCGAACTCTGTGCAGAATTGAGAAAAACTCTTCTGAATAATTGATTCGGCATTTATTTGTATTTAACAAAAGTTCCTCAATGATGAACTCATGCATCTGTGAATACCTGGACGATGTTATTGGTGCATGTCTATGGATAGAACCAAGGATATATTAGGTAATCTTCACATCTTGTCGTTGGATAGTTTTGCCCACATCGTCAGTGTCAGACTGACATTTGAAGTGATAAATAACCAAGTTTTGTTGGAGGGTTTGTAAAATATTTTTATGGATGAAGGGAAACGCGCTTTTAGTCGTAAAGATGATACGTACTACAGTAGAAATAAATAATTCTTATCAGCAAAGATCTAATCCATTGTATCTTGATTAAAACAAGACATTTGGGAGAGGGGGTGAACGTACTTCTTCTACCTCACCATGGTGAAATGAGTTATAAGATGTAAAACATAATTTTAATGACGATTAAAATGAGTTAAAACGAATATAAAACTTGGGAACCTTTCGACCGACACTTCTTCATAAGTCAGTATTTAGGAAAGAATGAAAGAATAGAAAAGGATCTCAAAATTCTGAGATAATAGAGAAGAATCTTTGTTTCCAGATCAAGTCAATGAATCTTCAAATAATGCTAATTTGAGTTCTCTTTATCTACACAGAATGAAATGTTTGTGTATTAATCACTACAGATGTACATTTTCTTTTTTAAGTTGAGGAATTATATTGTGAATAGAATTACCATGACCGGAAAATCCGGCAAATACTTGCGCGTGACATACAGAAACACTGGGCAGGTGTTTCAACCTTTTTAGCAGTGTATACCGTGATCTCTCCCACTGGAGATCAAATCAGCGACCACAGAATGCAGAGCCGAAATTCTACCCATAAGACACAGTTCAAAACGTACACAAATTAACTAGTCATCGAAAACTATCAAAGTTAGACGAACCAGATATGCAGAACATTGCTGGAGAAGTAAGGACGAACTCATAAGTGATATACTCCCGTGGACCTCTTCACATGGCTGAGCAAAGGCAGGGTGACCAGCTAGAAACTATATACATCAGTTCTGTGCCGATACAGGATATAGCCTTGAACACTTCCCAGGAGCAATGGACGATAGAGACGGGTGGCGAGAGAGGGTCAGAGAGATCCGTGCTGGTAGCGTGACACGATGATATATATATATATATATATACACACAGTAAAATGCATATAACAAAAGCTGCTACAATGAGATGGCAGGTCTAATGAATAAATTATTCGTATTATTTTCTCAACGAGTTCGTTTCATGTAGAGAAAGAAAATTGTCAAACGGAACGAGAAGAAAACTGGCTAGTCAGTTGAGTAAAAGGATTTTGTCAGATTGCATGATTATTGTGCACGTGACATATATACCCATATTTACAAAAAGAGAATTATCAAGTTATTGATTTTCAATATCTGACCAGTACAAAATAGGGAGGAATATTGGTAAAATACATCTTGAAATCAATCGGGCGATAAATGACTCTGAAGAAATTTGTTAATATGTCTACACTTGTAAAGTAATTCATTTTTCTTTCTTTTTCTTTTGGGCGGGTGGGGTTATTGATTTATTATTTGTTTGGATATTTCAGAATACATAACTTTTCTTCTATACATAATCTACACTTATAAACTTCTCCACACACACACACACACACACACACACATATATATATATATATATATATATATATATATATATATATTCGTGCATTTTGATTCATTCAAACATTTTGCTATTTCAGTTTGTTAACAGTTAGAGAGAGAGAGAGAGAGTGAGAGAGAGAGAGATCGGTATGTTTATATCTACCAATCTATCTATCTATCTCAGTCTATTTAAATCTATCAATCGATCAATCTCACTGTGTATTTATCTATTCTTAGTAAGGAAATAAGCCGACACTGACCTGAACAGAATTCGAACTCATCTTCCTACGTATCTTTTGTAAACTAGAGGAACTGCAACTCTGAAACTGACGACTGCCACCGCCGCCTGGTGTTAAAATAAAGAACTACGAGTCGAGAATAATTCTCTTATCAACTGACACGATCAATTGTAAATTTACATCTGAAAAAAAAAAAGACTCTTTGGTGGTGTTGTTTTCTGATTTTGTTGTTGTTGTTGTGACTTTTTTTTTCTCTCTTTTGATTTTTTTCATCGTGTATGTAAACCTATGAGTTTTTGGGAAAACACACGGATGCAGTAAACATATTACATGCTTCAATGCTTCATAATAATTTATTTGATAACACAAACATACAAACTTACAAATACCTACTCACACACGCACTCTCTCTCACACACACACGTACATATATAGACATATAATTGGTGGGAATACGCGGCGTTGCTATGGAAAATATAATCATGACCTAAAGCTTATTGAGTATATTCTAAAATATATGTTTAAACAATAAGATGGTTGAGCAAAGTCTTCTCACAAAATACAGAAGTAATTTGTATTTGATAATACACACACACACACAACCACAGACATATATATATATTTGTGTGTGTGTGTGTGTGTGTGTGTGTGTGTGTGTGTGTGTGTGTGTGTGTGTGTGTGTTTTTGTGAGTGTGTGTGTTTTGTTTCGTCTGGACTGCTTATGTTTTAACTCTTTTGGGTTTCTTAATGCCAACCAAATCCTGTTTATATATATATATATATATATAAGTGTAAATATAATACCAAATCCTGATTATATATATATATATATATATCAAGTGTTGATATGCCATAAAACACAACCAAACCAAACATATTTAACTTGCATGCATATAGTTTGTAACATTTATTTCAAACGACCCAAATCTAATTTGTTTGCACACAGTTAAATGGTTTGTTTTCTTAGTTTTTAAGGACATATAAAACTTCCTTGTAAAAATAACAACAGAGATGCTATTTAGTAGAAAGCTTGGGAAGGGGGAATAAGTGGATTCATAACATTCCTCGGGATATAAGTCCGAAAGTTAACATTATAGCGAGACTGAAGTTTAAACTCGTTTACTTTCAGGCCTCAGTCCAGCACTTTAACTATTACGTCATGGGGACTTCTCTGCAGTTATATTGTTTCAAGTGTTATTATACATCACTAATTATTCTGTTGAATATTAATCTCTTCTTTACACACAGTTAAACGGTTTCAAGTATTGCTATTAATTGTTTACAAACGTATTCAAATATAAATATCTAACACTAATAATTCTATTTGACTCATACATGGGATCCTAATATGTACGAGTCATAGTAAACACGGGAGTAATCATATTTACCCAACCCTCCGCTCGGGCATAAAGTCAATTTTTAAGCGGAGTTTCACAGGTTTGAATTCAGAGTATTCCTTCTCCTAGACTAGTTGCCTCACCAAGGCTGAAGAAACCAGTCTGTCCTACTATTTACCCATAGCTGGAGGGAGAATTATTGGATTCATACCTTTCCCAAGAGTATTAGTGCTATGTGAAATGCAATCAGTCTCGTCCAGGATTTGAACTCGTGTCGCCGTGTCCATTTCCAACGACGATAACCATTACACCATGAGCACTTCCATGGGAGTAATAGCAATGAAAAGGCCTTTCACTCCCCAGTAAATAGATCTATTTGACCCATAGATGGGATTCTAACATGTATCACAATTCTGGGCCTGAGTAGACCTGGGATTAATGGCAATAAATGAGTATTCAAAATTCCCCAAATCTCCAGGAGTGAAGCTGCACCATCAGATGGCTTTGTGTCATATCCAATACACTCGTTTGGGGAGTTTAACTCCTTTGTAGAGATGAGTTGGCGTATTTTACTGCTCCAGCCGAGAGGCCGTTCAGGTTACCCTCGACTACGGTCGGCCAACTTACAACTTATCAACATATATATTTATATATATATGCTTGCCCCCCACCACAACCATGGTATTGAGCTTTCGAGCGATGGAATTAACTGTTGCCACTCACGTAAGGCAAAGGTCTGGGAATGAATGACCTCTCGGTAGCGGTTTAGCGTATATATGTAAACAAAGCAAAAGTGATACATATGCGTTAAAATCCCTTCGCTTACACTGAGTTTCCTCAGTGACTGTGCGGTAGAATATCCGGCGGGCTTAAAAGTCATCTGGGATCCGATCCCAGCTTCGAGCATCTCGCGTGTCTAGCCACACTTAAGAGTTGTGATACAACTAAACTGTGTGTCTGTGGATGACAATATATATATATATATATATATATATATATATATATATATATATATATATAATTAAGCGTACATGCACTTCAGAAAGCTGACCACACTCCTCTCCTATGCACTGTGAACTTTGTTTCTGTTGATTAATTCATTTGTGTTCTGATGACGCTAGACCGCTTGTGAAACATATCAATCTTATTTTCTAAGAAGTCTTCTTTCTCTTACAGTCAGATTTTATCCCAAACTTTACTTTATGCCGCATGACCTTTGCTCGATAAAATGAAAATAACAATTTAAAATAGATTTTTAAAAACTAGTTAAAATTGAAAGTATATTTTTTTATTTGTCACTTACATAATTTTTAAAGTAATTTTATCAAGTTATTTTTAGTCTCATCTTTCGTGCAATATGCAATAACAATAAGGACTAATCTGAATGGTGACAGGTAAGATATGATTGATAAGAGGTGCCACAATATGTCATATATTAACAGATTAACAGGAAAAATAGAAAAGGAAGAAACGATTTTGGTAAGTTTTGTTCAATGGCATATTAACTCCTTATGGGTTATTTGACGCTTGCAATGTGATTCATTTGTAAAGCTGTGGCTTGATTTATTTGTTTAACGGCATATCAGTTCCTTTAATGCCAAAATGTGATTCATTTGTAAAGATTTCATTTGTTTTATTTTTAAAGGCATATCAACTCCTTATGGGTGATTTAATACGGAAATAAGAGAGAAAAAATTGAGAAAAATAGAAGGGAGAGAGGGAAACCGAGAGAGAGAGAGAGAGAGAGAGAGAAAGAGAAAGAGAGAGAGAGAAAGAGAGAGAAATAAAAAAGACGCGAAAGGAAAAGGAGAAAATAAGCGAAAGAGAAATGTTTGGTTTAGTTTGGTTTGTTTAACGGTGTATCAACTCCTTGTTGATAATTTAATGTCGAAATGAGTGCGAGAAAGAATTTGTAGCGGGACACGTAATTGTTTAGTGAATATATTTGGTCCCCCAGAATTTATGTTAGTGTGTGGTTTATATTTGGTTGATATTTGGAAAAAGGCAAAGGAGTTAAATGAAGTAAAGATGTGTAAACAATATGAAAGATGTGAAACGGTACGGACAAAAAGAACATTCAAGACAAAGCAGTACAAACAAATTCAAATGTATATCTCAACAATACATGCAATTAAATATTTCAAAACATTAGTGTTCAAATACTGTTCGACTTATATTCCTGTGTGTGTGTTTGCGTGTTACTAACACAATTTGAACTCCAAAAAAGTACTATTTAACAAAAGTGTCTTATATGTGTTAACTAAGTATTTTCTATAGAATCTTAATAGTGTATATTAGGAGGAACGTGTCTTCTCCCATGTTGTTTATTTCTTTCTTTCGGTGGTTTGACGAAATTTCTGTTGTTTTTGAAGCTAGAAAAAATCTCACCGATGTAACAAGTCAGGGAATGTTTGCATGGAGTGTACATTTTTGTGGCAGTTGACTGCTGTTAGTTGAAATGAGAGAGTGATAGTGTTCTCTCTGAAAGTCATACTGGAGAGAGTGTGTTGGCCCTGTAAGTGAAAATGGGAAAAAGAGGAAGAGTGTCGGAATACGAAGTATTTATAGAGAATTCTCGTCGTGGAGTAGGCTCCAAAAACGCGGGACGAAATTGGAGTGGCGGACGTAGTTTTAGGCACTAACCACGTGGTTCTCCTGGCCAATGGGTTCCCGACACTGATTGTTTACGTGCGTCCGCCATCTTTGTTTCGAGAACAAGTGGCATAACGTCCATTTTAAATTATAGGAGTGTAAGTCCAATAAATTGTCGGAAATATAGGAAAGAGAGGGAGAGAGAGAGAGAGAGAGAGAAAGAGAGAAAGAGAGAGAGAGAGAGAGAGAGAAGAATTTTAAAAAGCGAAAGAGAAGGAATAGAAAAAGCGATAGAGAAAGGTTTGGTTTGGTTTGGTTTGTTTAAGGGCATAGCAATTACTTATGTGTTATTTAATGCAGAAATTGGATCAATTTGCATATATTTTACCAACCCCTCCGCACGGGCAGGATACGACACCAGGTCAATCAGAAGCAGTAATATCATCATAGCCAACAGTTACAAAGGGAGCCTAACGAGTTCACGAAGTCATCTAATAAAATATAATAATATAAATTAAATAACAGATCCGAGAAATATGAGTGAGAAAAATGAGTCAAAAATTGATAACAATCTAAAACGTTCATACTCTATTGCATCTAGTGAGAATGGGAAGAAAGAAAAACGTGAAAAAGAGAAAGAGGTTAATAAAAAAAAAACAAATGAAGGAAAAGAACGTCTTAAAAAAAGAAGATTTAGTTTTTTTTTAAAAAAGCCGGCAAACAGTGAAGAGGAAAAATTTATGACTGATTATAAAGTTTAAAAAAGACATTTTTATAAAGAAGAAATACTTCGTTATTAATAATGTTAGGAGAATTGAAAATCTTGGGTTGGGGGAAAATTAAAGAACCTCAGATAATGAAGAGAAAACTGAAGTTAATGTTAATGACGTAAATGAGGTGAAGACTATCTTATATCCCCCTCGGATGATACTAGCGCCATCTTCCTCTATGGTTCCATGAACTTCTACTTGGCAGAACAGCATTCATTCGATATCAACAAAAAATATGGTAGTAAAAATAAAAATAAGATTGAGAAAGAAAAAAGAGAAAGAAAAGTGACAAGATTCGTTATTAATCATTAGTAATAGAAGAAATACAAAAAAAAAAGGCATATGTTCTCATTAAAATTTGACAGACACAATCAAACGCTTATTACAGCGGAACTTAACATGCGCACACGAAGCTATTAATATTAATAAGGCACAGAAGAGAAATGTCGACAGAAACTTAGGATGAGGCTGATCGAAGCGATCTTAGCACACAAGCAACATCCAGAGAGTTTCCTATAGACATCTAGCTTGTATTTCAAGAGATGGTTATCGCACTAAAAAAACCTAGAACGCAAAGGATCACACACACACACACACACACACACACACACACACACACACACACACACACACACACACACACACACACACACACACACACTCCAATATCCTGTATATAATCAGTAGTGAAACAAAGATTTAGTGATGAGAATAAAAATAAAAGAAAGAAACGAAGAATCTTGTTGATTTGAGGCTGGTTTTATTTATATGTATTTTCTATGGTTTTGCAAACTAGTCTAACGTAGTTGGCCTTCTTAGAAGTAACTGAATATTTTTTTTTTGCACTACTGGATTTTATATATATATATATATATATATATATATATATATATATATATATATATATATATATATATATATCAAATGTATAAATATATTCTAGATAGAGTGCGACTGAAAAGTTCATAAGCTGACCAAGATACTCTCAATTGCTGTGGTTGGTCAGAAATGTAATTAACTGCAGACGGGACATCATATGATCTTTTTTAGATTTTTTAACCAATAAACTTTTCAGCCCACCCTCCCATATTAAATACAATGTGATCTTCATATATATATATATATATATATATATATATATATATATATATATATATATATATATATATATGATTTTACCAAGGCAGCAATATATCATCGACTAGAAGTGAAGTTGTTATATGCCAATCGAAGGCTTAGACTGCTATCGATAGGTTATCGATTATATAAAAGTCTTATCTATCCGATAAAATAAAACAGAATTTCTTCCAAGCCGTGGTTGTGTTAATACTCCTGTATGGAGGCACCATATGAACACGACAAAACACATAGAGAAAAAGGTAAGTGGGAAATGCACAAGAATACAACGATGTATTTAGAACAAATCTTGGAAGGAACACCCAACAAAATAACAACTGTGAAGAAAGAGGATTAGTTTGGAAGAACTGCCAGGGTAGAGAGATAATAGAGACAGATGGAGCGAGAGAGAGAGAGACAGAGAGTCAAGGAAATCCATTCAGTCAGCCAGACTGTATAATGATAATGATAATGATGATATATATAATGGTCATTTTTTGAGTACTATACTCGCACGGAAGAGTTTTCTTCTTTTTATCGTCGTTCAGCTCCCTCCTCCACAAAAAAAAGGAGCCCAGTCGGCTGGGACTGGAGAATACACCGACTGCACTTCTACAGAAAGGTAAGCCCCCCCCCTAACGAGTGTCCTAGATATGATATCAAGCAATTTGGTGGTGAGGTTCCAGTGATAGGAATGCAGACCACCCCTTCATTGCCATCGCTCCCAGGTTCACTCTCGCCCGAAGTGGTAGCACCTGTTAGAGCCCTATATATGGGTTAAATAGAACTAAACTGCTTACTTATGCTAAACTGAATTGTTTGAATTAGAACTGTATGACTAAAATGAATAGCTTGAAATAGAAATGTTTTTCACAATTAAATTGTGTACTTATGCTAAACTGAATTGTTTGAATTGGAACTGTTTTTGTATGCTAAACTGAATTGTTCGAAATACAACTATTTTGATATTTAACTGTGTGTAAACAAAATCAAGACTTATACTAAACTGAATTGGTTGAATTAGAACTGTTTGACTAAACGGAATTGCTTGAAACTGAAATGTTTTTGACAATTAAACTGTGTACTCATGCTAAAGTGAATTGTTTGAAATAGAATTGATTATTCGTATAAAAATGGATTTAGCATTAAATAACCTACAAATGTTGATATGCCATGAAACCCAACCAAACCAAATCATTTATATCAAATATATATGTATAAAGAGGATTTGGCATTAAATAACCAACAAGGGTTGATATGCCATAAAACCCAAGCAACCAAACAAAAAAAAAAAAAAAGAAAAAAGAAAGAAAGACAAATAAATCCTGATACTATATTTACTGTCTAATTGATATTACAATAACACAATATCTTTAAAAGATCCTTGATTTGTTTTGTTTGGCATACTAACATTCGTGATTTATTTAATGTTAAAGCCATCCTTGTAGAAGAACTGTAATAGTACTATCTAACTAAGATAAGGGGTTAATACTTTTCCCAAGATTATTAGATTGTACTCATGGTAAACTGAATTGTTTGAAATAGAACTGTTTATGTATTAAAATGGATTTGGCATTAAATAACCTACAATAGTTGATATGCCATGAAACCAAACCCAACCAACAAACCAAGAGTATTAGAAACAAAATGAATGTTATAGCGTGACAGGAGTTGGAACTCGCTTACGTCGATATCGCAGTCTTGTACATTTACCATTAAGCCAAAAGATCTTTTATGAATGCATAAGTTTTTATTTGTCAAGTACTTTATTAAATCAGGTGGTTTTTAATGCCATTTGTTAAATGCTCAGTACAATTTTTTCAAATTAATATGAAAGAACAGTCATTGACTATTAATATGGAAGAGTTGTCGAGGGTGACCCAAAGGCTCCCTTTTCGATAGCTACTACACCAAGGTGTAGGGGAGGGCGCAACTCCTTTCCCTAGATTTCTCCACTTTACCCTTGATCCGTACCTTATAATGCTGAGTGTTAAGCAAGGAGGCATCAAGTACCATTTTTTGAGTCTTTGTTATGACGACCTGGGATTGAACCCAGGTCTCCCGGGCCATTGGCGAACACTCTAACCGCTAGGCCAATGTCCGGATTCTATTATGGAAGAGTAGTCATTGGTTATTAATATGAAAGAGCAGTCATTGACTATTAATTTGAAAGAGCAGTCATCGACTATTAAATTAACAGAATCTTTGATTGTTATTTTGTCTTTTGAGAGTTTTCCATGCCTGTAGTAACGGATGGTTTTCTCTAAAGTCCGAATCATATCAAATCTCAGTTTTCCAGGATTTATCTAAACCCATCTCAGTCGTACTGTGGTCTAAACAGTCTTATTCCTTCTTCGTTTCCGGAGTCTCTTTCCTAGGTTCTTCGTGATTGTTCCTAGTACTCCAAACATTATTGGTATCACTGTCACCTTCATATTCTTCTTTTTTATTATTATTATATTACTCCTTGTGAGTTTTACATTTCATTTTTTAACAGTTTGTTTTTCACTGAAGTCTTGTTCGAAACAATTTCACTGAAGTCTTGTTCGAAACAATTTCACTGAAGTCTTGTTCGAAACAACTCTTAAATCTTTCTAAATTGATCAGCAAAAGAAGAAAGCTGTCTCAAACGGACAGATTCCTCTTCAGAAGAGGATTTATTCAACAACAATGTAAAAATGTTACATGTTTAAAGAATACAAAATACTGGGACGTATTCCGAAAACTTCAATAAATTCGTTTCCAGGATATTACACAAAACTATCAGATTGTGAGGCTCTTGTTCTGGAGTTATGGGGGATATGGTGAACTCCTTCATCGCCATTACTCCCTGGTCCACTCTGACCCCGGAGTGGTAGTACTTGATAGGGTTCTTTTTAAGAGCCAAATATAACTGTTTAAACATTTAATTGTGCTCAAACAAATGACTGATGTTAAATTGAATTGAAACCATTTAAGTGTATGCAAACAAACGATTAATATTAAATAGAATAATTCGTCTTTAATAGGAGTACTTGAAACTGCAAAATGGATTTATTGGTGTTTGATAGCAATACTTGGAACCATTTGACCGTGTGCAAATGAATGAACAGGGTTGAATAAAATCATTAGTGTTAAATAGCAATACTTGAATCCACTTTACTTGCGTACAAACAAATGATCAGTATTAAATGAAATTATTTGGGTTAGACAGCAGTACTTAAAACCATTTAAGTATCTGCAAACAATAGCAATATTTAAATGTATGCAGACAAATTAATTCTAACTCATTTAAAAGTAAGACTACCGATAAACTAATCCCTTAGAAATCATAAGTACATGGTGTCTCAAAATAGATGTAACCCATTAATATGATAATTCATATTGCGTCAAGTCATCTTTCATCTGAGTCTTAAAAAGTAATCATGTCACTTCAGAAAGGTCAAAGCAGATTGACATTATCCTACAATGCACGTGAATGACCAGGTTCTTCGAAATGTCTTCGGAAAAACTTTTTCGGACTCCTTCCGACAGAATCTCTCACTACATCAACAATTTCAAGCCATCTTGCTGTCAATTTCGTGCCAGATCGGGGATTTTCTGCTTTCTTGTTGAGGTTGTTCACTGACCCAGTGGTTTGAAATTTGTTTAACCAACGATAAATTTGGCTTTTCTGGGAATAATTGTTTTAAGTTAAACTTCAAACGAAATTTTTCTTCCACAGTTTTGAATGATTTTGTCTCAAAAAAGTAGTGACGCCAAACATTTTTCCTCTCTTATCCAAGGCATAGGGATCAAGGATTCATCGTTGTTTTAGTATACTATTTTCGAAACTGAAACAAAAAGAACACACGTTATTAGTAGCAGTCACATGTATAAAGAGGATTTGGCATTAAATAACCTACAAGGGTTGATATGCTACTCCAACTCACCGAACCAAATCTATCTATTTATCTATCTATCTATCTGCCTCAGTCTGCTCATATCTATTTATCTATTTCAGTTTATTCATATATATATATATACATATATATATATACAAGGTGTCTAAAAAAAGATACAACCTATTAATATGATAATGATTTATTACTGAAACAAACGCAATGGCGGTCATTAGGACAATGTCTAGTAAAAAATGCATCCTTTGAGCTATAGACATCAAATCAATGTTTTTCAATTGCTTCCAGGACATGCAATGTTTTTTATCAGCTTCCAGGACATGCAATGTTTTTTGAGCTTCTTGTCTCAGTGATAAATTATTATCATATTAATGGGTCGCATCTATTTAGAGACAGTTCTGAATGATTTTGTCTCCAAATAAGTAGTGATGCCAAATAGTTTTTCCTCTCTACTGCAAGGCATTGTGATCGGTTGGTTGATTGGTTGGATTTTCTGTGTTATTTGCTGAATAGGTTTTTAAACAAATAATCAGTTCTATTTTAAACAATTCGGTTTAGCATAAATACGCAGTCAAGGTCTATTTGACCCATAGATTATCAGGTGCTACCACTCTGGGCCAGAGTGGACCTGGGAGCGATAGCAATGAAGGGTTGCTCCGCATTCCCTAAAGCTCCAGCATTACTGGAACCTCACCATCAGATTGTTTAGTGTCCTAACCAGGACACTCGTTATAGGTTGAAGTCTTACTCCTCTGCAGAGATGCAGTGGGTGTATTCTACAGCCCCAGCCAACTGGGCAACATTGTGATCGGAGATTAAAAGTTGTTATGATATATTATTTTCAAATCTGAAACAAAAAAGAACACAACATAATTATTAGTTATTAGCTGTCAAAATGGGACCCATAAATATGTATATATATTGAGACAGCCTATATATATACATTTAATGAGTGAGCAGAAATAACAGGGCAGTTACATGGGTCCCATGTATATTGAGACACCCTGTATAACCACTCAACACAATTGGGTTGTTATACTTATGATTATACAACAAATATTAAATTGTTTGTGTTACATTGAAATACTTGAAAACATTTAGCTGTGTGAAAACAAATGAGCTCTGGCTCTTTTAAAATTTTACTTAAAAACTATTTGTTTATAAATTATTTATTTGATATATGTATAAACAGGATTTGGCATCACATAACCTACAAGAGTTGAAGTGCCATAAAACCTTACCAACCAAATCAAACTTTCACTAGATTTAATATAAATACAGTGTTTGATATTACATAGCATAAGCTGATAACATTCCACATATCAGCTCGTTTTTATCTACTCTCTACCACAGATAAGGTAATCCTACTGTATACAACTGTATCGCCACGGCTGTGACTGTACAGCACGTTAACTAGCAATTAGATTTTTAAGGCATGGAGTTTGTAACCCCTAGTTCCATGGTTTCGAAATCATTGTCTTTTGTTATTTTTTTTTCTGCCAAGTAAGTTGAATTAACAAGGCTAAAGAGCCGAGTCTGTCCTACAATTCATCCATAACCTGGGTTCAATCTCAGGTCGAGTCATACCAAAGACTCAAAAAAAAATGCTACTTGATGCCGCCTTGCTTAACACTCAGCATTATAAGGTAAGGATCAAGGGTAAAGTGGAGCAATCCAGGAAATGGAGTTGTGCCCTCCCCTACACCTCGGTGTAATAGCTATTGAAATAGAAGCCTTCGGGTCACTCTCGACTAAGGTCGCCAACTTTACTTACTTTATATTAATTAGGGGAAGAGTGGAAACTATATAAAATCTAATAATCCACAAAAATTCAACAAAATGAAATATGTAATTCATGAATTTTTTCATCTTTAAAATTCTAATTTTTTTTTTATGAGATATTAGTTTCAAAAGAAATTACGATCGCCTACCTTTTTATTTTCTTTTATTTAATAAAATGATTTAGTTATTATTACTCACTAACTTCCAACAAGTTGGGAATGACATTTTCTTATTTCTAGTCGGCACTTCAGCACTTGAGCCATTACGCCACGGTAGGGCCTTCCATGAAATTGCTTTTAAATGAAAATTCTTGAATTTAATCTTTATCTACTCCCACAGAAAGAAAACAGCATTCACAATTTCACAAAGCATTCAGAAATAGTTTAACGAATAAAATTAAAAACGTTAGTAAAAAAAATGACGAGTTACTTAACTTAAAATGAAATTTTCATTTTTTGCAAGAAGACATTTTTAATTTAATAAAAGTCGAGTTCTACAAAAAAAAAATTAAATTTTTTGGTTTCAACAATTTAAAACACTTGATGAATTAAAAACAATTTTTACTACAACCTTCTTTTTAATGTTTATTGTTTTTAGGTCATAACTATCCTTTTAGCAAAACTAAAAAAAAGTTTTATAACGTTTTTTAACAAATCTTTATTACGTTTTCAATACAGGATAGGGTAAAATTAAAAATTCGATTAAATCTTCAAAATTATGTCAAGATATTCTTTTATGTCATTAACAAGAAAGGTATATGTGTGTCAAATACTCTCTTTTAACAAGTAGTTCTTTTCATCTGTTGCAGATTAATGTTATTGCCGATTTTATTATGGGTGTCTTAGATTACGTATTATTCCTTTCTTCATGACATTAGCACAAAATGAAACACAAGTAGTTTCGTTGATGATTTGAACTCGTCTCTTAGAACGTCACAGTCGCTGCATTAGCTAAAACGATTATATTAAATCTTTCGCTTTATTCAGTAAATAACGAAGTTACACACTGGTTTCCCTTACTTTCATGTATAATTACATCCCGTGTACGTTGACTATGCGGACTAGTCAAAAATACGTTTATATTCATGAGAACAGATCCGGTCATAACATCAAAGAACTTTATCAAGTATATCAGGTACATTAATAACAGAGATTAAGTCAACGTGGCGTAGTGATAATATTGCTGGAGTGTAAAATCGTAGTATGCGAGTTCGAACGCTAGTCGTGATATTAAGTTCGCTTTTATTCTAATACTGTTAAGAAAGTTCCTCTCCAGCCAGCTCTGGGTGAATTGGTACTACTACTGCTCTTCTACAAGTTTGAATTCTCTTATTTATTTTAACCAATATGTCCCCCGTCACCAAAAAGGGATATCTAGTGTGTAACATTAAACTGAATCCGGTGGTGAGGCTCCACTGACATTATTCCCAGGTTCACTCTGACAAGGAGCGTAAGGGTCCCATCTATGGATAAAGTATATTTGTTCGAGAATTATTCGTATTTGATTGAAATAATTGAAATCATATTAGAGCGTGTAAATTAGTGCGTTTTATCAAATAGGAATAGCTATTGATGTCCTATAATTGTGTGTAAATTGACTGGTACTAAATTGTGGTACCAAAATGACCGATATTAAACACGGGATTCCAAAATGACCTGTACATAACACTGGGTACCAAAATGACCAGTAGTGAACAGTTGGTAGTAAAATGACCAGTACTAAACTGTTGACACCAAAATGACCGGTACTAAACATTGGGTCCGTAAATGATCTGTTCTAAATTCTGGGTGTTAAAATGATCGGTACTAAACAATGGGCTGCAAACTGACCGGTACAAAACAGTGGGTTTAAAAATGACCGGTATCAAATATTAAGTGCAAAAATGAAAAAACAAATCAAATGACCGATAGTAAATAAGGTGTACTAAAATGACCGGTACTAAATAATGGGTGATGGAAGGACTGGTACTAAAAATACCTCCCCAACATTATCTGAGAACATTTAACATAATTATTATTGAATTTTGGCAAGAGAAGAATTAAGGGGCAGATTTTTTTTATGGTTCTCACCAAGTTTCGACATAAGTCTTGAGAAGAAAAGTTTTTAGATAGGCTTTAATAGAGATGATATGCTTTAAAAGAAGGAACTAAACAGAACTGGAGTTATAGCATTATGCATTCATCGAATGAAAATTGTTTTCTTGTATCCACTTATCTTCAACAAACCATTATATAATCTTCGCAATCGTATACACGTGGCCCTGATCTGTCCATTTCGGGCAATACATGTTAATTATAGGCCGGATGTGGTTCAAATTCGTTATGAATGACTTTTTCAGACATTAGTTTCTTTAAGTACTTATGTATTTGCGCCCATGTAAACAACAGTTTATGCCCATTAAACAATCAAGGACTTCTGTGTGGTTTAGATAAACGCAGGGGATATTTCATTGTGCTTAGATCCTGCTCTTGATCTATCCTGATGTTTGTTTAATCATACAATGTGCTGGGGAACCTTTTCATGTTTAAAAGGCTACATCTAAATCTATTTTTTGTGAAGGTGCCCGTGGTGTAATTGTTATTACCGTTGGAAATGGACATGGCGACCCGAGTTAAAATCCTGTCGAGGCTGTTCACATTTTCCAAAATGCTAACACCCTTGGGAAAGGTATAAATCGAACTATTCTCCCTCCGACGATGATCAAATCGTTGGGCAGACTGGAATCTTTAACGGCAACCAGTCTAGGAGAAAGAAAACATTGAATTCAAATCTGATAAACTCCGCTTTAAAAATTACCTTTTGTCATATTCTACTTGTGCGGGTGGTGGATACATACAATGAAATCTATAATATAAAGTTTGGGTTCTTTATTTAATGGCATACCAACCTTCAAGGGTTATTTAATGCCAAAGGCATCCTTGTAAAAGAATAGTAGTGGTACTAATTAAGGTTTCTTTGTTTAATGGCATATCAAACCTTGTGGGATATTGAATGCTAAATTCATCCTTGTGAAAGAACAGTAGTGATACTATTTTACCGATAGATGAGGAAAAGAGGGTTCGATCTCTTTCCAAATGTATTAGTCTGAAAGGGTACGTAATAGTACGTGTGCCTTGTGATCAGAGGAATGCGTGTTGCATTTTCAATACAATATCTTTTACTTCGAGTCCTCAGTCCCGCATTTTAGCTATTACACCACGGAAACTTCCCTAACTTATAAGGGCTAACCTAATAGATATTAAGTAGTTTTATAATAAAAGTTTTAAAACAAAGTTTGAACTTTTGATTGGTTGGTTTTGCAGTTTTTATCGTTAAATTGTGCGAGATGAATATATTATGTAAACTTTTATTGAATTTACAGCTTTCCAACAATGTAATTAAGTCCAGTAATGAAGCATTAATTTAATGATGTAAGATTTTTTGTAATCATAGATTGGCGTAATCTATTACTTTGCATTAAGTGTACGTTAATTTCAATAAATTCTAACCGTTAACTTTAATCATACAGTTTGAGTGATGTGTGGTGACCTCAAGATCAGATAAAAGCTCGGCATTCATTGCATGCGAAAGAGTCGTATAATTACATGTTCTTACTGTAAGGTCACTGCACGATTACCAAATGAATATATGTGCCGAAGTTACCATACAGCTTCTGAACCGTAGTAGCTCCGTGGCTGTGTGTCTGGTGATCTGGGGAATGTGGCTGTGTGTGTTGGCTGTGTGTCTGGTGATCAGGGGAATGTGTGTTGCGTTTTCAGCACCATATCGGGAAGCAGTGAATGAAACACACATAAAGCATAACCTAGCTTTTGACGAGTCCTTTCTGCAAAGGTTGATCGAATTCTCGTTCGTTACTTGATTACCTGTAAACCAATTAGATTCCTGACTCTTTTATAGAGGAAAGATATTTTACTTGTTGCGTTAATTGATTGACTGTTTAAAAAATTGACTGGCGTAATCTATTCTTTGGCATGAAGTGAACATTAGTTGAATAAATTCTAAAGGTTAACTTTGTTCATCTGGTTTGAATGGTGTGTGGACGGTAATCACATGATCTTACTACAGACACAAACACACGAAATTCCAGTTTTACCGATATCTTTCATTATTGGTCAGTTGATAATATGTCAAAGTGCAATTGACTTTAAATCGAGAGAGAGAGAGAGAGAGAGAGAGAGAGATTGACAATCAGGTTATTCCTGTGACTCACTTCGGATGCGAAATAGTGAATCTTCGATTTGACTCAACTTCAACGGTTGTATCCACTCAACCAGCTTTGGAGGTCGAATACACTTTGACTGAATGGAAATACGGCTCTGTATATAGAAACAACCCAAGTGATTAAAATCTCATTAATCATAACTACCCCTTCTTTTTTCTCTTTCGCATCTGCCCGAACTTCAAAGCATCTCAGAAATAATTAATATCCCATGTCTACTTTAATCTGTATTTTTTCTGTCAAGATCCTGGATATCATTATTAACTTTTGAATTGAAGGATTCCTTTACAGCTAAAAAACCCTTCGACTTAATTGAACCAGATCCTCTCTGTGACTTCAAATGACCTGTGGGGGTCCATAGGAGTACATCACTTATGAGCTCGTCCCTACTCCTCCAGCAGTGTCCAACGTGACTGGTTCGTCTAACTTGGATAGTTTTCGTGATGGGAGGCAGGTGGCCGTATAGTTGGTGCTTTGTGGGGTGTTGCCGCCAGGACTTGTTTAATATTGCTCGCAACATTCTTGTATAGTTGCCATTTAGCTTCTTCTCCAGCCGTTTTGTTAGCGTCCAAGTAGTGCATCAATACAGTAGTAACGACACGACTGCTGCTTGGAAGAAACTGCGTTTCATTTTATCGGTCAGGTCTGATTTTCATATGACCGATAGCTTATCGATAGCTGTCCATGTCTTCGTTAGCCGCGTGTCGATGTCTTTTTCGGTTGATGAGACACTGCTTCCTAGGTAGGTGAATTTATCAACCAGTTTCAGAGAGGTTCTGTCAAATGTGGAAATGTCGTTGCTTGATTAAAGCACATGTATTCAGTTTTGTGTGCATTGACATAGTCACAAGATATATAAGTCAAGTTGGTGACCGTTGTTGAGGGAGACTCAAAGATAACTCGTGGGTTCCCTTTTCAATAGCTACTATACCGTGGTGTAAGGGAGGGTACTACTCCTTTTCCTGGCTTGACCCACTTTACCATTGATAGGTACCTCATAATGCTGAGTATTAAGCAAGGATATATCAAGTATCATTTTTGAGTACTTAGTATGACCCGACCTGGGATTGAACCCAGGTCTCCTGGGCCATTGAGGAGCATCAAAAATAATTCTTGCCCACTTAATAGGGACATAGAATACGCTGACTGTATCCCCTGCAGAAGAGTAAAGCACCCCACTCAGAAAGCCTTGTCCTAAATATGATACTAAACTGTATCTGATAGCAATGTTCTCGTTCTAAAGATGGAGTTTCTCTTTATTACCATTACGCTAAAACCAGCTGTTACGCAAAGAGGTAGTACCTGTTAGAGTCCCATCTATGGGTTAAAAAGATCTGTTTGAAAATCATTTGAATTTGGTCGGACCATTTGCAAAAAAAAAAAAAAAAAAAAAAAAAAAAAAAACTCTTAAGAAACAGCAACAGAAAAAATAAACGTATTTCTCGGCACGAAATAATACTAAACGATTTGGCATGCATTGAACATGATTCTAGACATAAAAAAAACAAAACGAGTTCACATGCCGTTAAAATCATCAGGACACTGACTAATTAATCTAACCGTTTATAGGTTCTTTTTTTTTAATTCAGTAACTTATTTATTAGTATCTGTCTTGTTTATTTGGTTGGAATTGACCAGGGACAAGAATCAGGTGCTTGATACTTGCTATTCATCCTCGGGGCTTTTTCCTCTCTTCTTAACTTTTCTCGTCATTTAAGCTTTTAATCTTAACGCCGTTAATTCCATCTTTCTTTCAAGTGTGACTTTTGTTATATTTGCTGCTTGCCGATCACCCCCGGGGGCTAACTGTCAACATTTAAAGATTGACTCTTTCTTGCTTGGCAGGGCTCTCTTTCTGATCTTCTCTCATCACACTTGCCATAGTCAAAAATATTCGTTTGATCCAAGTGCAGTACAGTACACGGACAATTCTGACTGTACTTGTTGTTAGGTATAGTCCAAAGAAAAAGTGCAGTAAGGGTAATCCGAAGCCGAACTTTTTTCTGATGCTGGTATCATTGGGGATCGAGAAAAGTTTTGGTAAACGGATCTAAGCCTAACCGATTTACCCAAACATTTCTATAACTGTGAGCAAATTATTTGTATCTGGAATACTTGATGCCATTCATCTGTAAAATAATCATATTAAGGTTTTGGTTTGGTTAGGTTTAGTTTTATGGCATATCAATCGTTGTTGGTTATTTAATGCCGAATCCTGTTTTTACATTTGTAAACACATTTTGCAGATACACACACATAAGTCATCAAACAGTTCTTTTTTAAACAATTCAATAAATGATTCCAAGTATTGCTATGAATCACTTGTGACAATACCCCCCCCCGAATACATCAACCTCTTCGAACCATTTCGATCTTGGCCGGTGATCATCTAGTGGTTTCGATAGGGGTAACGCACATTTCTTCATGGCTACAAGAAATACAATCAAGGGAGTGGGAGGAAAGAACAAAGAACAAACGAACAATACGAGCTTGGGTTAACTCAAAGTGCAAGAAGAGGAGGTATGTAACATTGCATTCCCTATGTGCATATGTAGACTAACGCTAGCGTGGATTTCTAGCGAAAATTCTACAACCCACGAGGAGTGCTGACTTATCTTGACTGGTCTTCCCTCGCTGCAGCTGGACCCTATCTCATCCGACTGGTCTCTCAGATGTCCGGTGTCGACTTCATCAGCCACTCTCCGTCGCCCGTCGACAACTGCTTCCTCGGAGTTCCTTTGTCCAACTTTCTCTCTCTCTCTCTCTCGCGCGCGTTCCCTTACCCACTTCCGGTCGCGTCGAGATATCTAGTCCAAACCCTTTGTCTGGTTTCGCGCCAAAACAGACTAAGGGATCGTCTGCTTGGCGGACCACCTACATAGTGTCACACACTAACAATTCAATTAAACATTAGTCGTTTGTTTACACACAGTCAAATAATCAAACATTTCTATTTCAAATTCATTTTAGCATAAGTCATTTGTTGGCACTCGGTTTAAATATCAAACAGTTCCATTTGAACCAAAGATAGGACCTTATCAGGCGTTCCCACTCCAGGTCAGAGTAAATCATCACATTATTTAGTGTCATATCTAGGACACTCGTTGGAGGAGTCTTACCCCTTTGCAGAAATGCAGTCAGTGTATTCTGCACCACCAACCGACTTGGCTAATTCAAATTGAGAATTGTTACTTGAAGTTATATTTTTTTCTAAAAATTACAATTAGTTACTTGAAACTAAAAAAAACTGGAGTGAGTCTTCGTGGACAGCGACATCGTTGTTACTCGAATCACGTTATTACGTTATCACTTTCATACGTAAGTATGAATTTCCTTATCCCTCCAACCATGAGTTGAATAGTACCGCTACTGCTTTGGTAATAAATAACCAATATTGTAATTAGTATTAGAAACGAACTCTACATATGTGTGCGAAAAAAACTCTTCAGAAATAACTGCACAAAGAATACCAATATCATCATCATCATCTTGTGGTGCCAGCACGGATATCCCTGATCCTCTCTCGCCACTCCTCCCGATTGTTCATCGCTTCTGGTACGTCTTCAGGGCTACATCCCGTATCCTCACAGATCTGCTGTATGTAGGTTCGAGTTGGTCGCACTGCTTTTGCTCGGCCATGTGAGGAGGTCCATTGGAGAACATCACTTATGAGCTCGTCCCTTCTTCTCCAGCTGTGTCCTGCATGTCTGGTTCGTCTAACATTGATAGTTTTCGTGATGGGAAGTAGGTGGCCGTACAGCTGCTGCTTTTTGGGGTGTTGCCTCCAGAACTTGTTCAAAATTGCTCGCAGCATTCTTGTGTAGTTGCCGTCAACCCTTTTCTCCATCCGTTTAGTCAGCGTCCATATAGTGCATCCATATAGCAGTATCGACACGACCGCAGCTTGGAAGAAACTGCGTTTCATTTTATCGGTCAATATCAATATAAATGTACAATAAATATAATTCCTTAACCTATAGACATAGAATAACCCGAGACGGCTTGACGTGCCGTTAAAATCAGTCAACCACTCAATGAGCTGAACATGAATAATAAGAATCAAACACGAAATGAACGGTTAGACTCGTGCTCAAAGTCAACATTGATCAGCTTATATTCAATCAAGATTGCCAACCTGAAAAATATCTAACAAATCAGTCAATAGAGTGACCTCGTGTATTACGTTATTCGATTTACGATTTCATCTCGAAGGTCGTGATGCACTCAGTAAAGTATTAGCTTTTGATAGATATGAAAGCACTATGAATTAACCTTCAAGTTGCAATCCCTAAGTACAAAATAAATTACACAATACGGGAATCCTTGAATAGATTCAATGTGAGACGCCGAAAAGAAAATTTGTCTGGGTGTGCATTGGGATAAGTATCTTGTCACAAGAGAAATATCAACTTATTCCATTGATCAATAAGCCGAAGCAATTTCTTTGTTTTATTGTATAAAGATTTCAGATTGATTTCGTTTGGGATTATGCTGATATGTTAAAAGTAATATTTCTATGTTTAACTGAAAAAGAATGGCGAACAGCTGACGGGTGAAAAAATAGAATAAAATAAGAGAAATAAGAAAGAAAGGAGAGGAGGGAAAGGAAAGAAAAACTAAGATAGAGGAGAGAGAAAGCGTGAGAAAAGTAAAAATTAAGAAGAAAAAAGAAGAAAAAAAATGAGAAAGGGGGAAAAGAAAACAAAGATAAATCATTTTGAAGAAGAAGAAGAAGAAGAAGAAGAAGAAGAAGAAGAAGAAGAAGAAGAAGAAGAAGACCAGAGAATCTGCAACAAGGCTAGACGTATGAGACACTCTGTAAGAACCAAAGTTACAAAAGGTCTACTCACCTAGTTCCTAACCATTACACATTGCCAATTGGGAGTCATTCACAAAAGAATAAAAGAAGAGAGAAAAAAAGGACAAAGGGAAGAAAGTACTGAAAATCGTAGTAATCGTAGACTAAGCTTTCCTTAGTTTGTCATCAAGCCATGAGAAAAAGACACCTAATAAGAATTGAATTCACTATTAATGACCTGCCAACTTATCTTACTAATTATCCGGGTAGTCTACGAAGAACATGCAACTGACCAAGTATTTGCAACAGACATGAAAGATGTGTTTCGTAAATCAACACGTACCACTGAAATAAAAGATGCATTTGTTAGATCAACACGTACCACATAAATGAATGATGTGTTTGGTAGATCAACACATACCACAGGAATAAAAGGTGTATTTGGTAGATCAACACAAAGTACAGGAATAAAAGATATGTTTGGTAGATCAACACATACCACAGGAATAAAAAGTGTATTTGGTAGATCAACACGTACTACTGAAATGAAATATGTGTTTGGTAAATCAACACATACCACTGAAATGAAAGATATATTTGGTTGATCAATACGTACCACAGGAATAAAAGATGTGTTTGGTAGATTAATACATACCACTGAAAAGAAAAATATGTTTGGTAGATCAATACATACCACAGAAATGAAAGATGTGTTTGGTAGATCAACGCGTACAACAGAAATGAAAGATTTATTTGGTAAATCAAGACGTACCACTGAACGTACCACTGAAGCTTATCAAAAATACTGAGTGAAACATGTTCAAATTGCCAATTGAACTTTAATTATTATTTTGGCAATTTTCGGCGAAGTTTCTCTGGATACAACTGACTTCAAATTACATTTTTTAAATTCTGTCATACGAATTTCTTTACTGCATGACAATTATCCATAAAATCTAAATGATATAGCCAGGTCAAATTATTGTATAAATCATGAAATCCTTGACATCATGAGTAAAGGTTCACAGTTTGAACATTTTGCAATTGGCATAATCCACATTGTTACTGGCTGTCATTATCCGACTTTGATTCTGTTTCATATCTGGTATACTGGCACAAAAGCCTTTATAGTCTGGGCAGGCTAAGAAACAAATCAAACTATGTTACCTGCTTGTATACTTCATGCTATTGACGCATCGAATTTCCTGAAATTTCCGAAGAGCCGGCTAATTGATCTTTCTTGATGAGAATAAACCTTTAAAATTCAATGTGCTATTTGAAGTTATTCCACTTAAAATTTTTTGGTAAACTTTTGACATGTTATACCATACATTTTGACCTACCAAACAAACCTGTTTCGTTTTAGTTGCAGCTTATCCTGGATATACCCACAAACCGTCCATATTACTTTGACTCAAGGCCAAAAGTAAGAAAAGGTCAATGAGAATCACTACCAATGGTCTGTTTCGCCTACTTAGCTAACTATCACTCCATATGAGGTGCCCAGAAGTCTCAGAAGTCAAACATGTGGCAGCTAGGGAGGATCAAGCTTACTACTCAGATCTAACTGCTAAAAACTATACCAACCAAAGGTCTCTTAAGAAAGAGAGAGAGCGTGAGAGAGAGCGTGAGAGAGAGAGAGAGAGAGAGAGAGAGAGCTGAAAAGGAATGTGAGTGACTAAAGAAAGATAAAAGAAATGATATGAAAAAAAGAGAAGACGTAGTAAGAAGAAAAGAAAAAAAAAGAATCGAAGAGAAAAAGAGACTAAAGATTCGAAAAAGAAGAACAAAAGACTAAGAAAGAAAGAAAGAAAGAAAGAAAGAAAGAAAGAAATGAGAAAAAATGTTCTATAAAGGTTTTGTAACCATCGATTGATTTATTTATTAATTTTAACGGTACATCAACCCGTCTACAGTTATTTTATACCACGAGGTTAGGGAGCCGCGTATATAGTACGTTCATATTTATGTTTTGTGTAGTTGTTTTATTAAAGAGTGTTTTTCATATTGCGCACAGTTCTATTGGATATGAATAATTTCTTAACGGATAAGCCCTAAATAGTACTACTGCTCTGGATCAGAGTTGACCAGGGAGTAATGGTCATGAAGAGGTACTCCGTACTCCCCGAATCTCCAGATTTGGAACCTGGCCATTAGACGCAGTTTAGAGGCATACACTTGACATCTGTTGTTTTTTTGTTTTTGTTTTTTTTTGCTTTGTTTTGTTTTGTTTAGTTTTTGTTTTGGTTTTTTGTTTTTGTAAGGAGATGTCTTAACCCCCTGCAGGAGATAGAGTCAGCATATTCTCAGCCTCACAAAATAACCATCGAAAGAAGTACACAGGAAATAGCATTCTGAATTTCTCACGATAGAAAATTTGAAAAAAAATGTTTTTTTATATTTAATTTTTAATTTTATCTTTATTTATTTATTTATTTATTTATTTAGATAAATAGTTTATTTATTATCGTAAAAATAATCCAAAAGATGTGACATAGATTCGAACATTGACAGCGTTGATAGGCTTCATCTACGCATGCGTGAACACCTTTGACGCCAATATTATTTGGGTTTCCCATTTTATACAAGAATTCAATTAGTGGTCTCTCGGAGATGCTTGTTTAGGATGAGAGAAAGAGTAAAATAAACACCAGGAAAAAAGATTTGATGGAAAGATAGGTAGCATATGAGTAAATAAACAGATGGATTGAATGAGTGGCGAAATAGAGTGAATACACCCCGGTACAAATCGAGTTTCTAGCAGAAAGACTTAAAGGGAAACAACAAGATGTCAGAGATACAAACAGAGATAGCGACAAAGAGAAAATTCTACAGATAAATCCCGATTCTAGGATGTTATAGAGTTAAGAAATAGATTCAAATACTTGATAACTGAATTTAACATTCGAGTCCGGGCAGGTTTGAATAGTGATATCAAGAGTATGTAAAAAAAAATGGTACAAAGATGAGAAAGAGGAAAAAGCAAGTGTTGAACTAAAGACAAATAATGTGTGCATAGATACATGTCCTGTTTCTTCTTGATTTCTGTTCGTATAAATCAATTATAAAGCCTTAGATAGATAGATAGATAGATAGATAGATAGATAGATAGATGTGAATAAACTATGATAGATAGATAGATAAATAGATAGGAATAAACTTAGATAGATAGATAGATAGATAGAGAGATAGATGTGAATAAACTAAGATAGATAGATAGATAGATAGATAGATAGATAGATAGGAATAAACTTAGATAGATAGATAGATAGATAGATAGATAGATAGATAGATGTGAATAAACTAAGATAGATAGCTAGATAAATAGATAGGAATAAACTTAGATAGATAGATAGATAGATGTGAATAAAGGAAGATAGATAGATAGATAGATAGATAGATAGGAATAAACTTAGATAGATAGATAGATAGATAGATA
Source organism: Sepioteuthis lessoniana (assembly GCA_963585895.1). Taxonomy (NCBI): domain Eukaryota; kingdom Metazoa; phylum Mollusca; class Cephalopoda; order Myopsida; family Loliginidae; genus Sepioteuthis; species Sepioteuthis lessoniana. Next base: position 26,839,703 of record OY757938.1, read on the forward strand.
GATGTGAATAAACTAAGATAGATAGATAGATAGATAGGAATAAACTTAGATAGATAGATAGATAGATGTGAATAAACTAAGATAGATAGATAGATAGGAATAAACTGGAATAGATAGATAGATTGATAAATGTGAATAAGTTGAGATAGATAGACAGACAGACAGACGCTCATAAGTAAGTACACTATTAACTTTTTTTTTCTTTATTTTTTTTTTTTTTTTCTTCACTAGCGACTTCAAAATTTTATCATTTATGATAAAATATTAAACAGTCAGTACAGATATTATTTGGTATTGTTATTTCTAAATTTAGAATCATTGAAACTTTAACAAGAAAATGAAAATTTAGCAATTCTACAAAAAGTAAATTACTAATATATATATATATATATATATATAACCGTGATGTAATTACGATCATCATAGGAAATGGACACAGCGACTCGAGTTCAAACCCTGAACGAAGCTGTTTACATTTCCCAAAGCACTAACACCCTTGGGAAAGATATTAGTTTAATTCTTCTTTTTCCAGCATTGGCTAAAACGTCGGGCAGACTGGGATCGATAACAATGGTATGGCAACCAGTCTAGGAGAAGGAAAACGCTAAATTCAAACTTGATAGACTCCACTTAAATTTGATTGAACCTGTGTTGTATCCTGATCATACGGCGAGGTTGACTATATATATATATATATATATATATATATATTGGCATTTGATTTTACAACTTCATGACAACGCCAGTAAAGATCATAAGTCTTTATCGAAAGTTTTGGTTCATTTTTTCCAAAACAACACGTTAAAAACCGGCTCAATATCTAGTGGGTAGAGTGTTCGCTAATGGTCTGGGAGACCTGAGTTCAATCTCAGGTCGAGTCATACCAAAGACTTTAAAAGTAGTACTTGATACCTCTTTGCTTAACACTCAGCAATATAAGGGACGGATCAAGGGTAAAGTGGAGCAATCCAGGGAAAGGAGTAGCGCCCTCCCCTACATCTCGGTGTAGTAGCTATTGAATAGGGGGCTTTCTGGTCGCCCTCGACTAAAGGGAGACAACTTAACTTTACTTACACGTTAAAAAATGATAAATGTAGAATAATAAACAAAATGTATTAAAACATGTTTTACATTTATTTTTTACCTCTCTCTCTCTCTCTCTCTCTCTCTTTCTCTCTTTCCCCCTCTCTCTCTCTCTCTCTCTCTCTCTTTCACTCTCTCGCTCGTTCTTTCTCTCTCTCTTTCTTTCTTATATATATATATATATATATATATATGGAATTATTTTAGATTACGGAGGTGTTAAGACTTTAATTTAAGTTACAGATTTCCAATGTTGCGCAGCTTGATTAATAAACAATCTGCTATGGGAATTGTTGACTGTTTTTGAGACGTTACCGGTATTTGGTGCTTAGGAGGATATTTCGTAGCGTCCCTACCCAGTAAGTTTCAATATTAGCATTAATATATCAAGAGGAAAAGAAAGACGTGATAAATTGATAGATATATATATATATATATATATATATATATATATATATATATATATATATATATATAACAAGTATAGCAGTAATATTATGACAACACACAAACGTGTCTTGGACAGATGAAATGTGTACTGTGTCCCAGTGCATGAAGAAAGCATATAAAATTAGTAAAATGTTTTACTTGTATTCTTTAGTGAGTTTCATCTCAATAACAAGACAAAAGACAAAGCCATTGACCAAGCTGACGAGACGAAATATGTTCAATGAACAGAGATGAAAAAAGAAGGTCTGATTTGTTCAAAGACATGGAATCAAAAGAGGAGGAAAAAGAGTTCTCAATTCTCATGTGATCTCCTAAGTTACGTGATATCTCAGGACACGCTCCAATCCAAGAGAAGACAATTACGAGGCTTGTCTGAAAAGTAACGGGATTGCGTGTACTGCGTCAGCTATGGGCAAAAGAAGGATAATCGATTGGTCGGTTGGTTATTTGTTCTACGGCATACCAACCCTTTTCGAGTCATTTAACGCGAATTAAATCATTTTGATAAAAGTTTTAAAATAATTCAATTAAGTATAAGTATATATATATATTATTTACATACAGTTAAATGTCAAAATAGTTCTATTTCTCGCAATTCAGTTTATCATATGTACAGTATTTTGTTTATATACAGCTAAATGTCAAAAAAGTTCTATTTCAAACAATTCAGTTTAGCATAAGTTAACTGTAAAAATAGTTTAAAACAATTCAGTTTAGTGTAATAATACAGTTTTGTTCTATTTGACCCATAAATAGGACACTATCAAGTGTTGCCACTCTGGGTCAGAGTGGACCAGGGAGTGATGGCAATGAAGGAGTAGTTTGCATTCCCCAAAGCTTCACCATTACTGGAGCCTCACCATCAGATTGTTTAGTGTTATATCCAGAACACTCATTGGAGAAATCTTACTCCTCTGCGGAGATGCTGTCAGTGTATTCTGTAGCCCCCGGTTGACTGAGCCAATCTTATTGTAGTATCATCTAACATGATATTTTGGGAGAGATTAACTGAAATCTTAGCTTTCAGTGACAAATGCATTTTTCACATACTTTTATTAACATTTCCTCTTTTTCAGGTCGTTCAGCTATGTGCACTGTAGGACGAACGATCAATTCCAAGCAACGAATAAACCTGAAATGTTTGGTCCGGTTGAAGAAAATTCCGTATCAAGCACTTGAAATGCTTCTGTGTGTGTATGGAGATAACACCATGTCGTGCATACTTGTTTATAAATGGTCCAAGAGGTAAAGAGATAAAAGATTATTTCAGGAGTAGGGGGTCTTCAACAATCAAGACTGAGGTTAACGGCAGATGGTATGTAACGATCGATGGTTGACTATTCGAATGATTGCAAATCAGCTGAACATGAAAAAAACAGTTTGAACGAATATCTCTGAATATTTGGCAATGGGCAAATCTGTGCAGAAAGACTGCTGAATAATGATCAGAAGAAACACCCCATGCAGGTGCGTCAGGATATCATCGAACGTCTTCAAACACGACTTGTTTCATAGATTCATCACTGGCGATGATACGAGTTCAAATCCTGAACGATACTGATTGCGTTTCACATAGCACTAATACCCTTGGGAAAGGTATTAATCCAATTATTCTCCCTCCAGCTATGGGTAAATTGTAGGGCAGACTGAGTTTTTCAGCCTTGGAGAGGCAACTAGCCTAGGAGAAGAAAAAACTCTGAATTCAAACCTGTAAACTCCGCTTAAAAATTGACCTTGTGTCATATCCTGCCCGAGAAGAGGGGCTGGTAAATAGGATCACTGGCGGTGAAACAGGGATCTTTGACTACGACCCGGAAACAAAACGCCAGAGCTATCAATAGAATTGTCCGACATCGCCGCGGCCGAAGAAAGTTAGACAAAGACAAATTCAGTTATGTTGATGAAGTTCTTCGATGTGAGGAGCATCTTCCACAATAAGTTCTTGCAACCGGGCTTGACTATCAATCAGCAGGTCCACAAGGAGTTCCTGCAGTCTATGCTTTGGTCAGTGCGCAAGAGATGAAAGCTGTGGCAGGACTAACAATGGTCGCTTCACTACAACAATGCACCTGCTTACAACGGCTATTCCTAGCCAAAAGAACGTCAGCGTGCTGGAACAACATCCCTATTCATCTCATGTAATGTTTTTCTTTGACCTGAGCTCAAGGGCGGGCCTTTTCTGAGGATATAAGAGCAATCAAGAGGGCCATGACGAAAAAGCTGAGAGGCTTGTCTGAAGAATCCTTCAAGCAGATAATAGAAGCGTAAAAGAAAAGGATAAGAAAATGCATTAGATTTTTTTACATACCAAAGAGTTAGTGTCGGAGTCAGAAGAGTAAGAAGAGAGATACCTGAGAGAGTCGGTCCGTCACTACCACTGAATCTGCGACTTTATGGCAGACTCCAAATACTAAACACTTGGCTTACAACCAGACCTTTTACAACTGTGTTGTATATTTCTGTGTCACTCGACGAGGATAGTTATGGGAAGGGTTAAAACCGCTGTAGGCAACAAACTATATAAGTAAAAGGTTTGTCAAAATTTCAGAGATAAAGCTTGGTAATTATCATTACTTAGAATATTAGGACTATTGACCTCATCTTTATTGATATACTCACAACATTTCGGCCGATATGTCCTTTGGCCTTCTTCAGGTATTTCATATCGAACTTGGGAGTCCACACAGAATCTCAAACTGAACCCTTTATTTGAACCCTAAGGGTAGACTGTTCCAATTCTGTTAACCATGACTGGGTACAAGTGTTAAGCTATTGTAAGTATCCCTAATTAGTCTTACTGGTTGTTGAGATTGAACCTGTAACCTCCAGGTGATTTCCCTCAGAAGCACCTTCCAACCAAATGCCTTATCCACTGTGTTATGTGTCCTTGACGGACTCCCAAGTTCGACATGAAGTACCAGAAGAAGGCCGAATAGCATATCGGCCGAAACGTTGTGATTATAACAATAAAGATGAGGTCAATAGTCAAAAGATTCTAAGCAATAATAAGCAAAAAGTGTTGTTACATTTTTAACACGTCTTTTCTTTTTGTTTTGTTTTGTTTGATTTTGTTTTGTTTTTTCGTTTTTTTGTTGGTTTTTTTTTTACGTTGGCGAAGAATTTTGAAGTGACCACTGGTCGTCAATCTGTTGACTTCATCAAGTGACATTCTCAACCTCTGTCTTACAAACAAAAGTAGTAGTGGTGTAGTAGTTATCGTCGTAGGAAATGGACACGGCGACACGAGTTCAAATCTTGGACGAGACTGATTACATTTCACATAGCACTAATACCCTTGGGAAAGGTATGAATCCAAATATTCTCCCTCCAGCTATGGGTAAATAGTAGGGCAGACTGTGTTCTTCAGCCTTGGAGAGGCAACTAGTCTAGGAGAAGGAAAACTCTGAATTCAAACTTGTAAACTCCGCTTCAAAATTGACCTTGTGTCATATCCTGCCCGAGCGGAGGGGTTGGGAAAATATGATCATACAAACAAAAGTTTCGTGAAGAATACTGAATGGTTGCAGTAGCCAATATCGATCCCAGAAAGTTTACACACGGACGAACTCATAAGCGACGTTCACCAGTGGACTCCTAAACATGGACACACCATTCTTCTTTGGGGACTTCGATTTCAGCAAAACACGCCGGCATATCTAATTATTATATCTCGAGAAACTTTATCAGGACTGATGGGCTTTCTCTGCTGTCGTTTCTTTTACCTTTCTCCGAAATCCTCATCAAGTAATAAAACAAAATGCATAAAGAGTTCAGACCAAGACTTGTTTGAATTCGCGGACGTCGAATCTGTCGACTATACTTAAAAATCAAAAAAAAAAAGTTCCTACAAGTTTTTTACTATGAAAATTTCATCCCAAAATTAAATTCACAAGAACCAACTTCCAGATCAACAGAACACAACAGCAAACTTCTTCAACTTTACAAGAAAATTATCAAATATTTCCATGTTACTTGATTCCATTCTAAAAAAAATCGTTTCAACGGTAAATGCACAGTGGGCATCGGTCCAAGCCATGATCGTAACTGATCATATTTGAAAAATATATGGTAAGATATTAGCTAGTTGGATCAACCATTATTACTTGCCGAAGTTCACATGTACTACACAGGTTACAGTTTAAAATATTTAATTATTAAAAAAAAAAAAGAGTATAAAGGCCGTCAATCTAAAAACATTGTATTTACATCGAAAACATGTAGTCCCCAAACCAAACATACACATACACATACACACACGCACATGCACACACACATAAACACACACACACACACACACACACACAGATATATATATATATATATATATATATATATATATATATATATATATATATATATATATATATATATATATAAATTCAAAGACATTCAAGATAATTCGTTTTTTTTATAAAGTAGCACGTAAAATATTTTTCGAAAAAAAAAAACATAACACATATTAAGTCGGTGGTTATATTACGCAAATTGTTTGATTCTTTCCTGCGAAGAAAATTTAATTTTTACTTGAAATACATTTCTGGAATAACGACAGATAGTCTCCAAAGAATATTTTTCAAATCTACCCACGCCTCATGTTGACTTAAATTCGTTAAAAAATGTCAGTTTACAATTCTCACAGGATTTGCTCACGAGTTGGCTTGACAGATAGAAAGAAGAAAAAAGTTCAGAAAATTTTCTGCTTTCTCTATCTATCTCAGTCTATCTATCTATCTATCTATCACACGCACACACACATTCTCGTTTTTCTTCCTCTCCATCCTTCTTCTACGTCATTATATATATATATATATATATATATATTAACCTGCTCATATCTATCAATCAATTTATCGACGGAAAAGTCCATAATACACACACACACACACACACATATATATATATATATATATATATATATATATATATATATATATATATATATACATGAGAAATCTGGAGATAAATTTGGTAGTATAACAATGTACAAATATAAAATACAAGGTCTTCAGAGAATTATTCTATTTATAGTTTGAATTATTTGCTAACGTTAAACGTTCCGGTTTTAAACCTTCATCAAGGCGTATGAATTTTTTTAATGAAACCAAAAGATTAGAAATTACACTTAAATTTATAACATAACGTCACTAACAGAAACGATTAACGTTGGCAAATTGTTCAAACTTTCTCATCTACTCACCTATCTATCGCTCAATTTTAGTCTGTCTATATATATATATATACATGAGAGAGAGAGAGAGAGAGAGAGAGAGAGAGGCGCCTGTGGAATAATGGTTATCGTCGAAAGGAATGTACACAGCAAAAAGAGTTCAAATCCTGCTTGAACGAGATTCTTTGCATTCACATAGTGCTAATACCCTTGGGAAAGGTATGCGTCCGACTATGTTCCCTTCGAGCTAGGAGTGAATAGTGAGGTCAGACGGAGCTCTTTAACTTTGGTATGGCAACTGGTCTAGGAGAAGGAAAACTCTGAATTGTAACCTGTTAAACCCCGCTTAAAAATAATCTTGTCTTACATTCTGCTCGTTGCAGAGGGGTTTGCTAAATGTGTATATGTGTGTATTTATTTCAATCGGTTTATATCTATCAATCCATCCCTTTCAGTCCGTTCCAAACTATTTATTTATCTATCTAGTAATTTATCTATTTCAGTCTTTTGGGGTTGTCATCGAGGGAACGTGGTGAACTGCGAGATCGTCGTAAACAAGTTCAAATTCCCACCATTCTATTGTATTCACTAATAAACTAATTGTCTTATCCTCCCCAATATGAGTTAAATAGTACCACTACTATTCTACAAGAATAACTTTGGCATTAAATAACCCAAAGAGGTTGATATGCCATTTTAAACAAAGTAAGCAATTTCATCCCTTTCATATTTATCTATTTTTCTATCTTTCTATCAATGCATTGCCTAATGCATTGGCCAAATGAGTAAAGTGTTCGCCAATGGTCCGGGAGACCGGGGTTCAATACCTGGTCGAGTCATACCAAAGACTCAAAAAATGGTACTTGATGCTGCCCTGCTTAACACTCGGCATTATAAGGTAAGGATCAAAGATAAAGTGGAGCAATCCAGAGAAGAGAGTAGCGCCCTCCCCTATCCCTCTGTGTGGTAACTATTGAAAAGAGAGTCGTCAGGTCACCCTCAACCATGGTCGCCAACTTTACTTTTTTTTATCAATGCATAAATAACAAGCCCAATAAACATCTAAAAAAAATAATTCTCCTCTTATTTAGGCCTTGAAATGCCTAATTCCCCTTTAATCTCTCTGAAATGGTCCATCTTACGAAACTTATATACTTTACCTGAGAACATTAATAGGTATGTCTCGTTCCTTATAAATACGTTGGACACTACGGTGAGGGAGGTAATTTTACTGGCTGTCTCTGACGGCGGCGGTTACTCGGTCGAGGCTGCCTGACGTGGGTGCCGGGGAAGCCCAGCACTTACTTCATACGGCCGACCCTCCCCAAGACTTAGGGGGCCGTACCGCCAGGCTCTAGCCCTCCTCGGAGAGGGTAGGTTAATCACCTGGCGCCTGAAGCATCTTTTTTAGGGGAATGCCGAAGGGGCTCGAGGCATTTTTGGAGCCTCCGGACGTGTCTGAGCTACAGTTCTGTGCCCGGACCCATCTTTAAAGAGTCCTTGTGCCGTACTCGTCCGCTTGGTGGGACATACGACAAATAGCAAAGTAATCATCACTAGTTGTGGGTACCTTCTTCACGCCGCTGGCGAGTATTGTATTTTGTTAATTTTATAAAGATGTCCATTTTATTTCCAACCTCCGTTTTGGGTTTTTTCACATTCAGTAACCTTTTGTTAGATTACAACAAAAACCTTACGATAAAACAACAGATTGACAACTAAGTGACTGAAGTAGGAAAGATATAAAATCCATACAAGACACTATAAAGTCTAGCAATATTTATTTCAATTATACTTTTTTCTTTTAATAATTAATGTTTTATAATTTTCGCTAGAATTTTCTTTTATCTTTAAATTCTTGTTGCTTTTCATCGCAACAAACCAAGTCGTTATTTCCTCGACAAAGAAGAATAGCGTGCATCAGCGACAATAATAAAAGATTATCTCCGGTTGGGACACGAACTCACATTCTATTTCACCTCGAGGACATTTAGTTATCAGTATGTTTTCACCCAACCCCTCTACACGAGCAGGATACGACACGTGGTCAGTTTTTACGCTGAATTTAACTGGTATGAATTTAGAATTTTCCTTCTCCTTGACTGGTTGTCATACTTAGGTTAAAGAGTCTGACTGACCTTAGTAGGAGAGAAAATAGTTGAATGCTTATCTTTCTCAAGTGTTTTAGCGCTAGGTGAAATGCAAACAGTCTTGATCGAGCAGAAAAGGAACTCGGGTTACCATGTCCATCGGTAATAAACGTTATACTATGAGCGCCTCCATCTAGTAATCTGAAGTGTCTGCTTTACTAATCTACGAGAGCAAATTGTATTATAGAACATTGAATTGTACTTAAAATTCATTAATGCCCACATCCCGACACGTGGCCATCCTCGTTGTTGTAAAAAGAAACACCCTAACGATAAAAAGCAACAAAAATTGCAATGTTAAAAGAAAATGCCGGTTAAAACGGATTATAAGGATTGACAATCCTTCGTAAAAAAAACTTCTCCCGATATTGCTAGTGTGCAAATACAATAACAGCGAACTTGGTTCCAACCAATCAGAGAATAAGTAAGTAAAGTTGGTGACCGTCGTCGAGGGTGACCCAAAGGTTCTTTTTTCAATAGCTAATACACAGAGGTATAAGGGAGGGCGCTACTCCATTCCCTGGATTGATCAACTTTACCCTTGAACTTTACCTTATAATGCTGAGTGTTAAGCAGGGCGGCATCAAGTACCATTTTTGAATCTTTGGTATGACTCGACCAGGGATTGAACCCGATCTTCCGGACCATTGGCGAACTCTCTAACCATTATGCCAATGGCCCGGTAAAGGATGAATTATAAGCGTTATTCCTGGCTTCTGCAATGTCAAATAGCTCCCTAGCTTAGTAAAGCACTAGTTACAGATAACCAGGTTTCTTTCAGGCAAAAGATGGATTCTAGGCAGATTCATCGCGGTAAATTCATCCTTTGATGAATTTATCGCAATTCGCAACGAATCAAATTTATTGCTCTTATAATATACAGTTTCTCAAATCCTAATCCCAGCTTTTTTTATTGAATTCATAAAAGCAATTATTAAATTCTGAATTTAGCCACGAATGAATTACGAGCGATAAATTTGTCATACAAAGAATTTACAGGAGAAAAATTTACAACACAATGAACTTACCAAAGATAAATTTACCATACGATTAATTTACAACACAATGAACTTACCAAAGATAAATTTACCATACGATTAATTTACAACACAATGAACTTACCAAAGATAAATTTACCATACGATTAAGTTACAACACAATGAACTTACCAAAGATAAATTTACCATACGATTAATTTACAATACAATGAACATACCAAAGATAAATTTTACCACTTGATTAATTTACAATACAATGAACTTACCAAAGATAAATATGCAGAAACTCACAGAGGCCTCTGTCAGGAAAAAAGAGCGACGCATGCGTAAAGAAAAAGGGACCTCCGGACAAAAGGAGGAAGGTCATTCTCTCTTTCAGAAGTGACCGGCAGGGTGACAACATCTAAATCTCCCGATTGCTAGTGGAAGCCAACGTGGCTGCTCTAAGGCGCCACGTTGGGTTAACCTTTAACTAGTAGCAGCCGTCTCGGTTAATAGTATGCTAAAATATCTTTAAAAAGCCACGAAATGGACCTATCGAATCACGAACTTAAATACTGGACTTGGACAAAGTCCCAAAAGCGACTAACACGTAATTAAAACTTTAAAATACCAAATGAGGATACATATATACTAAGAAACGATTAACATATTTTAAACACCTTGACTAGGGGATTCAACCATTTTAATTGTATTCAGGGAAATTCCCTCACCCATTGAATGGTTGTTGAACCCAAGAAGTAAAGGAAAATTAATAAAAAACGTCTTCGTCTCCTATCTGTTGCTATCTTTTTTCATATAATTCTTTGGGGCCTTCTTGTACAAGGAGTTACATCAACAAGTCAACGTGGGGTAGAAATAGAATAACCCCTGAATGGAATCAGATAAAAAAAAAAAAAACGGTAACCCATCTTGCCTTGACCTTGGCCTGACCTCTATCAGACCCCATAAATTTACCGGAAACGCCAAAGAAGACGTGCGTCTGAATGTTACCGGAAGTTCATCTTTTATTGTCGTCTTTGATACACACCGTTCCTGTCGTAGAAATGATCCGACTGAGTTGCGTGAAAAAAGAAATCAAAATTAAAAGATGAAAAATAATACAAATCAAAATTACTAATGATAATACCCGAAATACATGAGACAGTCACGACATAATGTGCCGCAGAACACTATTTGGGAACTCACTTGTTCAAGATGAAGACGCTTCGCGGTCATCAAATCAGTTTTGGCGGATATCGAAGATTGCTTTTAACAGATTTTAAAGATTGAAAATTTCGAAGCCAAAATGACATCTTTAAGAAATCTTAAATGATAACTTTAGAGATCTAATTAAAAATAAAATATTTTTCTAAAATATGACAAGGCGTTGTGTTTTGAGTGTAGTCGAATGAGAGTTTAACTGGCTTCGTTATATCACGTCTTTATGTTGCGTAGAACATCCAGTAATTGAGGAAGCCGTTCTAGGCACAACTGCGATTTCCTATTTTTCAAAGATATCAGTTCAAATAATTTCTCTTTATTCAAATTACAAAAGTCAGATTGTCTTTTACAAAAGAATAGTGTTAAGAGATTTATTAACATCAAACAATAGACAATCCTCGCAGGTTGATTAATAAACAAGGTCTCCAAAAGTATAAACAAGTTTCAAATCAAATAGAATAATGAAACTGGTATCAATGTAAATTGCGAAAGTTGAATGAAAAATAAGATCTCAAATCGTATAAAACAAGTTTCAGTTCAAATAGAATAATGAAAATTGCATCAAAAGGACATTATAAGGATTGATCATAAATAAGGTCTCTAATTGTAAAAAAACAAATTTTTGGCCAGATAGAATAATGAAATTGGTTTTATATTAAAGTATGTGGGTTAACAAATAAATAAGATCTCAAATCATAAAAAAAACAATTCTTCTACTATATAGAATAATAAATCTAAGATCAAATTTTATAGTCAAAGTTTAGTCATTTGCACAATTCCCAGTGGATTACCTTTTCTCACCCAACCGTGCTTGCTCTTGTACAACTTCTGTGCTACTTTTCTGCATTCAATAATTATCATTATTTTTATTCTCTTTTGAGAGTTTTTTTCACCATCGTTTGTTGATCATTTTCCACTGGAGTCTGAGTGACATCAAGTCTCCTCAAGTCTTCTGGACTCTTCTTAGTATTCAAGCCGATTTCAACAATGCTTTACTTAAAATAGTCGTCCTCTTGTCCTTGTACCAGACCTTTGTTGACTGTACCTATCGTGCCAATTACAATTGTGTCACAGTCATTTTCATGTTTCATAGTTTTTTCCTTTCTCCAGCAAGGTCTAGGTAATTATTATTATTGGTCGTGTTGGTGGTGGTTTTTCACACCAGTTTTAATTGGTGGTTTTTCCCAGAAGTCTTGGTGACAGCAAGTCTTGTCTGATTTCCGGAACACTTCTAAGTATTCTAGCTGATCTTAACAGTACTGGGGTCTTGGCGGTCTCGATTCTGCTGCTGATTTCCAGTTCTCTCAGTCCCTTTTCCATGCCTTTTAGGACGGTTCCAAGTGTACCTACTACTGTTGGTACTACTGTCACCTTCATGTTCCATAAATTTCGGTTCACTGGCAAGGTCCAAGTCATCATCATCATCTCACACCATCAGCACGGATATCCCTGGCCCTCTCTTGTCACCCCTCCTTATCGTCCATTGCTTTCGGCAGATCTTCAGGGTTACACCCCGTATCGACACAGAGCTGCTGTATGTAGGTTCTAGCTGGTCGTCCTGCCTTTGCTCGTCCATGTAAAGGGGTCCACAGGAGTACATCCCTTATGAGCTCGTCTCTACTTCTCCAGCTGTGTCTCGCATGTCTGGTTCGTCTAACTTTGATAGTTTTCGTGATGGGTGGTAGGTAGCTGTACAGCTGCTGTTTTGTGGGGTGCCGTTCATTCCCACTCAGTGAATATCAAAACCTACGAGATAACAAGTTTTTTTTTCTCTCATTAATTAATACTAAATCTGGTTCTGGTCTGGTTTGGGTGTTTCGTTTAAATCTCAAAGTCTCAGAGAATTTCGTGCATCTCATTTTCTAGGACAGGTTCTGGTTTGTGCATATACCATTTGTGAACATCGCCAAAATTAAATTATACACTTTTTCTATTCAGTCGAGACTAATTTTGTATTCAGTTGGCTACATTTGGTTATGATGTCATTGTTTCAGCTCTACCCGTTTGACCTACACTTGCAATTCAATTGAGTAATACACATTTTCGGTTAGATATAGTTGATTCTTATGAAAATGTTTTGTTCTTTTATTAAAAGAGATTCAGATTTTCTTTTAAAGTTTCTTCTTCTGACAAATGTCAAGATCATCCCATTAGCAATTTTCTTAATTTGTCGCTTGAAGTATTTATACAGTTGTATTGTTGTATACTCATATGCAGATACATGCATGCAGAATCATAACGACACAATAATAAAGACGAGCGACACAGTTCTTAGAAAAATATACCTCTCACTTTATTTGAAAGGGTTGTGTGTGAGAGGGAGTTGGAGACTGGACAGAACTGCAACATATTGACCCCACTCTATTGGCCATAACCGCGTTTCTTTCCCGTTCTCTTGGGCTGCTCAACCGGGGGCCTGGGGCCCAGTCTCTCTGGGTGCTGGTTTTCTCTACCGCATCTTATCTCCAACCCGTCTGATCCCCAACTGATTAATCGGGGACCTGAAGGCTCCCACTACTGGGTGCTGGCTTTCTCTACCGCATCTTGTCTCCAACTCGTCTGATCGCCAACTCTCAATCGGGGGCCTGAGGACTCCCTTTGCTGGGTGCTGGCTTTCTCTACCGCATCTTATCTCCAACTGATTGAATTTCCTGTGCACTGACTTATATAATAGTTCAATGTCCACCTTCTTCTTGTGGGCGTCACAAATTGCACTCATTCAACCCATCCACGGTCAAGGTTATACTCTGCTATTCCTCAACCGGATGCACCTTTTATTTACACATGTGCATTTTCTATTTTGACAACTCGGCCGGGTCGTAGGTCAATATACAACAGTATGACTTTCCATTTTGTTAACAAGATTTTGTTGTTTTACTGTCTGACATTAAATTACTTATATTGATACTATGGTTACTGGCTGCTGTAATTAATTTTTCTTGGCTCTTTTAATATTCTTCGATTCTTTGATTTTTTGCTTCTACGCAATACTTAATGCTGGCAAGTCCTCTTCAGCCTTCTTTTCTTGACACATAGCGTCATCTCTCGGGTGCATCTCTTATCAATTTCTTTGTCCTTTGGCCCATCTCTCAGAGTTCCTCCCTTGTCCATTTTAAGAATCGTCCAGAGTATCTTACAAAGGGGACTTCCTTTGATGATATTTCTGCCGCAGTGTTTGGTGTCGAGAAGTTTTTTTTTTGTTTTTCTGAGGTAGTACTTTCTTACTTCTTCTTTCTTTATGCTTGATGGTGTCCGCATCCAATATTTCCAAGTGCTTTTAATATTCTTTTTTTTTTTTTCTAAGTGTTCCAATGATTTTCTTATTTGGTATTTCTTTTTCTTCTGTGGTTTCTTTTTCACTTTTTTATTATAAGCATAGCACATTTTCATTGCCAAATTCCATTTCTTTATCCTGACGGTAGATTATCAATCATTACTTTACGGAGGTGCCCGTGGTGTAATTGTTATCGTCGTAGGAAATGGACACGGTGACACGAGTTCAAATCGTAGACGAGGTTGATTGCATTTCACATAGCACTAATACCCTTGGGAAAGGTATGAATCCAATTATTCTCCCTCCAGCTATGGGTAAATAGTAGGACAGACTGGTTCTTCAGCCTAGGAGAAGGAAAACTCTGAATTCAAACCTGTTAAACTCCGCTTAAAAATTGACCTTGTGTCATATCATGCCCGAGCGGAGGGGTTGGTAAATAGGATCAATTATTACTTTACTTCTTGTAAGTTCATCACAGCAGCGTTAAGTGGTGGTTTTTCATTGGAGTTTGAGTGACAGCAAGTCTCCTCACTTCTTCCAGGCTCTTTTAAGTATTCTAGCTGATCATAATATTGCCGTAATTTGGATGTTCTTCATTCTTTCAATTCTCCCAACTTTTTTTTCCACAGCAGTTGTGGTCTCAAGCGCACCAACTACTCTGTCATCCTCATGTTCTTCAGTTTTTATAGTTCTCTAGCAAGGTTCAAGTATTTGTCTATCCTTTTATTTTCTTTGATTTTCGCTCAGTAGTCGCCTAGAACAGCAAAATCCACAAAAAGGCAAGTTTTCTTTCTTTTTGTTTATTATCATTATTATCATTATAGTTTTTCACATCAGCGTAAGCTGATGGTTTTCACTGGAGATTGAGTGACAGCAAGTCTCCTCAAGTCTCAAGGACTCTTCACAGTATTCTGGCAGTTTTCAGTAATGTTGTTTGGATGGTCTCCACTCGGCCGCCAACTTCTAAATCTTCCAGGTCCTTTAATAATCCTTTAGTTACAGTGCTAAAAGCACCAATCACAATTGGTATAATTGTCACCTTCATGTTCCATATTATTATTATTATACTCCTTCCCACTGCTGGAGAAGCAGGGACGAGCTCATAACCGAAACTGTGTTATCACCCTGGTTGGCGGCTGATGAGGCTAGGGTATCGCACGTGCTTTCACACGTTGTATGATGAAAATTATTATTATTATTATACTCCTTCCCACAGCTGGAGAAGCAGGGACGAGCTCATAAGTGATGTACTCCTATGTACCCCCACATATGGCCGAGCAAAAGCAGGACGACCAGCTCGAACATACATACAGCAGCTATGTGAGGTTACGGGATGTAGCCTTGAAGACCTGCCAGAGGCGATGAACGATAGGGAGAAGTGGAGAGAGAGGGCCAGGGATAACTGGCGGCACGACATAATGATGATGATGATTATACTCCATGCAAGTTTTTCATACTAGCGTTAGATGATGGTCTTCCACTGGAATCTGAGTTACAGTGAGTATCATCAGGTTTCCAGGACTAATCTGATCATTATTTTACTCCTTTATGAGGTTTTGACACCAGGGATATCAGACGGTTTTCACTGAAGTTTAAGTGCTAGCAAGTCTCCTCAAATGCCCGAGACTTTTCTCAGTATTCTGGCCAATCTTAATAATGCTGAAGTCTGAATCCTGTCCACTTGTCCTCATATTTCCAAGTCTTCCCGTCCCCTCACCAATCTCTTGGGGATTGTTCCAAGTGCCTCAATTACAATTGGTATCACTGTTACCTTAATTCTCTTGCAAGATCTAGATATCTATCTCTTTTCGTAAGATTTTAATTTTTCTCTGTGGTCTGCCGGGACTGCAAAGTCTACGATTCTGTAGGTCCTTATTTTTGTTGACTATATTATAATTATTATATTCCTGGTGAGATTTTCATATCAGCGTTAGCTATTGGTCTTTCACTGGAAAGTAAGTGACAGCAAGTCTCCTCAGGTCTCCAGAATTTTTCTCAGTATTCTGACTGATCTCAAAAATGCTTTAGTCTGAATGGTCTTGATTCATCCTCTGATTTCCAACTGTTCTAGTCCTTTTTCCAAGACCGTTTCAAGAGTACCAACAATAATTGGTGTCACCGTCACCATCATGTTCTCCAGTTTTCTTAGTTCTCTGGCAAGGTCTAAGTAATTGTCTCTATTTTCACTTTCTTTGATTTTTATTCTGTGATCTGCTGGAACAATAAAATTCGCTTGTGTGTGTGTGTAAATGATAGATTGTAGTGAATCTGACAGTATGATAGAAATATGTGGAAAGTTGGATAAATCAAACACTTAACTCAAATTTAGATGTGTGATATTTTGTTCGGCTTTATTTCATCGAACTTTGAAGTTCGATGAAATAAAGCCGAACGAAATGTTTGATTTACCCCACTTTCCACATATTTCGTACATATATATATATATATATATATATATATATATATATATATATATATATATATATATATATATAGTATTATTCGGTCCAGTTAAACCAGAGTTGGGAGTAATTCCTTCAGGACAAGAAAATCATTCAGGAGCTGAACATTTAAATTTTCCTGGTAGAGAGCTCAATCTAATTAATATTACAGAGCAATACTTTCTTTAAAGAAAAAACCAAAGACAGGTTATTTTAGGATCTTAAATTTATTTCCATCCTGTTTTTCGTTTCTAGTGTGAACCAAAAACACGAAGAAAAATATAATAGGACTTCTTCAGATCTACGGATAAATAAAACAGAATAGACACGGGGGGAGGGGAAGGGAGAGGTTTGAAGAGTTACCTCCTCCTTTTATTGAATTTCCGGTTTTTTATTTACCTATTTATTCTCTTTTCAAAATTCTTCCGTCAGTTATAATTACGGTAATTTAACTTTTTTATTTATTTTATTTTATTTATTTTCTTTCCTTGTTAAGTTCGATAAATAACTTTTATGTTCTATGTCAATGTAATGAATTTTTGTAAGGAAAATACTAATGTTTATATTAATTTCGATACTGTTTATTTAGCTACCTATTTTTTTCCATGTGTGTATATTGGATACGTTTTTTTTCCTTGTTTCACTATTTATTTCTAAATTTTTAAAAATTTATAGTCTATAGTTTAAATTTTGTCCTATGTCTACATCTAGCTATTAATTCACTTCTGTTATTTAATAAATTTTCATGCAATTTATACGTCATTATTTGTATTTTCTCTTCTAAGCACAAATTGCATCTACCGTCAAAACTGTTTGGAGTATTTGATTTTTTTCAAAATAGACCATTCAATCTCAGGGTTAACCCTTTGTTTTTCAAACACCAGAATTGTTTCGATAGTGCCGTGTGGTGTTTTAGGTGTTCGTGGGAAAAGGTAAATTTGTGGTTTGAATACCTCTCCTTCCATTTCGTGGAAGTCAACCCGATATAAGTTTTTTTATCGGTAATATTCTCTTTTGGGGAAATTATTGCTTGATATATTACATTATTTAAATTACATAGTCCATTCATAGGATAACTGTCTCGGTATTTACAATTACATTCTTTTTTTACAGTTATTATTATTATTATTATTATTATTATTATTATTATTATTATTTCTATTATTTATTTGATCCTGAAAATCTTTAGTTATATTTTTATTATGACTATTAATTATTTGAAAAATATTTTACCTTGATTTCACATTGTATCTCCATTTTTCTCCTTTATGAAAATTCTTCTCATGTGTATGCCTCAGCGTGTGTGTGTGTGTGTGTGTGTGTAAACGAAGAAAATCGTTGGTAAATAAGATTTATTAACTTGTTATTAATTCTGACTAGTTTCGGCCTTTGGCTAAGATCAGTAAATGTTTATTGTAAGTAAAATGCACTTCAAGACTGATTAAGCTATTCGGCTTACGGGCGTAAAAAGAGCGTTCGTGTTTATGAAAATCGAATGCTTTGACAACATGACAACGCTTGTTTTAAAATATTTTAAAATTTTCAAAATATTTGTTTTCTCTTTCTTTTTTCGAAAACGTGTGAAGCTAAAAAATCACACACACACACACACACACACACACACATATATATAAGAATTTTAGTAATAACTGTTTTAGTAATATACTAGATGGATTTATTTTTATCTTGCTTTTCCGCGGCGTCAAGCTTCATACTTTGGTTTTTAAAAAAATATTGTTTATATGTGAGCATGCGTGCGTATCTCCCTCTACTCGTCTGACCTTATCTATCAATCTATCTATTTAGTTTTTTCAATTCTTTCTTTTTTCGATCCTCCTCGTCCTCCTCTTACTGTCTCTTACAGTTATCTGTTACTTCTCCACCATTCGCCTTTTTCTTTCTTGTCTTTCAAACTCCTCTCGTCTCTTTCTCTCTCCATTCGCACCCTTCCATGACTGGGGCCGTATATAAATCTCCCTTGTCTATTAAATCATAAACTATATCAGAACAGCAATAGATGTGGTAAAATGCCTGTGATTCTTTGCCACTCTCATTAATTAAGTTATCCTTTACTTTTACTATAACATAATTTTATTTCAACAATGAATATATCCTTTTCAAGAGAATCTCTTCATAAATAGATATTAGCGTAGTACCAATTAAAAAAGACTGGATTATTTATGTAACAGGATCACCTGCTATTTGTGCTAGACCAGTTCGTATACCTCGGTAGCAATATCTCATCTTCTTTAAGAAATATCAACATTAGCATAGATAATGAGTGAACTGTTATTGACAGGTTATCGACCATATGGAAATCTGATCTCTCTGATAAAATAAAACGGAAATTCTTT
This sequence comes from Sepioteuthis lessoniana, assembly GCA_963585895.1. Classification (NCBI taxonomy): domain Eukaryota; kingdom Metazoa; phylum Mollusca; class Cephalopoda; order Myopsida; family Loliginidae; genus Sepioteuthis; species Sepioteuthis lessoniana. The sequence continues at coordinate 26,858,823 of OY757938.1, forward strand.
CAATCAATAGCCGTATCACTACCCCTGTATGGTTGCACCATTTGAATACTAAGGAAACATTTGGAGGAAAAGCTGGATGTGAATTACACAAGGATGCTGCGTGCTGTTTTGAACAGATCTAAGTAACACTCTACAAGACATCAACTGTTGTACGGCCACTTACGTCCCATCGCATTTAATTGCATATCAACCATTGTAGGTTATTTAATGTCAAATCCTCTTTATACATAGAATTTAAAAACGTATTGTTTTTCGATAACATTTTTAAAGGAGCCAGATCTCATTTGTTTACACACAGTTAAATAGTTCCAAGTATTCAAACAGGAATACTTCTATTAAGTATTATTCATTTGCTTACACACACGCAAATGGTTTCAGATATTGCAATCTAACATCAATTGAGATATGAATTGAATTACCATGACCAGAAAATCCGGCGAACACTTGCGCGCAACATACGGAAACACTGGACAGCTGTTTCGACCTTATAAGGTCTCGTCACCAGTGTATACCGCGATCTCCTCCACTGGAGATGGAACCAGTGACCACAGAATGCAGAGCCGAAACTCTACCACTGAGCCCTCAGTCCGCATCACACACGAGTAGTGTCAAATCAAGTAGTCATGGTAATAGCGCAGCCAATTAACCTGAATGTGTCTTACAAGTTACACTTGTACTTTTTACAGATTTCGACGGATTTTTACAAGTGTTTGCCGGATTTTCTGGTCATGGTAATTCAATTCAGAATATAATTCCTCTACTTAAAAAAAGAAAATGTACATCTATATCCTTGCCGATGAGGTTATAATAATTACGCAGGTGCGTATTTCTAATCCTCCTTGGAAGATGTGGCCCTGGAGGTGACCTGTGCCCTCTATAAAAAGTACAAATGTAACTTGCAAGACACATTCAGGTTAATTGGCCGCGCAATTACCATGACTAGTTAATTTGACGTCACTTGTGTGCAATGTGGATGTTGGCTCACTGGTAGAGTTTCAGTTCTGCATTCTGTGATCACTGGTTCGATCACCAGTGGGGAACTATTGAACTGTGTGTAAAGAAATGAGATCTGGCTTCTTTAAAAATGTTATCAACAAACAATGCGTTTACAAATCCTATGTATAAAGAGGGTTAGACATTAAATAACCTACAATGGTTGATATGCAGTTAAACCCAACTCACCAAAACTTATCTATCTATCATGGTATACACTGCTGATAAGACCTAATAAAATCGAAACAGCTGTCCAGTGTTTCCGTATGTTGCGCGCAAGTGTTTGCCGGATTTTCTGGTCATGGTAATTCAATTTACAATAAAATTCCTCTACTTAAAAAAAAAGGAAATGTACATCAATTGTGTTATTTGCACACAATCAAATGGCTTCAAGAATCGCTATGTAGCGCTAACAATCCAATTTAAGCATACAGTTAAAGAGTCTCGAGTATTGCTAATCAACATAAATAATTCTATCCAACATTTCTTATTTGTTATCACGCAGTTGAATTATTCTAAGTATTGCTATATATTACTAACAATACAATTAAACATCAGTCATTTGTTTGTATACAATTAAATGGTCAAACAGTTCTATTTCTAACAATTCGACTTAACGTAAGTCATTAGTTTAAATGTCAAAAAGCTCTCTTTGCCAATCAATAATGTCCTCCTTCTGCATGACAGTGCTTGACCACACAGGCATCAGGACAAGAGAGACAATCGCCTCGTTCGGGTGGACAACTTTACCGCATCCTCTGTACTCACTAGATTTAGCGCCTTCAGGCTATTATCTCTTCGGCCCCGTGAAAGATGTTTTAAGAGGCAAACATTATGCCAGTGACAAGGAAATGAAAACTGCAGTGATGAAGTGACTCAAAGAATAGACAACAGAATATTATGAGGCAGGGATATATGCTCTTATTCGAAGGTGGAACATTGTTCTAGAGAGAAACGGGAGGTAATCGACAGAGGACTAGCTTCATTTTGATGTATGATGCATATTCTCGTGTGTTGTATCGTCGAGATAAACAATACACAGAGAAGAATAAATGCTTAATCTATTCATTAAATGCCAGTATCCGGTGCGCTACATTCAAAAAATACAGTACAATAAGTTACAAACAATTAACAACAGAACTTACAAGAAATTGAGGAAGGTCAAAATTCTGTATAGCCAAACGAAGTTAGATCAGTCCGAATATTAATTAACTTAATATCAGTTTTTGATAAATCATCGAAGTCCTTAATCGTAGGTTATTTATGGCTATGATCTAGTTCATCTAGTTGTGCTGAAGAGGTGCTTGCTACTCTGCAACACTGTGTCGATAATTATTCCTGTACTAAAGAAAAAAAGCATTATTTTTTACTTACCCTCGTATATATAAAGATAAACAAAAGTAATCAGACAAATAGGAATATTCTGTTATTTATTTTTCATTGATCTCGACTAGTTTTGACTTTAGATCATCAGAAGAAGAAAATTTTGGTAAAGTTCCTGAAGAAGTTGATATTCTATTAGAGAAACGACGAAAAGTGTACTATAGACGTAGTATCAGCAGGTTTTGAATGAAAATTGTTTCCAAATATCCAATTGTCTTCAAATGACCTTCATACATCTGTAGTAAGGACATCTGGCGACGGGTTTTTTTTTATTTAGGATGTATATGGTAAGCCAGAGAGGTATGTGTTTCAAATCAAACGTTATTATCCGGCCGGCTTATTTGCTTATTTAGATACTCATGTGTTACCCCAAGTCTGTCAAGCCTATTTCAAAGTAGGACCATTAAGTTTCATAATAAATCAATTGGTACCAATGTTTGTAATCAATCGGCATATTCATTTGCCTTTTTGAGTTTCTATTATTTTTATAATGCCAACTATTTCTATGATGCTGTATCGCTGTTAAAATCGTGACCGTTTTTGAGGAAATATTGTTTTACCTGTATTAATTTGCGATAATACGTATTTATGATTATCTATTGTTATTGAGTCTAAAGTAAAATGGCTATTATGACTTTTCAATTTATTGTTTCGTTTGGTTCCTTTGTCTAATAGCATATCAACCTTTGTGGGTTGTCAAAAACCAAACTAACAGAAAAATAATAGTAATACTATCCAACCCATAACTAGGAGGATATGAGAATTAATACCTTTTCTAAGGGTATTTGTTCGAATGTGAACGCTATAGTGTGACTAGAGTTCGAACTCACGAGGATGTTCAGCACAATAATCACTACGCCGTGTGGATTATCTCTGTATTATTTTTTGATTCTACACTCAGATTCGTGAATATATATACAGAGAGAGAGAGAGAGAGAGAGAGAGAGAGAGAGAGAGAGAGAGATTATTCTTGATCCAAAGAGTATATTCTGATTCCTTATTCACAGTGATGAATTGTTGACGTTCCTTGGGGTCCTCCGTATTTTGGGTCTTTCAACATCAGTTTCCATCACCAGGGTTACTCAGTCTAGCCCTCTTTACCTGCTGTTTTTTCTCCGGCTTCAGTGATAGACCGTATGCCTCACTTTCTCTTTGCTTCGCCCGTTATTCCAAACCCAGTCAGGGCTTTACTGAGAAAGCGATCTGCAAATTCCCAACAGCCCACTTCAGTTGGCTCACAATCAGCCCGCTAACACTTCTTCGGCACTCTTCAACCAGTTCTTCGTATTTGGCGAGATTCCTGTTTAGAACCTCCGCCATTTTTTGAGCTCAGAGCACTGTCAGTTCCAACAAGATCACCTGCCGAGGTGAATCCGAGAAGATGAACGAGTAGGAACGGAGTGTTTGTATATATATATATATATATAAACAATAATATTCAGAGA
>OY757938.1:26867643-27044081 GCA_963585895.1 Sepioteuthis lessoniana
TAACCGTTACGCTAAGCGCACCACCATCTATATATGGTTTCAAGTAACTATTCTTATTAGATAATTTGTTTGCACACAGTTATACTGTTTCAATTATTCTTATCATAAACAAATAATTTTCAAACTTAACTAGGGGACCCTAACAGAAACTGTCACTGCCAGTCAGAATTGACCAGGGAATAATGTAAATGAAGAATTGACAACAGAATGCAAAAGCAAAATGTGGAATAATTTTTAAAACGTTTTTTTAGCCTGGTTAGTCCAATTTTTGGAAGAAACAAACGCGTCGAAACTTTCATGATAAACTCTTTAATTCAAGCACTTTTTCATTAAAATTCAGCCCAATATGAGTGAGCAAGAAAAGAAACTACAAAGAATCTATGATTTGTTTAACGCCGAAACCAAGCCAAGGTTTCTTTGTCAAAGAAAAGTGGTAGATTGAACAAAAAACGAAAAGAAGGCTTTTTAACTGCTGTCACTACGGCGATTAAGAAGAACCCCAACAACGTTAATAAAGTTGGCGACCTTTGTCGAGGGTGGCCCGAAGGCTCCCTTTTCAATAGATTCCACACCGAGGAGTAAGGGAGGGCGCTACTCCATTCACTAGATTGCTCCATTTTACCCTTGATCCTTACCTTATAAGGCTGAGTGTTAAGCAAGGTGGCATCAAGTACCATTTTTGACGTCTTTGGTATGACTCTACCTGGGATTGAACCCCGGTCTTCCGGATCATTGGCGAACACTCTACTCATTAAGCCAATGGTCCAGTTTTAAGGAAGCACGCTAATGAATTGGAAGTTCACGAGAAAACTATAAGGACAACAATTAAACAAGATTTAAGCTCAGATCTTAATCCTTTGATTACACAATATGGGGCGTTTTAGAAAATGAAATAAATGCAACTTCTCATCTAGATACTTGTTCGCTTAAGGCTGCTATTCTGGAAGAATGGAATAAAATGTCAGAAGAATTTATTTTGAAGGTATGCAAATCGTTTCGAAGGCGTGTTGATACAATAATTGGAAAAAAAAAAAATGGTGGCCATTGTAGAGAAGAGGAAAATCTCGTATTTTGGTTTGGCGCTCAATTTATTTCAACACTTAATTTCACCCAATCAGGATGACTTATCCTATTCAGCCCGGACCTTCATTTCCGGCTTGCAAAACGGGTGAGCGGCCAAACCCACTCTCTTTGGCTTTAGACGGCGACCAGAACAGACGTTCCTCTGGCCGTCCTACTTAGCGATGCTTGTTAGCTAGACAAGCCGCCCAGTGTGGACATCTCACTGCGGCTCTTACAGCAGCAGCAACAACATGGACACTCAACGAGGGAACCATCTAATTTATGGATTTCCTACAAGGAATCCCAGTTGAACATAAATTAGAAACATACAACATGCCTCGCACAGGCCCAACTTTGAGTCACCCCAAAATTGGCTCTGTCGATCTGAGCGTAACTCCGCTCTCGACACTAGTTCCCTTTTCACCTCTGGTCCACACATGAAGACAACGCAGACTCTCCCTCAAATACCAGCTACAAAACTACACAGTGAGTCTAAACACAATCCCTCACACGTCCCGCAACACACGCTACCAGCTCAACATCCCGCCATTTCGTCTCTAACACTAACAAGCCTAAACTCCACGAGTCTTGCAGCACCAAAACCATATTCAATGCTGCAAATAAAAAACTTTCTTTGTTGTGTTGTTAAAGAAAAGTTTCGTCATTCATTTGTGTTGCCTAAAAAATATAGTGTTATTTCCCGAACCGCTATACCATACTGCGTAAATTTACTGTTTTGTGTCTATCTTCTAATTTTGTTGCTTATTTCTTAATATCAAAATTAATCTTGTGTTATGATAAAGCCGTTTATCATTATATTAGAATATTCCTAATTTTGTTTCCGCACCCAGTACACAACCCTCAGATTCCTAGAAGTAGAACCTCAACATCAGATGCAATTTAAAATCTTACCCAGGTAACCATTTTTGGTGTGTGTGGTGGGGGAGGGCTTCCTACCTCTGTGCAAAGTCGACATATTCTATAGTATAGGTCATACATAATAGATATAACCAAAACATGATTGAATAGTTTGAGAGAGAGAGAGGAAGTACGCGTAGAGTAGTGACTAACATGTTAGATAGTACATCGTAGCAAAAGAGTTCGAACTCCAGTTGCGTTAGTACGTTCACGTTCAGAAAAATCCGAATGAGCCCCAACAAATAGGTTAAACAGTAACACTACTGTTCTTCTATAAGGATGGTTTTGGCATTTAATAACTCACAAAGGTTGATATGCCATTCAACAAAGAAACCAACGAACCAACCCATAGTTTGGAAGAAATGCTTTCTTTTATTGTTTAACACAATTTCACTCACTTCGTAATAAGTCATGTTGAGTGTTGCTTAATATTAGACATTAAACAGTGTTTGATATTTGAGCCTAGTTCAGTGGCTCGTCGTTTGCTTGCTCCTTCTTCTGTTCAATAAAAGGTCACCGATTATAAAGGTCGACATTGCTAATCAACTTTAGTGTTCACGCGATGACATGACGTCTTCTCTTCTCAAAAGATGAATGTCTATAGATCAGAATCGGCTTAAGAAGTGTATAGCCGTTGAGAGGAAGCAGTTGAACGATATAATCTTTAAAAGAAAGAGGTGATAGTAGCAAAACAAAATGTCAAATATTGTTTTCTCTTATAGTAAATTTTGAATAAGATCTATGTTGCTTTTTGTATCTCCGTTTCAAACCTGAGAGATCATTCTATCTATCGATCAATCTTTCTATCTCTGTATTCTAGTCTTTTAAATCTCTCTATCTCTCTCTCTCTCTCTCTCTCACACACACACACACACACTTTCTTTTTCTCTCTATCTCTCAATTTACGTATCTTTTATCTCTCCCTCTATCTATATATAGGTGTCTATTTGCTTTTAACTATTCTCCCTTTCTCTCTCTCTCTCTATATGTATATATATATCCCAGTGTGTGTGTGTGTGTGTGTGTGTGTGTGTGTGTTTTACACGAGGTCAATTTTTTAGCAGAGTTTACTAGATTTGAATTTAGAGATTTGCTTCTCCAAGACTGGTTGCCATACCAAGGTTTAAGAGCCTAGTCTGCCCTACTATTTTCCCATAGCTTGAGGAAGAATACTTGGATTCATACCTTTTCTAAAAGCACTAGTGCTAAGTGATATGCAAATATATATATATATATATATATATATATATATATATAAATCCGGCTCATTGGCCTAGTGGGTAGAGTGTTCACCAATTTCCCGGGAAACTTGGGTTCAATCACAGGTCGAGTCATACCAAAGACTTAAAAAATGGTACTTGATACCTCATTGCTTAACACTCAGCATCATAAGGTACGTATCAAGGGTAAAGTGGAGTAATCCAGGGAAAGGAATAGTGCCCACCCATACACCACGGTGTAGTAGCTATGAAAAGGGATGTTATATAGTCATGTGCCGTATCATAACGACTGAATAATAGTAAAGACGGACGCACGCAGAAAGATAGACGCATGAAGGATAACGCAGGAATGAAGGACGCATGAAGTCTTCTTTAGAAAAATATTCACCTCTCCCTTTATTGCAAGGGTTCGAAAGGGTTGTTCAAAGTTTAGCATGTGAGAGGGTGCTAGAGACCGAACATAAACTTCATATTTTGACCCCACTGTTATGACCGTCACGTTGTGTCTTTCTTGTTCTCTTAGATGCTCAACCGGAGGTCTTGGGGTCCACTCCATCGGGGCTTTTCCAAAGGCCCCCTCGGTCGGGTGTGGCCTTCCCTACCACATATGGTCTCTACTGTCTGGAATTCTACTGGCAACTGCTTTGGCACCCCAAACTCAACTGAGTTAAATAATAATTCAACGCCCACACGATCGCCTACTGGATCTTTGAAATCGGATGTTTAATCGTCATCAAGCGGAAATAACTGTCATGCAGTTCAGAGGTTACTCTCTTCCGGTGCATCACTGTTAGTGGCACAATGGGACCTTCACCTTGTCCCGTATCATAAGCCTTAATCCACCTACGCGATCTCTTTCGATTACTGGCCATTGGAATGTGTCACTTCCTTCCGGTGTATCACCTTGGAATAGTATTTTTGGGCCGGGTTGAAGGTCAAAATATTACATTCATCCGTTAATTATTTTTCAAAATTTCACGTGTGGAATTTTCTTCAAAGTTCGTCTTCATCAACCTCACATATATTTTACAGAATAATTTACAATGGACAATAATGGCTGAAAACATAAGAAAGAATCACTTGAACTACAGCAAACAAAATCTTAATTAGAAGGCGACCTTCTCTCTATGTAACACTTGCCCGGCTAATTATTATCTAAATTTCTCTTACTATCTTTGCGTGGTTGGTCATCTTGACATGCGTGCATCAAGGTACCATATGGATGCATTTTTTATCTTCTCAACACAACGGGCCCTCCATAATTCCTTGAAAAAATTTCAAAACCCTAAAAGAACCATACTCTGGTCCCATATCCTGGTCACAAACTTAGTGACCCTGGTCATTCTAGCAATACATTTACATGGATTCCTCATGACCACACTCCAGTTCTTTGCTCAACAGGTTCCTACCTGGAGTAACCGGAGAATTTCATAAACTAAAACACAATATCTTCAAGGCCCAAAGCATTCCACAAAAATCATGGCCCAAAACAACGTATCACAATACATCCGAATGTATCACAATCTGGCACACATGCTGTAAACCACCTAAAATAGTCCACGCAAAATACTAATTAGCAATGTGTTACCCATTTTTTTCATTAAGTTTCAGTTTCCATGCCCATTGGTTTGCAAGCCCTTGGGGAAACAAGCTTTACCTGATCAAACCCGCACCGGGTTTCTTTTCAATTTAATCAGGAACCCTCGTGGCTACCAATATATAGGCATCTCGCCTTTCCTAGATTCGTTTCACTTTGCCAAATCACACACGAATCCAAAACACCATCGTGACTGAAAGACTCAGACATTATCCACAAAATTTTGGAGTAGCCCACGCCTTTTTTCCTTTATTCCATCCTCAGAACTCCAAACTAAAAAAATAGAAGCCAAACAAACTCAAAAAGTTTCACTTTACAACAAGTCAAAACAATATTACAATCACAGTTCAAAAATGTTCAGTTTTCTTTTCTTCTTTTTTCAATCTATGTAGTGATGTACTGTCTATTTTACTAAAAATGTCTGTTCTTTCTTTCTTTCTTTCTTTTTTTTCCATATGCTGTGTTCAACAATGTTCAAGTTTCTCTTTCTTTTTTTTCTTTTTCTTTTTTTTTTCTTTTTTTCCATTTTCATTGTCCTGTAGCTTTTTGTTTTTGTTTTGGTTTTTATTTCTTTTTTCTTTTTTTTTTTTTTTTCATTTTTTTTTCACAGTAAATTGCTCATTCAATATCCCTTTTTCAACCTTATATCTACCTCTCTGTCTTTACCTTAACACGATAACTATAGGTTCGCTTCCCAGTTTATTCAATTTCAGTCTATAGTACCATAAATTAAGCCTGATTTATAATACAACTTTTTCAATAGTTTACGAGCATTCTTCTTTTTTCTTTTTTTTTTTCTTTGCACAAAATATCCCGGGTTTTTTTTTCTAAACAACCCAAACTTCTATAAATTCTGCCAACATTTCCCAATTCAAAATATTTCCGAATCTGTGAATCTTCACCACACTTGGTTCCGTCAAAATTCTGCGCATCTCTTTATTACATCCAAAACCCTGTTTCAAAATATCTTCCCCAATAACAATTTCAAAGCTTCACTCCAGGGGGAACTCACAAAATACCTGTCTGCCTCGTCAGACACAAAAAACATCTGTCTCTTAGTTACTTTGCCTCCACGGCAAGACCGTTTTCAAGACAATACCTATGTCTTCAATAATTGATATCAACAATTTCCACAGCAAAACAACCGGCCTGATTCTACCAGCGCCAAAAATATCGATTCTCCCAACTTCATAAATATCGAAAAAGTATGCGCATCATTCAGACAAACCACCAATGCGCGAAATTCTTGAACAATCCCATTGATGCTCCCAGGATTACATTTCTCGGATTAAAATTCTCATTTCCAATCCCCAAGTTCCAAACATGAAAACCTGACCCAAAAGATCTTAACTACAGTTATGCGGGATTCCAGTTCTTGGACTGAAATTCTAATTTTCAATCACCACTTGTCTAGACCAATGAACAGCTACAACGAATTTTTTTTTTACTCACAAAGACCTATTTGCGATAAAAAAAAAATCCCCATTCATAAAATTTATTGTTTACGATAAGCTGTCTATAAAAAAACGGACAATAACTGTCCCATAGCCATCTTTGTTCCCTTCTTTTTTCCTCCCTCACTACGATACAATATTACACATAGCAGTAATTTCAATTTTTATCCAGGGATCACACATTTTTTGTTTTAAATTATTTCCAATTTTATGCTTCTAGAAAGGCCCTTGTCATTAAAACAAAACTTTCACTATTATACCCAAATTAATCAACAGAGAGATAGAATTATAAGAATGCAGCAATTAACTTACAATTTTTTTCTTTCTTTTCTCTTTTCTGTTGCTGGTTTGTTTTTGTTGTTTTTTTTTGTTTTTGTTTTTTTCGTTTTACTTCTTTCAATTCCAGCATTTTTCTTTGTTCTTTTTTTTTCTGTTCTTTCCGCGTCGGTCGGTTCCTTTTCCTTCCTTTTTTTTTTTTTTTTTTTTGCTAGTTTGTTCTTGTTTTTTTCTTTTTACTTCTTTCCATTCCAGCATCTTTCTTTGTCCTCTTCGTTGCTGTCGTGTTGTGATGCTTAAAACTGCAGTTTACGGTAACTAGGTTCATTCTGAGTCCTTGAAGAACTCGCCTGGCACAAGCACCAAATCGCGATAAATGTTATATAGTCATGTGCCGTATCATAACGACTGAATAATAGTAAAGACGGACGCACGCAGAAAGATAGACGCATGAAGGATAACGCAGGAATGAAGGACGCATGAAGTCTTCTTTAGAAAAATATTCACCTCTCCCTTTATTGCAAGGGTTCGAAAGGGTTGTTCAAAGTTTAGCATGTGAGAGGGTGCTAGAGACCGAACATAAACTTCATATTTTGACCCCACTGTTATGACCGTCACGTTGTGTCTTTCTTGTTCTCTTAGATGCTCAACCGGAGGTCTTGGGGTCCACTCCATCGGGGCTTTTCCAAAGGCCCCCTCGGTCGGGTGTGGCCTTCCCTACCACATATGGTCTCTACTGTCTGGAATTCTACTGGCAACTGCTTTGGCACCCCAAACTCAACTGAGTTAAATAATAATTCAACGCCCACACGATCGCCTACTGGATCTTTGAAATCGGATGTTTAATCGTCATCAAGCGGAAATAACTGTCATGCAGTTCAGAGGTTACTCTCTTCCGGTGCATCACTGTTAGTGGCACAATGGGACCTTCACCTTGTCCCATATCATAAGCCTTAATCCGCCTACGCGATCTCTTTCGATTACTGGCCATTGGAATGTGTCACTTCCTTCCGGTGTATCACCTTGGAATAGTATTTTTGGGCCGGGTCGAAGGTCAAAATTTTACAGGGAGCCTTCGGGTCGCCCTCGACTACAGTCGCCAACTTTACCTCTACTTATATATATATATATATATATATATATATATATATATATATATCCAAAAATGTTAAACTTATGTTCCCACTTAGATACCCTTTCTGGGAAATTTCTTGTGTTTCACACAATCGTCAGACAGCAAAGTAACTTGGCAAACAGTGAATTTGCAATTGAAACGTTTTTGTTTTTTTTTTTATGAATGGTGAATTTTTAATTGCTAAAGAAAGAGCCTTTCGGGTTCATTTGATGTTATGGTGGAATGATGCTTTTCCGGATAGAATATTTAGTCCATAGCAGTGTCGACGTAACATAAACTGAGCACGAAAAGCTCCCTGTAGCAATTACAGGTTAACTAGTCTTGAAATTATGTTTTAATAGAAAACATACTGTGTGCTCCAGTCCAAACCATAGTCGTAACTGAACGTATCTGAAAAAAAGGATATGACATTAGCTAGATGGAGCTACCATTACCACTTGCCTAAGTTCACTTGCACCACCCATGTGACAGTTTCAAACGTGGGAGGTATTTTTGCAGCAGCCTGTAGATAGGATAATAATCATGGTAAGACATTAGCAAGATGGAGTTACCATTACCACTTGTTTAAGTTCACTTGCTCCACTCAGATGACAGTTTAAAATGTGTGAGGTATTTCTAAAAAATCTTGTAGATGGGATATAATAAGAATGGTAAGACATTTTCTAGATGGAGTTACCATTACCACTTGTTTAAGTTCACTTGCACCTCTCAAGTGACAGTTTAAAATGTTAGAGGTATTTCTGCAGCATCCTATACATGAGAGAATAAGCATGATAAAACACTCGCTAGATGGAGCTACCTTTACCACTTGCCTTAGTTCACTTGCACCACACAGGTAATAGTTTAGAATGTGGGAGGTATTTCTGCATCACCCTGTAGAAGGCATAATAAGCATGGTAAGATGTTAGCTAGATGGCGCTACCATTACCACTTGCATATGGTCACTTGCACCACACAGGCGAGAATTTAAAATGTAATAGTTATTTCTGCAGCACCCTGTAGATGGCGTAATAAGTATGGTAAGATATTAGCAAGATGGAGCAACCATTACCACTTGCCTAAGTTCACTTGCACCACACAGGTGAGACTTTAAAATGTATGAGGTATTTCTGCCGCATCCGGTTCTAATGAAACTGTGGAATTTCCACTGCTTCAGATAGTATTGCAGACATCCTTTGCTTATGTATACATTAGTAAAAGACAACAAAGAATTTTTCATTTTTTAATTAACTTATTTTCTTTTTGTGCAGGAGGACAAAGGTCTATATTCAATGTAGGTAGTCATTGTCCTGACATTTATGATCTAGCATATTCGGCCATCAACTTCTAAAAAGATTTAAACAATATCTAAACAAATTGAATTAAAGTATCGCTCTCTTGTACGTTGACAAGAACAATTAAAACAATTTTAAAACATTGTCTCCTGTCTATGATACTCACATGTTTGGTGCATTCAGCATTATTTTGCATTGGTGCAGATAGCAGTTGAACAACAGTCTGTCAAAATGGCATCTGACATGAAAATGTGAATAAAGAAGTGTATCTTTGAAGATTTGTATGTGAAGAAAATGACACCCACTGACATTCATCACCTCTGGCTGATCGTTTACGTAGACCAAAATAGCTAATATTCAGTTTCATCAGTGGCGCCAGCAATCTGTCTGATAACGTAGGTTCCAGATTATCCTGTATAGCTGTACTCCTTTCAGCGGTACTTAAAACATGCTGTCTGCATCCACTGCAGAAGGATAAGACCCCTGCCAAAAAAAGAAGGGAATGTCCAAGGTAGAACTCTAAAATGGATATGATGTTGAGGATCCATTTCTAGAAATCAAGGGAGGTCCATTCTGATCCTGAATGTTGGTGCCTGTATAGGTACTAACATTCTAATGGACACGGCGACACGAGTTCAAATCCTGAAGAGACTGATTGCATTTCACATAACACTAATACCCTTGGGAAAGGTATGAATCCGATTATTCTCCCTCTAGCTATGGGTAAATAGTAGGGTAGACTAGGTTCTTCAGCTTTGGTGAGGCAACCAGTGTAGGAGAAGGAAAACTCTGAATTCAAACCTGTTAAACTCCGCTTAAAAATTGACCTTGTGTTATATCCTACCCGAGCGGATGGGTTGGGAAAATATAGTATAGGGTACCATCGAAGAGTCAAACGTCTGTTTGAAAACTATTTGTATTTAATTAGGCACAAGGAAAACCTCAGAAAAAACTACATAAACGATGTAAATATCAACGTACAATGATCCCGATTCCCTAAATTCTAGGTATAAAATAACCCACGATAGGTTGATATGCCATCAAAATCAATCAACCTGCACAGCTGTCAAGCCATGAAATGGAGGTTAATTTTTGACCGTAATAAAGCTAGTTTGAATTTTGAGCATTTCTTCTAAGGCTGGTTACTTTGCAACGACTGGAGTGGAGAACAAATGGATTCGTGCCTCTCTTAAAAGGGCATTAGTGCGAAAAGAAACGCAAACAGACACGTCCAAAAATTAAACTCATGCCGTAGATTCCATTTCCTACAATTGTTTCGCTCAGAGAAATATCATTATGACAATTATATTTTAGCTAACCGGAACGCTAGGGAAATATTGTTTGTTTTTAAAATGTCAAATAAGAAATAGTGTGTATTCCTGTAAGGATTTTTCTTTACCAGAATTTGTTCAATTTTTTTCCTTAATTTTATTTCTTATTTGTTTAATTTTTTTTTCTAGTATTTTGATTTTATTGTTGTATTATAAAAATTGTTTGTCTTTCGGAAAATTTTGGTGCGCTATAGCCATTGCATACATTAAAAAATATTCCTAAAATGTTAAAAATCGAATCTAACTGTGACGTTCTTTTATGAACAAATGTTTGTTTTTCAATTCATTATTAAATCTCAAAGGTCACTGCATTTTTTTAAATTCATTTCATTCGCGTAATTCAAGAGAATATTTTGTATTTATTTTTATCTAAGTGAAGTTATCAAGGGGATAAAAAAAATTCTAGATTTTGTTTGGTAGATACAATGACATGCTGTTGTTGCTGGGGTGAGACTGGCGTCAATTAAAAATGTTGAACAAACAATTCTAATGACATACTTTATATACTTACAGACACTAGCGCATATATATATATATATATATATAAGTTGACCGACCGTAGTCGAAGGCAACCTAAAGGCGCCCTTTTCAATAACTACTACACTGAGGTATAGGGGAGGGTGCTACTCTTTTCACGGGATTGTTCCACTTACCCTTGATCCTTATCTTATAATGCTGAGTGTTAAACAAGGAGATATCACGTACCATTCTGTGGGTCTTTGATATGACTTGACCTGGGATTAAACCCTTGTCTTCCGGGCCATTGACGAACACTCTAACCATTATGCCAATGGGCCGTACACCGTATATATATATATATATATATTCTGTCTCCCCCCTCTCTCTCTGATTGAAGCTTTTTACGTTTCACTTCGTGTTAATGCCCTTGTGAAAGGCATGAATCCATCTGTTCGCTATCACACCCAACTATAGTTAAGTAATAAGATAGGCTGGGATCTCAAGCCTTGGTAAGGCAATCAGTCTTGTAAAAGTTCTGTATTCATGTGTCGTGAAGTTGAAGAAGGGCATCTTTGGCATCGAAGCATGATCTGGCATTTCCCTGAAGCTGATCCTTCATCATTTCTCTTGGGCTACACCTTGATGTGGATCCTAGAGGAGCTTCTGTTTCTGTGTAGCTTCTTATCTAAATGCATTTACGTCCGCATTATTCCTTCGCCAACACCCCTATCATCATCTTATGAGATTAGATAATTCACACGCACAAACACACACGCACAAACAGAAGCACAAATATATATACATACATATATATGTAGAATAACAATAACACATACCTAGCAAACAAAAATAAAGCAGATCGTAGCTCAGTACAGTCCTCCTTACAAGGCTAAACTGAAGCTGGTTTATATAATAAAATAACTTCACTTACTTACAAGCAGCCAATCACGGTCTATGCAATAAAATAGCCCACTTGTGCGGAATGGGATGCCCCGAGGCACCATAAATAGCTTCCGTTCCTCAATCGGTAATTGAGTTTCCTGTCTTCACGACTGATTGCTCTTTGCTAACGCGATTAATTACTCTCGGCTATCGCAACTAATTGCCCTACGCAACCTGACAAATCCTACAATATATTTATAAAACTACTTTGAATTTAGAGTTTTCCTTCTAAAGCTGGTTTCTTTTCAACGGCTGGAGTGTTGTACAAATGGATTCGTGCCTCTCTCAATATATATATATATATATATATATATAAAGAGAGAGAGAGAGAGAGAATAAATCATCAGAGTAAGAGTTGTACGATTATCCTTTAGAATCGTAAATGTTAGTTATTGTAAGTTATTTTGAGAGGGGAATGGAAGTTGTAAAGGAGGAAAAAAGGCTGCCAAAATGAAGCAGGAATAGTTGCAGCAGGTACAGAAGGGTCACATGACTAGAACTATCTTAATAAAAATATTATGAAATTCATTCGGTTACTCTTACCAAATGAATTTCCTAATAGGAGACAGCAAATGGGAAACGTAAAATTCGAAAGAAAGGCAGAGCTAAACGATTGGTGCAAACTTCGTTGAAACAAGGAAGAATATTACAGGTGAGTGAATGTTTTCGAAAGTTTTAGTGCTAAATGATTGAAGTAAGACTCCTATGCTTTTTCTTTAGAATGGTAAATGTTAGTAATTTTGTGAAAGAATTGAGGTTGAAAAAGAGGGGAAAAATGGCTGGCAAAATGAAGTAGGAATAATGGCAGCAGACATAGAAGGGTCATGTGACTAGAACTATCTTGATAAAAGCCGCTAAATGATATGACTTACGTGAAACGCAGAACAAGGTTCATAAACGAACGTCACCAAGTTGCTCAGGGTTTAAACAATTAAAGAATATTAGTTATAAGCTAATGTAATAGTTTACACAACAAATGAAAATAAAAACCGTTTTGAAAAAAGTTTTTTTTTTAACCTTTTTTCAAAACGGTTTTTATTTTCATTTGTTGTGTAAACTATTACATTAGCTTATAACTAATATTCTTTAATTGTTTAAGGAAAAGGTTTTAAGGAAAAGGTTTTAAAAAGTAGATAGACTTTAACTAAGCTGAAACTTAGTCAATTTTAGGTGGAATTAAGGACTTCTGTGACCTTCTTAAGTATCCTCTTATTTTTAAGAGTACCGGGTTATATTTGTAACAGAAGTACATATACTCCCAGGGTCTTATATAACCACAATAGACTACGTATTGAAAAATGACAAATCGAAACAAAATTCAAAGTGGGACCCTGACTACATAGGCATCCTGCGAATGTTGGCTGTTCTAATTTTAGATACTCTAACAACAGCCTAAGCAACCACTCAAACTAAATACGTCAACGGAAGAAATGGACTAAAGAAGACGACAAAAATGTACTACATTGTTATCTAAATAACAATCCTACACAAAGAGAGTATAGAAAAAGAATGATAGAAATTTGAACAGGATGCGCTAGATTTAATACAACAAGCCAAAGACTTGCTAACCAAGCTAGAATGATATTAAAGAACGGTTGTTTTTTTTTTACCTTGAGATTCTAGAAATATACCAACAAGTAAATATGGATGAATATCAACAAAACACCGCCACGCAAACCAAAACGCTAAATTAGGAAAAGTAAGAAACCCCTTAACGAATTGAAACAGAAAATAATGAAAGCCGAAATACCACACTCTCCAAAAAGAAAAAACAAAAATTAACATCAGATGACAAAATAAATGGACTACAGTACTTTTATTTTGTCTTCTTGTGTTAAAGAAAATCATGAAGAAAAAGAAGACTACATTACCATCTCCCAGGAACCAAGACCGGAAAAAAAGTCAAGATAGAAACTGAAAATGTAAACAAATTATTACCCAATATCTCAATGGACAACATCACCGAATGAAACGAGCTGATCTATGCTAAAGCATAATTAGTCTGTAATAAAATATGTGTGCTCCTAAAGACCCCGAACAGAAACATAAAACCTGGATGGAAAATTAGACTAGAAGTTAAGGTAAATAAGTTACGACAACAAGCGAAGATACTAAGGTTGGGAAAAACTCAGGAATATGCTAGGAGGTAAAGATCAAAATAAAACTGCAGACAAATCTAACAATGCAACTTAAAGAAATGATTTTAAATATATTGGCAAAAGAAGAGAGACTTAAAAGATACCGAGACAGGGTCAAGCAATACAATCAAAACATCGATAATAAGCAAATGAGTAACTGGTGTAGGTTATATGGTAACAAAGACAAAGGGATTAATCTCATAAGTGAAAGGAACACATTAGCGCAAAAAGAACATTAGACTAGACTTAACTCGATGGGGAAAGTAATCCACTGGGAACTGTACAAAAAGTTTAGATCTGATTATACGACCAAATGGTGTATGCACAAACCAGAATCTGTCCTGGAGAATCAGGCACACAAATTTCTCTGGGATTTTGAGATACAAATAGATGACCTGATCCCGACCTGAAGACCAGACCTAGTAATAATTAACAAAAAAAAAAGAATCTGCCGAATATTGGACTTTGCTGCCCTGGTGGACCACAGAGTGAAAACCAAAGAAAGCGAACTAAAAAACGTTAAGGAACATGAAATTGACGGTGATACCAAGTATAATTGGTATGCTCGGAACGGTTCCAAGGGGAACGGTAAGGGAACTGTAAGAACTGGAAATCAGAAGACATTTCGAGACTATTCAAACTCCAGCATTAGTAAGATCGGCCAGAACGCTCATTAGAAAAACTTGCAAGAAATTTTGCTATATCTAAAAAAAAAAATAGGGCCTAATATTGATGATAGAGCATATATATGTTAGGATAGCGTAGGTACAGTCACCATAAGCTGTTGATTCTATGTCAACGCTATCCTAACTTTCATATATATATATATATATATATATATTAGGATGACAAGATGAAAAATCAGATCGGCAAGTTTCGATACAGGAACATAGTCATTAGAATGAATTCATTATTTCACAAAAGATGTATAAATTAATTTTGATGACGCTATTTCTACAGCGAAACATGTCAGTTTGAGAAATATGTCATTTTTTCTTATCTCTTTTATATATATATATATATATATATATATATATCATCATCATCATGTCGTGCCGCCAGCACGGATATCCCTGACCCTCTCTCGCCACTTCTCCCTATCATTCATTGCCTCCGGCAGGTCTTCAGTGTTACATCCTGTGTCCTCACATAGTTGCTGTATGTAAGTTCAAGCTGGTCGTCCTGCTTTTGCACGGCCATATGTGGGGGTCCATAGGAGTACATCACTTATGAGCTCATCCTTGCTTCTCCAGCAGTGTCCCGCGTGTCTGGTTCGTTTAACTTGTATAGTTTTCGTGATGGGGGGCAAGTGTCCGTATAGTTGGTGTCTTGTGGGGTGTTGTCGCCAGGACTTGTTCAATACTGCTCTCAACATTCTTGTGTAATTTCCGTCTAGTTTCTTCTCCAGCCGTTTAGTTAGCGTTCATGTAGTGCATCCATATAGCAGTATCGACACAACCGCTGCCTGGAAGAAACTGCCTTTCATTTTATCGGTTAGGTCTGATTTCGATATATATACAAGAAGACTATGGAAAATCATATATATATATATATATATATATATATATATAATTTTGCATACTGTCTTCTTTGATTTCTCTCACCATAGGATTTGATTCCAAACTTTACAGATAGATAGATCAAACCAGAAATCGCCAATACAATCTGTTGTGTATTACTAAGAAGGTGACCCCAATTGCTCTGAGTGATGCCACGAAGTAAATAGTGATCATTGCACCCTGATGACCAAATACGTTTAATAGTTTATGGGAAACATAGATACATTGATATATTCATATTAATTCATATGCTTAAGTGCACTGTTATTAAAATGATAGCGTAAGGCTGTAATTCGGTTATAACGGATTCGTTCTGCACTAGATGCTACTTGTAAAGTATTTGCATCTCTCTCTCTCTCTCTCTCTCTCTCTCTCTCTGTCTCTCTCTCTCTCAGAGAACCACACATACGCGCATGCGTGCACACACACACGCCAATTTGCCCTTATATCAAACGAACACGGTAAGAAAAGCTGTTACATATTCAAAGAACAAAGAGAAATGAAAGAACGTAGAATTACTTACTTCTGCCTAAGTGTGAATAAAAGACGTCTTTTTAGTCTTGTTCTTCGAGAATTAAGTTTAGCATCATCATGTTTAATTTTTTTTCTAAGGCAAAGAAACAAGAAACTTAAACTGGATTAGTCATTTACGGATCATTGATTCGTTTGGTTTTTTATTTATCTATTTACTTATTTATTTGTTATAACTCCTTGAGCATCTCTGCTTTTTACAATCTCCTTAAAAACCGAATCTTTGTACAGAACATATACACTAATAATGCAATATCTACATATACATCTCTAGACTTTATTTTATAATAATAATAACAATAGTAATAAAGAAGAAGAAGAAGAAGAAGAAGAAGAAGAAGAAGAAGAAGAAGAAGAAGAAGAAGAAGTTTCTATGGCATATAATAGGATACTTTAATAATGAAAAGAATCCAAAGCCGAAAACAAGAAACATCTAAATTTCAAACCGAATTCTCTAGACGCGTGGGATCCCTTCAGCGTAGAGATGACAATTATTATAATTATAATTATACACTTTGTGAGTTTTCACGCCAGGGTTATCTGGAGGTATTTCACTCGAGACTTAGTGACAGCAAGTCTCCTCAGGTCTCCAGAACTGTTTTTCTGTACTCTAGCCAATCTCAACAATGCTTTATTTTGGATCGTCTCAGTTCGTCCTCCATTTTCTGACTCTTCCACTCCCTTTTCCAAGTCTTTGGGGACCGTTTCAAGTGCACCAATTACAATTAGTATCACTGTAGCCCTCATGATCTACAGCTTTCTTCGTTCTCTAGCAAAGACAAAGTACTTATCGTCTATCAATTTGCCTCCTTTGATTTGCATTTTGTGGTCCGCAGGGACTGCAAAATCCTCTTGACAGCAAGTTCTTGTTCGCTTTATTTTTCATTTTTGTTTTTGTCATGCCTTTGTTTTTTGTTTTTATTTTTTGTTTGTTTTTTTTTTTTTGTGTGTGTGGGGGTTCATATAACACTTAGTTTGGTCTTCTGGTCGGAATTAGGTGATCTGTTTGAATCATAAAATCCCAGATAATTTTATGCGTCTCATTCTCCAAAGCGGATTCCATTTATACCAGATAACATTTATTCGTATGATCAAATCTAAATTTCTCGCACAATTCCTTGTGAATTACCTTCCCGCCCAGTCTAATGTTCCTTTTGCGCTAATTCGTTACTTTCGCTTATGTGATTAATCGTTTTGTCTTGTCACTACGAAAACTACACTTGCCATTCTGTTTCTTATTATCTATTTTCCCTTCAATATAATTGGTCCTTATGGCGTTGTTTTGTGCCCCTATTTGAAGAGGTTCAGTTTCTTTCTTAAGGTTTCACTTTCTTAGCAATGTCCAGTTTTTTTGGTCATATTTCGCCTGTCTGTCACTTGAAATATCCATACGGTTGATTTTCTTCCCATTTCCGTTACTGTTTGTTTTTTGTTATTTCGCCCTTATGTTATCAGTGTTGTTATTTGCCACAGTAATTAGTCTTTCTTTGCTCTTTTAGTGAAGTCCCCTAAGCTTTGTATTTATGCTTTCAAGCACTCTTTAATGCTGGCGAGACCTCTTCTTCCTTCTTTTCTTGACACATATAATCTGTCTATGTCATCACTCGAATGTAAGGCCTTATACAAAGTCATCAACTTTCTTGACTTTCAGTCCATTTATCTGAGTTCCTCTCTCGTCTATTTTTAGAACGGTACAGTGTATCTTACAAGAGGGACTGCCTAAGTGTTTATCCCTTTGATGAAATTTCTTCAACAGAGATTGGTTTCGAGAAATGTTCTCGTTTGTCTGAGATACTCTTTTCTTTTTTTACTTCATTTTTCTCATGTTTGATTGTGTCAGCTTCTAATATTCCCAAATATGGAAAGTTTTCTTTTCTCCAAGCGTTCTGACATTTTCTTGATTTTGTAGTTTTATTCCTTCCGCTGTTTGTCTTTTTCTGTTTAGATTATTCGCATGGCACATTTTTCTATGGCAAATTTCATCCCTATATCCTGGTTGTACATTCTTATTGTTTGTATCAATCTCCAATTCTTTTTCATTTTCTGCAAACTGCTTGATGTCGTTCATATATAGAAGGGGATTATCTTTTCTTAAGATTTAGAAAATTTGTCCCCCCCTCCCAGTGCACTTTCTAAGTATGTAATTGAGAGACATCATGGCTATTACAAATAGTAATGGCCAAAGCGCATCTCCTTGGAAGATGCCTCCCTGGATATTCCTCTCTGCTAAAGTTTTTCCTCCTGCTATCAATTCCACTTTCCAGTTTTTCATGGCATCCGTGATGAATTTGTCATATATCTTGTACATTTTCAGACTATCTATTGTCCAAGTTAGCGGGACCATATCATAGACCTTTTTGTTGTCAATATATGCAAATGCTATATACTCTCACTGCTTGTATTAGGGTTTCCAATTCTTTTTCATTTTTAGTGAACAGTTTGATATCGTTCTTGTACATTAAGAGGTTGATTTTTTTCTTGTGATTCTTGAAGTTTATATCCACCTGTGCATTTCATAAGCATGTGACTAAGTAGTATTATCGCTGTTACAAATAGTAATGGTGATAGTGCATCTCCCTAGAAGATCTGTGTCTGGATTTTAATCTCAGTTAAACTTTTTCGTCTTGCTGTCAGTTCTACTCTCCAGTTTTCTATGGTATTTTCGATAAACTTTATGACTTCATCTGATAGTTTGTACATTTTGAGACAGTCTATTATCCAGCTTTGCGGGACCATATATCATATGCCTTTTTGTTGTTAATCCACGCAATAGCTAAGTTTTTTCATCTTGTTTTACTCTCCTTTATTATGTGTTCATCAATATATACTAGCTCTCCTTTACTTCTGGTCCTATTACATCTTCTCTGTTCCTCGGGGAACAGTCCACGGCTTATTAGTAAATCGTAAATCTATTCCCGAATTTGTGCCGTTTAATTATTATTATTATCTGTTTGTTGTTTTTTCAATATCTCTATGGTGATCTCTTTTTACTATCTTCTCACCTGAACTTAAAAATTATCTTTTCGCATATCATATCATAGCAGGATATATCATATACACTTATTAATTCATCCGATTATTCAAAAAAATATCCTCCTAAATTCTTTTTCTTTCTATTTTTTTTTCTGAAAATAACCAACGTAATCTTGATTTTTTTTTTTACCTCATTGCTGTTTTTTGATCTTACTAGGTAATTTGATCCAAAAATATATTACTCGATTAGCAAAAAAATATCCCATGGTTTTTTAGTTTGTTTTGACGGTAAATTTCTAGTGTCAGGAAAAATGTTGAAAAATATCAATCATTATTAGAAATTCCATTGATTATTTTGAAAGTTTCAATTCGATCATCTCTGATTCTTTTTTCGAGTAAAGTAGTTAATCCTAGTTCTTCCAATCCCTCTCAATCGCTGCCACCTTTTACTTTTGTTGTTAGTTTTGTCACTCTTCTTAACATACTATCTCAATATTACACACCAATTTCCATGTCTAGACATTCCAGGCCTGATGGTTAGCTTATGTTGGATTTTATATCATATCCTCCATTGTTGCTTATTTAATGCCAAATCCAGTTTATTTAAAGTCAAATCCTGTTTATATATATATATATATATATATATATATATATATATATATATATATATATGATTTGAAAACATATTTTTGATAACATTTTAAAACGAGCCTGATCTCATTTTTGCACTCAGTTAAATGGTTTCAAGTATTGCTATGTAACAGTAACAATTTCACATTAGTCATTTGTTTGCTCCAATTTTTATTGGTAATTTAACTTTAAAATAAGTTATAACTAATTTGTTTGAACACTAGTATTGTTATTTTTCTACACAGTTAAATGGTTGTAATTATTCCTTTCTCACATTAATAATTCTACTCAGAATAAATCATCTGTTTGCACAGTGTGAAGTGGTTACAAGTTTTGCTATTTAACACTAATTATTCTATTCAACACTATTCTTTCATTTGCACACAGTCAAATTGTTCCAAGTTTGAGTTTGAGTTTGAGTTTTGTTTAACGGCATATCAACCTCTGTGAGTCATTTAATGCCAAGAAAGGTTAGGTTGGTTTTGCCTTCTACGCGGGTTTTAGGGCATGGGTTTTTTTAGGGTTTTTTTTAGAGTTCTTGATTCTATTTGGCCAGATATTGGTGAAAAGGTTGATTCTGTCAGATTTCAGTGAAAAGTTGAGGTTTTTTGGAAGCCTCAAAATGTTCTCAAGTTTGGTCTGGTTTGGTTTGGTTGATCTTATGGCATAAAAACCTCTGCAGGCCACGCAATGCCAAACTTCGTTTATGCACATATTAAACCAAAGATTTACAAACGAATACTTAGTAGATAATATTCCAAATGAGCCAGAGCCCACCAGCCTAGACACAAAACTAATGGATCCAAGCATTGCTGCTATACAACATCAACAATTCAACCCAACATCAATGATCCGCCAGCACATAGTTAAATAGTTAGACACATGACTTGTAAGTGGATATATGATTTGTAAACATTCTGCTAATAATATTTTCAACAAGTAATAATTAGATTGAACATCATTCATTTGTTTACACTGTTAAATGATCAAACAGTTTTATTTCAAACGATTCAATTTAGCATAAATCATTTGTTTGCACACAGTTTAAATGTCAAACAGTTCTATTTGGCCCATCGATAGGACCCTATCAGGTGCTGTCACTTCGGGTCAGAGTGGACCTGGGAGCGATGGCAATGAAGAGGTACTCCACATTCCCTAAAGTTCCAGCATTACTAGAACCTCACTCTCAGATTGTCTTGTGTCATACAGGACACTCGTTGAGGATGGGGGTCTTACCCATATGCAGAGAAGCAATCGGTGTATTCTACAGCCCCCACCCAAGCCGGAGAATAATATTCTATATATAAAGGTGTTATAACGGTTTTATATATTTTTAGAACAACCTTTACTTCCCTTGAAATAACATTTCTAAACATCTACCTAATCATTTGATTTGCCCTAGACACAACAGACAAAATATAATTGTCAGCTTTAAATATATCATCAGAGATGACCCCAAAATCACATTCCTCATTTACTATTTTTATTTCTTTGTTCTTAATTTATATTCAATGTTTTTTAAAACTAATACGTTGTACTTAACATTCTTATATTAAATTTTAATTTCTGAATAACTTCCTAGTATGACAGTATTTTTTTAGATCTCCCTATATTGTTGTTTTTCTTACAAATAATTGATTGATTAAATGTTTGATCGATTCATTCATATATTGGTTTTTATAGCATGGCAACCTCTCTAGGCTTATTTTATGCCTAGAGGTTAGAGAATAGTGTTCATTGTCCGTTCGTATTTACATTCTTTGTGTCGTTTCTTAAGAGTTATTTGTTTTCCTCTTTTTTGCACACGATCCTATCGAATATCAATCATTTTTAATCAGATCTCTTTCACCCATATATGGTAGTACAGGTACTACCACTTCTTTTCAGAGTGGACCTAAGAGTAATAGCAGATTTCTAGATCTCCAGAATTGGAGCTTCACCATCAAATGTAGTTTAGTGTCATACCCAGGATACCTCTTTTGGGGTTAACAGTCAGGACGGGACTCGTTTGCTGTTCACTAAACTTAATCTATTCACAAAATGGCATCCGATGGTGAGGGTTCACTTCTGAAGCTTTGAGTTTGTGGAGTCATTCCTTCATTGTAGATCTTCGAAACCATGGACTGTATTTCCTGCAAAGAGCTAAGACATCTACCACCAACAAAAAAGGAGTGTCCCCGATAAGAATCTAAACTGCCTCTGGTGATGAGGCTTCAGTTTTGTGCTCTGAGCACTATACAGTCATCCTTCTTTTATTGCCAATACTATCAATTCCTCTCTGCTTCGGAGTGGTAGTATTTGCTTGGCTGTAATCTATAGGTCAAATAAAGCTATTTGAAAATCATTAATATTGGACAGAAATATGTGAAACCAGAACTGGTTGCAAAGAAATGATTATTATTATTGAATCGAATCATTAATGTTAGATAGGAATAAGTAAAGTTGGCGACCGTAGTCGAGGGCAACCCGATGGTCCCCTTTACATTAGCTACGACACCGAAGTGTGGGGGAGGATGCAACTCTCCTTGGATTGCTCCACCTTACCCTTAATGCGTACCTTATAATACTGAGTATTAAGCAAAGAAGTATCAAGTCTCATTTTTTGAGTCTTTGGTATGACTCGACCTGGGACTGAAAACCACTCTATCCCACTTGAAACAATTTACCTCCATACAAATTATTTGTGTTAAGAATAGTTACTTGAATTAAAATTGTTTAGTAAAGAATATTTTAGTTGCTTGAAACAATATAAATGCTTGCCAAAAGGCAGACTTCAGCACTGAATAGCGCAGAATCAGTTGATATACCGTAAAAGCAAGAGGAGGTGCCCGTGGTGTAATGGTTATCGTCCTAGGAAATGGACACGGCGACACGAGTTCAAATCCTGGACGAGACTGATTGCATTTCACATAGCACTAATACCCTTAGGAAAGGTATGAATCCAATTATTCTCCCTCCAGCTATGGGTAAATAGTAGGGCAGACTAGGCTCTTCAGCTTTGGTGAGGCAACTAGTCTAGGAGAAGGAAAACTCTGAATTCAAACCTGTTAAACTTCGCTTAAAAATTGACCTTGTGTCACATCCTGCCCGAGCGGTAAATATGATACCGTAAAATCAACAGAAGGCAAGACGTTTAGGGAGAAATGAACTAACAATGACCTGCTCGCCAAGCTCGTTAATCATTACACCAACTTAGCAATTAATTTTAGTTTTATTTGACATGAGGTTAGAAGTATTAAGTACTCACAGAGAATCACATTCACAATCAGTGGTATGATACCATACCATCTACATCACACAAGTGGCTCATTATTAATATAAAAAAAGTAGGATTTAATTGCAATCCACAAGTACAACACTTGCACAGTTGGCTGGGGCTGCAGAATATACAGACTGTTTCTCTGCAGAGGAGAAAGGGCTCCCTCCCCGATCATCAACGAGTGTCCTGTTTATGACACTAAATAATCTGATGGTTGCCCAGTCGGCTGGGGCTGTAGAATACACCAACTGCACCTCTGCAGAGGGGTAAGACTCCCCCCCCCAATGAGTATCCTAGATATGACACTAAACAATCTGATGGTGAGGTTCCAGTAATGCTGGAGCTGTGGATAATGCAGAGTACCCCTTTATTGCCATCGCTCCCAGGTCCACTCTGACTTTGAGTGGTAAAACCTGATATGTGTCCTATCTATGGGTTAAATAAAACTAAACGGTACTTCCTTCACAATACTGATTTTTGCATTTAAACTGCGTATTTATGCTAAACTGAATTGTTTAAAACAGAACTGTTTTAACATTTAAACTACATACTTATACTAAACTGAATTGCTCGAAATAGAACTGTTTTGAGGTCTAAATTGTGTACTTATGCTAAACTGAATAATCTGAAATAAAACTGTTTTGACATTCAACTCTGTGTATTGCCCAGAGACATTTAACTCTGTGTATTGCTATAGAATACACCGACTGCACCTCTGCAGAGGGGTAAGACCCCTCCCCACAACGAGTATCCTAGATATGACACTAAACAATCTGATGGTGAGGTTCCAGGGATGTTGGGGCTTTGGGGAATGCAGAGCACCCCTTCATTGCCATTGCTCCCAGGTTCTCTCTGACCCGGAGTGGTAGCACCCGATAGGGCCCTATCTATGGGTAAAATAAAACTAACGGCTTACTTATGCTAAACTGAATTGTTTGACTAAACTGAATAGCTTCAAATAGAAGTGTTTTTGACAATTAAACCACACTTACATATAAACTGAGTGCTTATGCTAAACTGAATTATTTTTTACATTGAAACTGAACGTACACTAAACTGACTTGTTTGAAATAGAACTGTTTTGACATTTAACTGAGTGTAAACAAAATCTTTACTCATACTAAACTGAATTAGCTGAATTAGAACTACTTGACTAAACTGAATAGCTTGAAATAGAAATGTTTTTCACAATTAAACTGTACTAACATTTAAACTGCGTGCTTATGCTAAATTGAATTGTTTGAGATAGAACTGATTATTTACATAGAAATGGGTTTGGCATTAAATAACCTACAAAGGTTGATATGCCATAAAACCCAACCAGTAATGCTGGAGCTTCGAGCAATGTGGAGTACCACTTCATTGCCATCAGTCCCAGGTCCACTCTGGCCTGAAGTGGTCGTATCTGATAGGGTCCTATCAATGGGTCAAATAGAACTCAATTGTGTACTTCTGCTAAACTGAAGTGTTTAAAAATAGAACTGATTTGACATCTAAACTACGTAGCTATGCTAAATTGAATTGCTTGAAATAGAACTGTCTTAAGATTTAAACTACGAACTTATTCTAAACTGAATTGTTTGAAATGGAACTGTTTTACATGATAAGTTGAATTGTTTGAAATAGAACTGTTTTGACATTAAACTGTGTGTAAACAAAAACTATACTTATACTAAACTGAATTGATTGAGTTATAACTGCTTGACTAACTTGAATAGCTTGAAATAGAAATGTTTTTAACAATTAAACTGTGTACTTATGCTAAATCGAATTGTTTGAAATAAGACTGTTCCTTTGTGTAAAAATGATTTGACATTAAATAACCTACAAAGGTTGATATGCCATAAAACCCAAATAAACAAACAAACAAGCAAACAAGAATTTTAAAAAAACCTTGTCAAACACACCCAGCAGTATTTTGATCAGCAAGTCTAGCTTGATAAGAAACAACGACGAAGTTTCCAAGCCACTTAAAAAAAATTTCTCTGACTGTCTCAGAAAGCTAATCAATATCCTCGGTGTAACACCAAACTGCATCTGATGATGAGACTCCAATTCTGGAGATCTGGGGAGAGTAGAGTACTCCTTCATTTCAATTACTTCCAGGTCCACTCTGATCCGGATTGGTAGTGCCTGTTAGGGCCCCATATATGGATGAAATAGATCTGTTTAAAAGTAATTCACTTTCAATAGGACCGTGAGCAAAAAATCTCTTAAGAAAGAACAACACAAAAATATAAATATGAACGTACAAGGAACACGATTCCATAACCTACTAGGCATAAAATAAACCAAAAGGTGTGGGCGTACCGATAGATAAATCAATCCATCAATGCAAGGCTAATCTGGTTGTACTCTCTTAAGCGCCTCGACTGGTGAGAAGATTTAAGAGCTAGGGTTGCATACTCGTCAGTTCGATTACTCCATGCATCTAGTCTTGTGCCACTACTTGACTAAATTTTGTAAATTACTACTATCGATTGAACTTTGTTATTCGGCTTTTGCAATAATTTCAGATTTTCAACAACTTTTCTCAGAGCCTTTGGAGATGACGATGCTCACATTCACCTAGGATAATGGTTTCCTAAAATGAAACGCTTCAATTACTCTTTACTTGGTTGAACTTGGTGACTGCCTAAAATTTCAGGTCATTAGGGGTCACGAGATTTTACCTTCTGTTTCATACTTCCGTTTTGAAACAATGTTTCTAAACCAAGCGAAGATATAATTAATCTGATGTTGATCCGATGAGTAAGGCATACAGATTAATACTATTTCATACACACGTCTAAATAATCTCAATGAACCACACTGTATTATTAATATCTTACTCCATGCGAGTTCTTTCATATTAACGATTTTCTCTTATGTCCAAGTGACAGCAAGTCTCATCAGCACTCCAGGACTCTTTTCAGTATCCTAATCGATCTTAATAGAGCTCTCAGCCTTGTCGGCAGAGCTTAGAACACACTGACTGTATCTACTGCTGGGGGTAAAATAAAGGGGTGTACTGGTGTAACACTTTACTGAATCTGATGGTGATCTGAGGCGTGTGGAGAACTCTTCATAGACATTACTCCCAGGTCCACTATTACCTGGAATGGTAGTAGGTTCCCATATTTGGGCCAAATAGATATGTTTAAGATTATTCATATTCGATAGGACCCTGATATCACCGAATAAATCTTTGCCCAGTAGGCTGAGGCTGTCGAATACAACAACTTCACCTCTGCAAAGGACTAAGATTCCCCTAACGAGTGTCCTGATATGACATTAAACAATTTGATGATGATGTTTCAGTAATGCTAGAGCTTTGAGGAATGTGGAAAACTCCTTCATTGCCTTCGCTCCCAGGTCCACTCTGGCCCGGAGTGGTAACAACTAATAGGGTCCTTTCTATGGGTCAAACAGAACTAAACTGCGTACTTATGCTAAACTGAATTGTGTGAAATAGAACTGTTTTCGACATTTAAACTGTGTACTTATGTAGCATATTGACGCTTGAACAAGCCATCAATCAGAGATTCTCTAAATATGACGCACCTGTCTAAATAAACGAAAGCAGTTACGAGGTTGATCGGAAATCGTGGGCGTGATGAAATGATATATGTAGATGCTCATGTGAAAGGTTGCAGTCAGTTGGAGTCAGTATCAGTTTTGAGTCAGTGACAGCTTGCAGGCACGTAGGGCACCCCGTTGGGACAGCATCACACAGCGTGCCTCCGGTTGAGTACGCCCCGGTCGAGAAGTGCTTAGCACTTAAAAGATAACGCAGCGTGGTATGATCAAGAGAAGTTATGGGTCAATATAGCAGTCTGTCTTCGTCTCTGTCCGCCCTTCCGTCGCTCTCACACCACAGAAGCTTTGACTCCACGAAAGAAGAATAAAGAGAGTTTTATATATTTTATAACCAAGCCTTACGGTCATTCTTCTTCCATGTATATCCATTCCTTATGAGTATTCAACACTTATGTTAAACTGAATCGTTTAAAATAGAACTGTTTTGACATTTAACTGAGTGTAAACAAAAAACTATACATATACTAAACTGAATTGTTCGAAATAGAACTGTTTATATGTATAAAATGAATTTGGCATTAAGGACCTACAATGGTTGACGTGCCATAGAACCAAACCAAACCAAACCATATTCTGGTTTATGTATAGTCAGGATTTTAGTTGCTTGCGCAATTCCTAGTGAACTACCTTGCAGTTTTTGCTACTTTACGTCTCATTTTAAACTCATAAAATATAGTCGCTCAAATTAGCTTTTTTCCATCTTCAATTTGACAGCCCAAAATAACCAAGAATTAAAAAGTTCAAACAAAGCCATTAGCATAAATCAGTAAGAAGAAATTTACACTTTGAAAATAGCATAATACATAAAGATAGTAACATCAATCTATCTAATTATCTATCTTGCTAGTTGGAACGACAAGTGGAAATTCTCTTTTTGATAATTTTTTTCTATTTTGTTAAAAAATCGTTTCAAAGATTATCATGATTTCTCCTTCTTTTCTTGTCACATAGAATATGTCTGCATCATTTTTCGAGTGTAAAGCCTGGTTCATTGTTATCAATTTCCTTGTTTTGTTGTCTATATGTTTGAATTACTCTTTTGTTCAGCTGTCCAGAATATCTAAAAAAGGAGACTTCCCGGGTAACTATTCCTTTGATTAGATTTCTACTGCAGATTTTCTTGTTCTTTTGAGATACTCTTTTCTTATCTTTTCTTTCATCGCTGCTTAATGGAATCTGCTTTTAATATTTCAAGGTATTTAGAGTTTTCTTTTTCTCGGGGTGTTCTGGTGCTTTTCTGATTGAGCATTTTTCCCCTTTCGTTATTAATTTTTATTTTTCTCACTATAAGTATTACGCATTTTTCAGATGCAAATTCCATTTCTATGTCGTGGCTAGTTTTATTCTTTAGTTTTCCATATTTCTTGTGATAAAGTTTACGACCTTCTCTTGTCTCCAATGAATTTCAGACATTCTATTATCCATGTTTGTGAGATCATGTCATTTGAATTTTTGTAGTCTATCCATGTCGTGCCATCATTTTCCTCCTCCTCTTTATCTCGATTAGAATGTTTTTCTATATATGATAAGTCATTTGTGCCTCTAGTGTCTTTACGACATCCTATCTATTCATCAGGAAATAGAGTAGAATCCACTCTGACCGAGAGTAGTAGTACTTGTTAGGGTTCCATCTATGGGTCAAATAGAGTTGTTAAAAAGTTATTCATATTCGATGGGACAACACAAAAAAGTAAATATGAACGTACAATGAACGTGATTCTCTAACCCTTAGGCATAAATAACCATAGACATACTGACACTGTTAAAATCTATCAATTAATCAATCAATCAATCAGGAAATAGCTCGGACTTTTAATTTATACGAGTTTTTATACTCGCACGAACTGGTTGCCTTTATTGAGGACTCTTCAGTTCTCAAGGACTTTCCTTAGTATTTCAACAGTTCTGTGGATTTGACTGTCTAGACTTATCCACTGATATTCAGTTCCTCCAGTCTCTTAACCAGATTTTTCAGGATATGTTTAAGGACTCTATAATTGGCACCCCCATCATCATCACCTTCATGTTCCTTATTTTTCTTACATCTCTGGAAAGGTCAAGATATTAATCCAGTTTTTAGCTTTTCTTGACTATGACAGCAAATCTCCTCACCTTTCCAGGACTTTTCTCAGTATTCTTGCTGATATCGTCAGTGCTGTAGTCTGGATAGTCTCAATACTTCCATAGATCTTCCAATCTATTTTCCATGTTCAGTTGGATTTTTCCGTGGGTTCCATCTATGATTGATATTGCTGTCACCTTCATGCTCTCAAACCTTTTCAGCTCTCTAACATAGTTTTGGCATTTTCCCCTTTTTTTCCCACTATACTACTTCTACAACTATAATTATTACTACTATTATTATTATTGTTGTTAGTAGTTTTAGTAGTAGTTGTAGTAGTAGTAGTAGTTTGGCTTGATTTCTTTGTTTATTAGCATATCATTATTATGCCAAATGTTGAACGGCAGTAGCACGATGTTGAATATATCAAGTGAAATAGTCCCTCGGGTAGATGGTGATGCGGTTGTAAGCCACATCTACGGACTATTTTGTATTTACAACACGACGGCGTGTCACGTGACCTGTTTATAGGCGCCACTAAATTTGGCGCGCAATTCGTTTTTCCTCTTTATCTTTGTTCTTTTTGTACATTTTAGTTCCGACAGTAAAGACTTGGTAGAGCTCGAGAATATATAATATCTCCCAAATTACGTATTGTCTTCTTGTTCCTTACTAACACTAAGTCGGTACACCTCTTCGGTATTAACATACTATTAAACCCATATCTAGGGGAATTAAGGAGTTAATACTTTTCCCTGGACAATTCGTGAATAATAGCGTAACTGGAGTTCAAACTCGCTTGCTATGATGTCGCAAACCAGTACTTTTGCCACGAGATTCCTCCCAACAGCAGCAGCAGTAGCAGTGGTAGTAGTAGTGGTAGAGGTAGTAGTAGTAGTAGTAGTAGTAGTAGTAGTAGTCTTCAGTGCCTACATTTCAGCTATAGACATCCATCTAAATACTAAACAGGTTCATCGTTGCTTAACTTTCAGCGTAACTTGCTCATAAACCTCATCATTCCGGCTTGTTATTGCTATCTACTAAGCTTTGCTTATTCTAGTAAATAGACCTTAATTTGTTGACAGTAACTGCCATTCCTGAATGGACAATAATTTAAGCTCTATTAGTTGTTTTCCGTTTTGTTTTGTTTTTGTTGTTGTTGTTATTTTTTTGTTTTGTTTTTTTTTTTTTTTTTTCAATTTATTATTATTTTACTCCTTACGAGTTCCTCAGGCCATCTCGGGTCTATGACTCTTCTCGCTACTCTAGCCGATCCCAACACTGCAGTGGTCTGGATGGCCTCGATTCTTCCTCTGATTTCCAGTTCCTTCAGATTTTTTTCAAAGCCTTTGGGGACCGTTCCAAGTGCACCAACGACAATTGGTATCCCTGTTACCCACATGTTCCACAGCTTTCTTTTTAGTTCTCTTGCAAGGTCCAAGTATTTAATTATCCTTTTGCTTTCTTTTATTTGCATTCTGTGGTCTGCCAGAACGACAAAACCCACTATACAGCTATTCCTTTCCTTCTTGTTAATTGCCCAGTTGGCTGGGGTTGTATAATACATCGACTGCACCTCTGCAGAGGGGTAAGCCTCCCACAACGAGTGTCCTGGATATGGCACTAAACAATCTGATGGTGAGGTTTCAGTGATGCTGGAGCATTGGGGAATGCGGAGTACCCCTTCATTGCCATCGCTCCCAGGTCCGCTCTGGCCCAGAGTGGTAGCACCAGATAGGGTCCTACCTATGGGCCAAATAGTATTAACATGCGTACTTATACCGAACTGAATTGTTTGAAATAGAACTGTTTGACTAAACTGAATGGCTTGAAATAGAAATATTTTTTACAATTAAACTGTGTACTTACATTTAAACGGCGTATTTATGCTAAACTGACTTGTTTCAAATGGAACTGTTTTTATACTAAACTGAATTGTTTGAAATCGAACTGTTTTTTTACATTGAAACTGTACTTACGCTAAACTGAATTGTTTAAAATAGAGCTGTTTTGACATTTAACTGTGTGTAAACAAAAAACTATCCTTATACTTAACTGAATTGGTTGAATTAGAACTGTTTGACTAAGCTGACCAGCTTGAAATAGAAATGTTTTGACAATTAAACTGTACTCATGTTAAACTAAATTGTTTGAAACAGAACTGATTATTTGTATGAAAATGGATTTTGCATTAAATAACCTACAAAGGTTGATATGCAATAAAACCCAAACAATTTTGTTGTTTTTAACCCAATGTCTGCTCTTCTGTCCGGGATTAAGTAATCTCTTTGTTAGTTGTCTAAATTTCTAAGACAAAGCTTGTTGATTTTTATCATTAAGGATTTTCGGACTATTGTCTTCATCTTTATTGTTATTTCCACGACGTTTCGGCCGATATGTCCTCCGGCCTTCTTCAGGTGTTTGTCGAACTCGGAAACCTTCACGGAACTTCGAACTACGTCCTTTATTGAAACCACGGGGGTCACCTGTTCTGATTTCGTTAGCCATAACCGGGTACAAGTGTTCAATCCTTACTACAGGCGAGTAACACTACAGGAATACTTAACACTTGTACCCGGTTATGGCTAACGAAATCAGAACAGGTGACCCCCGTGGTTTCAATAAAATACGTCGTTCGAAGTTCCGTGAAGGCTCCCGAGTTCGACAAACACATGAAGAAGGCCGGATGACATATCGGCCGAAACATCGTGGAAATAACAATAAAGATGAAGACAATAATCCGAAAACCCTTAATGATAAAAATCTGTTTGTATCTTTAAATCACTGATAATTTTATGCGCCTTCTTCTCTATGACAGATTCTGGTTTGTGCTTATACCATTTGGTAGCATGGTCAAGTTTTGATATCTTGCACAATTCTCAGTTGATCACTTTTCCCATTCAGTAGTGCCTAGTATAATACTCCTTTTGTTCTAGTTTGCTGCTTTCATTTTAACTGTTTCGTGTTAAATTCCGCATCAGCCTCACTTACTCTGCATTGCGTATTATCAGTTTTTGCTTTATTATTATTGGTCCTTATGTCATTATTTTGTGCCGCAATAAACAGATTTACTTTCTCTCATGAGGTCTCCCTTTCTTGCTATTATTATTATTATCATTATTATAGCCTTTGTCTAAGGCATCAACAATAACTGGTGCTTATAATTTGCTCTTTATGCAGTCGAGATTAAGCTCCCCACCCTAATGGCTTCACTTGTCGATTCTGTTCTTACACTAAGCCAAAAATATTTATAATGAAGTAATCTTCATTTTAGGTGCGACTGTATGAACCATATCGTTTCTTTCTTCCTCAATTGACGAAATTCGACTTTTGTAGCTGTAGCACAAACTCAGCTATTATAATGTCGATGTACATACTGTTCTTGAAGAGATGGACGGGTGTGAGGTGAATAATAGATATGTGACAGCGCTGCATAATTTAAACTGACTGTTTAGCGAAAGCGGGTTCGAAAGGATTACTCTCAACTGCTCGATTCTACCATAATGACCAATTGACGGGACTTAGAATACGTTGATTGTATCCGCCACCCGCAAAATCCCACCAAAAAGATTATCTGCGTATGACACTAAACTACATCTGATAGTGAGGCTCCAGTTCTGGAAATCTGTGGAATGTGGAATATCCATTCATTGCATTTACTACCAGATCCAGTCTGACCTGGAGTGGGAGTACTTGTTAGGATCCCATCTATGAGGGAAATAGATCTGTTTAAAAATTATTCATATTCGAATGGAACTCGTGCAAAAAATCCTCTTAAGATAAAGCAACATAAAAATATAAATACGAACGTACAACGAACGCGTTTACAATTGAGTTCGATCCTCACTATGTGACTCATAATTCTGATCTTGTGTCAAATCTAAGCTCCACTTAGCTTTAAGGTAACTTAAGTTAACCATCGATGACCCTGTTCAATACTCAAGAGAGTTACCATTTCGAGATAGCAACTGATTGCTTTTCATGGCATGTCAACCCATCAAGAGCTATTTTATGCTTTGAGGTTAGGAAATCACGTTCATCGTATAATCATACTTGAATTTTCGTGTAATTGTTTCTTAAGAGGCTTTTTGTACATTCTCCAATCGAATAGGAAAAACATTTTAACATCTATTTGATCCATAGATTGGTACTACCACTCCGGGTCCAAGTGGGCCGGGGAGTAATGACTGTTGAGGGAGATCAGAGTCTCACAACTAAATTAAGCTTGATAAATATAAGGGTGTTCCTCACAAGGTGTGATGATTAATAAACAAGGTTAGAACTCTATTATTAGTGAGTTCGATTCTTACTCGGAATTTTGACCTTGTAATGCAACTAACTGTACTTAATAAATAGCCATTGAATATATCGTAATGGCGGCTCGTATTGTGTGATCCCTGGCAAGATTGGCCAGCTGAACATTACAAGTGAGATTGGTCCTCAGTAGATGCTCCATAATTCTGGTCCTGTGTCAAACTATGCAAAGTTCATTAAATTCTAAATGTCCCCTTGGGCGCTTGGCATGATGTAATGTTTGCAAAGCTAGTCAAGGAGACCATTGCTAGTCAATTTGATTATCCCTGGATACTCTTAATAAATGACTACTCTATACGACACAATAAATACATCGTGTGATTTTTACTTTATTTTTTCAGAGATGTATTCAGGATGGAGCAGAAGCATCTAACATCATTCGGTAAGTTTACGATACAAGGTCAAGTCTTAGATGAGACCCTCGAAACGATGATGGCCCAGTTGGCTGGGGGTGGCTGTTGAATACACCGACTGCATCGCTACCGAGGAGTAAATCTCCACATTTTCAAAAAGTGTCCTGGATATGACACTAAATAATCTGATGGTGAGGTTTCAGTAATGCTGGAGGTTTGGGGAATGCTGAATGCTCCTTCATTGCCATCGCTCCCTGGTTCACTCTGACCCGGAGTGGTAGCACCTGATAAGGTCCTATCTATGGATTAAATAGAACTAAACTGTGTGCTAATGCTAAACTGAATTGTTTGAAATAGAACTGTTTTGACATTGAACCTGTGTACTTATGCTAACCTGAATTGTTTGAAATAGAACTGTTTTTGGCATTTAAACTGTGTACATAAGCTTAACTGAATTGTTTTAAATAGAACTGTTTCGACATTTAACTGCGTGTACACAAAAACTATACTTATACTAAATTGAATTGTTTGAAATAGAACTGTTTAAATGTATAAAAAAGGATTTGGCAATAATAATCTACAATGGTTGAAATGCCATAAAACCAAACCTAATTGAAACGATGAGTGATGCCAAAATTACTAAGCTTCACCGGCAATCCCCCCCTGGTATCAGTCAAGAAACCAGACGCTCCTCACTTTTAGAGGAAAAATGCAATGCTTCCTACCCTTTTTAGATTAAGGGAATGTGTACTGCCTATTTCAGGACCCCAAAAGCTAACCTCTGCAATCATATTTACCAACCCCTCCGCTCGGGCAGGATATGATACAAGGTCAATATTTAAGCGGAGTTTAACAGGTTTTAATTCAGAGTTTTCTCTCTACTAGACTAGTTGCCTCACCAAGGCTGAAGAACTCAGTCTCTCCTACTATTTACCCATAGCTGGAAGGAGAATAATTGGATTCATACCTTTCCCAAAGGTATTAGTGCTATGTGAAATGCAATCAGTCTCGTCCAGGATTTGAACTCGTGTCGCTGTGTCCATTTCCTGCGACGATAACCATTACACCACGGGCGCCTCTGTAATTATTACTAGCCGTATAAGATAAGCTTTGTTTAGTCTGGCACACAGGTTTACAGTATCTTCGGTAGCAAAGTTGCCACCCATTTCACATTTGAACAGGCTCATTGCAATTTCATTTCGATGATCTGACGGGAACCGGTGCATTCAGCATGTATTGATCTAAAATCGTGTAAGGTCAGATAAAACTCAAAATTAAATTCGAAGCAGAAGAAATGGTCATGGACGTTAACCTTTTTTTCCCATATCTATGAAGTCCGCATAATTAAGTATTATGGAGTTAAAAAAAAGTGGGACACATAAATCTATGGTTATTTGACAATATCGCCTATATATAAGTTCACTTCCTACCGGTAATACGAAATGTTTGCTAAAATACCAAACTTATGTTTGTTTAAATACCAAATTTATAAAATTAAACAATTTCCAATCAAATTTGTAAGTTAATAATTATAGAACGTAGTATTCATTTGCACTTATCCTAACAACTATAATTATTCAAGGGAGATGATAATTATAGAACGTAGTATTCATTTGCACTTATCCTAACAAGTATAATTATTCAAGGGAGATGATAATTATAGAACGTAGTATTCATTTGCACTTATCCTAACAACTATAATTATTCAAGGGAGATGATAATTATAGAACGTAGTATTCATTTACACTTATCCTAACAACTATAATTATTCAAGGGAGATGATAATTATAGAACGTAGTATTCATTTGCACTTATCCTAACAACTATAATTATTCAAGGGAGATGATAATTATAGAACGTAGTATTCATTTGCACTTATCCTAACAACTATAATTATTCAAGGGAGATGATAATTATAGAACGTAGTATTCATTTGCACTTATCCTAACAACTATAATTATTCAAGGGAGATAATAATTATAGAACGTAGTATTCATTTGCACTTATCCTAACAACTATAATTATTCAAGGGAGATGATAATTATAGAACGTAGTATTCATTTGCACTTATCCTAACAACTATAATTATTCAAGGGAGATGATAATTATAGAACGTAGTATTCATTTGCACTTATCCTAACAACTATAATTATTCAAGGGAGATAATAATTATAGAACGTAGTATTCATTTGCACTTATCCTAACAACTATAATTATTCAAGGGAGATAATAATTATAGAACGTAGTATTCATTTACACTTATCCTAACAACTATAATTATTCAAGGGAGATGATAATTATAGAACGTAGTATTCATTTGCACTTATCCTAACAACTATAATTATTCAAGGGAGATGATAATTATAGAACGTAGTATTCATTTGCACTTATCCTAATAACTATAATTATTCAAGGGAGATGATAATTATAGAACGTAGTATTCATTTGCACTTATCCTAACAACTATAATTATTCAAGGGAGATGATAATTATAGAACGTAGTATTCATTTGCACTTATCCTAACAACTATAATTATTCAAGGGAGATGATAATTATAGAACGTAGTATTCATTTGCACTTATCCTAACAACTATAATTATTCAAGGGAGATGATAATTATAGAACGTAGTATTCATTTGCACTTATCCTAACAACTATAATTATTCAAGGGAGATAATAATTATAGAACGTAGTATTCATTTGCACTTATCCTAACAACTATAATTATTCAAGGGAGATGATAATTATAGAACGTAGTATTCATTTGCACTTATCCTAACAACTATAATTATTCAAGGGAGATAATAATTATAGAACGTATTATTCATTTGCACTTATCCTAACAACTATAATTATTCAAGGGAGATGATAATTATAGAACGTAGTATTCATTTGCACTTATCCTAATAACTATAATTATTCAAGGGAGATGATAATTATAGAACGTAGTATTCATTTGCACTTATCCTAACAACTATAATTATTCAAGGGAGATGATAATTATAGAACGTAGTATTCATTTGCACTTATCCTAACAACTATAATTATTCAAGGGAGATGATAATTATAGAACGTAGTATTCATTTGCACTTATCCTAACAACTATAATTATTCAAGGGA
This sequence comes from Sepioteuthis lessoniana, assembly GCA_963585895.1. Classification (NCBI taxonomy): domain Eukaryota; kingdom Metazoa; phylum Mollusca; class Cephalopoda; order Myopsida; family Loliginidae; genus Sepioteuthis; species Sepioteuthis lessoniana. Next base: position 26,903,831 of record OY757938.1, read on the forward strand.
GATGATAATTATAGAACGTAGTATTCATTTGCACTTATCCTAACAACTATAATTATTCAAGGGAGATGATAATTATAGAACGTAGTATTCATTTGCACTTATCCTAACAACTATAATTATTCAAGGGAGATAATAATTATAGAACGTATTATTCATTTGCACTTATCCTAACAACTATAATTATTCAAGGGAGATAATAATTATAGAACGTAGTATTCATTTGCACTTATCCTAACAACTATAATTATTCAAGGAAGATGATAATTATAGAACGTAGTATTCATTTGCACTTATCCTAACAACTATAATTATTCAAGGGAGATGATAATTATAGAACGTAGTATTCATTTGCACTTATCCTAATAACTATAATTATTCAAGGGAGATGATAATTATAGAACGTAGTATTCATTTGCACTTATCCTAACAACTATAATTATTCAAGGGAGATGATAATTATAGAACGTAGTATTCATTTGCACTTATCCTAACAACTATAATTATTCAAGGGAGATGATAATTATAGAACGTAGTATTCATTTGCACTTATCCTAACAACTATAATTATTCAAGGGAGATGATAATTATAGAACGTAGTATTCATTTGCACTTATCCAAACAACTATAATTATTCAAGGGAGATAATAATTATAGAACGTAGTATTCATTTGCACTTATCCTAACAACTATAATTATTCAAGGGAGATGATAATTATAGAACGTAGTATTCATTTGCACTTATCCTAACAACTATAATTATTCAAGGGAGATAATAATTATAGAACGTATTATTCATTTGCACTTATCCTAACAACTATAATTATTCAAGGGAGATGATAATTATAGAACGTAGTATTCATTTGCACTTATCCTAATAACTATAATTATTCAAGGGAGATGATAATTATAGAACGTAGTATTCATTTGCACTTATCCTAACAACTATAATTATTCAAGGGAGATGATAATTATAGAACGTAGTATTCATTTGCACTTATCCTAACAACTATAATTATTCAAGGGAGATGATAATTATAGAACGTAGTATTCATTTGCACTTATCCTAACAACTATAATTATTCAAGGGAGATGATAATTATAGAACGTAGTATTCATTTGCACTTATCCTAACCACTATAATTATTCAAGGGAGATGATAATTATAGAACGTAGTATTCATTTGCACTTATCCTAACAACTATAATTATTCAAGGGAGATAATAATTATAGAACGTAGTATTCATTTACACTTATCCTAACAACTATAATTATTCAAGGGAGATAATAATTATAGAACGTAGTATTCATTTGCACTTATCCTAACAACTATAATTATTCAAGGGAGATGATAATTATAGAACGTAGTATTCATTTGCACTTATCCTAACAACTATAATTATTCAAGGGAGATGATAATTATAGAACGTAGTATTCATTTGCACTTATCCTAACAACTATAATTATTCAAGGGAGATGATAATTATAGAACGTAGTATTCATTTGCACTTATCCTAACAACTATAATTATTCAAGGGAGATGATAATTTTAGAACGTAGTATTCATTCACGCTCATCCTAACAACTATAATTATTCAAGGGAGATAATAATTAAAAGCTAATAGCAGAGTAAGTTATCTGTTCAGTTATTTGCCATTAATTATAATGTAAATTCTAAGAACAGGATGGGACTAGCTTTTAAACTGTCTTTAAACGAATTTTGATAAAGGATAAAAAAAAAATTTTCTTTTAAGCAGGCAAATACTGCCGTGTATCGAATGCAATTTTAATGGAATTATAATTCGGAGTCTGCTCGCAATGTTTCGTGTTCAAGTGATAACCCAGTTATGATACTAAACAGCAACTGATGGTGAAGCTAGAGTCCTGCAGCTCTAGGAAGTCTAGAAGTCACCACCTTGTGGATATCACTACCTCACTCACTCAGACTCAGAATTGGATTACCAGTTAGGGTCCCATCTATGTGTTGTATTTTGGCCTTCGACCCGGCCACGGGTGCCATTCCAAGGTGATGCACCGGAAGGAAGCGACACATTCTAATGGCAGTTATGAGAGGAAATCGCGTGGGCGGAAATTGGCTGATGAAATGGGACGAGGTAAAAAAAATTCCCATGGTACACTCATAGACTGATGCACCGGAAGAGAGTGACCTGTGAGTTGCATGACAGTTATTTCCGCTGGATGACGACCAATCATGCCATTTCAAAGATCGACACAGGCGATTGAGTGGGCGTTGAACTAATATATAACTCAGTCAAGACAGAAGTCAGTTGCAGTTAGAGATCGGAAGGAGTTATAGACGAGATGTGGTAGGGAAAGCCACACCAGGCCGAAGGGGCTCGGGGCCCCCAATTGAATTGGGATCCAGAGAAGATGCTGATAAGATGCAGTAAAGAAAGCCATCACCCAGCAGAGTGAGCCTCAGGAGAACAAGAAAGACACAACGCTGACGGCTATAAGAGTGGGGTCAAAATATTGCAGTTATGTTCGGTCTCCAACTCCCTCTCACACGCAAACCTTGAGTAAACTTTTCGAACCCTTACAAATAAAGTGAGAGGTACATATATTTATAAAGAAGTCTTCCTGAGTCTTTATCATTGTGTCGTTGTGAATTATTCTACATATATATGTGCATGTATGTAGATGTGAATCTGCATATGTGAGTATATAACATATGCATCTACAAGATCTGTTTGAGAAATGTTTAAAATGATTTTGAAATTTACTAATTACATTGGTTTTTAAAACATCGTTATTGCTGCTAAATAATAAGTGATTACAAGTTTAAAATGATTTTGAATTTCTTTAATACATTGGCACTTAAATCATTGATATTTCTACTTAATATCAAGTATTTACCTAATTCATTCATAAGCTTTAAAAACATTAGTTTGATTTGTTTGGGTTTTATAGCATATCAATCCTTGTAGGTTACTTAATACCAAATTATTTTTATACGTATTAAATATTTGATTTGTAAACGCATAGTTTGTGGATAAAAATTTTAAACGAGCCAAAGGTCATTCTATTTACACACGGTTTGATGATTCAAGTATTTCAATCTAACAAGAATAATTCTATTTATTAATCATTTGTTTGCACACAGTTAAATGGTTTCAAGTTTTACTATGTTAGCGACCGTTGTAGAGGGCGACCAGAAGGCTCCCTTTTCAATAGCTACTACTCCAACATGTAGGGGAGGGCGCTACTCCTTTCCCTGGATTGCTCCACTTTACCCTTGATACGTACCTTATATTGCTGAGTGTTAAGCAAGGAGGTATCAAGTACCATTTTTAAAGTCTTTGGTATGACACGACCTGGGATTGAACCCACGTCTCCAGGGCCATTGACAAACACTCTACAGTAACAATTTAACATCAGTCATTTGTTTGTACACATGTAAATGGATATGTATATGATTTGTAAGTGAATTGTTTGTGGGGAATTTCATTCTTAAATGAGTTAGAACTAACTTGTTATTATTTCAAGATAGTTAAATAGTTTCAATTATTGCTGTTAAACAATAATAATTCTAGCCAACAATAATCATTAGCAAGCATGCAGTAAAGTGGATACAAGTATAACTATTTAAGACTAATTGTTCTATTCAATGACTGGAAATCAGACCTGACCGATAAAATGAAACGCAGTTTCTTCCAGGCAGCGGTCGTGTCGATACTGCTATATGGATGCACTACTTGGACGCTAACTAAACGGCTGGAGAAGCTACACGGCAATTACACAAGAATGTTGCGAGCAATATTGAACAAGTCCTGGCAGCAACACCCCACAAGGCACCAACTATACGGCCACCTGCCTCCCATCACGAAAACTACCCAAGATAGACGAACCAGACATCCAGGACACTGCTGGAGAAGCAAGGACGAGCTCATAAGTGATGTACTCCTATGGACCCCTGCATATAGCCAAGTAAAATCAGGGCGACCAGCTCGAATATACATACAGCAGCTATGTGAGGATACGGGATGTAGCCCTGAAGACCTGCCAGAGGCGATGAATGATAGGGAGAAGTGGCGAGAGAGGGTCAGGGATATCCGTGCAAGCGGCACGACATGATGATGATTATGATTCTATTCAATACTATTCATTCATTTGTACTATAGCTACAGTTAACGCCATGTGCGAAATAGACATATAATGTTCATTACAATAGAACATATAAAGAACATAGGAATCTCGAAATTCGAAAACACGAAACGACTTCTTGTTCAGGTACGAAACCTTTTTATTATCTTTGAGTTAAAGGTTTCGACATAAGTAGGAGAGACACAATCTCGCGATGCCGTCTTATTCTTTGGCCCCTATCTCGTGTGGCACCCACGGCGCGCAAATTCGGCTCGCCTCAGCGAGCCCCAAAAGTCGAACCTCCTCGTTCGGCGTCTAGTTTTCAACTCTTCTAACTTTCTTTCAATTCTCCACAAACCTCTGCACGCTTCCGGTGCGTGACGTCACTCGCACCCCGTCACCCGTTTCGTCTCGAACTATTGTGACATCTCTGAGAGACACCGTCGCCCGCGTTAACACCTGCATCAATGTTTGCACCTAACTAACCGATGTGCTGAGCCGAAAGGTTCTCAGCCTAACTAAACCCAAAGGCATGAACACATTTACACACAGTCAAGTGGCACACAGTTAAAGAATTTCAAGTATCGCTATTAAGCACTAATAATTCTATTGAGCATCATTCTTTCGTTGGAATGCAGTTGTATGGTTCCAAGTATTATTATGTATCACTAACAATTCAATTAAACATCAGTTATTTATTTGCACACGGTTTACATATCAAACAGTCCTATTTGACCATATACAGGGCCCTATTAGATGCTACCCAACTACGGGTGAGAATGAACCAGGTAGCAATAGCAATAAAGGAGTACTCCACATTCCCCAACGCTCTAGTATTACTAGAACTTTACTATCAGATTGCTTTGTGTTTTTTGACATTGAAACTGGATTTACACTAAACTGAATTGTTTAACATAGAACTGTTCTGACATGTAACAGTGTGTAAACAAAATCTGTACTTTTACTAAACTGAATTAGAATTGCTTGACTAAACTGAATAGCTGGAAATAGAAGGTGAGTGAGTTCAAGTTTCAATCGTACTATTGCGTTCAGTTTTGGACTTATACCCTTTGGAAAGGCATGAATCCTGCAAAGGTTGATATACTATTGAATAAAGAAATCAAATTAAACCTCGAAGCACTAGAAATAAGATTTGCTTCAAACACAGCCTCTTCTGATAAAACTAAAGCGGGAAAAAGTTTCTTAATTTAATGAATAAATGTTTCTCTAAAACAAGTACACTGCAAAAAAACACTTAATGAAAATTAGTTTGTTATAGCTTTTTTGTGGGGGGGTCCAATGCACAAAATAATACAAAAGCATAACCAAAAATCATAAATACAAAAACCTAAAATAATGAGATTGTTGCGGAGCCGATAAATATGTCGACCCCGCAAATGAGTTATGTGAATGAGAAACAGCCAAAGCAATAGGAAGGAACAAAGGCGAGGTAACGATAATAACAAATGACAATTTATTTTGTCATATTTACAAGCGTAAATGTAAATGTCCGTGATGGTTGATGCTGGTCGTTGAGTACAGCTAGATGTTGGATGCTGGTAAGCTGAGGTCGGTCGAGTCGTAGAGTTCAGCTAGACGTTGGATGCTGGTAAGCTGAGGTCGGTCGAGTCGTAGAGTTCAGCTAGACGTTGGATGCTGGTAAGCTGAGGTCGGTTTAGTCGTAGAGTCCAGCTAGACGCTGGATGCTGGTAAGCCGAGGTCGGTCGAGTCGTAGAGTTCAGCTGGACGTTGGATGCTGGTAAGCCGAGGTCGGTCGAGTCGTAGAGTTCAGCTGGACGTTGGATGCTGGTAAGCCGAGGTCGGTCGAGTCGTAGAGTTCAGCTAGACGTTGGATGCTGGTAAGCTGAGGTCGGTCGAGTCGTTGAGTTCAGCTAGACGGTCGTCGCGGGCATCTGAGGTCGGTCGAGGTTGGTAGATCGATATCCCTGGTTGTGACGGTATGTTGTGGTTAACCAGGGGTGTGTCGATCGGGTTTCTGGCTCGTACAGCGGGTCGTACGTGAGCCAGTTGTTGCAGTGGTAGAACAGTCCGTAACAGCGAGTCGTTACGTGGACTGCGTGGTACCTTGCAGGAGCGTCGAGTTCGGTAGATCGACATCCTCGGTTATGACGATATGTTGGATTAACCGGGGGTGTGTCGGCCTGGTTTCTGGCTCGTACAGCGGGTCGTACGTGAGCCAGTTGTTGCAGTGGTAGAACAGTCCGTAACAGCGAGTCGTTACGTGGACTGCGTTGTACCTTGCAAGAGTGTTGAGGTCGAGGAAAGGCTAGGGCCTTGCTGGGCCCCCTAGCCGTGCGGACGTATCTGACGGGAACGAAAGCTTTGCCGTGTCAAAGCCGTGCGGACAATGGCTATGGCTAGGTTCGCACCAAAGCCGTGCGGACGAGCGGACGAGAGCGAAGGCTTTGTCGAGTAAAAGCCGTGCGGGCGAGCGGACAAGAGCGAAGGCTTTGCCGTGTCCAAAGCCGAGCGGACGAGAACGAAGGCTTTGTCGGGTCAAAGCCGTGCGGGCGAGCTGACGGGAACGAAGGCTTAGTCGGGTATAAGCCGTGCGAGCGAGCGGACAAGAGCGAAGGCTTTGCCGTGTCCAAAGCCGTGCGGACGAGCGGACGAGAACGAAGGCTTTGTCGGGTCAAAGCCGTGCGTTGCCGATATTTGTCGCTGCCTCCCACCAGACACGACTTGACACAAGGTCAAAAGCCCGAAGGCCAATTAAAGTGGGGATAAAGGGGAGGGGAAGGTCGGGAAGGAGCCGAGACTCGAACCCTGCTTGTCTGTGCTGCTCATCATCGGCTCACTTAGTGCAATGTGAGCCTGATGAGGCAAGCAGTTTCACGAACCCAAATGTGGGTCCGGGCACGTATGCCAGTTTGCGGCTTAAACTAGACGCATGGTCTAGTGCCGTACAAGGGGGACAAAGGAGACAAGAATGCAGCTCGCCCACCCGAAGGTAGCCTAGTCGAAACTAGGTGCCTAATTAAAGGCCCCAAGTCTGCCATTGTTCCTTTTCCAGGGCCACGCTCCGGACCGAAGTCCAGAACAGGCCCCGGGGCATTCGCCGGGGCGTTGCCCCAAAGCCGTGCGTTGCCGATATTTGTCGCTGCCTCCCACCAGACACGACTTGACACAAGGTCAAAAGCCCGAAGGCCAATTAAAGTGGGGATAAAGGGGAGGGGAAGGTCGGGAAGGAGCCGAGACTCGAACCCTGCTTGTCTGTGCTGCTCATCGGCTCACTTAGTGCAATGTGAGCCTGATGAGGCAAGCAGTTTCACGAACCCAAATGTGGGTCCGGGCACGTATGCCAGTTTGCGGCTTAAACTAGACGCTTGGTCTAGTGCCGTACAAGGGGGACAAAGGAGACAAGAATGCAGCTCGCCCACCCGAAGGTAGCCTAGTCGAAACTAGGTGCCTAATTAAAGGCCCCAAGTCTGCCATTGTTCCTTTTCCAGGGCCACGCTCCGGACCGAAGTCCAGAACAGGCCCCGGGGCATTCGCCGGGGCGTTGCCGATATTTGTCGCTGCCTCCCACCAGACACGACTTGACACAAGGTCAAAAGCCCGAAGGCCAATTTAAGTGGGGATAAAGGGGAGGGGAAGGTCGGGAGCGAGCCGAGACTCGAACCCTGCTTGTCTGTGCTGCTCATCGGCTCACTTAGTGCAATGTGAGCCTGATGAGGCAAGCAGTTTCACGAACCCAAATGTGGGTCCGGGCACGTATGCCAGTTTGCGGCTTAAACTAGACGCATGGTCTAGTGCCGTACAAGGGGGACAAAGGAGACAAAAATGCAGCTCGCCCACCCGAAGGTAGCCTAGTCGAAACTAGGTGCCTAATTAAAGGCCCCAAGTCTGCCATTGTTCCTTTTCCAGGGCCACGCTCCGGACCGAAGTCCAGAACAGGCCCCGGGGCATTCGCCGGGGCGTTGCCGATATTTGTCGCTGCCTCCCACCAGACACGACTTGACACAAGGTCAAAAGCCCGAAGGCCAATTAAAGTGGGGATAAAGGGGAGGGGAATGTCGGGAAGGAGCCGAGACTCGAGCCCTGCTTGTCTGTGCTGCTCATCGGCTCACTTAGTGCAATGTGAGCCTGATGAGGCAAGCAGTTTCACGAACCCAAATGTGGGTCCGGGCACGTATGCCAGTTTGCGGCTTAAACTAGACGCATGGTCTAGTGCCGTACAAGGGGGACAAAGGAGACAAAAATGCAGCTCGCCCACCCGAAGGTAGCCTAGTCGAAACTAGGTGCCTAATTAAAGGCCCCAAGTCTGCCATTGTTCCTTTTCCAGGGCCACGCTCCGGACCGAAGTCCAGAACAGGCCCCGGGGCATTCGCCGGGGCGTTGCCGATATTTGTCGCTGCCTCCCACCAGACACGACTTGACACAAGGTCAAAAGCCCGAAGGCCAATTAAAGTGGGGATAAAGGGGAGGGGAATGTCGGGAAGGAGCCGAGACTCGAGCCCTGCTTGTCTGTGCTGCTCATCGGCTCACTTAGTGCAATGTGAGCCTGATGAGGCAAGCAGTTTCACGAACCCAAATGTGGGTCCGGGCACGTATGCCAGTTTGCGGCTTAAACTAGACGCATGGTCTAGTGCCGTACAAGGGGGACAAAGGAGACAAAAATGCAGCTCGCCCACCCGAAGGTAGCCTAGTCGAAACTAGGTGCCTAATTAAAGGCCCCAAGTCTGCCATTGTTCCTTTTCCAGGGCCACGCTCCGGACCGAAGTCCAGAACAGGCCCCGGGGCATTCGCCGGGGCGTTGCCGATATTTGTCGCTGCCTCCCACCAGACACGACTTGACACAAGGTCAAAAGCCCGAAGGCCAATTAAAGTGGGGATAAAGGGGAGGGGAATGTCGGGAAGGAGCCGAGACTCGAGCCCTGCTTGTCTGTGCTGCTCATCGGCTCACTTAGTGCAATGTGAGCCTGATGAGGCAAGCAGTTTCACGAACCCAAATGTGGGTCCGGGCACGTATGCCAGTTTGCGGCTTAAACTAGACGCATGGTCTAGTGCCGTACAAGGGGGACAAAGGAGACAAAAATGCAGCTCGCCCACCCGAAGGTAGCCTAGTCGAAACTAGGTGCCTAATTAAAGGCCCCAAGTCTGCCATTGTTCCTTTTCCAGGGCCACGCTCCGGACCGAAGTCCAGAACAGGCCCCGGGGCATTCGCCGGGGCGTTGCCGATATTTGTCGCTGCCTCCCACCAGACACGACTTGACACAAGGTCAAAAGCCCGAAGGCCAATTAAAGTGGGGATAAAGGGGAGGGGAATGTCGGGAAGGAGCCGAGACTCGAGCCCTGCTTGTCTGTGCTGCTCATCGGCTCACTTAGTGCAATGTGAGCCTGATGAGGCAAGCAGTTTCACGAACCCAAATGTGGGTCCGGGCACGTATGCCAGTTTGCGGCTTAAACTAGACGCATGGTCTAGTGCCGTACAAGGGGGACAAAGGAGACAAAAATGCAGCTCGCCCACCCGAAGGTAGCCTAGTCGAAACTAGGTGCCTAATTAAAGGCCCCAAGTCTGCCATTGTTCCTTTTCCAGGGCCACGCTCCGGACCGAAGTCCAGAACAGGCCCCGGGGCATTCGCCGGGGCGTTGCCGATATTTGTCGCTGCCTCCCACCAGACACGACTTGACACAAGGTCAAAAGCCCGAAGGCCAATTAAAGTGGGGATAAAGGGGAGGGGAATGTCGGGAAGGAGCCGAGACTCGAACCCTGCTTGTCTGTGCTGCTCATCGGCTCACTTAGTGCAATGTGAGCCTGATGAGGCAAGCAGTTTCACGAACCCAAATGTGGGTCCGGGCACGTATGCCAGTTTACGGCTTAAACTAGACGCATGGTCTAGTGCCGTACAAGGGGGACAAAGGAGACAAGAATGCAGCTCGCCCACCCGAAGGTAGCCTAGTCGAAACTAGGTGCCTAATTAAAGGCCCCAAGTCTGCCATTGTTCCTTTTCCAGGGCCACGCTCCGGACCGAAGTCCAGAACAGGCCCCGGGGCATTCGCCGGGGCGTTGCCGGGGCGTTGCCACCGAGCGTTGAAAAGGGCCTGTTGATATCACGAAAGGGCTGTGACACACAGCCCAGCCGCGTGAACAAGAAATTCCCTCATAAAAAGTGAGTGTAGCTATAATGTATTTTTCTAACATGCTGTAGACTGGCGGCGACTATTAGTTGAAGTTTTATCTAGTTATTTTCGGCCGTAGTGCTTTGTAAATGTTATTAATTTTAAATTCATCCTTTTCTTTAGCTATAACGAGGTGTCAAGGTCGTTAGAAAGAAAAAGGGCTTAGTCAGTTCCGGTCGTACCCGGATATAGTTGTTCTACAGCGGGCGTGTAGCTTGACATGTTTATGTTTATCGGCCGGTCGCGGCAAGATGACCAATCCTTGCAATTGTAGAAAGAATGAGTGACCATCGGAATGTTTCACCGATAATTTGATTTACCAAGCCGCAGCAAAAAGAAAACAACAGAACGGAGAGGATCGACCGAGCAACTGTTAAAAGAAATATATAATAATCGCAAAGTTTCACTTGGAAATAAACGAAAGGCAAATAATACCATACTGTCTAAATATAATGGGTGCTTAAAAAAAACGAAGTCATTCGAGATGTACAAGGTGTTTTAGAAAACTTCATATCATTGATTAAGGTTACGAATAACCTAAATCATTTTCGTTCTGGGAGTCTCAAATCTTAATAGAATTCTTAGAAACAAATCGATGTTTAATATTTAAACGTCTTTACTTTTCTTTTCTCGTGAAAGGCATTTCTATCGATGTTAAGCAAAGAGTTTTGAGTTGTTTCTACTCTGTTAAAATTTAAGATTACAATGTTTTTCATTACAAATTTATTACATTATTACAAAGTTATTACATTATTATTTATTACATTATTACAAAGTTATTACATTACAAATTCATATCAATTTTTCTGAAACACTCTGTATTTGGTAAAGGGTGCCTCGGGTGGTGTTATGGTTAACAAGCTCAACTAGTAAACCTAAATGAGAAAGTTCGAGTCTCATATGGCCTTGTGCTACAGCTAAGCAAAAAGTTACGAGTAAGTATATTATCGCTGTATTTGATTAGGAGGTTGTTTGAGTTTTATTACATATCAACTCTTGTAGGTTATTTAATGTTAAATCCTGTTTATACTTATGGAAATATGTGATTTGTAAACGAATAGTTTGTAGGTAACATTTTAAACAAGCCCGAGCTCATTTGTCTGCATATAGTTAAATGGTTATACATATGATTTGTAAGTGAAGAGTTGGTAGGTAATTTTACTTTTAAATAAGTTAGAGCTGAGTGGTTTCAAATATTGCAATCTAACACTAATAATTCTATCTAATATTAATCCTTTGTTTGCATACAGTTAAATGATTTCAATAATTGCTATTAACATCAGTAATTCTATTTATCAAGTATTCCAATCTAAGATGAATAACTTTCACACAGCTAAATGGTTTCAAATAACTAATCATAATAAACCTAAGTAAATGATTGAATAGTTCTATTTGGCCTATCGATGGGACCCTAACAAGTAATATCATTCCAGGTCAGAGTGGACCTGAGAGTAATGGTAATGAAGGGGTACTATACATCTTTCAAACTCTAGGACTAGAGCCTCACCATCAGGTAGATTAGATTACACAGGACAAAGAGTGTGAGATAAATTAACCAATAGAAAAAAATTATCATTCCTACAAGGTTGAGTCTAAAGTTTTGCAATATTTCGGTACGTTATGATTTGTGGTGCGTAATTCACGTCATCAAAGAAGTTCAAGCCATGGGATTTATCTGCTGTGATTGTTAGTATCGTGGTAGTTGGTGCGCAAACATGTGCATTGCTTTACTCTGTGATTTAAAAGCTGCACAGATGAAAGTGCAACGTAGATTAATTCAAGAACTTATGCTTTTAGAGCTCGAACTAGACCATAACACGGTGGATGTAATGAAAAACATTTCTTGTTCGAAAGGTGAAGGTGGACTTGATCATAGAACAGTAATCAGATGGTCCAAGAAATTTCGCACGAGTTACAAAAACCTTGAAGATCAGGAAACGTCAGCTAGGCCTAAAATAGCGAATTCTGAGACGGTGCTCTAAGCTATAGAGTTATATCTGGAGAGTAGCTCTCGGAGAGTGTCAGGCGAGCTCACTATTTCATAGTCCTGTGGGGTTCGTCATTTTTATGATTTCCGTCGAAGTATCCGGAGCTGTCAAATTGAGCCCCACGTTTCTGAAATATTGCAAACCTTTTATCTCACCTTAGTTTTATATTTTTATTTTGTCGACAAGTTAATCGTTTGGTGCACTAAATATGTATCTTTTCTTGGCGTAAAGCAGTTTAGGTTTCAGTTTCTTTATTTAGTGGCATATTAACTTTCGTGGGTTATTTAATTCCAAAGTCTTCCTAACAGAAAAATAGTAATGGTACTATTTAAGGTTTCTTTGTTTAATGGCATATCAAACTTCACGGGTTATTTAATACCAAAGCAATCCTTAATGAAAAAAAGTCGTGGTACTATTTAAGGTTTCTTTGTTTAATGGCATATCAACTCTCACGGGTTATTTAATACCAAAGTCATCCTAGTAGAAAAATAGTAATGGTACTATTTAAGGTTTCTTTGTTTAATGGCATATCAACCTTCGTGAGTTATTTGATAGATAGATAGATAGATAGATATTAAATTCCGAAGATTTCTTGAGCAGAAAGTTAATAGACATAAGTTAAGTGGTTTATTTATTTTTTTTTTTAAAAAGGGGGCGTATGCTTTGCAATGAAGAATCAAAACAAGGTAAATTGTGTTTAGAGGGAAAATACCACATTATAAGTTTTTCGAATTCTTGCAGGTTGTCAAATAAAAGATCGTAATTGGTATCTAAACGTCACCACGAAGGTAAATATTTACTTTGGAATATGTGTGCATATATAGTACCGTATAAAGTCTTCGGGCATTTTAAACTATTATGAAATCTACTAATTGCCAACTTATAAGTGGATGTTACGCATTGAGTTTTTTTTACAAATGAAACATAGGCTTTCGAAGGCGGCCACATCTTGGTCCATCCAAAACACTTCTAGTGCCTTGAAACTTTCAGAGCATTTCTGAGATGCCGCTTCTTGAAATTTTAAGTTCTTTAGCTACAGCTCAGTGGTTCATATTCTTGGCCATGTTCAAAATCTTCATCTTCATTTCGTCTGGAAATATATTTGTATATTAGTTGTGAAACATGTTTTGTTTTAAAACATTGTACCTTGATTGGTTTATGTGAGGTCACTGAAAACTTTTTACGGCCATTTCTGGGGTCTGTTTCAAATCTTTACCTCTAAATGAGGACCCCTACAACAAAATATGATAATTAGATGATATGGAAATTACTCCAATTGGACCAATGTTTCAACTATGTGTATAATGCGGAACATTCGTTTTATGAGTTGTCACTAAGGAGAAATTTACAACAGTTTAAAATTCCGAAGACTTTTGCATGGTACAGTATATATATATATATATATATATATATATATATATGAATGTGTATCTCTATATATATGTATATGTGTGTGTGTGTGTGTGTTTATATATATATATATATATATATATATATATATATATATATATGCGAAAATGCACAGAGATGAAAAAACACTGGGTTTTCAGAGGATGATTTTATTTATTGAATTATTTGACAACGTAAAACGAAAAAACGAAAAAGATGAGATAGTTTTAAAAGATTCTTTGTAACTTCATTTAATAACTCACACGTCCTGACGAAGGTCTAAAAACCGAAACATTTAACATTGACGAATAATTCAATTAGTAAAATCATCCTCTGAAAACCTTGAGTTTTTTCATCTCTGAAGATTTTCATACAGTTGGATTTATTTCCAGTTTTTCCGATATGTACTAACGACTAAAAGTTTTAGATCATTCTGAATTGTTTCTCAAAATTCATAATAAAGACAAGTTTTACGATTGATCGTAGAGTTTGAAGTGAACTATTTAGGAATAAAGAAGATGGTTTGGTTTGTTTGTTTTTTTGTTTAATGGCATATCAACTCTTTTTTAGGTTATTTAATGCCAAAGCCATTCTCCTAGAAGAACAGTAGTTGTACTATTTAACCCATAGCTGGGAGGATAAGGTGGCTCATGCCTTTCCCAAGAGTATTTGCCCGAAAGTGAACGTAATAGCGCGACTGGAGTACGAACTCGCGTACTACGATTCCGCAGTCCAACGTTTTAATCATTACACCACGAGGACACCACGAATAAAGAAGAGTTGTTTACAAACTGCTTTGGTATCACTTCGACGAACATATTTTTACAAATTACAAGAAAAGACGCAAAGAATTTATTCTGTAGTAATAAATTCCCGAGAAGGGTTTTTTGTTGAAAAGAAAATTTGAATTTTCTTTTAATCAAAATTATACTTATCTTGATTTAAATGATTGCATAATTGCATGGAAGCGTAGAAAAAGATATATATACGAGGTGCATACAATAAGTTTCCAGACTTTTTTCGTATGGGCACTTTTATTGATAGTACACTCATGAAACTCAAGTCCCCTTCGAAGTACTCTCTTCCGGCTGCAATGCACTTGTTGTACCGTTCCAACAACTTCTAGAAGGCCCCATGGAAGTCTTCTTATGTGAGCGTGTCAATGACCTTCGTCACAGCCTCTTTTATCTCCTCAATGGTCTCATAACGACAGCCTCTGAGCTTAGGGAATAACCAAAAGTCACAGGGAGCAAGGTCTAGACTATAGGGACGGTGAAGAACTGTCTTGATGCCCATCTTGGTCAATTAGTCTGTGACAAGTATGGAGTTGTGGACTGATGTATTGTCCCGCTGGAAATGCCACTGACTCGATTTGAAAAGTGCTGGCCTCTTGCGACGGAATCTCTTCCTGAACTCCCTTAAAACCTTAACATAGTAACCCTAACCCTTTGGTCAATTAACTTTGGTGTATTGACTTCCTTACTCCTGCCACACCTCTCATCATCCCTCACAGACTCCCTGCTTTCCTTGAATCTCTTATGCCACTCAAAAACTGATGCTTGATTCATGAAAGATGCTCCAAAAGCAGTCTGAAGCATTCCATACGTTTCTGTGGCATTTTTCCCAGTTTAAAACACAATTTTATGGCATATCGTTCTTCTAAAGTGTCAGATTGCATATTTGAAATTCACCAGCTGTGACAATCAGGCTTTAGTAGTGTGTATTCCAATTCCTGCTGTAGCTGTTCATTTGAACCTGAAATTATGAAAATTGGCCAGTCATCTCATAGGATGTATAGCAATAAGATACTGAATTTTCAAGAGTCTACGACAATTTTAAATGCCCATACGAAAAAAGTCTGGAAACTTATCGTATGCCCCTCGTATATATATATATATATATATATATATATATATATATATATATATATAGTGTGTGTGTGTGTGTGTGTGTGTGTGTGTGTGTGTGTGTGTGTGTGTGTGTGTGTGTGTGTGCATTTTGCCCATAATAGATATGTGAAATATCAAACATTTGGAACAGTGAAGTGTTTCATCAGGGAAAATGTTCTAAGTTAGTCGTGAATGTCTGTCTCCTTAAGAAATATGAAAGTATTACAACTCTACGTAAAAGCTAAAACTATCATTGTAGTCACTTGCTGAGCAAGGTAATCAAATGATGCGCAACACCTGAGACCCACCAGTTTGAAACGCTTAATCGTCTGTCAAGATCAGATGTTAATGCAATATCTTAAATACGCTGAGCAGAACAGGGAGCCGTACTTTAGAAAGTTGCTGTTCCTGTCACAACTGACAGAGTAGAAGTTGATTTCTATTCAACGGCATTGGATGCCAATTAAGGAAAAAAATTAAAAGAAGAAATGTGGCGGAAGAAGAGATTCACAACATTGCAGAAAACAAGCATCTCGCTACAGCTGTCTGGCATTCAAAACAAGGATCAAGTGAGAAAAGATCAAATAAGGATCACTTTCATGTTGTGACATCAAACAAATGAACTCAAAGAGAATATATTTCCTGATGAAGCAGAATTCACCCCAACTCCATGCCAGTTAACTTCAAATTATGGTGAGTCGATAAGATCAAAACAATGCAATGCATGTGAAAAGACTGAAAGCTTCAAGAATATCTTCATTGCTTACATACGTTCTCTATAAAGAAAATTTTAAAAACTACAAGAAAACTGCCAGGTGCATGAATGAAACTAATGATAAATTTCCCATTACCATTTTTCCACAAAAGGGAGAAATATTCTTCAACGTACATTTTTGGGGTGGGAAATTGTAAAAAAAAAGAAAGCATAGTTGTTTAATAGTTCTACATATTGGAGAGTCACAGTAGATTTAAAATGTCGTCTCCCTTTTTCTTTTGCAATTTATGTTAACCTATAAGCGTCCGGAACTATCAACTGATCGGTTGATTAAGATACACCAACCATGGTACAGTTACGCATGTTTAAGTTGCCATACTTTTAATAAACTGAACTATTTGAAGAAAATGTTAACAGAAACAATGAACTAAGCCCTAAAAAATGAAGACCTATGAAAAGATAGTAGATATATTTTTAGATTATGGTTATCTTAATTAAAAGTAGCATTTACCTCTGGAGAACTTAGAACAAACATATTGATTTAAATATTTTAATCTATTTTGTTTATGGTATATTTAAGGAAACTAGAATATCTAATTATTTAAAGAAATGTTTGGCATCTTATCTGTGAGTAGTTAATTTACTGCTAAATAAAATAAAAACCAACGTGAACATCCTCTAAGGGTGCTAATTCTGTGACTTCTGCCAAAGGTAGTATATATATATATATATATATATATATATATATATATATATATATATATATAATAGTGTTGGTTGTCACTAAATCACTTTGTGAGTTTGTGGCGAACCAAGTGCAATATAATATGGAGAGTGCTCAATATCTAGGATAGAGCTATGATATAATATATTTATATATATATATATATATATATATATATGTGTGTGTGTGTGTGTGTGTGTGTGTGTGTGTGTGTTATTTAATCCTGTAAATCCGGAGTTGGAAACAATTCCAAGAAGGACTAATAAAATATTCAAAAATAGAATATTAAATTTAAGTAATCCGGGTCAAGAGCTCAATGTAAATAAAATCCACAGAGCAGATAATTTTCTCTTAAAAAACAACAACAATCGGTCATATTAGTATAATAAATTTATTTCCATCCTGTTAAAACGAATTGATATAAATTAACGCTCAAGAAATTAACAGGTCTTCTTCAGACCAAACAAGAAAACGGATTAAGATAATTTTTTTCACATTCACAATGAGACTAGAAAAAAACAACTTATTTCTCCTCTATAAATGTAACCCTTTAACTTCAAGTAACAATAAGTATCAAGTTATTGTGGCATTTAAAGGAACATCCGGTTTCATCATACTTCAAATTTAACTGAGGAAAAATTACCACTACAATAATACGTATGTAAGCATTCAAACATTTATATATAAGAAGAAACTATTATTGAGGCATATCTAATTTTAGTACATCAAGTTTTATCATTAGAATGAACTAAAAACATCTCAAACTAATTTTATTTACGGTAAAAATCCCCCCAAATTACAATAATATAGTAAAAATCACTCATATAAATTCAAATTCTAATTCATTTACCAATTTAATAAATCATAATTATTCCTTTTCTATTTATTTATTCATTTATTTTTTAAAATAGTCTAAATTTACTTCTATGCCTTACATGAAGCTATTAAATCACATCTCTGAATTAATTGGTTAACAGGATCAAAGTATAAAATAATTTGTATCTTTTCTTCCAGACACAAATTACATCTACCATCAAAGCAGCTTTATTTGGATAAAGCTGTTTAATTTTTCAAGCGCTCATGAGAGAAAAAAAGAATATGATTATTATATCCCAACATCCTTCCAACTGACGAAATTCCAATATATTTTTTTATCTTTTACGTGTGAATTTTTCTTCTGTTAAATTTGAAGTATGATGAAACCGGATGTTCCTTTACATGCCATAATAACTTGATTTATATCAATGATTTTTAACAGGATGGAAATAAATTTATTATCTTAATGTAACCGATTGTTGGTTTTTTTTAAGAAAGAAAAATATATGTATATCTTTATATTACATGGTAGTGTCTGTGATCCAGGGTTTCATACTTTATGTATGAATGCGTAAAACATGAAACCCAGGGTCATAGACACTACCATGTAATATATATATATATATATATATATATATATATATATATATATGCAATCCTATATGATAAAAATAAGTGAAAAAGCGGATACACCAAAACACAACGGGTTTAGTAGTAATATCTCGTTCTTTATTCAAAGAACTTTTTCAGACAAAAAATTGTTGAGCTATTCTACATTTTAGCAATTGAGGAAATAGATAAAATTATGGTGAAAATGGAAAAAGGTATCAAGGGAGGAAAAGCCTCCGAAGACAAAAGACAGGCAACGAAAGAAAAGGGAGGGAAAGGGTCTAAAGACAAGAGACGAACAAGGAAAGAAAAAGGATGGTCACAGTCAAAACCAATAACCCCGACCACCATCATTCAAAACTATATCTATTTCCCACCCTTTTCTTTCCTTGTCTGTCTCTTGTCTTTGACCCTTCCCTTCCCTTTATATCTCTTTACATTTTCATTATTTATCTATCTAAAAACTCAAAAAAACATTTAGTCTGAAGAACGAAATATTACTACTAAATTCGTTGTAAGTGCTTTGGCTTATCCACTATTCCACTTTATTTTATCATCTTGTCAAATTTACCAAAATCTACTATTTCTTCATATTCCTTATATGTACAAAAGCTCTATTATCGATATTGAGCACTATTTGATAATACCGCAAATTTTGGTCCACTATTAATAACCAGCTGAGCTAGTGGTAACCATAAACCATTACTCTCTATATACAAATATATATATATAAGTAGAGTTGGCGACCATTGTCGAGGGCAACTCGAAGGCTCTCTTTTCATTAGCTACTACTCCGAGGCGGAGGAGAAGTTGCTACTCCTTTCTCTAAATTGCTTCACATTACCTTTGATCCCTACCTTATAATGCTGAGTGTTAACCAAAGAGGAATCAAGAACCATTTTTGAGTCTTTGGTATGATTTGACCTGCTGTTGAACCTTGGTCTCCCTGGCCATTGAATCTATTCAGAACAATTTAAACTTCTGAAAATTTAAATGATATACAAAATGCAGCTAACCACAGAATATTTTTCCCGTGATCTTGTTATTGTATACATTTACCAACCCCTCTACCACAAATAGAATTCGACTCAAGATCACTTTTTATGCGGAGTACGACTTGTTTGAATTCAGACTTTTCCTTCTCCGAGACCGGTTGCCATAACAAGATTAAAGAGCCCAATCTCCACTAGTATTTATACATAGTTGGGATAGGTAACAATAGTTAGATTCATACATTTTCTTAGCGCTATATAAAATGCAAACAGCCTTGTTCAGGGTTGGAACTCGGAATGCCAAGTTCATTTCCTACGCCGATAACCGTTATAAGACGTCCACATCACGATCATGTTATTTCAGTGTTGTCATTCACAAAGCTTAGTTTAGTTTTCCACACACCCAGAAATATTGGGCAATCATTGGGAATCGAACTTACTAACAAAGGCCTGATTGTCTCATTCACTAACCATTAGACCACGAGAAGTAACCATTCTCGTAATTATTGCTGATTTTATTTTCTACGCAAAATATTCCTGTAATCACGAGTTTGTGTATTATTGCGTGTTAACTAATTTTGAAACATTCAATAATATGCATTTTAAAAATTAATTGCAGTTTTGAGACTGAGAACAATTGTCTATAGATAAAATTCATTATTCCTTATCAAAATCGTGATTTCTTCGCGAAAAACATCGTCAATTCATGCGAAAATGCAATTAAAGATTAAATCGAAAAAATTTCAGCAGCTCCCATAATCAATTTTAACCAACTTTTATCAACAGTTTCATTTTAGCTGTTTTATTAGGTGTGTGTAAAGGTTTCCTGCGAAACATGGAACTGATTTTTTTTCCATTAACATAATTCAAAAAGATTGGAAAATAGGATAATTCGAAGATGTCATATCTGACCAAGAGTGCTTACTGCTAAAAGTCAGGAGTAGAGAACCAGCAGTCTTAAAGCTAAATGCAGCTTTCTTATCCATCGAGTAAGGCCTTCATAAAAACCCGATTAGAATTGTATACATCCACTTTAAAACCCGATATCCCAGTGCTCTTTTGCAAAAAGCAATCTCAAGTCATTAAAAGGATTGGTAAAATTTCTCATTTTTTCTAAGTAAAATATATATTATTCACTATAAGTTTAAACATTACATTTTGGTATAAACATACTAAAAATTTATTGAATGCGGCCTTAGTAGCAGACAAATTTTAGTGCAGCATTTAAGCATAAAAAAACCCATTCATGTTCCAAGGTCATGGTCTGGCTGTGGTCTGGCAGAGAACTTTTCTGTACGTACTCGTAATAAAAAGACAATATATTGAGTTACCCAAAAATTTCGTCATTTTTTTTTTTTTTTGTTTTATTTTTCGTAAAAAATTAATTAAATTTTATATTGCTTCATTTTACAGTCTTCGGCAATTTCATTAAATCCTTCCTTACAAATTTTTTTTTTTTATCTTTCTTAACAAACAAATGCTTTTTGTCGTCTTCCAGGTTATTCAATTTCATTTTTTCAACTAAACAATTATGTAAAAAGCAGTGCAAAAGGTAATAACAAGTTGTAATATCTGCTAAATACGGCTGACGTGGGAAAACTTCCCACCTAAACTGAAACAGTTTTTTCCTGTTCACAGAAAGTTATTTGGATGAAATATTAATCTTTCTCTTTTTATCGATTGCTATTTTCAATTGGTTTAATTTGGAACGGTATTAGTTTGAATCAATCGTTTAGTTCTCTGGAAGCAGCTCATACTATTTAATATGTTAATCATACCATATACACAGCATCACTTTCTTCTGATAATGACCGACCATAGGTAGCCTAGTCGGCTGGGGCAGCAGAATACACCGGCTGCATTTCTGCTGATGGGTACCCCAGCCCCGCCAACGAATGTCCTGGATAGGATACAAAATAATCTGATGGTGAGGCTCCAGCCCAGGAGCTTTGGGGAATATGGGGTACCCGTTTATTGCCATGACGCCAAGGTCCGCTCTGACCCGAAGTAGAAGTACCTGTTAGAGTCCCATGTATGGGTCAACCAGAACTTAGCTCTGTTGGCTAGGACAGTCGGTTGGGGCTGCAGAATACACCGTCTGTATCTCTACGGAAGGGTAAGACTTTCGCCTTGTGTATGTCTTGGATGCAACACTAAACTGCATCTAACGATTAGGCTCCAGCTTTAGGAAATGTACCTAGGAAGCAGCGTCGAATCAACCGAAAAGGACATCGAAACGAGGTTAACGAAAGCATGGACAGCTATCAATAGGCTATCGACTATATGGAAATCAGACCTAACCGATAAAATGAAACGCAGTTTCTTCCAGGCAGCGGTCACATCGATACTGCTATATGGATGCACTACATGGACGCTAACAAAACGGCTGGAGAAGAAACTAGATGGCAATTACACAAGAATGCTGCGTGCAATCCTCAACAAGTCCTGGCAGCAACACCCCACAAGACACCAACTGTACGGCCACTTGCCCCCTATCACGAAATCTATTCAAGTTAGGCGAACCAGACATGCAGGACATTGCTGGAGAAGCAGAGATGAACTCATAAGAGATGTACTCTTATGGATCCCCACACACGGCCGCGCAAAAGCAGGACGACCAGCACGAACGTACATTCAGCAGCTATGTGAGGATACAGGTTGTTGTCCTGAAGACCTACCTAGGGCGATGAACGATAGGGAGGAGTGGCGAGAGAGGGTCAGGGATATCCGTGCTGCCAGCACGATATGATGATGATGATGATGGGCCAAATAGAACTGTTTAATCATTTACTTAAGATTATTATACAATATATCATTTACTATACTTAAGACTATTTAACAGTGTGCAAACAAATGACTGATGTTAAATTGAATTATTAGTATATATATATATATATATATATATATATATATATATATACTTGGAACCATTTTTGTCCAGTCAGCTGGGGCTGTAGAATACACTGACTGCACCTCTGCAGAGGGGTAAGACCCCCCCCCCAACGAGTGTCCTGGATATGACACTAAACAATCTGATGGTGAGGTTCCAGCAGTGCTGGAGCTTTGGGGAATGCGGAGTACCCCTACATTGCCATCGCTCCCAGGTCCACTGTGGCCCGGAGTGGTAGCACCTGATAGGGCCCTATCTATGGGTTAAATAGAACTAACAGCATACTTATGCTAAAATGAATTGAGTAAACTGAATAGCTTGAAATAGAAATGTTTTTGACTATTAAACCGTACTTACACTTAAACTGCGTGCTTATGCTTAACTGAATTATTTGAAATAGAACTGTTTTTCAACATTAAAACTGTATTTACACTTAACTAAATTATTACATATAACTGCTTGAATAGTTTAAAATGTTTTTGACAATTAAACTGTGTACTTATGCTAAACTGAACTGTTTTCAATAGAACAGATTATTTACATAAAAATGGATTTGGCGTTAAATAACCTACAAAGGTTGATATGCCATAAAACCAAACAAACCAAACCAAACTTTAAAAAAAAAACTTACGTTGCACGAGGATCAGTTTTTGCTCTGATTTGCATAATTTAAAAACTTTGAACTGGTATTTCAAGTTAAGTTTTACTGAATTTGTTTGGAAAGATGTACTCTTATGGACCCCCACACATGGCCGTGCAAAAGCAGGACGACCAGCACGAACCTACATTCAGCAGCTATGTGAAGATACGGGATGTTGTCCTGAAGATCTGCCTAGGGCGATAAACGATAGGGAGGAGTGGCGAGAGAGGGTCAGGGATATCCGTGCTACCAGCACGACATGATGATGATGATGATACTTAAGACTATTTAACAGTGTGCAAATAAATGACTGATGTTAAATTGAATTATTAGTATATATATATATATATATATATATACTTGAAACCATTTATCTATATGCAAACAAATGATTAGTGTTAAATTAGATAAGACTACTCGATAAACTGAATTAATCATTTTAAACAGTAATACTGTTGGGCTACCACCCAGAGCATGATACAATAAGAGTTCAAAGTCCAAATAAAAATCTATTGAACCTTTCTAAATTTAATTTGGTCATGGGTTTTCTCATTACATCAACAATCATATCAGCGGTCAGAAAATTAACAATTTTTATTTTCTTATTGTGTAACGCATCTGTGAAGAAAAGATATTTGATATTTATATGTTTGCACCTCTGTCGATTTACAGAGTCTTTAGAGAATGTGATTGCTTCTGGGTTATTGCCAAGTATTTTTACTACTTTATCTGAGTTTTCCTTAATGGTATGAACCCATTTACGATTTACTGTCTTTTTGTCTTCAGCTAAATGTTTCTATTCAAAAACTATTTCCTCCGGTATTGCCTCAATCCAGCAATGTACCTTTCAGGAGTTTATTACTTCTTTATAAGTTTGTGGCATATAACATGCTCCTCAGTAATAGAAACCAATGTGGATTAATGCTCGGTCATTATCATCTTGAGCATTTATTATATAATCATTTAAGTGTTAAGGAGATCTTCTTTCCCTTCTGGGGTAATGGCGAAGTTTGCTATCTTCCTAGGTTTTTGTCTAGTCTTCAAAAACAGATATTTTAATTTGTAGGTCTGGAGTTACAACTGATTTCTGGTTTAGTATATACTTCTTATGGAAGACGTCTTCATCATCATCATTTTTGGGGGTAAGTCTGAGTTTGTTGATTTGTCATGTTAGTCACAAATTTAACTTCCCTTTGCTTGAGAACTTTTTTATTCTCTGGATAAAAGATTAAAAATGAAAGACTGTTTCTGTCATACGCAACAAATATCCCTTTTTCACATAACGGATTTAGCTTTTTCTTTAAGTTTTTGTTTGTATAACATACCTATTCAAAAATGTTCCTCTTTGAGATGTCACGCTTCCTTCCTGTTTTCATATAATAAGGATTTTGTTTGAAACGGTTGTTAGAACATCTGTTTTGGATAACTACAGATGTCATGACAGAGTATGTCGATAAACTTTCAGGATATTCATTTTGATAATCGTGCATCTCGTCATTTCAAATAAGGTTCGTCAATTCTTTTCTGTCGTCTCATTTTAGTGGGAGGAATAGGGCATTGAAGTTTCATATCTGATAATATTATCACAGTAATTTCTGGAAATCATTTGACTTGAATTCTGACCCATATCAAATCTCAGAGATCTTATCCTACAATCGGGAATAGAATCAGCGACATTTTCTAAGTGGCAGATACAGTATCATTTTCAAATTTCAGAAAATAGAGAAATGTTACACCAGAAAAACCATCAGTAAATTTGATGGCATCCTGTGCCTGTTTCTATTTACTGGCTCAATAGGAACAGCTAAATCAGTTTGTGTACCATAGCCAGATACGGCCATGTGTGAAATGGACATATAATGTTCATATATATATATAACATAGAACATAGGAATCTCGAAACAAGAAAGACACTTAGGACTTCTTTGTTCAGGTACGAAACTTATTATTACCTTTGAGTTTAAAGGTTCTTCGACATAAGGAGAGAGATACACATTATTTCTATTCTGGCTTTTCCATCTGCCCCCCCCCCCAATCTCGTGTGACACCTACCCAAGGCCTCCGCGAGCAAGCGAAAGTCAACCGTCTTCTTCCGAGGCAGGTCTCAACTCAACGAACTGACTTTTTCAAAATCCCAAAATCCTCTGCGCGCTTCCGGTGCGTGATGTCATTAGCACTTGCTAGCCCCGTTTCCCATCTGGGCTATTGTGACATCTCTGAGTGACACGTCCGCTCCACGAGCTCGCATGAACACCTGTGTTAATTTTGCACCTAAGTAACCCATGCACTGAGCCGAAAGGTTCTCAGCCTAACTAAACCCAAAGGCATAAAACGAAATCCCTCGGCCATTATATTACATTTGTACCAGTTTAAAAAAAAAACTGACGTTGCACATCTTTGTTTATTTCTACTGTTGGAAACTTTTCCTTGGATGCAGGTTTCACAGTCTTTGTTTGGAGTGCTTGTTTTCTCTTTGCCATTCCGTCAACTACATTTGGTAATTTATTTATGCCATTATTATTTCAAGAGCCAAGTATTCTGAGCCAAGTGTGAATATCTCAGCAGCGCTGGAAACTGTCTTCTGATTTGTTCTCTGCACACTTTGAATATATAACCTGTTGTAGACATATTAATTAAATTTGTTACCATTCCCGTGTACCAGCTCATTTTTCTTTTTCTTGAATGTTTTTGTCATCCTGTTTACCGAGGCAAACTTGACAGAAAATACATCCTCTAGGTAGGAAGGTATATATTTAGAGATCCTTCCACGTGGTTCATGCCCACACCCACTTGGCATATCTCAGCGGCACCCACTTTTAATGCAACACCGCTAGGCCTAATCCAGGGAATCAGCTCTATAAAAGCAGTTTTCAGGCTGGAATGAAATATCAATTTTTAAAAAAATTCTTTTTCCATGTCTTTTATTATATCCAAAGTTGCCCTCGCATCAAGTCCTCTACATACTACGATCCTTTTTCGATTGTCATTTATTTTAAAAACAAATTAACTTTCTTTTTCTGGTCCTTTCTTGATTGTATATCACCTTTTATATCGCCAGGACACCTTTTTATCAGTCGGACTTTTACAGTAGTTGCCCCACTAATTAATTGAACATTCCCTTGACATGTGTCCTTTTCCACTTCACATAAAACACGTTAATTCTTATTCGATATTACTTTTATTTGTTGTTTTCGAAAATGAATAAGTTATTTTTCATGACATTTCAATTGAGACGGTATTTTTTGCTATCTTTGAAACTTAGAAGCTGTGTTTTAAACTCCGTAAACATAAGTTCTTTATTATTATGGATCACATATTTAGAAAGGGGATTAAACTTATCGGGCAGTCATTTTAAAACCATGGCAATTATTGGGCCATCAGTTAATGATTACCCGACACTTAGTGTTATTAACCTTGCTTCCGTTCTTGCGTGCCCTCAGCCTTTTGGGTGGGCGCACAACGGCCATTGACCCGCAAGTATACCACTGGACCTCGTGGTCCAGTTAAAGCTATAATCAGGCATCCGTGCCTGGACCCATGTTTGGGTCCATGTCCAGCCAGGCTCATCAGGCTCACATTGAACTAAGTGAGCCGATGACCAGCAAAGTCCAGCAGGGTTAGAGTCTCGGGTCGTGCCCGACCTTCCCCTCCCCCTAATCCCTACTTTAAGCCGACCGTCGGGTCATTGATCTAGTGTCAAGTCCTGTCTGGTGGGAGGCAGAGACAAATAAAACGTTGCTTCTCTTCTTATAAAAGTTGTAGTCTATCACGTCATAATAGAATGTCCTTATAATGTAGTCTGTGACGTTAATTCTGTATAAAGATAGATAATTCTGGGTTTCCCTTTCTCTCATGATAAGCGACAGGCTTTTGTCATGCAATGGAAACGAAACGACAGGCTTTTGTCATCCTATACAAAGGAAACCGATACAGAACTGACATTAATTCGGCATAGCCTTCCTTGCTCCTCTCTCTATCTGCTTCGTTTCCATCTAGGATTTTGCCTAAAATAGCGCATTTCAAACCTAACGTGCGTAGAAGCTTAAAAATAATGTTTCCCAAATTTCGTATTTGGTCTCATCTCCGTCAAACCTGTTCTATGGACTTACACTATCCTTTGTCCTGGGCCCTTAACCTGTTGTGTTTGCTATGCCATGAAACAAGGATAAGATAAGATGAATATATACCAAGGAAAAATAGCAGGAGAGCTGTACAAGGGAGTCAACCGCTTTAGTTGTCGAGCCAGATGAATAAATTTTAACATCATTGATATTGACAGGTTAAATACTATGTGGTAATCTGATCTCTCTAATGAAATAAAACATGAATTCCTCAAAGTTGTAATCGTGTCAGTACTACTGTATGGCATCATCACTTGGACTTTTACGAAACGCTTTGGAAAAAAACTTGATAGGAAGTACATAAGGATTCTGTGTACCGTTTTCAACGAATCCTAAAAAAAAAGCAATTGTACGGCCACTTACTTCCCATCATACAAGCCATCCAAGTAAGACGAGCAAGGCCTGTTGGATGCTGCTGGTGAAGTAAGGATGAACTCATGAGCGATGTTCTCTCATGGATTCCTACATCTGTACGCATTAGTGTTGGCCAACCAGCAAAAACTAACATTCATCAGCTCTAAGCAGAAACTATATGCCATCTTGAGGACTTGCCAAGAGGGATGACCGACAAGAACGGAAGGGGAGAGACATAATAATATTTACTTTTGGACCAATACCTCATAACCCTCCACTCCCAGGGTTAAATTGTACGACTACTGTTCGTTTACAAAGATGGATTTGGCATAAAATATCCCATGAAGGTTGATATACCATGAAACTAAATCAAATCTAAATTATTGCTTGTCTAGATTTCTAGATGAAACTTGATAATTGTTATCACTTAGAATATTCGAACTATTGACCTCTTCTTTATTGTTATATTCACAACGTTTTAGCCGATATGTCCTTCGACCTTCTTCCGGTGTTTCATGTCGAACTCAGAAGCCCACACAGAATCTTGAAATTATTGGTATTAAAAATAATTAGATAATCATTTACAAATCATTACTTAACACAAAATTTCTTGAAATTTTACTATTGTTTGCAAATTAATTATATTAGATAGGAACACTGTAAACTATATAACTGGGGACACATCTTTTATAAGAATACTAAATTGTATTAAGAATGGTTCACTTGAAGCTACCTATATATATAGATATACGTATATATATATATATATATATATATACATATATATATATTGTTACGCAGCCATGTGCCCAGCGGGCTTGCAGGTTGCGGTTCGTTCCCACCAAGTCCACCAGTTAATGCCGGGCACCGACGTTGGGTATAGTTTGCCGAACGCTATTTAATGTCACAGATATCACCAACTCCCAAGCGGAACCACATTTTAAAGTTACTAGGCGAGTTCTAGGTGAATCATTAAAAGTCAACACAGCTAACTCTCTAACTTTCCCCTTCAAATACAAGGTCTTCGACTAACACAATTCTTCCACAAGAAAATAAGGACCCTGAACTGCCGTATTTGAGTGAACAGGATTAATAACAATTTTCTTTTATTGCATAAAAGCAGAAACAGAGCAATTCAGGTAAAAGTCAGGAGCGAGAAAGTCTTTCTGTATCCCGGAGGAGCCTCCACTAAAATATCCGTATCCTGGACTAAGCCCCTCATAAAATACCTGTTAATGGCGGAAGGTGGGAAGGTAGTTCGACAACGGTAGACATGGTCCGCTTTCCAGCAGACTATGGGATTTAATGACAGAGCTCGCTCCAAATCTCAAGTTTATCATTTCAGTATGAATGCAGCAGGATAAAGTTGAATATACTTAAATTGTATGTGTACTTACTTGGAGTTTATTCTCTTCTCGTGGACAAGTCTTTTCTTTGGGTATTCGTTTAACGCGGCTTACCATACCTCGAAGTTTGAATTCATTCAAAAGATAAGTTCTTTCTTTTCTCTCGGGGTTCTCTGCGCAGCATTATTTTGGAATTTGGGTTTCTTCCGTATCATAAATTACGTCTTCACCCGGTGATGAATGAACGGCAACAAACTTATTATCTGTAGTTTGAAAATTCACCACGTGTTGATTTTTTTGGCGGGCTCTTCCTCGGTACGAAATATGGTCGGGGGGTTGCTTTCCCACCGACACATACATGGCTAACAGGGAGTGAGGTCCTCCCATGCCTATCTCAGCTTGTAATGATAGAGAGGAGTGAAGGAGAGATGGTCTCTCCCCACTTCCATTATTCTGCTTACTACTATCGTCTGCTGACGGCCAAATGTATTAAGGTGTCATATTTCCTCGTCACAATATATATATATATATATACACACCAACCCCTCCACACGAGCAGGATGCGACACAAGGTCAATTTTTCAGTGGATTTTAACATGTGTAAAGATAGGGTTTTCCTTCTAGACCGATTGCCATAGCAAAGTTGAAGAGCCCAGTCTGCCCTACTACTTACCAATAGCTGGAGGGAGAATAATTGGATTCATACCTTTCCTAAGGATTAATGCACTATGTGAAATACAAACAGTCACGTTATGAATTTGAACTCGTGTCGTCGTGTCCATTTCCGGCCAATTCCTAACCATTACCCCATGAACGCCAACATTCACTCGACGCTTCAAGTGTTTAAATGTTTACAAGAATCATTAATTATTATCAAGTAAAGCTTAGTAAATCACAAGCAATGCTTTGATTTATTTGTTATCAGCATCTACCAAATTGTTGATCATCTAAAACCATTTCTGCCAATCAATCATTCACAGTAACTTGTTCACTTACTGCACATTTTTCTATTTTCCTGTAAAAACCAAACAAACAAAAAACACTGCATTTATCAGCATATATATTTGCAGGACTAACAGCCATAGTAATTTATCCAATAATCAAAGCTGTTATCCTCAAATTTCGGCGGACAGCCAATTCGTTATAATACTAGTAAATTGGACGCTGTGTAATATTTGCATCATTATTTTGTTTCTGCAAATGTGTATCTTACGTGTCATCATATATGGTAACACAATCTAGCAGAATTCTTGAGGAGCATAGCATTTTAGCACTTTTAAATGCGCGCTTATATACGATGAAAACTATTCTTTTTCAGAGTGACGTTTGAGTTACATTTTTACCTTTCGTAAAATGAAAGCAAGTTAATATGCTTAAAACACTTCGTTTTTTTTTTTTGTTTCAATTTTCAAAATCACTAACGGTAGCAATTTTTAATGCACGCTTATGTACTAAGAAAAGGTTGTTTTTTTGCATTAAAGTTGATAACTATACGCGCCTAATGTCATCTAAGTGCAAAAAAGAATCAATCTTTTTCGCCAACGCAGTATATTGTCTGGTTATTTCCCGTTTTGTTTCTTTTCTATCATTTACTGCTGTGTCTGCACGAACTCCAAATCCTTCTATAAATCGCCCATTTCCTTCATCAGTCTTTGTTCCTCGTAAGTAAACATAGATTTTTTTTTAAAAAAGATAAACAAAGAAAGAAGTTTATCATTGGGTTCATGAAGTAAGACAGATTTTCAGTCGTAATCGACGACAGACTGGGGCGGCGAAGTACATGAAAAAACCAATCAATTACATTGCAATGTAACGCCTAATTTACGTTGACGCACTCCGAAAGTAATGCCTCCTATTTATTTTCATGGAAACTACAGCAAATATATATCACATCTTGCCAGATGGTTTTGCCAAATTCATACGAACGAATAGTGAGTTCAATCCTCAATAGGTGCCCAGTACTTGCAGCCCAGTTTTTATGGAGGTGCCTCCGGTGTAACGGTTATCGTCATAGGAAATGAACATGGCTACCAGAGTTCAAAGCCTAGACGAGACTATATTTCGCAAAGCACTTCGGGAAAAGTATGTATCCAACTATCTCCCTCGAGCAATGACTAAAGAGTAGGCAAGACTAGACTCTATAACTTTGGTATGGCAACCGGTCAAAGAGAAGAACCTGTTAAATTCTGCTAAAAAGTTGACCTTGTGTCACATACTGTTCATGCAAAAGGGTTGAGTAAATACATACAATAGATACAGGAAGAATTTTAACAGTTGCAAGATAGAGCAGGTTTTCAGCTACAAAATTCTATCTTTTCACATACTCATTACCACTGGTAAAGTATTTTTGCAAGCGATAAACAGCATCCTTACATGCTGCACTTATTAAAAAGAAACTTTGCACCATTGGATGCGTCCAACTTTTTCACAGTAACAATGAGGCTGCCATTGTCAGGAAGATGATGTTTGCATAAGCTATCTTTCATCAGCGCGATTCCGACTGATTAGTTGATCGAGACGCTCCTCATTTCGTGTGTTGACGGCTTTATTGAATGTGGCATATAACTCGTATGAGTACTGCTGAAAAACATTATTCATCGCCTAATTGTTCTCATATCACAGTTTGGTCTCCGTAAACTTTCATAAGCGTCAATGAATATTAATGGGTGCAATTCTTTCCCTGTGGAAAAATTCACACTTCTGCTATCAGACAATGTTTTGTCAAACGGTTATACTCAGACCTGGAGTGGTTATACATCTTAGGATTCCACAAATGGATCAAATAGATCTGCTTTAATAGGACTGAGATTTAGAAAATACTTTCAGAAACAACAACACAATAAATTTCAACATGAATGTACAATGAACACAATTCCCTAACCTCTAGGCATAAAATAACCCTAGACAGGTTGACATATTGTTACAATCAATCAAAATGTTTCTTGGATAGGTGTTATTATTATACATTGATTCTTTCACACGGTAATCCTCATCTTGGTGGTGTTTATCAAAATACTTCTTTTGAGAGAAAGTTTTTTCTTATTACACAATCACATTCTTTTAGGAACTATATCCTTATTTTTGTTGTTTTTACTCAAATGCTTCTTCAATGTTATTATTATGCAATGATTCTTTTAGATTTGAATCCTCATCTTGATTGTGTTTATCAAAATTTTTGAAGATTTCCTCCTGATAAGAAGGCAAATAAAATTATGGGGTTGACTGAAATGTTCAACTACTACTACCATATCACCAACACCAATCTCTGATATTGTGAGCCATTATAATTGAATTGGGGGCATTACTTTTAGAAAGACCCTCTTTGTGCGGCACACGGGCTATTGTTAATCTCTTTGCAAAAATATATAGAAAAAATAAAAATAGTGGGAAAATAGTGTTCTGTAACTGAAAACTTCCTCTATCCAACAGTTATAGTTCTACCTGTATCTGTTGTAGTTTCCCTGTTACGAAAATGGAGGGTTTTTTTGGGGGTGTCCCTTGTAATTTTAGCCTGGAGACACAACTTATCGTGAACTCCTCTTCCTGCATTAGTTTAAAGACGGAAAATGATTTACCTTGGTACTGGATATTTTTTCCCGGGAGGTTAAGAATAAGCTGGCTGTATCCATTGCAGAGGAATAAGATCCCTCTCTCTCACACACACACACACACGCACACACTCACACACACACACACATACACACACAAAATATGTCCTGGGTATGACACTAAACTGCATTTGGTGTTGAGGCTCTAGTTCTGGAGATTTGGGGGATGTGGAGTACTCGTTAATTTTCGTTACACTCAGATCTACTTAGATCAGGAGTGCTATTACCTGTTAGGGTCCCATCTCTAGGTCAAATAGATCTGTTTAAAAGTTTTTCTTATTCGACAGGACCGCGTGCAAAAAATATTCAAGAAAAAAAAAAGACATGTAAAAATGTAAATATGAACGTACAATGGACGATATTTTCCTCACCTCTAGGGGCCCAGTCGGCTAGGGCTGAAGAATACACCGACTGCATTTCTGCAGAGGAGTAAGACTCCTCCAACGAGGGTTCTGATATGACACTAAACAATTTGATGGCGAGCCTCCTGTAAAGTTGGAGCAGGGAATACGGAGTATCGCTTTATTGCCATCATTCTCAGGTTCACTCTAGCCCAGAGTATTAGCACCTGATAGGGTGTGTCAAATAGAAGTTTTTGGCATTTAAATTGTGTACTTAAACTGAATTGTTTGAAATAAAACCGTTTATATGTATAAAAATGGATTTGGCATTAAATAACTAACAATGGTTGATATGCCATAAAACCAAATCAAACCAAACCTAACTTCTAGGCACAAAATAACCCAAGACGGGTTGACATGCCATAAAAATCAATCAGTGAATTAATCTTAGACAGTATTTCCATATTTCTCTTAAAGCAGTGCATCGACGCATTCACTAAAACCTATAAATACCATCAGGGTGCCATGTTATTAAAAAGAAGTGAGGGTGCGGGCCTAGTCAGCTTCAGTTGAGGATGTAAATAAAGTGCTACGCTGATTGTTTATTGGCCTTGAGTAAGACCAACTCTGCATTCAAATCTGAGGCCAACAACCCCAAACAAATCAAGGTGCATCAATGCAAAGACAGACTCCGACAGCAGTCTGTCAAGATGTTGCAACGATTGCTGCTGTTGGCCGTCTCGCATTTTCTGTGCTGCAGACGTTCAAGTTTAGTTTGTACTGGTGGTTGTTGTGGTGGCGATATTGCTTAACCTCTCCAGTGTCTTAATATCTTTCATTCGAGCAGATGTTTTATTTTCTATGAGAAATGACGATCTACCAATCAATCTATCTATCAATGGGTTAAATAGTATTACTGCTATTCTTCCAAAGGGATGGCTTTGACATTAGATAACCCACGAAGGTTGATATGCAATTAAAACAAAGAAACTAAAAAAAACAAAAACAAATTATCGATCTATCTAGCGAGTTATAGTTATAAATTTGTCTTTTTTTCTCATTTTAATATCTAAATAAAGACGCGAAAATAACTGAGTGATCTAATGAAGTGATATCTAGAATCAATGAGATTTTCAATCCTTTTCATCAGTCTGGACACTTTTTCCTCGGCAATTTTGGTGAAACACAGAATTGTACAAGTTCAGCAAACTCTATACTCACCTGACCGACTTTTAGTGAAACACAGGATTGTGCCAATGCAGCGAAATACATACGCACCAAACCTGCTTTTTTGTGAAACACAGGATTCTGAAAGTGCAGCACTGTCCCTACGAACAAGACCTACTTTTTGGTAAAACACAGAATTGTGCAAGGGCAACACTCTCTATAATCAACAGACCTACTTTTTGGTAAAACACAGCATTGTACAAGTACAGTATTCGCCATAATTAGAAGAAAAACTTTTTGGAAAAAACACAGGATTGTACAAATACAGCACTCTCCATAATCACCAGAACTACTTTATGGTAAAACGCAAGACTGTACAAGTACAGCACTCTCCATAATCACAAGACTTACTTTTTGGTAAAACACAGAATTGTACCAGTACAGCACTCTCCGTAATCACAAGGCCTACTTTATGGTAAAACACAGGATGGTGTAATTGCAACACTCTCCGTAATCACAAGACCTTCTTTATGGTAAAACACGGGATTGTGCAAGTGCAACTCTGTCCCCACATAAAATACCTACTTTTTGGTAAAATACAGAATTGTACAAGTGCAGCACTCTTCATAATCAGAAGAAAAACCTTTTGGAAAAAAACACAGGATTGTACAAATACAGCATTCTCCATAATCACCAGAACTACTTCATAGTAAAACACAGGACTGTACAAGTACAGCACTCTCTATAATCACAGGACCTACCTTTTTGTAAAACACTGGATGGTGTAAGTGCAACACTTTCCGTAATCACCAGACTTACTTTTTGGTAAAACACAGGACTGTACAAGTACAGCACTCTCCATAATCACAAGACCTACTTTTTGGTAAACACAGGACTCTACAAGTACAGCACTCTCCATAATCAGAAGAAAAAATTTTGGTAAAAGACATAGGATTGTACAAATACAGCACTCTACATAATCACCAGAACTACTTTATGGTAAAACACAGGACAGTACAAGTACAGCACTCTCCATAATCACAAGACCTACGTTTTGGTAAAACACAGGAGGGTGTAAGTGCAACACTCTCCGTAATAAAAAGACCTACATTATGGTAAAACACAGGACTGTAGAAGTACAGCACACTCCATAACCACAAGACCTACTTTTTAGCAAAACACAGGATGATGTAAGTGCTACACTCTCCGTAATCAAAGACCTACTTTATGGTAAAACACAGGATTGTGCAAGTGCAACTCTGTCCCTACATACAATACCTACTTTTTGGTAAAACACAGGACTGTACAATTACAGCAGTCTCCATAATCACAAGACCTACCTTTTGGTAAAACACTGGATGGTGTAAGTGCAACACTGTCCGTAATCAAAGACCTACTTTATGGTAAAACACAGAATTGTACAAGTGCAGCACTCTCCATAATCAGAATAAAATCTTTTTGGAAAAAAATACAGGATTGTACAAATACAGCACTCTCCATAATCACCAGAACTACTTTATGGTAAAACACAGGACAGTACAAGTACAGCACTCAACATAATCACAAGACCTACTTTTTGGTAAAATACAGAATTGTACAAGTGCAGCACTCTCCATAATCAGAAGAAAACCTTTTTGGAAAAAAATACAGGATTGTACAAATACAGCACTCTCCATAATCACCAGAACTACTTTATAGTAAAACACAGGACTGTACAAGTACAGCAGTCTCCATAATCACAAGACATACATTTTCGTAAAACACTGGATGGTGTAAGTGCAACACTCTCCGTAATCAAAGACCTACTTTATGGTAAAACACAGGATTGTGCAAGTACAGCATTCTCCATAATCAGAAGAAAAAACTTTTGGAAAAAAACACAGGATTGTACAAGTACAGCACTCTCCATAATCACAATACCTACCTTTTGGTAATACACAGGATGGTGTAAGTGCAACACTCTCCGTAATCACCAGACCTACTTTATGGTAAAACACAAGACTGTACAAGTACAGCACTCTCTATAATCACCAGAACTACTTTTTGGTAAAACACAGAATTGTACAAGTGCAGCACTCTCCATAATCAGAAGAAAAACCTTTTGGAAAAAAACACAGGATTGTACAAATACAGCACTCTCCATAATCTCCAGAACTAATTTATAGTAAAACACAGGACTGTACATGTACAGCACTCTCCGTAATCACAAGTCCTACCTTTTGGTAAACCACTGGATGGTGTAAGTGCAACACTCTCCGTAATCACAAGACCTACTTTATGGTAAAACACAGGACTGTACAAGTACAGCACTCTCCATAATCACAAGACCTACTTTTTGGTGAAACACAGGATTGTACAAGTGCAGCACTCGCCATAATCAGAAGAAAAACTTTTTGGAAAAAAATACAGGATTGTACAAATACAGCACTCTCCATAATCACCAGAACTACTTTATAGTAAAACACAGGACTGTACAAGTACCGCAGTCTCCATAATCACAAGTCCTACCTTTGGTAAAACACTGGATGGTGTAAGTGCAACACTCTCCGAAATCAAAGACCTACTTTATGGTAAAACACAGGATTGTACAAGTACAGCACTCTCCATAATCACAATACCTACCTTTTGGATGGTGTAAGAGCAACACTCTCCGTAATCACAAGACCTACTTTTTGGTAAAACACAGAATTGTACAAGTACAGCACTCTCCATAATCAGAAGACCTAATTTTTGGTGAAACACAGGATGGTGTAAGTGCAACACTCTAAGTTATCACAGGACCTACTCTATGGTAAAACCCAGGACTGTACAAGTACAGCACTCTCCATAATCAGAAGACCTACGTTTTGGCAAAACACAGGATGGTGTAAGTGCAACACTCTCCGTAATCACAAGACCTACTTTATGGTAAAACACAGGATTGTGCAAGTGCATCTCTGTCCCTACATACAAGACCTACTTTTTTGTAAAACACATGACTGTACAAGTACAGCACTCTCCATAATCACAAGACCTACTTTTTGGTAAAACACAGGATGGTGCAAGTCAGCACTCTCTATAATCACCTAACCAACTTTTTGGTAAAACACAGGATTTTACAAGCAGAGCACTCTCCATATTCCCAAGACTTGTTTTTGATTAAACATAGAATTGTGCAGGTGCAGCACTCGTCATATTCTCCAGACTTATTTTTTGGTGAAACACAGGATTCCCCATGAGCAGTAGCCCCCATAACCACCAAACGTGGCTTCATAAAACATTTTCTTGTCTTCTAAATTGAAAATTTATCTTAACGGTCAAATATTGCTTACGTGCAGGGCATCAAAAGAAATATAGTGACACACTTTATCAAAAGAAATCTTTCAGAGAAAAACAACTGAAATAAATGGATTGAAAATCAGGGGAACTATCTTGAAAAAATTAACGTTTTACACAAAGTTCATTTCTCTGGGTAACCCCAGCTTCAGTCTCGATACTATCTATCTATCTATCTATCTATCTCAACAGTGATGTAAATATCTATTTATATGTATGAACTCATGAGAGATTATTAATAGGACTTCTCTATCGCTTTAATTCCTTCTTTCGTGTTAGTGTCTCCGATTCCGGTACACCAAAAGTTGAGGAAGTGCGGAAATCATGGCCGATATCGACAGACTAACTTCAGAATGTTTAAAGGTACTTCGACAAATATGAAATTCCTTGGAATCAGTGTGCTGGAGACCAAAGTTACTATTTTGAAGAAAATTATTTATCACTGTCTTTGTGAATACAACTTCAAATTAGGTACTTTATCAACACTCTGCTTATCTATCTTGCGAGTAAGATACGTACCTGATGACCAGCACCTGCACAAGACGCAGGATATTTGAAGACTCCATAGAGAGACATGCGCAGATTTATTTTTTGGAATAAACTGTAAGAATAAATTTTCTAATGGGCGTTAATAGGAAATAAATATACATGTAAATATGTTTTATGAAACTGTTGTTTGTTTACTATCAGAGTTTCTTAAAACATATCAGCAACTATATTCACTTAATGGATAGACTGAGTCAAAAACTAAAGGGTTAATATGAAAAACATAGATAGATAGATAGATAGATAGATAGATAGATAGATAGATAGATCTTGTGTTGAAGATACCAATATGAATAAATGCAGAAGATAAGAATAAACAGAGAGAGAGGGGGAGACAGAAAAAGAGGGGAAAATACTGAGCTCAGCACATTAGATAGATAGATAGATAGATAGATAGATAAGGGGAATGAATGAGTGAGTGAGAGCCGGCTGTTCCCTCGAGCCTGGTATAGGTAGAATCCCATGATAGCTCGCTAACAGCCAATCCTGAGACCGCAGTGCAATGATTCTAATCGTAAACGAGGAATTATTTCCAGCAAAATCCACAAAGGCTCATCGAGTACATTTTGCGAGAAAGAAAGAAAAAAAATGCCCGGATTTCGTTTAGAAAGTAGTTCAGGTGAAAAATAAGAAGGAAGAGAAATATGTAAGATGCAATATGCATTTGTTTGGGCAAAATTCTACTGAATTTAGAATCTACGCTCTAACAAACTTCTTTCTTTTATTTTTGGAAAAACACACACACAAGCACTCACACACACACACACACACACACACACACACACACACACACACACGCGCGCACACACACACACACACACACACATATATATATATATATATATGTATACTAAGGTGAGTCAAAAGTTTGTATTATTTTGGTAACGTAAGCCATAATTCGGTAGCTCCGAATGTTTTTGCCAAGGTTGTAAAGGTGACGAACCCTACCAGACTGTAAGATGACGGACTCGCCTGATACTCTCTGAGTTTGCCTCAGCAGCCTCGAAATCCACAGTTTTAGACTTTCCTTGCTTTTCCTGATTATCGAGGTTCTTGCATCCCGAAAGAAATTTCTTGAAACATCTGATAATTGTACTAAAATCAATAAACGTTTTTTGGTTGATTCGGTGACGTTATGACCCTATCTGAATTAGTGAAGCGTAAGTTTCCGAATCAAACGACGTGGCGTATAAATCCGTGCGGCCATCAAATCACAATAGAGTGAAGCAATGCACAAGGTGTCAGCGCACCAAATACCAACATACTACCAATCACAACGCTCGAACTGTTTCGTCATATATGTGTTTACCATCCCCTTGGCACGGACAGGGTGTGACACAAGGTCAATTTTTAGGCGGAGTTAAACAGGTTTGAATTCAGAGTTTTCCTTCTCCTATACAGTTTGCCTTACTATGGCTAAAGAACCCAGTCTGTACTATTAATTACCCATAGCTGAAGGGAGAATAATTGGATTCAGGTTTTTCCACGGGTATTAGAGCAGTGTGAAATTCCTCCAGTCTCGTCCAGGATTTGAACTCGTGTCTTCGCGTCCATTTTCTACGACGTTAACAATTACACCACGGGCTCCTCTTTTTCGTGATACACGCTCCACAAATTAGACAAACTATTGCTAAACTTTTGATTCACTCTTAGAGACTGAAAAAGTATTAACGCTTCTCTGTCAGTACTTTTATGATATGATAATTCCAACAGAATCTATGAATCTTTCTGGTCCAGTCTGCTGGGAATGCAAAATACACCAACTGCATTTCTACACAGGGGCAAGACTCCCGCAATAAGTGTCCGGATATTACACTAAACAATCTGACGGTCGGACAAGTTGGCTGGGTTGCATAATACACCGACTGCATCTCTGCAGATGATGTAAGATCCCGCCTCAACAGATGTCCAGGATATGACGCTAAAAATACTGATGGTTGGCCAAGTCAGCTGGAGCTGTAGAATTCACAGACTTCATCTCTGCAGCGGAGTAAGACTCCTCCAACGAGTGTCTTGGATATGACATTAAACAAGTATCCTAGATAGGACACTAAACAACCTGATGGTGAAGCTCCAGTAATGCTAGAGCTTTGGGGAATATGGAGTACTCCTTCATTGCCATCCCTCACAGTCCCCCTGAACCTATCAGGTAACACCTGATAGGGTCCCATCTATGGGCCAAATAGAATTATTTGACATTTAAACTGTCTTCTTATACTAAACTGAATTATTTGAAACCGAACTGTTTCTACATTTAGCTGTGTGTAAACAAAAAACTGTGTATTTATGCTAAACTGAGTTGTTTCAAATATAACTGTTTCAACATTTAGCTGCGTGTGAACGAATGACTGATGTTAATTTGAATTGTTTGGGATTTATTATAATACTTGAAAACATTAAACTGTGTGCAAACAAATGATTGATAATGAATAGAATTATTCATAGTTGATAGAAATGTTATATAACATATGACATGGATTTTCGGTTCGTTCCTAGTGACCCCTTGTGCTTTGACAAGCTGTCACGTTGTGATTAGTAAACAGGGCAGTGCGTCAGGGCAGTCGGGTCCAACAGGTGTGAAACCGAAAGAAGACCACGTGATGAAAACCACGTAGTCGGATTTAGACAAAGTGCAGAGAATCGGGGTCGAGAGAGGGACTGGCAGTCGATCAGAGGCATCTCGGCTTGCAAGAAGTCCCCTCTCTGAGTATATGTCTCTCCATCTATCCCTCAAACTAACAACAAGCAGTGGACTCCTTTCAAGAATAAAATGAGAGATGAGAATTAATTTTTATTTATTGCGGACTTTTCCCCCTCATCTTGGTAGTTTTTGTGTTGTTTCTTCTTTCACTACGTTTCGGCCACATTTCACCTCTGGCCTTCTTCAGGTGATTTTACCGCGACCAGGAATGCTGAGTCTTGTAACCGTATCCCCAGTAATTACTGCCTTCCATAGTTGTTGTCTATCGCACCACGTTTTTGACCAAGTAAACCTCTGGCCGACTTGGGTAGGATTTGAAACCACTATCTTCTGACAACGCTCACCTGGAACCGAAGAGACTCAACGCCTCTATCCGCTGCGCCACGGGCCCCGAAGGGCGATCGAGGAGGGATTTTTTTGTTTTATAAATCCTTATCTGCTTCCAGAGTCGGGTCCGTCCCAAAATGAGAGATATATCTTTATAAAGAAGTGTTTCGTTCGTTCATTCTCTTTGATTATGTTCTATGAGAAGGATAAAACAGAAATAAGTGAAACCGTGAGAAAATGAATGAGCTCAGGTTCGTTTAAGAATGTTATCTACAAAATGCGTTTAGCAATCTAATATATGTGTGTAAAGAGGATTTGGCTTTCAATAACCTACATTGTTTGATATGCCATAAAACCAAACCAAATGCTATATATTTATTGTATATATATATAAAGAAGATTTGGAATTAAATAATTTACAATGGTTGATATGCCATAAAACCAAACCAAGTACTATATATTTGGTATATATGTATAAAGAGGATTTAGCATTAAATAACCTACACTGGTTGATATGCCATAAAACCAAACCAATCCAAATCATGTACGTTTAATCCATATGTATAAAGAGGTTTTGGCATTAAGTAACCAGCAATGGTTGATATGTCATAAAACCCAATCCAACCAAATCTTATATATTTAATATATACGTAGAAAGAAGATTTGGCATTAAATACCCTTCAATGGTTGATATGCCATAAAACCAAACGATACCAAACCAAACCTAAGAATTTTCCCCTCGTGATCTTCTGTATGATATAAATTCTCCTTTTCTAATAAAGAATAGAGGTGTTGACGTTTTTTCTTAATGTTTGATTTCGTTTGGTTTATCAGTTTAACAGCATATCAACTTTTTATAGGTCATTTAATGACGAAATTTGATTCACTTGTGTCTGATTACAATCTTGATCATATTGTTTAAATTTTACTTTTATATTTGTTTATAATCATTTGTTTGTGCACCAAAAGGGCAAAACTGACCTTATTTTTGGTGACTGACAATTATAGATATGTTTATTACCTATGTTAATTGGTTACCATGATTTAATTATATTAATTAGTCATTTAACATGGATTTTTGCACCTCCTCATGAGGACAAAATAGAATAAAAGGTCAGTCTAATCAGGGGTGCAGCATTTTCTTGTTTCTTAAACAGAAAATTCATCTCACCGGTAAGATTTGTGTGCGTAGAGGACATTAAAAAAATAGAACTGCACACTTTATCAAAAGAAAAGTTTTAGATGTACTTCGAATAATGGAAAACTCGCTGGAATAAGTGTAATGAAAGCCAAGGGGACTATTTGGAAGAAAATCAACATTGCTGTCCTTTGTTTTGCTGTCTGACAGTTGTAGAGTTCTAAATGCCAATTATTTACCTTCCGATGAGGTCAGAATGTGACATAAAATGTGGGGTGCCTAGCAGGAAGCAAGCCTCCTTAGAAAGAAGACAATTCTAAAAACTTTCTTATTCCAAGGGAGCCTCCACCACCGAACAATCAACCCAGCCCTTACTCCTTTAGGCAATGAGGAAATACTGCCTAAGAGGAAGACCACCGGGAACTTAGCTAAATAATGTTGTAACATTTAAACCACCCGACTCGCATGCCAGACGGTCAAGAATGTTAAAATGTTAAATTGTAATGTTCTAACTACATTAGATTTTAAGTAATAGTAATTGTTTGCATTTACGGACGGTTATGACTCAACTTTTTTGACTGTTTATATATATATATATATATATATAACGTAAATGGAAGAAAAGTCAACCACAATTTGAGTGCCATTATAAATTTATTCAGACAGGGTTTTTAAAAAAAAAAAAAAAAAAAAGAATAGTGTTAGCCATCTAATGAGGCGGGAATGAAATACCTGTCGAAATAAATTCATAATAACGCTATAACCGTGGTTGAGTTTTCTTCCATTTACGTTTCAGATATATTCGCTTTGCATGTGAGTCTTTTTTATATACATCCAGAAAGGCATATATGATAATAGTCATACATCAAGCACTTCCATAGAATTATATGAAATCCCTTATATATTCTATATACGAATATTCCATACTCATAGACTTCTGGATACCTACTGGATATAGCTGATATAGTATATATATATATATATATATATGCATATATATGTATATAATAATATATATATATATATATATATATATATTCAAATCATAAATTTAGACTGCTATCCTTGGGTTTCATGGATTTTTTTGCAAAACAACAATCATCAGGCAGTTAAGAAAATGAAAATGAAAATTTTCCTAACTGCCTGATGATTGTTGTTTTGTAAAAAACTCCATGAAACCCAAGGGTCGCAGGCTAAATTTCATGAATTAAAGATATATATATCTAATGTATATTCTATTATTATTATTATTATTATTATTATTATATAATAGCTCTATCCTAGATATTGAGCACTTTCCATATTATATCGCACTTGGTTCGACACAAACCCACAAAGTGATTTAGTGACAACCAAAACCGTTATAATATATATATATATATATATATATATATATATATATATATATATATATATATTCGCGTTCAGATGTCGTTGGAAGTGTGGGATTACCTCTCTTAT
The DNA here is from genome assembly GCA_963585895.1 of Sepioteuthis lessoniana. Taxonomy (NCBI): domain Eukaryota; kingdom Metazoa; phylum Mollusca; class Cephalopoda; order Myopsida; family Loliginidae; genus Sepioteuthis; species Sepioteuthis lessoniana. Next base: position 26,947,153 of record OY757938.1, read on the forward strand.
TCAACAATTGAGCGCTCGATGTCACAAAAATTCATTAACTCCCTTTCCTTTGGGTGGTTTTTTGCTAATAGCCACAAGGTGGCACAGCGTAACTTGCATATAAACACAAGGCGCGAAAAGTCAAATCCTCTACTTCCTCGGGATCGAATTCGCACTGACGTGTTTACTTGGCCAATAAACCAAGCAACATTTGATGTCGGTCTCCTCTTATCATGTGAGCCATGCTTTGAACCAGACCTGGCAGGTCCCAACAAGACAAAATATATTTCGACATCAACAACCTCGTTGCCTATTGATCAAGACAGTAAAGAACAATACATTTCTTAAATATGTAAGTCTTCGTACAAAAGTGTCTAATTCTTTTACACGTACATACGCTAAGGACATTCAGAACCATCACTAAGGACATTTCTTGACTCACTCTTTATGTACAACTTATTGTCATTTCTATATTCTTTCTGTTAACTTAGCTCAGGAAATAAAATATGTTGTTACGTTGTCGTGAATTGTTCTCGCATTCATTCTTCGTTTATACTCATTCACCATCCCTCTACAAGCGGCGCGTACTGATACATCTCTCTCTTTCTCTGTTAGCATGAATTATGGTATCCAAGGCGACAAACGTACAAAGCCAATCTTTAGCTGTTGGCACAATAGCCTTCGCTACAAAAATAACTATCTCACTTAACGATCGATTTCGTGAAACTCCGGGTCGTGGATTGGTTTTTATATCTTAAATAATTTCATTACTGTAATATTGAGATATCTGCCCAGCACTTTCGTTGTATTTCAAACTTCAATGCTATGTGATCACGGGAGTAATCTTTTGTTGATCTTACTTCCGTCTTAGACATTATATAACATTTTGAGATAGTTGTGAGTGAAGTAATTTTACTTGATATCATAAAGACCTTATCTAACGTTTTGAGAAAGTTTTTAATTTAATAATTTTACATGATATCATAAATCTGTGTAAGACTATCACCTTTGTCTGCCAAAGAATTTTTGCTAAGGAACGACAGATAACGTTGCCAAACAGTAAATAGAACAGCCTGATTATGACACGAAACTGCACCCACAAGTGAGGTTCGAGTTCTGGAATGCTGGGAAGTGTGAAGTACCCTTTATTGTCATTACTCCTAGGTCCACTCTGACACGGAGTGGTTCTATCTGTTAAACTGCCATTTATTGTTCAAATTGATCCATTCAAACGTTTTTATATTCAATAGGGCCGTGTACTAAAAGAAAAGAAAACTCTGAAGAAATTTAAAAATGAACGTACAATGAACGTAATTTTCAGAACTCTAAGCATAAAACAACTCTGGAAGGGTTGGAATACCGTTGAAATCAATTAATCAGTCTATCAATCAACAGTTTAATTTATTTGGTTCGTCGTTTTGTAAGTCTCTTTAAACATTAAAAATAAAAGTTTCATAAGAATTATTTTAAAATGGGTCTCACCTTGAAAACATGCTTTATCATTGTTTTCGGTACGGAATAATAATAATAATAATAATAATAATAATAATAATAATAATAATAATAATAATAATAATGTATATTTACATAAGCATTTACAGCAAACTAGTACAAAGATGTTATGATATCTGAAACCATACAACTGTTCACCAATCGATATAAATCTGTGAAACATTGTTTAAGCAAAGAGCAATTTTGGTTGGACTGAGAACCTTTTTAGCATCCCTCGTACAAATTACGTTATTTAATAACACAACGGTATTTCTGTTTGTTAAAAAACGAAAGACACCTCACCTTATCATTTGGGTGGATTGTCAAAAAAGTTTAAAGACTACCTTATGTGAATAGATGAATGATGATAACAAGAACCTCATAGAGAAATCTTGCAAGGTAGAACTTTCTGGCCCGCAAGAGAAGGCACCGCTAAAAATTTAAAAGCAAGTGGGCCTTAAAACCCAATTAGGCCTTTAAAATAAAGATAATGCAATAAATGTTAAAGTTGTAGGTTTTTCTTCTTTGTATTAAATATTTATGATACAATGGGAACCAAGTCGATAGCTTTTGGGTGTGTTATTATGAAGGCATAATTGAACATGAGGTCTAATCTGAATATGAGCACTGGTAAAAAGTTTCATAAATGATTTATTCCTTTTGTACCAGATTGTCCGCATAACAATATACTATATACAAATAAGCATATGAAAAGCGCTTATTTTAAAAGAGAGGAGGTTGTCAGAAGTTCATAAGCTTCTCCTCGGCTCTCCGGTCTTCAGACAGATGTACTGGGTGAACCTTCTTCTCATAGGCCCTGGTGACAACTTTGAATGTGTAACTTTGTGCCAATCCCAACCTAAAAAGGTTGGGAACAACTAATTAACTTCGATACATTATCATGACAATTTAGAATATATCTTAATGCATGCAGTCTCTCCTTGTGTGTGTGTGTGTGTGTGTATGTGTGAATCTCTCTCTCTCTCTCTCTCTCTCTCTCTCTCTCTCTCTCTCTCTCTCTCTCTCTCTCTCTCTCTCTCTCTCTCTCTCTCTCTCTCTCTCTCTCTCTCTCTCTCTCTCTCTCTCTCTCTCTCTCTCTCTCTCTCTCTCTCTCTCTCTCTCTCTCTGTGAAATTTTGTTTCTAATTACAGAAATGTTGGAATCTATCTATCTAAAGAGAGAGATAAACAATGGACTTAGATAGATGGATATCAATAAACTTTGATAGATAGATAGATAGATAGATAATTTACTTAATCTTTCATTTGAAATAAATGAAGATTTTTTTTCGGAAGTTATTGTTCATACTAGATTGAGAATTGATAGATAGCTAATGATCAGAATGAGATAGATAGATAGATAGATAGATAGATTACTTTACCGAGTCGTTCGCATGAGACCTAAGATAAGTAAGTTATTTTTTCTTAGAAAGTTATTGAAGGGTGGTTGGTTGCGTTTTATGGCATATCAACCCTTGTAAGTTGTAAGTTATTTAATGCCAAATCTTGTATATATATTAGTTATATGATATATTTACGAATAGTTTGTAGATAACATCTTAAACATGCCAGAACTCATTTCTTTGCACACAAATTATTTCACGTATTATAATCAACCATCATGAGTTTTATTTGCACACAGTTAAATGGTCTCAAGTATTGCAATATAACACTAACAATTCAATTTAACATCAGTTATTTGTTTGCACACAGTTAAATGGTATCAAGTATTGCAATGTAACACTAACAATTCAATTTAACATCAGTTATTTGGTTGGTTGGTTGGTTGGTTGGTTGAGTTTCACGGCACATCAACCACTATGGGTTATTCAATGCCAAATCCGGTTTACATATATGAATTATATATGATTTGTAACCATTTTTATATGAACTCGCTTTTTCTTCATAAACTCACTTTTCTTTTAAATTCATGTTTTGATCCATTCGACCCACAAGTAGGATTATTTGTTTGCACTCAGTTAAATGGTTAAACAGTTCTATTTCACCCATAAATAGAATCTTAACAGGTACTACCACTCCAAGTCAGATTGGTTCTGAGATTAATGGCAATGAAGGAGAACTCCACATTTTCATAAAGCTCCAAGACTGGAGCCTCACCATCAATTGCAGTTTACTGACATATCCAAGACACTTATTGGAGAGTCATACTGTGGAACAGAGATGCAGTCGGCGTATTCTACCGCCCCAACCGACTGGGCTGGAAAGTTATTGAGCATATTAGATAGATAGATAGATAGATAGATAGATAGATAGATAGATTACCCTGTATTTTATTTTTATTTTATTTCATTTTTATTTTAGAGGTGCCCGTGGTGTAGTGGTTATCGTCGTAGGAAATGGACACGGCGACACGAGTTCAAATCCTGGACGAGACTGATTGCATTTCACATAGCACTAATACCCATTAGGAGAAGGAAAACTCTGAATTCAAACCTGTTAAACTCCGCTTAAAAATTGACCTTGTGTCATATCCTGCCCGAGCGGAGGGGTTGGTAAATAACGATTACCCTGTATTTACGTGACATAAATGAAACTTTTATTTAGAAAGTTATTGACTATTGATTGAGAGAGTTTTTTCTAAACTTGAGAGTAGCGGTTAAGTGCACGATGTTTTCAGATTGGATTTTCTTATCTTGTACATCATTAAACTTTTTGATAATTCTTAGCACTCCTCCTTCTGGAAGAGGGATATCACCGTTACCTTAGCCTTCCAACTTTAAAAAAAAAATGAACTAGCTCTCCAGCAAGGTTTAGATAAATATCCAATGTTTCGTTTTAGTTTACTTTCACTCTTTGGTTTAATGAAACGGCAAAGTCCACAAGCAGACTATTCTGTTCTTGTTAATCAGCTCAAAGTTCAGTCTTCTAGTAGGCATTCAGTGATTATCATTATTATTATTATTTTGCCCTTTGTGAGTTTTCAACAACCGCAGGAACTAATGTTTTCCCAGAAGTCCGAGCAACAGGAGGAGTCTTCTGCTGTCCAGGACTTTACAACGTTATTGCATAATTTTGCCATTCTCACTAGTACTGATTACCCTTTAATGTCCTACCTTTTTCCAAGCAGGAAAGATCACATTAAATGGCCAACAAGAGCTTGGCATTTTATAGTAATTAGAAGATTCATTTTTCTCCCGAATGCAACGTCGATGGTTATTTATTTCAAACATGAAATTACTTATACCAAGAAAATAATCCTATAGTTACTTCACATAATCCATATCATACCCTATATTATGAAGAAGTCTACATTGTTAACTTTGTGTTTATATACAGGGCTGGATTAAAACCATTTGATGCTATAAGCACAGCCCCCAAATTGTGCTCCTCTCATTCCTCTTCTGATAACAACTAGATTTAAAGTTACTGCTTTCAATTTGGTAACACAATAGGGTCATATAGTTAAAATATCTGTCCCTTTATATTGTAAATATAAAAATAAACTAATCAATGATCAATTCAGAAACTTGTTTCTCCACACAATTCATATTATACCGTATATTAAAATAGACACATTTTGTTGATTCTGCAGGAGACTGAGTGAAGACTGAGAGTTGGAGAAACGAAGTTTCAGACATTCGGGAATGTTCTTAAATGTCTATAAAATAAAATCATTATCCATCGGACATGTTCCTAAATAAAAAACGTTGTTAGTGGTGGTGCCGATGGTAGTGGTGGTGATAATAATTATAATAATAATGATGATGATGATCACAATATATATATATATATATATATATAGTTCAATATTCCTAGTTTACGAATCCTGCTAGAAATAGTTCACAAACAAAATTAGATAAATTTTTTTATCATTTTTCATGGCAGTTTTACATTCGCCTATTTTTTCTCCAGCGAATATGATCTGGTCTCCACATGATATAATATCATCATAGAAAAACAAAGAACCGTGGTTTTCCCCCTTCTCTTTTGGTACCCCTCTTGCTGGATTCCCCCCTTTGGAGCCCCCTTCTCTTTTAATACCCCCTTTTATTTTGGTGCCCTAAACACTTGCTTATTTTGCTTTAGGGTTAATCCAGTATTTCATAGATTTAACGAGCTAGTTGAGTTGTCCAAAGAATAAATCTTCTCAACAAAGCTATAACACAACATAGCGGGATGGTAGAAGAAAAAAAGGAGAGTCCTCATAGCGTAGTGGTTTACGTATTAGATATGATGGTAAGCGAGTTCGAACTCAAGTCGCGCTATAACGTTCTTTTTTGGACGAATACTTTACGAAAAGGTAATAATCCTATTATTCTCTTCGGCTATGGATTAAATTGTACCAGTGCTGTTCTTTTACCAGGATAGTAATGGTATTAAATAATCCGCAAAGGTTGATATGACATTAAACAAAGAAACCAAACTATGCCAAACACAGCGTTAGATGTCACTCCCTCGGTTTTTCGAGGTCCACCTGACATTCGCGTCAGGTGAGTGTTATTGTGCTAACTGCCTTGTCCCAAGGAATTTTCTTCCCAGGCAATACCTTCTTGGCTGGGCTGAATTCATCGCTTATCGCCCCAGGCACCTCAAAAATGAGGAATGACATCGGTATCAAGCATTTTTGTGACGGTTGCGCATGAGTCTCGATTCTTGCGTGCCCCCATCATTATAGAATGACCTTGTGTCAAATCCGACCTGGTTTGAAGTTGGATAAATACGAAACACAACTTTAGAAGTTTGTTCGATGATAAAATTAAGAACACAATCCGAACTCCTTATGTTTTCTTTCTCTGTTGAAAAGAAACAACTACCACTCTATCTTACCCGTCATACCATAAGTTCTTAGCTATAACGAGTAAAAAGTTGTCCAGTCATGATTGATTGATTTTAACAGCATGTCCACACGTCTAGGATTTTTTAATCCCTACAAGTTAGGGAATCTCGTTCATTGTATCTTTATATTCATATTTTTGTATAGTTGTTTTTAGAGAGTTTTTGCATGCAGTCCTATCGAATACGAATAATCTTAAACAGGTCTATTTGATTCATAACAGATACTACCACTTTGGGTCTGGGTGGATCTGGGAGTACTGGTGATGAAGGAGTACGCCAAACACCCCAGATCTTTAGAATTGTAGCCTCACTACCAGATACAGTTTCGTGTTATACCCAAAACACCTTTTGGCGGGATGCAGGAGATATCTTACCTCACTGCCGAGAATTCACCCGGCGTATTTTAAGCCTTGCCGACAAGTTACCTTCAACCCTAGTCTTCTTCCAAACGATCGTAAACTTACATAATCTATTCGCTTTGGTTAGTGTCAGTCACGCAAGCTATTGATAATCCATTACTTCCCTATAGAGAACTTTGCCTGAGTATCACAGTCAGTATTTCTTCATTAAATACGTTCAAAATCAAGGGAAATATTGACAGAATAAGCTCTAAGTCTGTGGAGTCTTCAACTCTAAGGCCACATACAGCTCCTTATTTATTTAGCGCCTCAGCCTTGGGCAGAATGTCATAGGTTAAATTTTATGCGGAAGCCCTCCTGCGCACAAATGCACGGTTGAGGGCAGTACTAAAAATTGTTTGGTCTCCATCGACATTGCTCCCTTAGAGAGGCACCTCAGACATCTGGTAATGAATTTGACCCTTGCCATTTTAGTCAAAGGTAAAGGTGCCGTCCGTGGGAACAGCCCTCTGAAGCCAAAATCTTCAATGTATCGGCAGGACGCGTGCTTCGCAGTCTTAAAAGCCACATACAGCTTTCTACGGCCTTATCAATTAAAATATGTCAGTATTTTCTTGCTAAAAGCAATCCAATGAAGTTTTTAATTTCTTTGAAGAAATACATACTGATGAAATTTGGACGAAGTTATTGAATAAAAGATTAAGTTTTAGACTTCATTTCAAGTATTTTAATACTTTTTTTGAGTGCAACCTTGTTAGTAAACAATAGATTTCAATGTAGTCTTGAATCTTGAAAAGGCACCCCTTGCTATTGTAGGTCTAAACAGAGCCGATACCTACCTTAATTAAAACAAGAGAGAGAGAGAGAAAGAGAGAGAGAGAGAGATGTGGAAACAATTTTAGTTATGTTTCGTGGTTTTCTGTCCGCTTCTGCGAGATGAGTACAAGAAAGTAATGTTGGCAGTTGAAAGCCTGCCCTGGAGTTGTCAGAACACTAGTCTCGCAAGCCGTTGATAGCAGTAAGATTATTTCACTTTCGCTGGCTAGTCAATATATGTCATTTCCTTCCAAAACAAATATTAATATTTTTTTTTTTCAATTGAATCTTGAGTATCAAAGAATATAGTAAATCTTTCCTCTAAATTTTGGATCTAAAAATGGATTTTTTCTTAATAAAGAAGTCGTGGAGAAATGACATTCTCTCAACTTTACATTTCATTGAGTAGTATTCGTTCGAGTGACACTTGCTTCCGAATAAAGGAGTTTTCTTTCTTTCCGATGAATTCTAGTCGAAGCTTAATTCTGAAACCACTGAACTTCTGACCGCCTGTCCCCGACTCTTACCGCTGCGAAGCGACTGCTATAACTACTACTTGTGTACAGTGACGGTGACAACATCAGGCACTTAAAACTCGGCTGCTGGCAAGCGTATGTTATGTAGATACAGAAAAATTGAAACAAAATGTGTTTTTTTAATTCTTTAAACCTGTGGGGGAACCTTACACGGCTCATCTGCTAGCCCACTTCTTTAACCATCAAGCAATAGCCACAGGTTTCATTCACTTCTTTCATGACGAATAGGGTGACCACAATTTTGGAACGAATCTACAAGAATTGAATTGTTATTAACAGCACGATAACTAGGGTGCGCAAGACGGTTTTCCACCAGTCGATAGGTGGGTTTTATACTACTTTAGACTAAAGAGAGGATATCCTGGAATTTACAAGTACTGGCCGTTGGAAGAGGAAAAGAGTTGATGTTATTAAGTCGTCTTCTTTTTTTCTTTTCTTTTCTTACCCCAACTAAATTGCACACATTGTTTTGTGTTTAAAGCTTACGCAGGAATCACTTCAGAAAAGTACTAAGATTCGTATTGGGAGTTTCTTTTTCTTTTAGCCTTAGTGATAACGAACCTCACCGATAAATTTTGATCACTTTAGAATATCCAAATTCAGGTAAATCCAAAGTCCAAGTGTAACTTGTATCGCAACAGGCAGTTAATACAAATTTGTTACAACGTTAAAATAATGATTTTTCTTTGTAAGTTGAGGCTCACTAACCGGGTACTCGGATTTAACTATTACACAGCCTAAGCTCAAAAGTCTAAAGCAATCCTAAAAGATACTTATAACTCGTAAGATTAAAAAAAGTCATGATTCAAAGTTTTTTTTCGGGTTCCTTTTTCTTTTTTTAAAATCATCCACGTAAGGAGCATCACAAACCTCGCATTTAGAGTGAAACCTCTACCGTCAATGTAACCTTTAAATAAAGAGCTCAATTATTTTTTATTTTTTGTTAACTTTTGAAAGTTAGTGACCTGCCCGCCAATTCTTCCGTTAGGATCAAATCAGAATATCAAAAGTAGGCAGTAGTGATTGCTTTAAAGCTATAATATGAAGTTCTAATAGTTAAAAATTTTTCGAACGATTTTTTTTCCTCTTTCGAAATAAGGAAGCTCCCTAACCCAAAGCTTGTATTGGAACCATTAGTTCTATGCTCTACCATTGAGCTGTAACTTCATTATCACAGCTAGTAGTAGTAATAGTAATTTTATCGTCTTAACAGCAACAACAAGCAGCAGTAGGTGTGTGAAAAAGGAAAGAACAGAAAAGAAGAGTTAGGAACGAACGAAAGCAAGGTGGTTGTTTCATTTGCTGTTCTACAAACGGCCAGTATAAGACGTGTGGGTTATCTCCCTTGGCCAGTCGCGCTCTCCTGTACCATGTTTTCACTGAGTGATGTTGTAACGTGGACGCACAAGATGGCAGCCGCTTCGGGGATCTTACCAACTTACCAGCGTTATATTAATGGAGTTCCCATACCAAACACGAGGCGGATTCTCCGGTTCAGGGAAAAATACATCGTCCTATTAGTCTTTGCCATCTTTGTGACGGTTTGTTTTGGTGGATTTTTCTTTCTGCCCGAATTACGCGACCGTGTTAAGGTAGATACATTGACAAAAAGAGCACGCCACATTTTTATGCCCGAGCCAGTGGGTTCTTCGTTCGACAGGGGACATGAGCATCACAATCATGTTCATAATATTGGGAATAATTTGAAGGCAAGTGGTGAGAAGTTGACCAAAAATGCTGAACAGAGTCTTAGCGATCTGGGAAACAGATTGAACATTAGCAAAGAAACAGCCGAAAGCATAAAGAAGAAAATTCTTGACGATAAAAACAAGAGGAGACAGGAAGAGTTGAAGAAGAAAGAAGAAAAGGATCGTATTGCCCGGGAGAAAGTAACTATCAATCACATGGGTCTTGGAGTTCAGGGTGGAGAACCCGATCATTCCATTACGAAAATACGAAGGGAAAAAGTTAAAGAGGTACGTAAAATAAAATAAAATGTTTATTTCCTGTAAAAAAAAAAAAAACTCAAGGCGAGAAAAAAGTGGATTTCAAAAGGTGTTTTCCAAAAAAAAAAAAAAAAAAAAATTAAATAAAATAAATAAAAATGGTAACAAGCAGGTCGGATCTTCCTAGCTTGTTGGGTTTGTTTAAACTACAAAGGTAGGAAAACTTTTTAGAAATGCGTATAAGGTTTTTGTTTGTATGCTACTTTTCTTCTACGAAGAGTTTTTTTTATTTCAATACATTTGAAGAAAGTCTTGTTGTCCCTTGAAAGTTTATAGCAAAGTATGAAATTTCAAATTTACAGAAAAATAATATCTATATACGCACACGGAGGAAACTTAAATTTTCAATTTTGTTTTCATAGTGTAAAATGAGTTTTAAATGCGAAAGTCGTGTGTATTGATTTGTTGACATTTAGGTTCCAGGATATAAGTATGTATATTGTAATTACATTTGATCTTTAAAAATATGCAATAAGTTACTATATCTCTTTGTATTGGGGCGAGGGGAACCCGATTTTAAAGGAATGAAGGCGTCTAAAGTGAGTTTAAAATTAACGAGTAGAGAATCTATTAATTTTTATCTGAATGTGTCGAAAGCATTTCTGTATTTGTTGATCACTAAGTTGTCCTAAAAGTTAATGAAATATTTAAATGCTTAAAAAAATAGTTTGAACTTGCATTTTAAAAAGAAAACCCACTAGAAATTGCTTAAGGTGTGGGAGAGGAGTCAAATTCGTGCTTATGATTTAAAAATAAAATAAAATTTTTGGTTTTGCATTAATCATTTTTCGAGAAAGGGTATTAAAAAATGTATGGATATTTAATTTTTTAAAAATTTACTGTAATTGACAAATGATTCTTGAATTCCTGTCTTGCTACTCCAAACGATATTGACATTATCAATACTGGACCCTTTATTATTTAAAAAAAAGTATTTTATTGTACAGTCATTTGACAGCACAGAAATACCAGCTGACATATCCCCTTAAAGAGAAAGTAAAAAAAAGGCGCTTTTGTACTCTAGCCTATTTGGAGACCACAGGGCAACTTCTCGTACCTCGGGCCGGTTTTAAATAGTTTTTAAAAAGTTGAGGTGAAAGTAATTTTTTATATAGTTAACAAAAAGTTGGTTGGTTATTTTTATTTTCAAGGAAAGTACATTTGATTTCATCAGCTTATTTTCTACTTCCTATTTTCTTATAAATATCCTTTCATCTCTTTAAAAAGAAAAAAAAAGAAAAAAAAAAGAAGCTAATTGATTATGATTTTAAAGAAAATGACTTAATACATTGTGTGGCACAAAATTATTTTTTTATCATTGCTGTAGAAAATATGATGACTTTGTTTTATCTTCATTCAAAAGAAGAAAAAAAATTGGTTTGAATACTGGAAATTCCTGAAGGTATCCTTAACTACCTCTGTCCCACAACTGTTATCACCCTGTCGGCGGGTTTTAAAAAATGCCAACTGCAGAGGGGTAAGACCCCTCTCCCCTCATCCTAAAAAGATGTCCTGTATGAGTTCTACTGCTCTAGGGTGTGTGGACCCTCACCTTCAATACCCTTATCGAAAGAACTGTTTTGACCATAAGTTTTAGTACCTGTTTGTATCTCATCAATTGGTAAAATAGATCTGTTTGCAAATTATTAGTATTGGATAGGAATGCTTGAAACCATGTAACTGTAAACAAATGATTATAGAGAAGGAAAAAACGCGATTTAAAACAAAACAAAAGTGGAATTGCTATGAAACATTGAAAATATAGTTATGATTTTAATTAAACATTTACAAATTAATCAAATTTCAGCATTAAATGATCTCTAAGCAGTTTACATGTTGTTGAATAAACGAAATCAATTGTTCCAATTTTAGAGTTTAAAATTTACGGAAATGATACCGCTATTATGGGACTAGTGTAGTACGATCAACATTTTATTTTCACTTGTTGGATTTTGTAAGACGTTATTCGGAAAATAGCGTAAAGCAGCTTTTATATATATATATATATATATATATATATATATATATATATATATATATATATAATACAGAGTTTGGAGAACTTTTGAATTTTATTTTGTCATGCGCTGCAGCACGATGGTCATTCAATAAAAAAAGGGCGGGGAGAATTTTGTCTTGTGTTTTTAAGAGGAAATACTGTTTACAATTGCACTTATTTGTAGGAAATCAATAGTAATGGGTCCTTTCTTGTTATAGACTATCAGCATGACGTTTTTTTTTTTTGTTATTTTTTTTTTAACCATCCATTGTGCCTGGAACGTTTTCTTTACCGGAAAGTCTGTTTCCAATCCATGAACTCTTTTCTAATCTGGCTCATAATGGCAAACCCTTGTTTAGCTTAGTTGTAAACATTTTTTGACTAAAATGTACTTCTCTGTACATATGACTCATCCTTCTGTAAATTTCACATGGTTTCCACTTAGTCAACAAAAATTTGATAACAGACCTGAAGCGTTTTGTTCTTGTTTTTTATTTTTATTTTTTTTATCGCCATTTAGAATAGCTTTAAAATTAATACTTCCGCTAGATTAAAGTCAATTTTGTGATCAAACCATGCAGAGTTTACATTTATGGAAAAAAATTCTAAAAAAAAATTTGCTATAAAAAAAAACTACCCTTATTTACTTGAATGACCCTTGTGTGGGTGAGGTCGTCTATTATTCCCTACACCCTTGCTTAGTGTTTAGAAATTTTATCGTTAAGGTTCTCGTAGTTCATTCAACTTTAATAATCTGAATTGTTTAGAACTCCATAAAAAAGTACTCTAACTGCTATGACTTTATTTTTAAAAAAAATTTAGCTTCTCATAAGAACCTTTCAGATCTAGCGATCAATAACATTTTTTTTTTATATATACTTCTGTGGATAATTTCGGAGTCGATGGGGGAGGGGTACCTAGACTTGTGTCAGCACTGGTGGGTATAAATTCGAAACCTAAGTTCATTTTTTTTTTTTGTATGCATGTGGATGATTTTCAAAGTGTGTGTGTGCGCGCGCACGCGCGTTCCCCCACCCTCTCTATTTATGATGAAAGGAAGAATAATTTTGCCTTTTGTTAAAAAAAAAAATGTCCGAATTATTTAACGTTTATTGTAAGAAATTTTCATTCTATTTAATTTGCTTGTTTTGTGTTCGAATTTGAGCTTTTTAAAACGCTGTCTCAATTGCTGAATCATCGTGGTAGTCTTAAATTTTTATTTTTCCTTTTTCGTGATTATCTCTCTAATCTGTCATTTATTTACTTAAAAAGCTAATTCAGTTCTGATTTTTATTTATTTACCTTATTTTTAATTTATTTCTCTATCCATTTTTGTGGCAACTGTTGCAAGTGGGATAAATCAAAACCTGAACTTTCAATAAGCCCGCCGCCACAAAGAAAACTCGTTTAGTAATTCCTGAGTTTTTTTTTTTCTATTTAAGATAAATAATTAAATTCCGATTGTATGTGTATTATATTTAAAAAAATTTTATTACCGAGGATATAGAAATTAAATTCGTGTTTAATTTTGACGTGGCAATCGACACTTGTCAACTGACATTTTTAATATATTTTATTTTATTTTTTTTAACAAAAATATTTAGTTTTCTTTCACATTTTGGGATTTAATATTCATTTAGGTTTTGTAAATGAAAAAAAAAAACCTTAGTGATTGACTTGCACTATAGTTAAAAGAAAACGAACATTTTGGTCTCCGTTGTGAAAAATAAATCAATTGACAGATGGTGATTTTTTTTTTTCTCGTTTATTTATTTTTTTATAGAGGTAAAAAATAGTTGGGAAGTATGTCATCCCACCTCTCATTCCCTATTTATTAGGAAGATTATTATGGCCCTTCGGAAAGTTTTGACGATCTCATTGAAATGGGTAGGATCGTAAAAAAAAACCCTTTAAAACTTTTTTTTTTTTTTTTTTGTAAAAGTTTTTTTCCCTTGAAAAATATCTGTACGTGAAGTAATATACCTCTCTTTTTTTTTTTTCATCGATTTATCGTAAAACGACAGAAATGTACGCTATAAAAACGAGGAAAACATTTCTTTCGATCATGTTTCCATTTGTTTCTTTGAGGTGTTTTAGTTTAAGGAAGAAATTTTTACTTTTCTTTCAATCTTTTGATGTAGAGTCAGTCTCTCTCTCTCTCTCTCATCCCCAAATGTTTATATAAACGAATATCATGTTAAACGTTGAAATAATAATCTACTTTATATCTCTTCGATTTGGCCTCATGGCTTGCTAGAGTAGCTTATTTACAATAACGCCACTCGAGACACCTAGATTGTCTTATTGGTAATGTTGATTATTTATTTTTAGACTTTTTAAAAGTTAAAGTATCTCTGCTTTCTTAATACTTTTAAAAGCCAACAGTCATTAATCAAGCCTTAATCTTAGCAGGAACGATGTTCCTTCCTAATCTGTTCCTAGAAAAAAAAAAGGCCCGGCGGTTGAGATATTGTTGTTAGGGGTGGTGATTTCTTAAATGACAAAATATATTCCTTGCTGCTTGTAAACTCCAAGCACATGTCCGTTATTTCGTTACTCGCGTTCGTAGGTTATTAGTCTCTTACGTTTTACTTAAGCGCTTAGGAGACACTGCTTTTTTTTGTGTAAAACAGAAAATAATGGTGGCAATGCTTAAAAAAAAGACCCTTTCCTTATCAATCAAGGGTTACCTAGGTGGGCGTGGGTGTAGTGTAGATTCCGGGTCCAACATTAACCATGGATTTAGTTAATGTTTTGTCGATTTTGATTTTCCTTAAAATAACGAGGAATAAAATGAGACTTAACTAGAAATTTAAAACTATGCTGCTCTAAATCCTTTACTTACCTATCAACCTACACACACACATATATATATATATATATATATATATATATATATATATATATATATATATATATAACACATACATCTCTTAGGCCTTGTAAAGATTTATAATTTCTTTCGATGAATTGTATTTTTTTTTTTTTCCTTCAACGAACTTTTAAAAAACACTTTCTCTTCGTGTAAAAAACGTTTTATTTCAAATACTTATAGTTAATAGTGCATAATTCTGTCTAGATTTTAGCTTTTTAGATGACTGGTTCCTTGTAACAACAGTCCATGTTAATATTGATGTTTCTATTTAAAGAGGGATTGTTTCTGATTAGTATTTCATTGAGAATTTGTTAAGAAATTGACGTTCAGCGCGAATGCAGACCCAACAAAATGAACATGTTGTTAATTGGACTGGAAATTGCTTTATTCCCTCAGCATTTTAAGTATACTGCTCTAATAAAATCTTATGATGAGCCATTTTTCTGACCTACCGTTACATATATAAACCACACAATAATTTAGGTAATTAATGAATTAGATTGATATTTTTTATTGACTCTTTTATGCTGTCAAGAAAAAATAACTTAATTTTTTAGCCACGTTTTTACTGTGTGTGTGTGTGTCTGGGTGACTAAATTTTGGGTTCTGTCTATAAATAGTTCTTACATAACTTTTTAATCCTTGTATTGTTTCTTAATGGTAGTATGAGTCACTTAGTTGAGAAAATAGTTGAATTGCACTAGTGCGTTATGTGAGAAACTTGTATCTACGTAGAAATCTAGCCAAGCATATACATTATACAAGCGTGACAGGTGAGCGAGAAAATGGGGATAGGCAACTCCACTGAATTTTATATCTGCCAATGTAGCACACGTTTAAACCACTGATTGGAATTGTACTTCAACTCGTTTTGTGTGGGTGTGGGTGTGTATTTTACCTGATAGCTTCTTTTTAAAAAGTTGATAATAACTAGATCGCATTTTAAGCGGGACTAAACATACTTACTTTTAATGAACTTTATCTTATTGACTTTATATGAATAAGAAAAATATGAAATTTTGGGTTTTCTATCCTGATTGATTCAAAAAGATCAATTATTACACTGGCAGGTGCTGGTTCGAATCTTGAAGCTTTTTTTTTTTTTTTTTTTTTTTTTCATTTCTAGTCGTAAATAATTTGTTGGATGGGTAAGCTTTATCGAATTATTTGCATTCGGCAATGAAGATGACTTTCTGAGGAAATAATAATAGCAGCGATGTAAACCTTGGATAAATATTCTGCGACCACCATCGAACGATTTGTTTTATAGTGGCCACATTCATTGTACCCTTGCAAAGAAATTGAGAAAAAGCTGCCAACTGGACCATAACTACTTATTAGTTATCGTTTGCAAATCTTAACATAGTTTTACACATGGCCATATGTATAAATGCACTCGATGAGGATTGAACTTGTTAATTGTCTATGATCTAGACTAGCTCACTTACGCGAGGCACTCAATGTGCTATAGTTGTCTTGTTCTTATTTCGCTTAGATACGTCGTTTCTTTATAATAGTGTTGTTTTTTGGTTGGTTTATTCATTTTCTCTCTCTCTCTCTCTCACATCAAATTTTAGGTAAGGACTGCACTTGTACCTTATGCTTGTTTCTTAATTATTTTCACATAACAAAACTCTCTTTATATATAGCAATAAGCTTTGTTGAATAAAGAAATTGAGAAAAATATTTTATATTTTGGACAAAATTGTGTGTATGAACATTATATACGAAAAGATTATTTTATTGTGTCTACTGTACGTCAACTAGTCTTCAATAAAAAGATTATATTGACAAAATACTTGGCTGTTTACCTTTTTGAACTATAACCTATCAAAAACTGTACATCATAAGGTTTTTGTTTTGAATAACTTCTCAGAAAATTCCTTAGGAAAAAAAATCAACTAAATGGTAATTTAGTAAAGTCTCCGTTCGCACTGAAGGTCATTAAAATACTTAAAAAAAAATCCTGGGTATAACGAAGAAATCTGTGAAATGCTAATTAGTACCTTTTTCCTCTTTCCTAAACAGTGTCATTGATATAATCATGTATCGCTATAAAGACGAGAATCTAGCAGGTTCACAAGTCGTTTTATCTTTTCTACAAAGAACTTCACGGTGTTTATTGTGCTACCTTTCAAGCAATAAGTCTTATCTTTTGTTATGATACATTTTTGGTGTTGGAAAGTTGTTTCACTCGCGATTGTTTCTGCACTAGGCCACCATCCAAAAATTCAGACTCTCACCTATACAGGTGTGCACAATCTTTCAATGTGGAACAAACAACTTTCATTGATGTCTTTGTAAAAAGTGTGTATGTGTGGAGTAACGCTAATGATCAGAAAAGGTTCTGGGTGTCTCCCAGTTGTAAACTTGATGCAATCCAGTGTGCTTGGTGTAGGGAATGTGTGGCCTTCCAGGGTCTTGTCGAAAAACCAGTTGCACATCTCCACTTTAGAATTTAATTTATTTCTTTTACCTTCTCACCTAGCTAAAATACATAAGGTGATTTTTTTTTTTTTTTTTTTTTTTTTTTTTTTTTTTTTTAAATGTTGGTTGCCACGCAGGAAGCTAGTTTCTTTTGCGGCTGTTTTAAAAATTGCTTAGAATCCGTCATAATAAACTCAACCCTTGCTCCTTGTTGGCAAGTAGACAGATGCTGCCTGGTAAGGTTCCTTGGAACTAAGCTTTTATTCAGCTTCTGAGCCTCTCAGGCCTAAAGGAGCGAAAATCCCTGTTTTTTTGTTTTTTTTTCTTCTTCCCAAAAACCAATACCCCCTCCCCCCCAAAAGTAATTTAAAAGTTTTTCTTTAAAGTCGTCTCTATTAAGTTTAAATTCTTGATTTTTTTTTATGTTAACACAATTGTATTGCGTGTAGCTTTAGTAAATAATTTCAATATAGCCTTTAAACTTGAAAAGGTTCCCTAACTTTTGCGTTGGACCTTTTATGTGAAGTGAACACTATTAACCGTGGTTCACCTTGTAAAAATGTAGTCTCTTCAAAAACTTGTTAGTTATTCTAACTTTTAACAGTGGTTATCGCCATTTATATTTCTTTACTTACTTAATCCAGTAATTAACGGTGACAGGTGTGACCTCTTATGGGGCGCTAGAATTTTGACAGGGCATTAAAACTACTTAACCCTTTTATTGCACAGAAAAATAGTTTTTGAACTCTGAGCAGGCCCAGCTACATGAATTTGTATCCAAATTTTTATTTTTTTATGGTGTAAGAACTTGTATGCCCAAAAGGGAGGGGGGAAGTGGCTGATTTGAATTGTTACAGACTTGAGAATAACAGACCCTTAAAGAGGTATTAAGTTAATTCCATTTTCAGTCAGCAAAATAATGTTTAGCAAATTTGTGTTATTGATCAGTTTCTATCTAGTAACGAGTTTAACATCACCGAGTGTACCGTATTTGTGGCCTTGTGCTAAATCTAAGCTACGTCTAGTTATGGACACGCCACATGGTGTACTGATTTGCTAGCAAGGCATTATTAGAGAATTTGATTCCTTCATGGTGCTCAATACTTTTGGCTTTGTGCCACACCAGGCCCAGGACGAATAACGGCATTGTGGCCTAACATATGGTGTTTGACTGCTCATTACTTGGTTAAAGTTTCAATTCACTGCATAAATCATTCTGTTTACTTTAGCTTGACACAAAACAATGTGAAAGAAGTTTTTATATATCTTTATAAATACTTCAGGGCGTGATTCGTCAAACATCTCTGGCCATTTACCAGCGTAATTTTAACATTGGGTACCGGTTTATCCATATATCTAAAAAGGAGGGCACTTGGATGTGAGATTGTGAAGCTAAACCCTCCTTTGGTACTGGTAATTAAGGACCTCCTTTGCAAGAAGCAAACTTCCTGTTCTTGTCCCTTTTAGGTGAGGGAGCAAGTACATCTGGAGTGAAAACCTGGAATCCAGCTGTTAGCTTTGACCTTAGCCAAAAGGTCGAGCAAGAACCATTACTTAAAGCCATAGTTGTTAAATTTGGTTTATACTGATGAAATTGCTGGTAACTAGTATATTGAATATAGACTAAGTTGGAATTTTGAGTTATTTATTTACAGCTTTGCATTTTTTTTATCTTAATTTGCTTTAGTAAACTACTTTATTTTTTTTATATTCACCACAAAAAAAAAAATAACATGTATTTGAGGCTTTATCTCGTTATTCTCCATAAATTGTATTCCCTTAGTGACATTATACGTAAATATTTATTCAATTTAAGACACTTGTCCAATGTTCCATTAATTGAAGCATTGTCTTCGATTATTGACATTTTCATTGCTCATCGACACCTGTGAAAGTGTTTTAAACAGCTGTTAACAATTCTTTTTTTTTTTTTTTTTTTTTTTTTCTTTTTCGTTCGCTTTGCGGCCATTTATTGATAGAGTATGGAAAATCTCTTTCTCGTGGTTTTCAGAACATGAACTTTGATGTCTATTGTCGACCTTTATTTTCATATCTTCTTTTTTCCTATGTGTAGGCTTTTAAACAAAAAAATACCACACCAAAAATGGGTAAGATGAAACAATGTTTGCAGTTTAATGACTTGTTTGTTGAAAACAACAACACTTCACCCCCACCAACACCCCAAAAGCGGAGTATTTAGTGCCCAGTTCCGATTTACACTAACCACAATTTTACCCTACCCGTCGCATTATCAAATAGAGATATTTACTCTACGTGAAACCATTTAACTGTGTGCAAACAAATGAGTAATATTGAATAGAATTATTAATGTTAGATAGTAATACTTGAAACTATTTAGTGTCCTCTGTAGGACATTACACTGCAGCTGATGTTGAGGCACCAGTTTTGGATCTTGATTATCATTACTCCCACGCCCACTCTGACACAGTGATAGTATCTTTGAGGGTTCCATTTATCGGTCAAATAGAACTGTTCACTTTTTACTTGGCAACATTTCTTATTGGAAACTATACAACCGAGTTAAATATTAATACTTGAAACTATTTAACTGTGTGCAAACGAATGATCAATATTAGATGAGAATACTTGAGTGATGATAAAATTAATAATGTTAAATAGCAATACCTGAAACCATTTAACTGTGTAAGCTGATAAACTCTAACCGGTTTTAAAAGTTACCTACAAGCTATTCACTTACAATTTTTATATAAGATATGATTTAGCATTAAATAACCATCGATGGGTTATGTGCCATTAAACCAAATATCCTAACCAAAAGATTTAACTGATAATATTGACACTTCTTTTTTCTAGATTATATATAGGAATTCTGTTGAATGTACTAAAATAGTTTTTTAAAAAAGCCCATTGAAAGATATCAAATCCTATGCGCCTCAATGTTCTTGCGTCTCGGTTACTTTGAGTGACTAAGTTTAAGTTAGTCATATACTGTTAGGAAATTTAAAAACAAATTATTTGTTTAATGTTAATACTATACGCATGATCTATTTTTTTTTTATTTTTTTATTTATTTTTTTTTTTTTATGAAAACACATGACGGAATATGAAAACTTATTTCACATTTTGTTTATCGTTTAAACATATTGGTCTGTCATTTTCTCGATGGACTCGTCAAATTATTCTTGAACCACCTAAGGGAAAGCATCGCGATATTTGTCAATGAACTTAGGTTATATACTTAAACAGATTAACGTGCCGTTTACAATGGCTATCTATGTAGAATGTCTAGACGTAAAATAACCCCTGACAGATTGACCTGCTATTAAAATCATATCCATGTAGATTTAAAAAAAGGCTTGTATTTCCATAGTTTTCTTATTTGTAGGTGTTTTGTAGCTTGTAATAAAATCAGTTGGTTATATTTTTTGTATGTTAAAACCAGCATCAACATGAGACAATGTTAAATTTAAACCTACTTTAGCAAAAGTCTATATTCACTGATTTTTTTTTAAAAATTTTATTTTATTTATTTAAAAAAAAAATTAATCAGAAGCGTATTGCTCGTTTTAAAATCTTTGCTACTAAATTCACATTCTATTCATGGAATTTATCTTATGATGAATCACATATAAAGTAAAGAGCCATACTATATTGTTAACGTTTAATTGTTCTATCCCTAGTAACATCGTCGTTCATTAATATCTCTAAGGCATTTGATTCCATACACAGAGGAAAGCTGGGGCAAATACTAACATATGGTCTTTCCAAAGAAAAACACCATATCTGTTTACAATCTACCAAAATTACATACTGCGAATGTCAATTGATCAAATTAAAGAAAATAGTTTTAAAAAAAGATATCCCACAGAAACTGACATGCCGTCTACGCAGATGATCTAGCACTTATCGCAAATACACCTACTGAAACCGAATCCTTGTTGCAAAGACGAAAAACAAGAGGCATTGTCCTCCTGATGGATGCAGATAAAACTGATTTCTTGTGTTTTAAGACAGAGCCGTCTCCATATTAAATGGCGATCCTCTGAAATTAGACCAGTTGACATCTCGGCAGCAATAACCTCATCTACTAAAAGCGATGTCAACATACACCTACGGAAGACGTGGGCTGTTATTGACAGACTGTCGATCATATAAAAATCTGATCTCTGATAAAATCAAACGGGATTTCTTTCAAGCTGTGACAGTGTTGATACTACTGTATAGCTGCTCCTGGGCTCTAGTGAAACACATGGAGAAAAAGCTAAGTGGAAACTACGCGAGAAGGCTACAAGCAATATCCTACAAAACAGCAGCTGTACAGTCACTTACCCTACCTCCTATCTCACAAACCATCCAAAATCAACAAGCCATGCTGGGCAATTGAGGACGAACTCATAAGCGACATTTTTCTATGGACTCTTACACGTGATCACACCAGTTCTGGCCGACTAGCCATGACTTGCGTACTTAAGCTCTTTATGGACAACAAATGTACTCTAGAGAACAATCCAGGAGAGATGAAAGCTTAGGACAGATAGTCAAGAGACTTGTGTTATCAGTACGGCTTGATGATGAGTTATATCCCTTGGAAAAACGATAATGATCTGGGAGAGCACAAGCAGACACTCACACTTTTAAGTTGCTGATTGGATTGGCAATTGCTTTATTCTCTTCGAATGTTTTTATGCTATTGTGTTAACAAAGATCTCACGACGATGTGCTATTTTTGTTGTGTTACGGTAATATGCGTACAAACATTTTGTTCTTATGGTATAGATTATGTGAACTGTTTAAATTCTGTTCTTTTTGTTAACAGAAGGGTTTTAAGTACTCTTTGGTATGATATACGTGGTTATATAACCTAGCCGTATAACCAAGTTAATTGTATAGCTTAGTTATTTCTAGACTAGCAAACCTTCACGAGTGAATTTGAGTCTCATTGAATACCTCATACGGTTTTGGCTACATTTTAGGAAAAAGCTTAGTAAATGACTTAAAACTTGTTATTTAAGGTATTTTTTTTCCTTTTAAGCTTATTAAAGAACTTGGATAATTTTCAGGTATTGAAATTCAAAAAGGTTTTTGAATGGTATTAGATTTTATAATAAAACTATCTCTTAATATTTGTTAGACTTTATGTATAAAATATCTTTGCAAATATAGCAACTGTTATGGAACAGGCTTTTTTAATTTTAGATATTACACTGACTAGTAACTAGATTTTATAGAACATTTGGTTGGAGGGAGAAATCATCCCGAATGTTGTTTGTCCCTTTTACGTCTGGACCATCAACTACAGTTCAGTTTACAATTATGTAAAGGTAGGCGCCTCACCTGGCTGGTATTTACGACGAGGTCATCACGACTGAATTAAAAATTAGGTGTCTCGTACTTGTAGCTTTGTGCTATGCCTAGTTTTAAAATACCAGTCCCCGTCAGATCACTGAAGTTAAGCAGCGATGAGCTTGCTCAGTACTGATATGGGTGACATCTTAGGAATGGCTACCTATACGCCTGACTAATGAAAACTTAATAACAATATCCAGGTAAATGGTACTCGCAAACGTGTGTGTGTCTCGGTCCCTTTAAGGTAAATTAATCTTATATATTGATTACCTACTGTTTCTTCATTGGGGTTACACGCCCTCCCCCTTAACCTTTTTTCGACGGTCTGGTTGCATATATATGAAATTTGGGAGTGCCACAGCACTGTTATTATTTTTTATTCTAATGAACCATTATATCAATAAGTTATACTTCTACCACTGCATCTTAATTTTTTTCGTATAATTTGTTTTTTGAATTCATAATTTTATTTGTATAGAAATAATTGCTCGTACGTGTTTTGGTATAAATACATTTCTTTTAATAGCAGTACTGAGGGGACCACGGAAGTAGTCAGAATGGGCCTGGGGTTGAAAACTACAGATAACCACTTTTAGCATCCCCTTCCACTGTCCATGTACATAGTTTTATTAAAATAAAGTGTATCTCATAAATTATCTAACAAGTCCCCCACTCGACTTATTTATTGCTATTTGATTGGCTTTTTAAATAGCACCGTGCCATATCCTTCCTTCCTTCCTTCCTTTTTTTAAATATCAAAACTTCGCTGTCAAAATATTTCCCAACTGTAAGCCACCATTCATACATGTTATCAATTGCCAATGCAAAGAACACTTCAGCTGGCTATGAGTGATTTTATTGGTTGACTGACCGCTTTATGAAAAGGGTATAGCCATTTTTGTGCTTTTTGATGTGATTTTTTTTGTTTGGGAAGGGGGGTGATTGTTTTAATGTAGAAGAGGAGTACTTGGACTAATGTGTTTTTATCTTGATTGTTATTATTGTCGCACCATTTCAGCCGTTGTACCCTTCAGCCTTCTTTAAATGTCTGTCATATTACGACTGGCACCTAAAGAAAACCTGAGGCTATAACGACCGAAACGTTGTGACCGTAATAGCTTCAAGCAAGAGGAGTACACTAGTTCATAATAAGCATATCATTTTCTGTCTCCTTCTCTCTCCTCAAATATTGTGTATACTGATTGTACTGACTGGTGCCACCATCTTGATTATTATATTCACGTTCCGGTGTTTATACCCTCCGGCCTTCTTCAGATATCTGTTGGAGTCAGTAATCTTTTGAATTTCGAGCCGACCCTTTTAGTTAATCCCTAGGGGGTAGATTGTTCTTATTAATGCTTTTAAAAATATCTCTAATCAGTTAATACTTTCTTACATGTCGCTTGTCCCTTCCACTGACTATGCACTGCTTGACCCTCTGATTGAACTCATGAACCTCTGGTAACTACGTTGTGACTGACTGCGAAAAAGTGGGGGTCACTAATCCATAAAATTTAGACCTCCCCAAATATTGCTAAAAAGTTTAGCTCTACATCAGACGATATAAAGGTGTTGGAAATAAATAGTAGAAATAATGTTAAATCAAGAATAACCCCGAGAAAATAGTTGCACAGTAGTTTCACTTGTGAAATGGTGACTGTTTTTGGATATTCAATTGATTTTTAGACTTTTCGTAATAAATTTATTTGATAATTGTACAATGAAAATATTGATAGAAGCAGCAATTAAGGGTATGTAGTGGATTTGATAAGAATACAAATATAATTTTGGTACGGGGGGGGGAATGTGTGAATATTTTACGGTTTGGATTCACTTTCTTTGGTTCGAATGCTTCACTAGCATTTTTTTTTTTTTTCCAACTCGGTCGTTCCATTCAAAAACTATTTTATTTTACAGCTTCGAGGCATTTGAGATTTTACCATTGCAAGACTGACCGCTAAAAGAAAAAGTTTTATCATTCTTACCCGTAGATTTTCTTATTGAAAAAGGGGTGGAGGTCTTTACAGGTCAGACAAAGCTTGATCGATCAGTACCCACCCCCACCCCTTTATTTATTTTTGAAAATAATTTTACAAGCAACCGACAAGATTAAGTATTAAATGGTAGAATTATTCGTTCGTACCCGTTCCGAGGTTCGAACACGAGTACTACTTAATACTAACTTATTGGTTCAAGATTTAACTTTCTTATCAGCTGAGCCACATAGGTCGAAGGGTGTGATAGTAAAAATTAACTATCAGAATTTCCGCACTTACCTTATGTACTCGTATATAAGTCGAGCCTTGATTTATGCTCATGACGTCATTTATTCATTTTTATTTTTTTAAAGCTAACAGTTATCTTAGTCCTCTTTATTATGTGTGAAATTTAACTTAACGAAATTATTACTCAGGAGGTCGAAACTAAGATTTTTGTCTAAAAATTAATTTTTCAAAATTCGACTTATACACTAGTATACACAGTAGATAAACATGGCAATAATGATTGTTTTGGCTTATATATTCGCTGCTGAGGTTGAACTGAAGCAAAAGAAAAAAAAAAGTTGACTAGACTACTCGTCTAAGAAAAGGTGGATAAGAGTTTAAAGTAAATTTGTTTTATTTTAAGAATTGAATCGTTTCTAGTCTTAAGTTATTACTAAATTTTTAATTTCATACCAGACCTGAATAGAAATGCACTTAGTGAGAAACGAACTCGCTTCACGCATGGACTTATTCTTAGTTTGTGATGTTATCCTTTGAGATCTAACTGGTTTTATAAGCATACAAATGTACTGTTTGTGTATCTAAAATGACAGATTCTTCCGACAGCCAGCAACTTAATAAATCGACGTCTTTATCAACTGAGCCGAGACTCTCCCTCAGATTATGATTGCCGTTAATTTTCGTAGCTTTGTCTAGCACAGTAGTGAAATCGCGGAGCACCCTGTGAGAATTAAGCTCTTTCTAACAGCAATGGAGTGTGAGATTAGCTCGTTAATCATAACTCGGTGGCAAATGTTGCTTCGCGTTGAGATAGTAGCGCCCCTGTGTGACAGTTTTCGCAAGGTAGCAAGATTATATGTACTTTTTGTATTTTCTTTTCGAAATAATGCAGTAATCTCGAACTGAGCTACTGTTTTATTTATTGTCTCAATTATTTATTACAAAAAAAAAGTTTATCAAAACTTTTGCGTGATCGTTTATTCAGTAAGTGTGAAATGATCAAAACGGTCTTTTCATTTACTTTTTTCATTACTTTGGTTTATTTGTATGACTTTAGATGGTTTGAAACATTTCTTAGGTCAGATTGTAATAGTTAATTCATTTTCAATGTGCTAAATTTATTTCATTCACTAATGTAAATCTCTGACACATGTTAAACTACGGATGTGTGATTTTTTTTTTTGCTCTCGTTTTTCCACATCTTTTTCTCGTTTTGCACATTTCGCCAAAGTTGTACTTTTTTTCTTTCTTGTTTATTTCGTCTCTTTTCGTCCGTCGTTCCTTTTCCTTCCCTTTTAAATTTCTCTCTCCACTTCTTCGGGAAGAAATAGCATTAATTCAGACACACAGAGAAAACTATTACATTGTTTTGCTCATGTGTTAAACACGTCTTCCGTTTATCTCTCTTCGTGTTCTGACTCGAAATTTGTAAAACTGTTTATTTTCAATCGAAACTTTCTTCAATCGAGTCCGTTTGAAAGTCTTGTATTCAATTTTCAGTGTAAAATCTCCTACGCCATTTTACTGTCATAAAAATACAGTACCCAAAATGCTGGTCTGTTTTTTGGGTAACAGATTTCTTATGCTCATTGCTTTAAAGTATATCATTATAGGTTCTAACTCTGGTTTCTCTTGTCGTGAGATATGATCATTTACAACATTTACCTAAGTAATGCTGTAATGTATATTTTCCTATCATATTGACTTACAAAAAAATATAGCTTAAATTGGCCAAAGCCTAGAATTATGGAGCACTCAGTGAGACTATTTGTGTCTCTATGTGTAGATTGTTCATTTTTTTTTCTCTATCCCCCCCCTCATCAAAACAGAACGGTTCATTATTTGAGGTGATGACTGGCATAACTTTCGTACATTTGCGTTCAGGTCTTATTCTATTAATATTGTGTTTATGTAACTCGGTCAAAACTGCTCATTGTAGCGAGATTTTGATTAAAGCAATATGCCATCAAAATGGTTTCATTCCGAGTATAAAGCAATTTCCAGTTCAGTTATAATTTCGCGTTGCATGTCTGTCTTTTTTTTTTTTCTTCAGTCACCCAGCATGTTGATAAATAGATTTAACAATGAATTTTTTTTTTTTTAATGAAAGATTCCAATGATACATTTTTATCTGTTTTTTTTAACTATTTATTAATTTCACTTAGTTGAATTTTTTAGTTGTCACTTAAGTATATCTTATGTTAAACATTCGTTGAAGTTTCCGACTATCAGTCTCGGAATTGATCATATTATAAGAATTTTATTCATTGTTATTTTTGTGAATATTATTTAAAAAAATCCTTTCTATCTTGAGTGTGTATTCACCCAGCGCCTCCGCCACAGACAGGATACGATATAGGTCAATTTTCAAGCGCCGTTACAGCTGATTTGAATTCAGTTTTCCAATTCCGAGACAGGTTGCCTTAAAACGATTATTATTAATCCATAGATAAGAGAGAAGAGAAGGATTTATGTCTTTCTCCTGGGCATTAGCGCGAAATAAAACGTAAACAGCATCGAATGTTGTTTTGTAGACGATGTATTTTGGCGGGAAACGAAAGTAGTTAGAGAACCAATTGTAAATTTTAGAATTGTAAGACTGGCAACTTGTTGAGAAAAGGTTTAGTTCTTTAACTTATTATCGTCTCTTGATTCGGTATTTACTGGTATAAGCATTTTTGCAATGTGCTTTTTAAGAACGACACCATTTGCTTATCCTTTTGCTTGTCCAATCGGCTGCCGCTGTAGAATACGCCGACTCCCTCCACCCGAGTGTCCTGGATATTACACTAAACCATCTGATGGTGAGGCTCTAGTCCTGGAGCTTTTGGAAATGCGAAGTACCCTTTCATTGCTATTGCTCTCACGACCACTCTGACCCCTTAGTGGTGGTACCTGCTGGTTCCATCTGTGGGTCAAATAGAAATATTTAATCATTTATTGGACTTGATACTATTTAACTGTGTGCTAACAAAAAAGCTCTAACTCCTTTTAAAATGTTACTTTGTTCGTTTGAAAATCTCGCTCGCTCACACAGGATTTGGCAATAAATAACCTATAAAGGTTGATATACCATAAAACAACCTACCAACTATCACCATTTGTACTGAAAACGAAGATCGGTAGTTTTTTTTTTTTCCTTTTCTTAAATCATAAAATAGACAGGGTATTCCTCTAGAGTATTTAAGTAAATATTTATTATATGCATATTTGCCAGAAAGTTTGCAAGGCAGTTGAAGAGCATCGTTTATTTATTTTTTTTTATACCTATTACATCTCGTGACTTCCAGTACAATGCTTTGACAATTTAGCTTTTTTTTTTTTTTTTAATTTAAAAAATTTTTTTTTTTTTTTTTTTAACAATTTAAACAAAATTGTTTTCTCTGCTTTCAATAGTAAACAAAGTAGTAGCGAAAGGAAAATGCTTATTACTCAGTCGTTGGCTGCTTGTATAAGGCTGTATGGTGACACATTTTACATATCTATTTACTCGAGTTTAAGTTAATGTTCCTAAATGGTAGTAGATCTTCTCTATTTTAGGAAGGTGGTGTGGAAGGCCGACAAAAAATCGCCACTTCCTCAACTCTCCAAGCTCGTGTATCCAACATAACAGGTGTTCATTTTGGTTAGACGAAAAGTTCGTTAGGTGGCATTAGGGGTGTATAGTTTTAACGAACTGCATTAAAAAAGATCGCTTTTGTTCGTATTGTGACTGCTGTTTTATCAGCTGCATCTTGAGACTTGGCGTATTTTTCTTTATTGAATAAATGCGAATTTCTGTGTGTTATCACACTTGTGCTAACATCAAAATAGTTTTGATGTTAAGTTGGTAATACGCAGGATCAACGTGCGATGTATATTATATATACTAGCAAATAACGTTTATCACAGTAATGGGAAATCTAATTTGCATAATTTTTAAAAGGTTTTAATACTTGTCCTGTATAATGCATTTGTAATTTCACTTTTCTTGACGCACACACACACACACACACACCTAAATGAAAAGGTCAGCAAATGAATTTGAATGTGGTATTTTAGGTTTTTATTTAATGTAATTATGCTTTACACGTGTTTCGGATTTTATGGTCTTTTTCAGGAGATCAATAATGGTTACGATAATCTTTATTTCTAGCTTTTATAGTGAAGACTGTTTTGATAAGTGTTTACTTCCACGATTTATATCTGAATGTCCCGTTCAAGTTAGTTGTCCATCTGCAGATTTTTTATTTATTTATTTATGTATATATTTACAAGGATATACTGTGTGTTCGTTTGCTTACATGGACGTACATCCATGTATACTAATCAGGACACACATGTACGTGCATGTATGCAAATACACACACACACACAGTACATCTTTTTAAATACATACAAAAAAATCTTTATAGGCCAAAGGTTTTCGCGTCCAACTAACTCCAACTGGACATTTAATGACACAAATCCTGGAATTAAAAAAAGAATCGCACCTCTATCAAAACTGTATTCCCTGTAAGAGATAGAAATAAAGACTGCTTGAATCATTCATAGTGTCTTGAAGAAGATCATGAAGTCTGAAATACGTGTAGAACATAATCATATGAAATAAAAAGCTCAAGTACCACATTCAAATTCATTTACAGACCTATTCATTTTAATATATTTGCGTTTCTCTAATTGGACCAACCAATACACACGTACACCAGTTTTCTGTACGACTTAGAGAAAGTTAGTTATTTTAATTAAATTTCAATGAAGAGTCCAATTTACAATGAACATTGATATTTAGGTTTTTTTCATTGCTTCTGAAAAAATAAGCCGCCCACACTGACATGAGTGCGAGTAAACAAACGCTAACTGAGAAATTAACAAATTGTTTTGTGAAGAATATAATGATAACGGACACAAACACCCACACAAATATTGGTAATGGTCTTATATATATATATATATATATATATATATATATATATAATCACTCAGGTTCAATTAGAAGTGGGTATTTGTGTACAAAAGTCTGAAACTTGTGTGTGTGGGTATGTTTGTCCCCCCCCACTCATTGCAAATGAAAAACCCTATATCGTAGCCCCATCTTTGAAAAAATATATCGCATCGAATCGCGGATACTGCGGCTGTGTGTGCGTGAATGCTAATAAACAGATTATCTGTGCAATGCCAACATTTACCTATATTTAGTTAGTGTTGAAAATTTAAACTGTTCTATGCCCTTTAACTAAGATGATGTTTATATTAATATCAGTAGATAAAATTTATTCTTTATCTCTAATACAGATTCGTTTGAACTATCATCGTCAAATATTTTTCTTTCGTTATCACAAAATTATTTAATTGTATATTTAATTTTTTTTTTTTCATATTTGCTTCTTCCGAATTCACTTTTGTTTCTAATCGGCACCTCTGGTTCAAATTCTGGACGAGGTAATTTGCGTTTCACTTTACGCCTATGCGCTTGGGAAAGGCATATGCCCTACTATTTACCCCTAGCTGGGTAAATAAGGCAGACTGAGTTGTTAACTTTGGTTAGGCAACCCGTTTAGCAGAAGAAAGAAAACAAAAACTTTGAATTAAAACGTTATCACTCACAATCTTGTAAGGGAGAACCCCCCCCACCTCCCTTGAACTTAAACGACGTGATTTTGTTAATGTTAACAATATCGATTTTAGAACATTATCGACAGCATTGGTCTTGATGGTCTTACTTAGGATCATGGGAAATTAAGCTTGTTATGGTAACACAAAACATTATTTGAGTAGCCATTAGCTTAGTTTGGCACAAGGTCGTAAAATGTCTCTCGCAGTAGTGTTGGCAATTCTGGGTGAGACATTTTGGGCGCCTTGGGTGGTGTAATGGTTAGCAAGCTAGACTAACGAAACTTCACAAGTGAATTAGTCTCATTGGGTGTCCCATTCATACGGCCTTTAACCACATCTAAGCTTTGTAAATTACTACTGGGTGAGACATTTTAACTCGCTAACCATTACATCACGCGAGGTCAAAGAAGAAAAAAGACATGGTGGATAAAGTTGTAAGATGACAAAAGTATCGAAAACGAGACTGAGAGCTAATACGTGAAAAAAAAAAAACAAAAACAATAGGGATTATAGTATTGATTCAATTATTACGGAAACGATACTCGCTCATATATATATATATGTGTGTGTGTGTGTGTGTGTGTGTCAGTTTTATCCTAGAATATATTCAATTTTTAGAATATTTAAATTTTAAGGTTGCTTTTTGGTCATTGATTTTTCAAGCTTCAGCTTCAAATAATTGGGGAAATAAATATTTTACGCATCATTACGAATATTTTTCAGTCAGTGATTGTATTGAGAATAAAATACTTCATAAAATATTTGTGCATTCGATTGTGCCAAGTCTACGTTGATTGATTGCTTTAAAATATTTACAATTCATGTATCATGTTTATTTATCCAACTCAAAAGATAACGATTTGTAAAAACTACAAAATAAGGCCGATATTATTATTATTTTTTCCAGATATGAAAACGTTTTTCGCTTTATTTGTATGCGTGTTCCCCTCCTCCCTCTCCAGGGAACGCTATAAGCAAAAGCCGTCAAAAGCCATTCGTTTCTTTAAATATAAAAAAAAATATGTAAATATGTAAAAGATTCCAGCAGTCATACTTGTAAATCAGGGGTTCACTCCCCTTTTTCCCTCCTTTGCACCCTTTTCACCATGTTAGGATGTCACCTCGCCTTTTCGGATTGCTAATACTATGCTTATAATATTGAGTCTAATTTTTTCATATTAATTCATGAGAAATTTACCTTTTATCATTTAAGGTTTTTGGACTATTGTCTTTATCTTTGTTATTTCCACAACGTTTCGGCCGATATGTCCTCTGGCCTTCAGATTTTTGTCGAACTCGGGAACGTTCACGGAACTTCGAACTACGTCCTTTATTCATTTCACGGGGCTCGCCTGTTCTGATTCCGTTAACCATAACCGGGTACAAGTGCTAAGAATTCCTGCATTGTTACTCGCTTGCAGTCAGGGTTGAACCTGCAACCTCCAGATAATTGTCTCCTTAGAAACTTAGCGTAACGGTTATAGGCGTTGGTTCCCTATGTGTCCTACTGGACAGTTTAGAGTGAATTGATAGAACATTGGAGGATTAGACGCCTTAAGGAATCGGCACATGTTGGGCCACAGTGACCTGTTGAGTTGACCACGTATAGAGATGAATACAATATAGGAACCAATAATCAAAAAGGTTTGATAAAAAAAAATCTGAATATGAGCACAGGTAAAAAAAATCATACATAACAGTAATCCTCGTCAAGAACATTAAGTTTATAAGTCCCAAAAAATTAACTCTAAATTGTCCAGCACATAACGTAACGGTTATAGGCGTGGGTTCCCTAAGTTTCTAAGGAGACAATCATCTGGAGGTTGCAGGTTGGCGAGTAACAATACAGGAATTCTTAATACTTGTACCTGGTTATGGTTAACGGAATCAGAACAGGCGATCTCTGTGGATTCAATAAAGGACGTAGTTCGAAATTCCGAGTAGGTTCCCGAGTTCGGCAATCACCTGAAGAAGGCCGGAGGACATATCGACCGAAACGTTGTGGAAATAACTAAAGATGAAGACAATAGTCCGAAAACCCTTAATGATAAAGATCAAGCTTCATCTCAGAAATTCAGACTAGAAATTTACTTAGATTATACTTGGGAACGCAATTTTCATTGAGTTAGATCCTAGTTGTTTTTGATTAAATTTTGGCCTCTGAACCCAAAAGTGACCCCCCCCAATTTTTCTCTATCACATCAACTTTTTGAGCCACAGGATACCAACTCTCACCTGATGTTCCTATCGGATAGGTGACATAATGTTAATCGCTTCGTCCTAGAGAGCTTTCCTCTCCTTCTCCTGACAGTACCTATCCCCTTGTCTAAAAGAGGCAAAACAGTTTTATTTCTTGGCACCCGAGATGCCCCTTAAGAATGGTGAAGAGTTCAAACATTTTTTTTCTTTTTTGTAAAACCCACACATAAATCTCGATGCGTGCTTCGCCTTATAAAATGACTCTGTCAATTCTGATTTGTGGGAAACTAGAAAAACCCATACCCTTTGTCTCAAAAGCTAAATTTGAAATCAGCACGCTCATTTTAGTCTAAATCAAGAGTAAATACGAGCTCAACAGAAATTACTGTTCAAAATTGTCCCCCACCTCCACCCGTGTTATTTTTATAATCGAATTTTACAAATTTAAAAGCTATAGACAACTTGAATTTATTTCAGCAGATTGTTGTGCATAATAGTCCGATCGACAAATAATTTGTGGTCCCAATTCTTTCTTCGCTTGATAACCCCTCTTATTATTTTACAAAAGCCTTCAATTCCTGATAAGAGGGAAAAATAATAAAAATTGACAATCATCAACTCTAAATTTTACATGTTAGAATTTCTCGACATTTACTTAGCTTAGGCTATGAAGACACACAGTAAGAATCAACCTCACAAGTAATGGTCTGCTAAGTTAAACACCTATCATGTTCATTTAAACAAATATTTTGAAATGTATTCATTATGAAATCACATAAAGATGTGATACTGAATTTCCGATCTGTGGCGAAAACTGATTCTTTTTATCCAGTTAATTAGCATTTCTATTGCAAATCACTTTGCTAGCTTCAAAAATAACTTAACAGCCAATAGTCGGAAACGAGTTTTCGTAAAAGAAACACGAAGATAAGAATCTATAGGCACATTATCAGAAGTTTAAGAATAAAGCTGTTCAATCTGCCATATTGGGATCTTAATCCATCCAACATAGGATTCTTTAGCAGTAAAGAAACTGAAACGAAAGTAATTCCAGCGATGTCAGACTAAATAAAATTGTTAATTCTTTTGTCAACTTGAAAATATTTGGGAGTGGGGTCTATCTGATAGATTTGGTAAATCATTGCTCTATCAAACTAATAAATATCACTCTTCATCTGAAAGATAAAAAAAAAAAAACGATTAAGGGAAGTTTGAAGGCTTCGGTGTTTGTAAAGAATATCTCCTTCCCTATGAAAATGTAAGTTAATTTTATAAAGTATATACAAATATAATACATCTACAATCCAGATAGACTAATTTTCAGTCGTTTGTTTCATTTTTATTTTCTTTTTTGTTAGTCAAAAATTGTCTTCAACTAGCTATAATTTGGCCATCAGTCATATTTCTTTAGTTTTCCCTCTCCCAATTACGAAGGAAATGCCAGTAATTTGTAATTTTGGGACTTCAATAAAAACAATAAGCAAAATATTGAAAATTAGTATCATTTTAGATTGTGAATGCGATTAAACTTGTATATCCTTTTTGCTAAATTTTACCACACCAAACTTATTTTTAGTCATTTACTTATTTTTATTTTTTTTACCAAGTAAACCGTCAAAATTGTGTAAATTTAAGATTTTTGGTAAATTTGAGCGAAATAGTGATTGTGTAAAAACATGGTTTCTTTAAAATTGACATAATTCAATGTGTTTAGCCGAATGTTTTGAGTTAAATAATCGTTTTATAGATATAAGACAAGAAGTATGTGGAGACCCAGTGAGAATCAAACTCGTTTGAGTATGGGAGGCTTAACTGTTTAGAAAATGAGTATTCGAAGTCCGGGATTTTTACCTGGCTTTATCACAATCATGGGTTTATTTCTAATATTTGTAGTGATCACTTTAGGTCACTCATGTTCATGTTTTGAGTTCTTTTTAGGGCTCCATAAATACAACCTTATGTCTGATTAGGCTTATTTTCGCAACTTGTTAATAATCAATTAAAATACCACTGTGTCAGCGGGGACTAAAATATATTCTAAGTAGAGGGAATAAAACCCTTCACCTCCTACACCCTATGACACTAAACTAGAGCTCCAGGGAGTATGATGTAGTCCTTTATTGCCATTACCTCCAGCTCCACTCTGACTTTGAGTGTAGTATCTGTTATGGCCCCTTCTATATGTCTAATAGATCTGTTTGAAAATTATTAGACTTTGATTAGAATATATGAAGTCATAATTGTGTGAAAAGAAGAATTCAATGAACAAGCTTTTAGAAATGAATCAAATTTTGGCAATAAATAACCCCGAGGTTGATGTGTCGTTCAACAAATAAACCTATTTTATTGTACAGTGATATGATAGTGATATCTTTGTGTTTAAAATTTTGTCAGGTTTCGTAAATCTTACGTTGTTATTAAACCCGGATTTCATTTTTTTTTTTTCTTCAAAGATTCATTTTTCGAGACATTTCATTATTTAGCATAGGCATTTTGCCATTCCCCCCCCCAGAGAAGCGGCCCACATGGCTCATCATCTGTGGACTGCACTATTAAAAAAAGAATTCAAGGTAATTTTACAAATAAGTTACTTCAACCATCTTTACCACAGAAAGACCATATAGCTAAGAATCTACCTTAGTAATTGGGAAAAGTTATTTTTTTCCTTTAGTTAAGGTCTTTTTGATTTAATAAATAAAAATGAAGCTTTAGGTTATTCTGAAAGCACCGCGAGCTGCAGTTTGTCCATGGCTGATTTAGTTGTTTAACTGGTTTAAGAGGCGAAGATTTGGCTATGTTTATACACAATACAGATTTTTATCAAAGTTTCTGATTTGAAAAAAAATCGTATTCCATTCTATGCTCCACCTATTTAAACTATTTAAAGTTTATTATTTGACAGCTTATAAGACGCACTTTTCCCAAAAAATGTCAGTCCAGTCGTCTGGGGCTGTAGAATACAGAGATTGCATCTCTACAGAAGAGTAAGACCCCCCTTCCCCCACAACGAGTGTTTTTGATATGGCATTAAACAATTTGATGATGAGGCTAAAGTCCTGGAGCTTTGTGGAATGCAGAGTACCTCTTCATTGCCCATCGCTCCAGACACATTCTGTCCCAAAGTAGTAGCACCTGCTAGGACCCTATCTATGGGTCAAATAGAACTATCTGACATTAAACCTGTGTGAACAAGTGATTTATGCTAAACTGACTTCTTTGAAATAAAACTGATCATTTAACTGTGTGTAAACAAATGACAGGTATTTAATTGAATTGTTAGTGATACATGAGAATACTTGAAACCATTTAACCGTGTGGAAAAAATGAGCTCGGGCTCATTTGAAAATGTTATCAACAAAATGTTTACAAACCATATATCTTATATGTATAAAGAGGATTCGGCATTAAATAACCTACAATGGTTGATATGCCATAAAACCAAACCAAAAAGTGTCCCAAAAAACATCCTGCGAAGTGTCAGCTTTGATTAATGGCCTTCTAGTGCTACAGTGGCCCTTAACTTAAACTACAAGCATCCCTACAAATATAGACAAGGTGACGATTACAACTCTTTTC
The DNA here is from genome assembly GCA_963585895.1 of Sepioteuthis lessoniana. NCBI lineage: Eukaryota > Metazoa > Mollusca > Cephalopoda > Myopsida > Loliginidae > Sepioteuthis > Sepioteuthis lessoniana. Next base: position 26,983,360 of record OY757938.1, read on the forward strand.
TAAGGTTATAATGTATAACAATAGTACCAACCGTTATTTCGTATAAAATAACACCAGTCACGAAGAAAATTAAGTGACCATTCTTAACCATGTTTGTATCGAAACAAACCTATTAAGGTTTTAAAATGTAAAATATTGTGATTTGAATAAGGATCTGAATTGTGTGTGTGAGAAACTTTAAAAATGACCTGATGTTTGGGAGGGCTACATATGTCATATGAAAACCCTTCACCTAACTCTCGTAGTTTAAACCTGTTATTTTTTGCCAAAACGTAGGTGCGTCTAATAAGCAAATACAGCATTACATTTAGATTCTTCAAGTGATTCAAATTTTTGTCTCCGTCGCCAACTAACTGATATCCTCTAACCTTAGGTGATAACTGACACTCTTAAGACGTTTGTACCTGGAGAGTTTGCGAAACAACGTGGAAGAAAGCAAAGAGAAACAAAATGTTGGGTCAGAAAGAAGAAAAACTATGTCTGTTGCAGTGTATTTTCTTATCACACTCTGGCTTTTTCCCCCTTCTTTGTCTTTCTCTCTCTTCACCCTTTCCTTTCTTTTTATATTACAACGCCGCCTTTAATAACATACTTTATCCTACTTCAATATGTAGTGTGTGTATTTTGGTGTAAGGGTTATCGGACTATGTCGAGACGATGCTGGGATGTTTCAATTCATGCCAGTAACTTTTGAAAAGGCATGAATTCATCTCTTCTCTCCCCTGCTAGCTATGTATAAATAGTAGGCCGGAATGAGTTATCTTTAAGTGAAGCAACCAATTTGAGTGAAAGAGAACTTCTGAATTCAAAGTCCCTACGAACACACGTGTCTGGTTAAGGGCGACTATTACTCGTCTTACAAACATTGAAGATCTGACCCCCTTCTATTAGACAAAAAAATGGTTCATAGGATAGGGAGAGCGTGCGTCTGTGTGTGTGTCCCTCTCCCCATGGTGGTTCCAGGTTCGATTTATTATAGGGTTTCGTTATTTGCTTACTGTGCTATTTAGTTTGAACAGTCGGCAAGAAATAAGGTTTTGACTTACTTGCCAGAGGAAAGCATAATTCAACTGTTAATTCAGTTCATCTTCTGTTAATGCCAAAATTATTGATATCTTGAACATTTTTCGAGTGCGTACAATAGATAAATTACGAAAAATTCAAATTCCTGATAGGAGAAGAGATGGGCTCATGCCCGTCTCAATGAATTGTAACAAGTCCATAATGATATTAATGCTTCTGTTAAGGAAGGAGTGAAGGATTCTAATTAGTTTCATGGTTATCTTTGCGAATAAATCATGGTAAGTAGCATGAAGAGAAAGCCGCCCCCACAATTAGTTTTAAATTTAACTGGAAATTGCTTTATTCTTTAAGCTCAAGCCTTTTTAAGTGTATTGCTCTGATAAAAATCATCCTGTAATGTGCCGTTTTTACTAAGTCACAATTAGATCTCTCGTATGAGAGAATAAGAATTTTACTACTATATTAACAGTAATAATAGCGTGGTTGTTGAATCATACAGTTGCTTAATTTAAATTTCGATGTTTCATTTTTATTTTTTTAAGTTATCACTTTTTATAAGTATAAGCCATTATTTACGTATCGGTGAAATTACTTCTGTTCTGATTCCGCTTGCCATAACCGGGTACAAGTGTTAGGTATTCCTGTATTGTTACTCGCCTGTAGTTAGGATTGAACCTGCAACCACTCGATGATTGTCTCCTTAGAAGCTTAGGGAACCAACACCTATAAAGGTTATGCTGTGTCCTGCTGGACTCATAGCGTAAAGGTTATAGGCGCTGGTTCATGATAAAAATCATCAAGCTTCATCTAAAAATTTCAACTTCTAACTTTTAGTTTGTCTTTCAAGTTACGATGAAAAAATTGCTAGATCACTGAAGTTAAGCTTCGATGAGTCTGTTTAAATGGATGACTTCATTACAGCAGTTACTTAAGCAATCTGTTTAACTAATGAAGGCATAGTAAATAACTTAAGTTAGCTTTCACTTTCAATCAATCCTATTTCCGTTATCTTCTGTTAGGACCAGCCAGACTGACTCGCGTATAGGACTTGGGCCCAAACTGGGTTATTAAGCTCCTTTAACATACCCTACTATCTATTTTATACAGATATGTACTATCTTAATCAGGCTTTTCTCTGCAAAGCTCCTGGTCTAAAAGAATTTAGAGAAATCTATTGGGTTATTTCCAGTGTTAATATTAATAGGGTTTGGTTTCTTTGTTTAATGCCATATCAACTTGGTAGTTTATTGCCCAAGTTATCCTTGTAGAGGAATTGTAGTGATGCTATTAAACTCATAGTTGGACAGATAAAGGAGTTCATACCTTTCCAAAGGGTTTTAGTCCGAAAGGGAACGTAATAGAACTAGAGGAGTTGGAGCTCTCTCTCTTACTACGATCTTGCAGTTCAGTACTTAACCATTACGTCACAGATACTCCTCATTTATATCTATTGAACGTCTTGGACGAAGTTACTAAACTTATTTTTTAGTAGCTTCAGCGGATTTTTAACTAATTAAAAATTCCTAACGCGTTGAGATCACTTAAAAATGATTTTTGCTAATTGGTCTTAATACTTTGGACCTTCAGGCACTACTCAATTGCCCCTAGTGCTCTGTCTCTACTAAATAGACTGTTAAATAGTGGTGTGTCTCGTGAAGATGAACCGGTTCGATTGATGTAATGGTTAACGAGTTAGGCTACTAACCATTTCTGGTGTGTTCGATTCTCTCTGGCTTTGGGCCACAACTAAATTAAGCTTGAAATAAACTTTTACACGTGTTTCTCTCATTCTTATCTTTGTGTGTCACTGAAAAAAAATATTGTCGTAAAAATTTGATAAAGTAGCTGTGTACAAAACAGAATAAAGTTGTTGATAGTCCTAAATGGGATGTGGTGACAAAAGTGCCGACGTCGCTCAGATTTTTTTCTATCTGGAATGATTATAAAGTGGACAGCTTTTAACAACATTACTGACATTCCTATTGTACCACATTACATCCATAATACTGTTTACTGTACAGAAAATTTTGTTGACCCTCCCCTACCAATTACTCATATATATTCAAAGTAAAAAAAATCACACACACACAATAGTTATATTCAGAGTACATTCTTCTATTTTACTATCATGTTTTGACTAGTTCACGTGAGAGCAATATGGGTCATTTTACACACGGGATACTTTTAGAATATTTGCACTTTCCTATTTTGCTTTAAGCATTATTTACAAACCATTTTCCAGACGCATGTTAAATCCCTTCAGCTTCTTTCCGATTGATTGATTTTAACTACTACCACTACAGGTTAGGAAATAGCGGTTATTGAACGTTCATAGCTTGATTTTTGGGTAATTTGATTTAAACAAATAATTCTATTTTTGCACACGGTCCATTCGAATAATTTTTAAACAGGTCTATTTTTGCACACGGTCCTATCGAATACGAATAATTCTTAAATAGATCTATTTGACCCATATATGGGACTCTACTTCCCAGATCTTAAAAACTGCAGCCTCACCATCAGATGCAGTTTAGTGTCGTACCTTGGACACCCTCTTGAGTCAGATGAGGCCTTACGCTGCAAAGGGGAGGGTATTTTAAGCTCGTTGGTATTGACTGCTTCTTTCTTAGAACATCTGTATTGTCGATCGAATTCCCTCGTGAATGGTTTCCACCCAGTCACAACCTTTTAAACTTATGTTCACAATCAAAAAGTCATTTTCCTTTGTTTTAGTTCGGAGTTCTATTTTGTTGTTCTTCTATTACATCCTTATTATTTTGGTTTTCTTTAAATTTTCAACATTTATTTATTATGTAAATTTTAAAGTTGTCTATAGTTTTCTTTCTACATTAGAAAAAAAAAAATCCTAGTATGCGCCATCTCCCACCCCGTTTCTATTGTAGTATGTGCCCTCTTTCAAAATAGATTACGAAGTAAAACTTTGATTTACCCTTATTTATTATAAAAATGAAAAATGAAGCTTTTAAACTGTTTGCACATCATTTAAAAGATGTAATAAACAAATCTGTTTTTTTTTTCCGTACCATTCCCCCCCACCAAAAAAAAAAAAAAAACCAACAAAAAACAAGGTGTGATTGTAGCATTTCAACTGGCTCTTCCCTATATTTTTATTTTTAATTTAATTTTTTTTTTTATTTAGTTTTGGCTTCAAGCCATGAGCGTCAGATTTCTTGAATTTGTGTCATTTAAATACATAGAATCGTAGAAGTGACTCGCTGAAAGATTCATGACTTAGGTAGACCACATACAAAAATAAGGTAAATCTCAAATTACAATTGCAACAAATATTTTTTTTTCTTTTTTTAAAGAATAAATCCTACACTTAAATTTGATGTGGATGTGTACACACACACACACACAGAGGAAATTTATAATAGTCAAATGACAGTCTGTTGAGTTTTTTTTTCTAATTATTATTTTACTTATTTATTTATTCATTTTTACCTGAAAATCATGCCTGCATTTTTAATTGCATATTAAACATGATTATCGAGAGAAATATATATGACCTGTACAAAGGTAAAAAAAATATCAGCAATTTAATTTTTTTTTTTATTTTTTTTTTTATGGAATATTGTGATTAATTCGAGATCTTTTGAAAAGTTTCCTTTTTATTCTTTCATGTTTGTTCTTTTTATTATTAATGTTCTGTTATTTAAAAGTAAGAATAATACTATTGGAAAAACTTTTTTTTTTTTTTTTTTGTTAGTATTTTTGATAGATATTTTTATTTGTTCATTATTTTGAAGTTAATTGCATTGATGTAGCAATGACCAAAGTGAGTCACTCAATTGACTAAGAAAACCATTCATTCACATAGAAACAGTTTAATCAAGATTTATATCATTAAAAAGAAAAAAGGGCGGAAAAAAAATCTGATAGGAAAATTAATTTCTTTCGTTATATAGAAACAGTTATTTAAATTTCAAATTTGTATATTTACATTTATTAAAAAAAAAAAAAAACCTGAGAAAATTTGAAGATTGTCGACAAATTTTATTTTTGCACACGGTCCAATCGAATTCGAATAATTTTTCTTCTAATTATTTTATTTTACCTGACACTCATGCCTGCATTTTTAATTGTATATTAAACATGTTTCTCGAGAGAAATAGTTTTATATATAAACAGGTCATATATATATATATATATATATATATATATATATATATATATATATATATATATATAACCTGTAAAAAAAAAAAAAAAAAAAGAATATAAACAATTTTTTGAGGGTAATAGCATATTCTCAGATACGCTAACTCTATCACCGTCAAAAAAAGGGGTGCCCTGGGTATGACACTGAACCATCTGATGATGAGGCTCCAGTTCTGGTACTCTGGGGAGTTTGGAGTACTCCTTCATTTCTATTAACCCTTGGTTGACCCTGACTCGTAGTGGTAATGCCTGTTAGGGTCCGATCTATGAGTTAGATCTGTTTAAAAATTATTCGTGCTCGATAAGGGCCGTCGACAAAAACAAACTATTCTAAAAATGTGAAAATGGACGCGATTACCTAACCTCTTAGTCGTAGACAGGTTGACATACCGTTTGATATCAATCTATTTTTTTTATAAATCGCTATACTGTAGCTGTAGGTAACTGAGGTGTCATCTGTTAGTAATTTTCACCTGTTCTACTCAGTCACCAAACATTTTCACCTCGTCAACCTTACTGACAGTTAATACATCCTTACTGTTTAAAGTGTACTTTTCCATTGTTATGAAGATTAAGAACAATTATCTGATTTTCATGAAATTCTCGTGTGCCTACTATTTACATTTTTTGTTAGAATTTAAAAATTTCAAAACCTGTCAGCAGACAAAAGATAATGATTGATGTCCTGCAATAGAAAAATGTAGGCATTAACTTTGAAAACAGTGAAATTGTCCTTTTTAAAATGAAGTTTTTTAAAAATTTTATTTATTTATTTTTTTTTCGTTTTTTCATGAAAAATGTTTATTTATTCATACAAAACTTCACACTCTTTAAAAGGAAAAAAAAGAAGGTGGGGGTTATTCAAAATATTTTATCACATTCTTAAAATCTGTTCTCCTAAAGTGTGTGCTCATAACTATTTGAAAGCAGTTCTGAATGCATAAAAAAACACACTTATACAAAAAAATAAAAACCTTGACTAACAATACTCCATTCAAATTTTAAGATAGACTATAAAAACAAATCTGTTAATAATACTGTCTAAGAACAAAACAAAAACAAACCCTGACCTAATAATGTGCTTAAAAAAAAGAAAATACATGCAAATCTCTTAAGGATCCCAATGTCGTCATTAAATATTAGAAAGGAGAGGAGGCTATGGCTTAAGTCCTATGAACAAAATTTAAAAAAAAAAAAAAATCATTTCACTACCCGCACATTTTTTTTGACTTCCAGAAACAAAACACTCCATTATTTTTGTATAGACATTTTAGAGGTTACTTTTCTTTTTTTTTTTTTTTAAACAACCTGTAAAGATTTAAAAAAAAAAAATGCCTAAAAAAATGCTCCATCAACCTCTGGTTGCTGAAATAACTTAAAATATTTCTATCATTAATTTGTAAGGCTGGTTTGTGTTAATTTTTTTGCATTGATTTGAACTGTGTGTATAGCTTATTGAAAACCTTTTAACATTTGAGAAAATAAATCTAAATATGAGTTGATATTCTATTTAAAATGGGATTTTTTCCAAGCTGTAGTCGTGTTAGTACTACTGTATAGTTGCACCACCTGGAGTTTAACGAAATGCCTGGAGAAAAAGTTGGAGGGGGACTACATAGGGATGCTTTGTACTGTCTTTAATAATTTCTAAAAACACCAGCTTTACGGCCATTTATCTCCCATCTGGCAATACATCAAAGTAAGACATGCTGAGCACTGCTGGAGAAACAAGGACTAACTGATAAATGACGTTTTTTCGATGGACTACTACACGTGGACACATTAGTGTTGGCCGAACAGTAAAAACTTACATTCATCAGCTCTGTGCGGATGCTGGATGACGTCTAGAAGACTTGCCAAGAGTGATGACTGATAGATGTTAAGGGCATCCATGCTGTCAGTATATCTTGATAACCTTTCCTTGTTATATTTGGATCATTTTAAAAAAAAAAATGAGTGCAGACCCCCCCCCCCAAAAAAAAAAAATTCAGCTTCAATTTGGACTGGAAATTTGTTTATTTACTAAGAGCATTTTAAATGTATTACTATGTTGTATCATTTTGCTGTGTTAATAACATAGAAATATTTTAGTATATATAATGATATTGTTAATTTTAATGTCGAATAACTCTTCACACCCACCTCCCAGGATGGAAAAGGATTTTTGTTCACTCTTTGGCTTTTACTCTTTATAAGATGTTGTCTATACCATAGCTCCACTTTACTGATATTTTTTTTCTATCTCCTTATGTGTAAAACACAATGTGATTTTTAGATGTGTATGTATCAGTCAGATTTGTCTCCACTGTATCAATAGGGGTTTAGGATATACCAATTGTATTCCCTTGCTAAAGGGCTCACCAAAAATGTGTCCTAGGTCTGACAATAAACTCCTTCTGATGGTGAGGGTGTTGTTCTTAAGATGTGGAATACTTTCATTGTCATTACTTCCAGGTGAAATCTGACTCAGTGGTAGTACCCGTTAGTTAAATCTATAAGTCGAATAGGTTTATTTAAAAATTCTAATTGATAGAATCATTAGCAAAAAACACCCTTAAGATACTACACAAAAATATAAATATGAACGTACTATGAATGCAATTTTCTAACTTCTTGGCATAAAATAATTTGATATGTTAACATGCTGTTAACAATCAATTTTTTTTCTACAACATAGTAATACTAACTTGAGGCATTACTTATGAACATTAGAATAACATTTGAATTACTCAATAGTAAAATCAGATTGCTGATACGTTACAGAAAGCTTTTCTAACTTGACAGAACTTAGATCTTTTTATATCATAAAGCAAGTACAAAAAACCAGAAACGTCTCGATCCAATATTTATTAGGCTTTTTGTTTTTGTTTTGTTCATTTTTAGTTCAAATTTTGTCTAGATGAAGCCGTTAAAATGTTCACTCAATTTTATAAATTAATTTAATTTTTTGTTTATCTGTTATTGAATTTGTGTATGTGCACATAACTCAGCAAAAATGACGTGTCTCCATGTGATTTTTTTTTTTTTTTTTTTTTTTTTTTTTTTTTTTATTATTATTTATGAAATACTTAAAAAAACAACCTTAGAGAATAAAGCAATTTCCAGTCCAATTTGTGAGGCCCATATTTCATGCTTAATGTCTGTTTTTTTTTTTTTTCCCCTCAATCTAAATTCTTGACGTAATGGAGGTAACCATGAAATGCTAATTATAATCCTTTATTTCTTCATAAATATAATTATTGATAAACTGCTGTTACAATGTGAATCCAATCTAGCATTATAGTTATATATCCCAATGAGAAACAGATACTATACTCAGCTCCCAGCAGAAGTCCAGGGAGTTAAACTCTGTTCAACTTTGTGCTAATTTATATTTAATAATTCTGACAAGAACTATACTTGTATGTATATGTTTACCCAATTCCTCCATGAGCAGGATGTGACACAAGGTCAATTTTCTGTTGGAGAACTACAGGTTTAAAATCAGTTTTTCTTCGAGACTAGTTACCATACTTAGGCTAAAGAGCCCAGTCTGCCCTATTATTTACTCAATGCTAGAGGAATAGTTGGATTCATAATATTCACAAATATATTAACACTATGTGAAATGCAAACAGTCTCTCGTGTTTGTATGTATGCATAACATGCATTTCAAAATCAAATAACATGATTTCATTGAATATATGGTATAGACTTATAGATTTAGGTTTGTCACTTCAAAAAGACTTAATTTTTTACTAGAACTGTTAGAAATCAAGCAAAACATTCTCTTTACCTATTTTCTTATTTATTCTGACCTCCAAAAAAGACATGATTGGAATTTATCTTTGTAAATAGAGGCCAGGTGGGAAAGAAGAGTTGGGAGAAAATCTTACTTGTTTCTATACACTCAAAGGCAAAAGATTTTGCATTAACAAAACTTTGATCATCTTTATATAATCTGGTTTTGTAGGATTAAATGTTGTTTATGATTAATCCTTAAGAACAAGTTTCTGTGATATTTGTCTGCTGTTTTCTTGATCTATTTTTGTTCTTATTTAATATTTGATCTATTTGGCTGAATACATATAATTACAAGTTAAGTTGATGACTTCCAAGTTGGCAAGAAGTGATTACTTCTTTTCTTGCCTTAATCAAATTATTTGGTTGAACAATGTTGCAAACTTTCTGACCATCACCTGTGTCTATACAATTATCGACAAGATCACTGACATGTCTACCTCCTGCCTTTATACTAAATAGTGATGTATCTGATATAGATTGATATCTAGCTGGATATAAAATCGCCAAGTACAGATACTGTCCGTTATGTTATAATTTATATGAAAATGTTGAATAAATGATCTATTCTAGCCTGTGCAACATACAACCTGAGGACCACATGCAACCTGTAAGAGCTCCTGGGTCAGCCCTCAAGTACTTACTGTTATTTTTTTATCATATTGGTGCTATGAGAATTAATATTTAGGGGTTGTGATGAAAGCTGGTGTTGCTAGTCAAATGGTGGTTATAGATTTAATTTTATGATAAAAGGTTAGTGTTATGGCAGTGAAGAAACTGGTCAGTTTAAAAAATATGCCTAGTTAGTATTAGCTCACTGGTCTTTTGTCTTTGGCAGAACCAATAACTTCTAATAGCTACATTTTGATATTCAAAACTATCAGGATACAAATTAGTTTGGTTTCTTTGTTTAATCTTATATGGGTTCATGGTTTAATGACTATGAAAACCATCCTTGTAGATAAACAGGAGTGGTATTATTTAACCCTTACGCCATGGGATAAGAGGTTTCTTACCTTTTTCAAGGGTGTTAGTCTGAAAGTAAATAGAAGTGTGACTGGAGTTTAAATTTACTTACTATGATAATGCAGTCCAATATGTTAGTCATTACAAAACAGGAGACTTTCCGTGAATATAAATTATTTTGAATATAACAAAAAAAAAAAAAAACACTTTTTCCTGATATTATTTATTTTTAACTTGTATGTTATTGCTATACATATTTTACAGTTTTATGTTAACTTATTTTATGTAAGTTTATAAAATATTTCTGTTAAGATATTCATTTAAAACATCTGGATAGTTGGTCAATTAGCTTTGTAATTTAATGAGTTTTAATTTAACTTTTAATGAGTTTTGACTTAACCATCTGAAGCAATTCTATAATCTGTGAATTGATGAATGTTATTGATATTAATTGATTTTGACATAGTATTACATTAAAATAAGTCATTAATGTTTTTATTCAATGAAATTTAAAGAAAATTTTTTTATTTAAATCAATTATTGGAAAATATCTTGGTAGTGGTATACAAGCTGATTACTTACTCTGGGTTGTATTTTTAAATTGATAAAATTAAAAACTAACTGTAAATAAACTTTATTTCTGATAGAATCATGAGATTGGAACATAGTAACTAAAGTAATTGAAGACATGTTTAAAATTTAGTGTTTTGTTAGATTGATTTGTTGCATAACATAAAACATTCTGAATAACCTATACATGAGACATTGATTATTTCTTGGCCAAACATCAAGTCGACCTATACATGGAATCAACCTAAATGTGATTATTTACTATGGATGTAGAATGATATTCTTTATTTATTGTAGTCTACAGTTTGTTCATACATTTATGATCAAGGAGCAGAGAGGTGAGTTTTTAAAATCAATGGTTTTAGATATACTATAGATATATGAAATAATTACGTAGTGTATTTTAAGCCATTCATTTCACAAATTTGTGTGTGTGTATATATATATATATATATATATATATATATATATATATATATATATATGATCTCAGTAATATCCAGTCAGAATCCAAAGACAGTGGGTGTGGATTTTTTTTTTTCCCATACTCATATATAGATGGTAATCCATGTTTGCTGTTTTCCAACCTCAAATTAAATATGTGGAGTCATCTGATCAGATGGAGTGTAATGATATTCTCCACTGAAATAAAATTATGACAATTTAACCAAGTTGAGTTGCTTTCTAATTGCATTATATATATATATATATATATATACACACACACACACTCGCACACACAATTTCTGTTGTGCACTGTAGAGCAACCCTGAGATGACCTGTAAAATACACACACATACATGTGTGTTATATAAAATCTTTTCATAAATCAATCATTAAACCTGGACTAGATTTCTATAGCATTTTTAGAGAAAAGTTTTAATAAGCCACCAATTGCAGTAACACCGGAAGTTTAATTTTGCATATACTTACAAACAGGATGTAACAGAATTCTGACATTTTATAATGACTTTAATTATACATCATCATAAGTATTTCTCTTTAAAATATTACTTTATTGATTTCTTTTTTTTTTATGTATTCACTTTTAAATTTGTCCCAGTTATTGTTTACTTCTAGTTCTTCTGACTAGATCTTCAGCTGTGATTCTTATATAGATGAGCAAACATATGCGCCCTCCATCAGGTACAAATATTCAAGTTTTGATGTAATAACAAATTGAATTAGAAAGACTAACAAAAAATAAATAAGAACACCCATAAAAATTATTAATAGGATTGCTTTTAATGTTTGAGAATAAAACTATTAATCAATTAGACTAAGTAATTACTTATCAAACCTGGTTTTGTTAAAGCCTGTGTGAAATTTATCTGCACAACATACTATGTAAATGTATATTCCTTAGTAATATCATATACATTACAGGATTTTCAATACATTAATTACATGAAATGTTTTGAGAGAAATCTATCTTGGTTAATTAATAACATGCTAATTAAGATTACATGATTATTTAATAACCATAGAGACCATAATGTAAATAACTAAGGGAACTGTGATGTTGGTTTGTTAACACACATGCACACACACCCACTCTCCATTATGATAAGATGTTAAATGTATTTCCTGTGAATTTTCTATGTGGAGTAATGTAAAAGAAAATTGTAGAAAAAAACTTAAAACTGACCGTTGTTGAAAATGAATGGAAAAACAAAGATAGGTTAAATAATACAGAAAAATCAAATAATCATTCCATAAAGTCAACACTAACTAGAATGATCATAGAAGCTGCTTAAAATTTGTGCTGTAAAAAGTCTCCTAACATTTGATTTATTTTCGGAGAGCATCCAAAATCATATGTAAATCGCCATTACTACAAAATCAGAAATAGATTTTTTTTTCTTTGTAATATACCTTCTGCAGCCATTGAGGTATATTTAACAAAGATTATTAGCTTGTTTTTTTAATTTCAGATGTATTTGTTTTTAGCATACTTTTATAGATTTAAATTGACAAAAATTACCATAACATAATTTCTCATTACACCAGTGAGACCATGACATGTTTATCATAGTGTTTTATATATGAGATGATTGCATAAGTTATGCTATACTCAGTATAGATGAGTATTTTGAAGAAATATTCAATAATGCCTCTTCCATCATTTTTAGTGGTAGTCAAGTTTTAACAAGAAATATTGTAATAACTAGAAGGATAATGGAAATATTTGCTAAAAGAAATTATACAAAAATAATTATCAAATTTGTGACATTGTTGCCTATTGCCAGCTGGATATTTTGTTAAAGTGTCTTTTTTCAATGTTGCTATAAAAGGCCCGAGTTGGACCTCATTTAACTTTGTATTGTGCTAACTAGAGAAAAACAGGTTTCCAGATTTAACATATTCATATTGTTTATTATTTATAGAATTAGTTTATCATCAGTGGAATTTGAGAATGTTTTAAAGGTTAGGAATTGGTCATATTATTTTTTTGGTAAAAGCAAGGCCTATTGTTTGTAGTTTTTTGTTATAAGAATAAAAATTTATAAAAAATGATTGTTTGGTGGCTGGATTTTTATTTGTCTCATCAAGTATCATTTAGGTTTTATATAAAATTTCTTATGATTTCCTGATAATCATTTTTATACTCAGTGTATTTATTTCCTTGGGTAGAGTGTTCGACAATAGTCTGGGAGACCGGGGTTCAGTTCCTGGTTGGGTCATACCAAAAACTTTAAAAATGGTACTTGATACCTCTTTGCTTAACACTCAGTATTATAAGGTACGTATCAAGGGTAAAGCAGTGCAATCCAGGGAAAGGAGTTGCACCCTCCTCTACACGGTGCAGTAGCTATTGAAAAGGGAGCCTTCAGGTCGCCAACTTTACTTACTTATTTACTTCCTACCCCTCTGCTACAGGCAAGATGTGACACAGTCAGTTTTTAAGTGGAGGAAAGTTGGTTTAAATTCAGTTTTCATTCTCCTTGACTAGTTGCCTAATTAAGGCTAAAGAACTCTTGGGGCTGAGTGACTCATGGATTCATGCTTATTAGTGCAAAGTGAGATGCAAACAGCCTTGTTCAAGATTTGAACTCTAGTTGTTGTTTCTATTTCCTGTAATGATAGAAATTACTCTGAGTGTGCCTCCTGTCTTAATGTCTATAGACACATGTACATCTTTTCATGATAGTTGCCTCCACCTCTCTCTTTGTTGTTTTTTTTTCTCTATAAAGTAAATATTGAAAAATTTCTGATATTTTGAGGTCTATTGCTAATTTTAGGGAAATCAGATTGATACATTTCTTTAAAATTGAGCTGGTCAAGGGAAGCTGGATAATGTACTATCATGTGAAATATATATCTCTCTTTCATTGCCTCTGTACACAATTTGAAACTTTTTTGTAGTCAAATCTATACAAGCCTATATAGTTTTCTTATCTATGTAATTATTTGATTTTTTTTTTCCTTTTTCCATGTGTATGAATAAATGTGGTGTGATCATAAAACTACTTCAATGCAAATTCATATGGCCATTTATCAATCGCCAGTCTCTGTTTTGTACAGCTGCAAAAATATATATCATTTGAATCTGAACAAATGTCTGTCTATATTTGTATAGTCTTATTCTAATTTTATGATGGAGCGCATATATATATATATATATATATATATATATATATATATATATATATGTGTGTGTGGGCATATGTTTATATTTAATGTAATTTGCTTGCAAAGCACTATCTGAATAAACTACAATGTTATGTCACAAAATTAATGAGGCCTGGTATTATTCTTTGATCTATACTGAAGAGTCGAATGAATAAATACAATTTGTCAACTAATACCTTTTGACTTGTTTGTATCTTGCATGTTTCTATTCCATTTTTCTGTTCTTGGCTTTGTGAATGTCTGGTTTCTAAATATCTTTGAATGACTGACCAACTTAATGTCTATATTGACAGCATCTAAATTCTCAGTTGACTATTGGCTACCAAAATAAGCTGATTGATCAGCCAGTTCTTTCTGTCCTTACCTTCTGGTTGCTCTACCTGGGTTCTATTTAGCACATTACTCTAGTTTTAGTGTAACTAAACAGTTGATTTACTCAGATTGTGTAGCACCTGACAGATGCCTAAGTTTTATGAACTCTCCATATATTCTGCTATAAAGAAAGGTTTCTTATGTATCATGCAGACTTCTTTGTAACTTGTTTAATAATTTAAGAATACAGTGCAATGTAATTTATACATTTTGATATTAAACATGAAAATGCCTAATATCTTTTTTTTCCCCCTGATAGATTGAAATGCCATCAATCCATCTGGAGTTATTTTATGCCTAAAAGTTTGAGAATTGTGTACTTTGTATGTTTATATCTACAATTTGTGTACTTGTTTGAGAGTTTCTTATTCTAATATTTCATTTTAACAAAATGTCAAAACCTTCTGGAATAGTTCTTTAATGATTCATATTGTACTGGTCATGTTTTACATTTACAGTTTTTGTTCTGATTTTAATTCTCTCAGCAAAGACATGTCATCTATGTCAACATTTTCAAATAGGTATTTCATATATCATTTTCATTGAAAAAACATTGTCTAATCAGAGCTAAATTTGTGTATTCTGTAAGAGGTTTAACATTTTATAGTGTTTGACATATGATATACTTTGGTTGTTCTTGATTGACTATAAAGGAGAATACTAGCTCTGTGAACAATCAGGACATAGTGTCTTGTTCTTTTCTGGATTTTCTGAAAACTGATTTCTTTTTTGAATACTGATTTCTTTTTTGAATAGTGTCATTAATTTATGAAAATCAATATTCTTTTACACTGTAAGCTCGTGTGTGTGTGTGTGTGTGTGTGTGTGTGTGAGAGCGAGCATGAGCATAAGAGGTGTTGTGCAGTCAGCTGGGGCTGTAGAATACTTCGTGCACCTCTCCAGAGGAGTAAGACCCCCCCACACACACCTGAACGAGTGTCCTGAATATGACACTAAACAATCTGATAGTGAGGTTCCAGTAATGTTGTAGCTCTGGGGAATGTGGACTGAGTACCCCTTCAATGCCATCGCTCCCTGGGTCACTTTGGCCCGGAGTAGTAGTAGTAGTAGTAGTACCTAATAAGGCTCTATCTATGGGTTAATAGAACTAAACTGCATACTTATACTAAACTGAATTGTTTGAAAGAGAACAGTTTTGACATTTAACAGTGGACAAAAACTGTATCCATGCTAAACTGAATTGTTTGAAATAGAACTGATTATTTGTATAAAAATGGATTTGGCATTAAATAACCTACAAAGGTTGATATGCCATAAAACCCAACTAACCATAAGAGGTGTATATGTATGCATAGTTCAACCAGTTAGTGGTCAGCAGATTTTTATCAATAAAATAGAAAGAAAGATTTCTTGATGGGATTAAGTTTTTTAATGTTCATAATAAACTCAAGTCTTTGGTGCTATTACAGTCTGAGATGAGGAAATTTTTTTTTTTTTTCTTTCTAAGGTACTTTAGTCCTAGTAAGTAGTCCATACTGGAAAGTTCTTTTTTCTGGAAGTCCAGACCACTATATATTCAAGGAAGCAGTCAGGAGTTAGGGAAACTAGTAGCCACACTGTGCCATGAATGGTTGGGTTTGCCTACCATGCATTATGGCAAAAAAAAACAAACTATCATATAATTTTATTTTTGAAATTAGTTGGAAATGGCATCAATGCTAACAATTGAAACTGTATTTGGACAGATCTCCTTTCAGAGGGGAAAAAAAACTGAACAAATGAAATGGTATGAAATTCATCTATATTTTCATAGAATGAGTGTGAAATATCTTTATCTATCTGAATACTGTTGAAGAAATAATTTTAATTCCAAAATGGCTATCTTGTCGAAGAGCAATTCTGCTATCAATTCTTTATTAGAAACACTTTATTTCTCTCTGAGAATGGGGTGGGGTGGATAGAGAAAAAGTCCACTTGATGATATTTTTTCATTTTATCATGACACCGTACTCAAGGGACTTATAGAACATAACACGAAAGAAATTATCTTATGTAAAACTTTATTTATCTTTACTCTCTTTTTTTTTTTTTTTTTTTTTTTTCCCCATGATTGAATTGTGGCAGATATTCTTCTTGGAATATTCTGAGTGTTAATATAGTGACAGAAGATTTAATATTTCAGATATGCATTTTATTTTTTATTTCAACATTTTTGACAGCATTATTAACTTTCTATACCATTAATCTACATGGAATATAGGCAGCATAATGCAAGCACTCCCCCTCCAAATAAAAAAATGTAAAGCTCCTTTTTGATATGTTTAATAAGTATATTTTTTAATGTGTTTTAAACATTCATTACTTCAAGGATATGTATAGAATACATGTGTTAGTAACATACAAATAAATGTATATTTATGTTAAGATATTGTTTAAAAAGAAAACTTTAAAAAGCAAATATTAAGTGCTGTTACAATTTTTTTGTAATATCAGTTTTGGATAAATATTTGGCTAAATGAATAATGCCTTGATTAAGTCTGTCTATAAATCGATCTCAATTACAGAGAGCTGTCCCTAAACATTTTTTGCAATGATTTAAAAAGGAAAAAATTCAATGAAATATATTAGTTTTTAAAATGTTTTGTTGGTTTGTGTGAAGTTCAAAAGAAGTCAATTTGTGGACTGATATTGGTTCTTTCTGTTATTGAATTTGTGTTCTGAAGAAATAAGGCTGTTTGATATTTCTTACCCTTGGATAGGTACAGTGTCTGCATCCTTTGTGTTGTAAACCCCTCCCCCAACACATGCACAATGGAAATGGTAAGCAGTTCAAATTTTAACCAAAACTATTTTCATTTATTGGAAGAAAAAGCATGAAACTTTCTATTCTCCTTCCAGCTATGGGTAAAATAGTGGGGGCTATGACCTTGATTGGGGAACTGATTTAAAAGAAGGAAAAATAGGTATTAGTGTGGAAAATCAATGACAGCCTTGTCCTGAATTTGAACTTCACTTATTGATTCCATTTTCTTTGCATTTCACTTAGCTCTAATACCTAAAAAAAGGTAGGAATCCATCTATTCTCGCTCTAACTAGAGGTAAATAGGAGGGCAGGTTGGGCTCTTTAACTTTGGTATAGCAACCGGTCTAGAAGAAAAACCCTGAATTCAAACCATTTATAGACCAGAAGAGGATCTCTGCCAGGTTATTCCTACCCAAGAAACACTGAGTAGTGCCCCCATAACTTAAGACCATTGAATGATTTAACTTGAGGTAATATATAGTATTTACATTCATATGTTTATGTAGAATTACATAGCTGTATGTTTTTTTTATATATATATATATACACACACACCCTACTTAAATGCCAATGGATTACAATTAAATGAAGACTATTTGGTAATGGAAATTAGTCTTGAAAATATTTCAACCATTTTCAATTTAGGTTAGTATTTGCAAGAGTAAAACTGCTTTTGATTTTGAAATTCAGAACTTGACATTTGTATTTAATCATTTACTAAACTGAGCTTAGTTTGATCAGAAATATGAAGCAACCCTTTTTTTAAAAAAACATTTTATTATCAAATGAAATTATAAATGTTCAGAATATTTGTAACCATAGAACTGAGTGCCAATTATTCTTGGATAGGAATAATTGATATATAACACTGTGCAAACAATTATAGACAAATAGATGTATAATTTAAAAAAAAATACATTGGAACATTTAAAAAATATGATTATACTGATTCATTTATAAATGAATCAAAATAAAGAGTTGATATGCCATTAAATAAACCAAATCATCATGTAGAAGTCCATTTTCTTTGATAATAATAACTATAGCAGTAATAGTGATAACATCTACAGTTATGTATATCATTATATGGTAAGTATGAGCAGATCCGTTAGACATGATCAGATTCTATAAAACTGTTCTCCATTAGGAATTAATGAATCTGTATATATTCAGTCACAGCTTGTCATTGCTTCTATAGAGTGGCACAAAACTCTCAAAGGATATTAGAATATTAAAATATTTTAAACACCTTTGCAACTTTAACACCTCTCTGTTGTTGTTGTTATCAAGTGGCAGTCTATTGCTATTGTTAAATCAATTCCAGTACATTTCAATCTGAATATTATTTTTCTCTTTTTTGCTAGATTTGTCTTGAATTGATATTTATTCCTTTTGATTAGTGGGTATAAAATAAAAAACATTGTTTTCCTCTCAGACTTAACTTGATTACACTAGTTCTATGTCTGTGTTCAGGTTATATATATGCACAGTTATATAATATATTAGTATATAACATTTTGTTGAAAGTGAATAATATTAATTATATATGAACTGAAACTTTAAAATCCAGTTTAATTAGAAACAATTAAAGATTAGTAACATTTTTTAAGGCTTTAAATTACATTTGTATCTAAATAATGTATAGGCTTTTTATGTTCTGCATATACTCTAGTAACAAATGACTCCTAACTTCAGGTGGGGCTTTAAAATATGAAGACCAATGAAGCTACTTGTTGGCCATAGATGGTAATGATAACCCATTATGTTCAAGGATGAGATGCTGGTGGCTGAGAAGTATGATTCTGTAGCCTAAGTGAACATCTGAACTTCAACACTCCTCTTCATCCCTTACTGGGCTGGACTGACAGAAGCCCTGATCATGAAACAACCAATATCTTCCAGAAACTATTATTGATGCAGATTACGTGGAGGATTGAGTGCTTTTCGCAAATACACCTGATCAAGCTGAATATCTGCTGCATAGCTTGAAGCAGGCAGCAAGAGGCATTGGTCTCTATGTGAACTTTGCTAAGAACATAGCACCACCTTGATAAGAACACAAACTATCTCATTAAGTGGGCTGCCACTGAAATCAGTAGACCAGTTCATATACTTCTGTAACAGTTTCTCATTTGCTAAGAAGTGAGAGAAAAGCAAAAAACAAATTGTCAGCAAACATAAATAAAGCATTGATTGCTATTGATAGGTTATTGATCATATAAGAATCTGATCTCTCTCTCTCTCTCTCTCTCTCTTTCTCTCTCTCTCATAAAATAAAACTGGAATTTCTTCCAAGCTGTTGCTATGTCAGTACTACTGTATGGGTGCACCACTTTGATTTTTAATGAAATACTTAGAGAAAAAGTTAAAACAGTAACTATGCAAGGATGCTATGTGGTATTTTGAACAAATCCTGGCAGCAGAACCCTACAAAACGGCCTTGGGTAGTGTAATAGTTAGCAAGCCAGACTAGCAGACCTTCATATGAGTTTGTCTTATTGGGTGCCCCATTTATTCAACCTTGTGCCACATGAAAACAAAAAGTTTTGTAAATTACTTATCTCTCCTCACAAAAAACATTCTCTAGCCTAGTTAGCTGGAGCTGCAAAATACACTGACTGCATCTCTGCAGATGAGTAAGACTCACCTAATGAGTGTCCTGGATATGACATTAAATAATCTGATGGTGAGACTCCTCTAATGCTGGAATTTTGGGGAATGTGGAGTACCTCTTTATTACCATTACTTCCAGGTCCACTCTGGCCTGGAGTGGTAGCACCTGATAGTGTCATATCAATGGGTTAAATAGAACTAAACTGTGTATTTATGCTGAACTGAATTGTTTAAAATAGTTTAGATGTCAAAAACAGTTCTATTTCAAACAATTCAGTTAAGCATAAGTGTGGTTTAAATGTCAAAAGCAGTTCTGTGTACTTACGTTAAACAGAATTGATTGAAATGGAACTGTTTATATGTATAAAAATGGATTTGGCATTAAATAACCTACAATGGTTGATATATCTTAAACCATACCAAGCTAAAAAACCATCCAAGTAAGACATGCTGGAGCTGCAAGGCCAAACTCATAGTCTGTATTCTCTTATGGACTACAACACATGGATACGCCAATGTTGACTGACTTATCAAAAATTTATATTTATCAGCTTTGTACTGACACTGGATGTTGTGTAAAGGACCTACCAAAATAATAATCATATGGGACAGATGGTGAGTCATTGTAATCTATGCCATTGGTACATGCTAATAAGTGCACATCCTGCATATTGCACACAATTCTCACCTGTTAGAACAATTTTGAGTGCTGATTAAAAATTGGCATATTTGATTTAACCTAAAACCTGCATTTTTACCAATAGCAAAATTTTTTGACTTGAAAAATCAATAATACTGGGTATATAAAAAGTAAAGTTGGCGACCTTAATCAAGGATGACCTGAAGGCTCCCTTTTCAATAGCTACTACACTGAGGTGTAGGGGAGGACTCTACTCTATTCCATGGATTGCTCCACTTTATCCTTGATCCTTACCTTAAAATGCTCAGCTGCATCAAGTCCCTTTTTTTTTTCTTTTTTTTTTTTTCTTTAAATCTTTGGTATGAATTGACCTGGGATTTAACCCCGGTCTCCCAGACCATAACATCTTGTTTAAAACTGATTTTTCTTTTCTTTGGGGTTAAACTTCTGATAATGAGTATCTTCAAACTAGCACTTTGGTTGGAATTAAAAAAATAGTTGTTTAATTTACAATATAAATACATTCATCTACTGCTTGGAAAGAGAAAGGGTTTCATTTTAGGTTTAGTCTCTGACTTTAATAATTGCCACAAATACATTTCTAATCTTTCAGATCTTTTTGTAGGAATTAATAAAATACTCCCTACTGTCTTTTTAAGCAGCACTTCTCATCATTTTTTAATTAACTGGGTTGTTTAATAAACTAATATCAAAGTTTTGTTTCATCTTCATTTATTCATTATTTTGAGGGAAGGGCTTGGAAAGACATTATTCAATTAAGGGCTTGCCAAAGTTTTTAAGTGCTGTTAAAAGATTACTTGAGGAAAGGAAAACATATTGCCAGTGGCTCTAAGGTTGGATAGATTGAAAGTTTTATTATTTTGAAATATTTATTTCTTTTCAAAAACTTTTAATTATTGTTTGGCTAGCAATTGTGATGACAGTGAAGATGCTGAAAGTGTTAGTGTAATGTATAATCAAATTATGGCTATTTCTGACAATGGCTATTATGTTGATATGTACTGTCATAAATTTACCTTGAGATGTGATAAATATAGGTGGGAACAGGAAGAGGGGAGCTGGAATACTGTAATGGGTGGAAGAGTATGTTGAGATGTAAAAGGCTTTTTTCTTCTTCTGTTATATGGGTTAGATATGTTATTGTAAACATTTCATGGTAAGTATTGTTGTAATTGTATTTGCCTTTTTAGAAAAAAAAATTATTCAATGGTGTCTACATGTATAAATGGCATATTGGTTATTGTGGGGGTACCTATCACTGAAAATGGATACAGCAATCTAAGTTCAAATTCTGGATGAAGCTGTTTGCATTTTACATAGTATGAATATGATTCGGAAAGGTATGATTCCAATTATTCTCTCTCCAGCAATCGGCAAATAGCAGAGCAGACTGGATGTTTTAACTTTGGTATGGCTACTTGTCTACAAGAGGGAAAAATTCTGAATTTGAACCTGTTAAACTCTGCTTAAAAATTGACAGTGTGTCACATCCTGCTTGGTTGACCAGTCGGCTGGGGCTGTAGAATACACCAACTGCTTCTCTGCAGAGGGGTAAGACCCCCACCCACAAATGTCCTGGATATGACACTAAACAATCTGATGGTGAGGTTCCAGCAGTGCTGGAGCTTTGGGGAATGCAGAGTATCCCTTCATTGCCATTTCTCCCAGGTCCACTCTGGCCTGGAGTGGTAGCACTTGATAGGGCCTTATCTATGGGTTAAATAGAACTAACAGCATACTTATGCTAAAATAAATTAAGTAAACTGAATAGCTTGAAATAGAAATGTTTTTGATAAACCGTACTTACATTTAAAATGCGTGCTTATGCTTAACTGAATTATTTCAAATAGAACTGTTTTTCGACATTAAAACTGTATTTACACTTAACTGAATTGTTACATATAACTGCTTGAATTGTTTGAAATGGAAGTGTTTTTGACAATTAAACTGTG
This sequence comes from Sepioteuthis lessoniana, assembly GCA_963585895.1. Classification (NCBI taxonomy): domain Eukaryota; kingdom Metazoa; phylum Mollusca; class Cephalopoda; order Myopsida; family Loliginidae; genus Sepioteuthis; species Sepioteuthis lessoniana. The sequence goes on from OY757938.1 coordinate 27,005,876, forward strand.
TACTTATGCTAAACTGAATTGTTTTCAATAGAACAGATTCTTTACATAAAAATGGATTTGGCGTTAAATGACCTACAAAGGTTGATATGCCATAAAACCCAACAAACCAACCAACATCCTGCTTGGGCGGAAGGTTTAATACATACTGGTTATTGGCATAGAAATGACAAGCTGAGTTCAAATTCTAAGAAGTAACATTTATTTCACTCCATGATTTACATATGAGCTGAGAAAAGTGTGTGTAGCAAATAGGGCAGACAATGTGCTTTGGGCTTCATTAGGATGTCCTGGATTAATAAAACTCTGTCCTTTTTGGAGAGAGAACTTTTTTGTTCATTTGTGTATAAATGGATGTGTAAACATGTTGGCTAGTGCGGTAGGACAAGGCCAATAATTCCCAATGTTTTATAGATTTTTAAAAAAAGAAATGGGTAAAAGGGGTAGGTTTTGATGTTTGGAGTTTTAAGTCAAATTTAAGGAAGGAAGAAAGGACCCCCCAAATTTTTTTTCACTTCATTGAAAATGACGATTATGATGAAAAAGTTAGAAAAAATATCTTTATATAATCTATTTACTTTGTTTTCTAAAAGAATCATCTAATAGAAATTCAAATGTATCTGATTCCCCCCCCCCGTTAAATAAAGGCAATGGAACGTGAGTCAAAGATTAGTTGTATTCAGTTGATATTTTGCAATTAATTCTTATAGGGGTTATAATCAAAAAGTATTGATTGGATGATTAATTTTAATGGTATGACAACCTGTCAGGGCCTCTTTTATGCTTAGAGGTGTGGGAATTTCATTGATTGTACATTTTCATTTTTTGTGTAGCTTTAGAGGTTTTGCAGTCACTTATGATACAAAATATTTTATCTAATACTGATTATAACTATTTCAACTATTTCTATTTAATAAGTTATTTGTTTGCATACAGTTATATGGTTTCAAGTAACTAATAATAATCTTGCCCAGTTGGCTGGGGCTGTAGAATACACAGACTACCTATCTCCAGAGGGGTAAGACACCGCCAACAAGTGTCCTGGATATGACACTAAACAATCTGATGGTGAGGTTCCTGTAATGATGGAGCATTGGGGAATGTGGAGCACCCCTTCATTACCATTGCACCCACGTCCACTCTGGCCTGGAGGGGTAGCACTTGATAAGGGTCCTATGTATGGGTTAAATAGAACTAAACCGTGGTTTGAGCTTACTGTGTTTTGCATTTAAACTGCATATTTATGCTAAACTGAACTGTTTAAAATAGAACTGTTTTGACATTTAAGCTGTGTTCTTAAGCTAAACTGAATTATCTGAAATAAAACTGTTTTGACATTAACAGTCGGCTGAGGATACATCGACTGCACCTCTGCAGAGGGTTAAGAAAGCCCATTCAAACGAGTGTCCTGGATATGACACTAAACAATCTGATGGTGAGGTTCCAGTAATGCTGAAGCTTTGGGGAATGCAAGACCACCCCTTCATTGCCATTGCTCCCAGGTCAGCACTGGCCCAGAACGGTAGCACCTGATAGGGCCCTATCTATAGGTTAAATAGATCTAAACTGCATACTTATGCTAAACTGAATTGTTTGAATTAGAACTGATTGACTAAACTGAGTAACTTGAAATAGAAATGTTTTCGACCTAACTGGTGCTACTACTACTCCAGGTCAGGGTGGACCTGGGAGTGATAATAGTGAAGAAGTGCTCTAAACTCTCCTGAACTGTTGACTCACCATTAGATACACTGTAAATTCATACCAAGGACCCCCTTTTTTTTTATGGTTAGGATAACCCCAATGCATAGTCCCAGCCCTGCTAACAAGGTGAGAAATATTTGAACCGGAATGGTTGGCTGGTTGTTTGGGTTTTATGGAACATCAACCTTTTGTAGGTTATTTAATGCCAAATCTATTTTTATTCAAATAATCAGTTCTATTTCAAACAATTCAATTTAGCATGAGTACACAGTTTAATTGTCAAAAACATTTTCTATTTTAAGCTATTCAGTTTAGTCAAACAATTCAGTTTAGCATAAATATACAGTTTAAATATCAAAACAATTCTATTTGAAGTAATTTTCTTTGACATAAGTATGCAGATTCGTTCTATTTAACCCATAGATAGGGCCCTATCAGGTGCTACCATGTCAGGCCAGAGTGTACCTGGGAGCAATGGTAATGAAGGGGTGGTCTGCATTCCCCAAAGCTCTAGCATCACTGGAACCTCACCATCAGTTTGTTTAGTGTCATATCCAGGACACTTGTTGGGAGGGGGTTTTACCCCTCTGCAGAGGTGCAGTCAGTGTATTCTATATCCCAGCTGTCTGGGCAAGAAATAGAATGGATAAATTGAAACTAATTTTATTCTTAATGTAGTTTTTGCTCACTCTTAAACTTGTGTTTTAAGTATTGAAACTGAAGTTTTATTTTTTTAAAATTCAAATAAAGCCATATATAGCTGAGCTCTCTCGATATATATATAACATAGATGTCTACACTGGTTTGCTGACTGTATCCTTTGCAAAGAATTACCCCACTGCCAAAAAAAAAAAAAAAGAAAAAGATGTCTTGGGTATGATATTAAATTGCATCTAATGATGAAGCACCATTTCTGAGTATCTGGTAAGTGTGGAATACCTTTTCATGGTGATTATTCTTAGGTTCACTCTGACTTGGATTGGTAGTATGTTAGGGTCCCATCTAATAGTTCTATTTAAAAAAACATTCATATTTCATATATGGTGTACCTGTTAGATGGAGCTCATCTAAGGGTCAAAAAGATCTGTTAGAAAATTATTTGTATTCAATAGGACTTGGTGCAAAAGAAAAAAAAATCACAAAGAATGTAAATATGAAGAAAATTTCTTAACCTCTAGGCATAAAATAATTTCAGATAGGTTGACCTATTAAATCAGTCTGCTGTTTTTATGATTCAGTGTAAATTAAAAAAACATTCTCATTACCTTTTGATTGAAATGTTTTTGGTGAAATGAAGGATCCTGCATACTCTTTTGACTCCTTCACTTGATGTGACTTATTTTCTTACTAAAGATTTATCTTGGAGACATGGAAGTTATTAAAATACAGCACAGCTACAAAAGGGAGTTTCAGAGTTACTTTGACCAATGGAAAATTTGCTGAAATAAGTGTTTTTAATACAAAAAGAAACTTTTGAAGAAAATAACATTTCATTCATTGTTTAAGAAATAAGGTCTAAAAAAGTTTGGCTTTAAGTTACTCTTATTGTGCTTTTAACCTGGACTACTTGTCATTGGAAAATTTAAAATTTAGAATAAGAAATTGTGGTTACATTTGTATAAAGTGATTACTGAAAGAGTGAATGATATAAATTAAATAGTATACAGGAAGCACTGCTAAGTATCTTGGGGTAGTAAAGTTTAAACTATTTGAATCTTTTGTGAAAATTTTTTAAAATCCAGTATAAGAATCTTTAGAAGTGACGATCTGATGTTGCCTAGTTGAGCAGAGCATCGATGGGTAGAGGCTGATGGATCTTCAAGGACACTCTGCTGTACAGCTTCCATCTCTGTGTTGGTACACACACTGCACTTAAAACCTCTTTTTAGAAGATTGCCACTTGATTCAGTTCTTCACATTGGATGATTAGGTTCTGAATCATGTTATCATTAGGAGATACTCTGGCATTAAAATGCTATCGGTATTTTTTTTTTTTTTTTTTTTTTTTTTTTTAGTTTGAATAATAGATCTTTCTCTGGAATGTAAAAATTCAATAAGTTTTACTAGCTGTTGGACATCATGTGCGGCCATTTTAATCTCCAAAGGGTGCTCTTTAACTTTAAAAAAAAATAAAATAAAAGGGCAAGTTATGACTTTTGAAACCCTTCCGTTTTTCAGAAGCCACTCTGTAGTATAAGCAGCAGTAATTAATTAATTTTATGTCCCTATCAAACATATTCCAGTATTACTAGCTTCAATCATACTTGTAGGGCCAGGTTTTATCTAGTAGGCCTATTTCTTTGTTTTTATCAACTTTATATTTAAAAAAAAAAAAAAAAAAAAAAAAATCAAAATAGCTCCTACTGAATTTAAAAAAAATTCAAGCTCTTTATAATTAGAATTACACTTACATTAACTTTAAATCTCAATAAAAAGAAAATCTATTGTGTATCTTTCATTGATAATTCATAATTGTCTTGTTTTGCATTCAGTCCACTGCTTAGCTTTTATAGAAATGACATATGACTAATTTTTCTTTGAAAAACGAAAAACTTGTTCATGTTTTATCATTCATACTTAACTGACCTCTCAAAAACTGAAGTGGAGAAAGAATATTTTCTATACTTCTGTCTGTAGACGTTGTTGACTAAACACATTTTTGCCCTATTGATGGAGTTGTTGAATATGTTGACTGCATGCTCTGCAGAAGGGTAGCCCCCCCCCCAATGTGGGTGTCTTATGTATGACAGTGAACTGCATTCAGTTCTGGATCTCATGATAGTGTTGAATCCCTCCTTCATTGCTATTACTCTTCATGTTCACTCTGATCCAGTATGCTAGTTGCTGTTTATATTTCATCTATGCATCAAATAAATCTGTTTATATATTATCATGAGGTTAGGAATACTTGAACCTTATAACTGTTTAAAAATTATTTTCATTAAAAATAGTTACTAGAAGCTATAATTGTTTTAAAAAAGATTATAGTTTCATGAAATACTTGAAACCATATAACTGTGCAAACAAATCATTAAATACGAATAATTACTTAAAATCATAACTGCTTTGTGTGTGTGTGTGTGTGTGTGTGTGTTGAATGACCAAACAAGGGTTGACATACCATATGACCAAACCTCAAATTGTTATATAAGAGAGATTGATGTGGCCATGCAGAATGGCAAATGAATTATCAGCATAGAAAATAGAATTGGTGAACAGTTCAAATTTTGGCTGTGATTCACTTTGCTCTCATCTTCTGAAAAGTTCCCTGGCACTTTTCCATTTCCAGATATAGTAACATGTTCTGTCACTGGCATGCCAGTGTAGTTGAAGAGAATAGGGGAGTGAGCACTCATCCAAAATTATCTTACAATCTTACATGCTCAGAAAGTAACAGTAAAAAGCTGTTACCTTCCTTGACAACCTTGATAGAGTATGTTGTCAATGATCATAATAATAGGTACTATTTAATATTCATTCTGAAAGCTCTACAGGTCAGGTTTTTATTTTATTTATTCTATTTTTATCTTATTTGTTTATTCTAGGTTATTTAGAAAGAATGGGTTAATTTTTTTTCTCATCTCTCTCTCTCTCTCTCTCTCTGGTGGATGCCATTTTCTGATTTTCTTTTCATGGAGAAATATATGATGAAACCTCATCTCATTATCTATTTTGACTTTTTTTTTTATATCTTAAATTTGGTTTGCTTTTCCAATTATTTAATTCTTTTTTTTTTCATTGCCACTTATTTCAATCATCTTTGCTACAACAGTGCATATTGGAAACAATTAGAAAGTAAACTCTTGGTGAGACTTATACTTATGTCCCTTTTTTACCTCTGGGAAGCCTGAGTTTCTGTACCAGTTGTTTTACTAGGAATGTTGCAGAAATCTTTAACATTTTACTTTTTAGGATTCAAAAAAAAAATCTTTTAGAGAAAAGTCATTGTCAAAATGATATTTTTTGTATTGAATTTGGCAAGTTATATTTCATTGAACATTGTAGGCATTTTTGTCTATGTATGTTTTTTTTTTTATTGATCCTTTCGAGTTGCTGTATCTATTTTATATCTGGCAGGAACTGGTTATAATTAATCATTTTCCTTGTACTTTTTGTCCAATCTTGGGCCATCATCAGGGTGTGTGTATTGCAAAAGTGTTGTAAATTTTGCATGTACATTACTACTTTCTAAGAATCAGCATTTATACTGGTGTATTGTGGTGTATTTATTTTTTTAAGATTAGTTTCTATAAATAACATCAGTAGCTAAAGACATTTAAGTAGATTAGTATTAAAAAAAAAATGTTGGCAAAAAAATGTCTAATGTTCAATTAAATATGTATCAATTAATAAATGCTGCCCATATATATATATATAATTTAGGACAGATAATGCTCAAAGATTCCAATCATGATTACCTTTTCAATCTCCATCTAGCCCAGTCGGCTGAGGCAGTAGAATAAACCGATTGCATCTCTGCAGTGGGGTATAGAAAAACAACCGTTTTGGATATGACACTAAACCATGTGATGGCAAGTTTCTAGTTCTGGAACTTTGGGGAATCTGGAGTACTCCTTCATTGCCATTGCTCCCAGGTCCACTCTGACCTGGAGTGATAGCACCTAATAGGGTCCTATCTATGGGTCAAATAGAACAATTTGACATTCAAACTCTGTGGGAACAAATGACTGATGTTTAATTGAATAGTTAGTGATACATAGCAATATGAACCATTGAACTGTGTGCAAAAGAATGAGTAATGTTGAATAGAATTATTTGTGTTAAAGAGTAATACTTGAAACTGTGCCTAAATTGAATTATTGGTTGTATATAGCAATACTTGGGACCAGTTAACTGTTGCAAATGAATGAATGGTGTTGAATTAAATAATTAGTGTTAAATAGCAATAATTGTAACTGTGTTCTAACAAATGATTAATATTAAACAGAATTATTTGTTTTTGATAACTATAATTGAAACCATTTAAGTGTGAAGAAACAAAAGCAATACGATTTTGCAAGCAAATATGTTCTAAGTCTTCTAAAAATGAAATTACCCTCAAACTATTCACTTATGAATCATATATGTATGTGGTGCATTCAATAAGTTTCCAGACTTTTTTGTACAGGCATTTAGAATTGTTGTAGACTCTTGAAAATTCAGTATGTTATTGCTATACATCTTATGAGATGACTGACCAATTCTTATGAATTCAGCTTCAAATGAACAGCTACAGCAGCAATTGGAACACACCCTACTAAATCCTGATTGTCACAGCTGGTGAATTTCAAAAATGCAATCTGGATGTGAGGACACTTTAGAAGAATGATATGCAATAAAATTCCGTTTTAAACTTGGAAACATATGGAATGCTTCAGACTGCTTTTGGAGCATCTTGCATGAATCAAGGATCAGTTTTTGAGTGGCATAAGAGATTCAAGGAAGGCAGGGAGTCTGTGAGGGATGATGAGAGGTGTGGGAGGAGTAAGGAAGTCAATACACCACAGTTGATTGCCCAAAGGGTTAGGGTTACTGTGTTGAGGTTTTAAGGGAGTTCAGGAAGAGATTCCGTCAGAAGAGGCCAGCACTGTTCAAATCGGGTCAGTGGCATTTCCACCAGGACAATGCACCAGTCCACAACTCCGTTCTTATCACAGACTATTTGAGCAAGATGGGCATCAAGACAGTTCCTCAGCCTCCCTATAGTCCAGAACTTGCTCCTTGTGACTTTTGGTTATTCCCTAAGCTCAGAGGCTGTCGTTATGAGACAATTGAGGAGATGAAAGAGGCTGTGACAAAGATCATTGACACGCTCACACAAGAGGACTTCCATGGAGCCTTACAGAAGTAGTTTGAAAAGTACAAGTGCATTGCAGCCGGAGGAAATTACTTCAAAGGGGACTAGAGTTTCATGCATATACTATCAATAAAAGTGCCTATACGAAAAAAGTCTGGAAACTTATTTAATGATCCTCATATATTTGTTTAAATGTGTGCGAACAAATGACTGATGTTAGATTGTTATTGTTACATCATAATACTTGAAACCATTTAACTTTAGGCAAAAAAATACTCAGGCTTATTTAAAAATGTTATCAACAAAATGTTTACAAATCATATATTTAATATATGTATAAAGATGATTTGTCATTAAATAACCTATAAGGGTTGATGTGCCATGAAACCCAAACCAACCAATCTCCATACTTTTGAAACTGTAAATCTAGAATGTTTCTCCTTAAAATTTTTTTGCAATATTTTGAACTAAAGAGGTGTGTGTGTGTGGGTATGTATGTATGTATGTATGTATATATGTATGTATGTATATATATATATATATATATATATATATATATATATAATTTATTTAAAAATTTTTTTTTTTTTTTTTTTTTTTTTTTTTTTAGGTGCTTTAAACAAACCACTTTTTATGAACCTGTCTTTTAAGTCTATGTCTGAATCTTCATGCCAAAAATTTTCAGTTAACGGCCATGAACAACTATCATCTTTCTCTCATATATTTAACTTTTTTATTCATAATCTATTTCATTTGAAGGATATTTCTTTGAGTCAAAATGATAATTTTTTTTTTTTTTTTTTTTTTTTTTTAAATAAAAAATAAATTAAAAAGATTTTTTTCGTCACCTTGTGTGTCTCTGTATATAGTTATATCCTTCACTCACACAATAGGGGAGGGGAGAATTGTCGAAGCAAATTATCTTGAGACATTTCATTTGTTGATGATTCTGAGAAGCTTTTATTTAAATATCTGCTGCTAAATTTCCAATCACTTTTTTTTTCTTTTCCCTTTTTATTGCTTTTGATTTATTTCTTTCTCCCCTGTAGAAAAAACAAAACAAAACAAGTTTCCACTTTATAACTGGGTCCTGCCAATTCTATATTGGCAACTTAGAATTCCTACTCTAATTGGCCCTTAGAATTTATTTATTTTAAAGTTATGGCTTACCTGATCAGATGATTCAAAACTGCATGTATTGTTTTTAGAATATATTGGTGAAAGAGAAACTGTTTTTGGAGAACGGAAATATTTCTTTAAAAAAAATGTTTTTATTTCTGTCCCAACTTAGTCTAGACAGTTGGAACACAAACCCTTAACCCTTGCATTTTTCCATACTCACTTTCTTTGTCTGAAAATGACTTCCATATGAAAGCTACTTGTATTGCAGGATACTCAGACAAGAAGCTGTTAGTCATTCTAGATATTTCCTGATTTTGCTAAAAAGGAAATTTAATTCCTCTCAGAAAAAAGAAAATAAAGGCTATGTATATTCTAAATTTTGTGTTTTGATTCTTATAAAATTGATTTTGCTTTGTCTTACTGTACTATTGGAATAGTTTTGAGATCTGTGGTGGGGTGGAGATTTTCTTTCTCCATTCCCCACTGAAAGAACCTGTTGTAATCTGATGACCTTGTCTCAACTGCCTAAAAATTTAAATTTATATTCTTCAGAAACAGAGCTGCTAAATAAAGTTTATTAGTTTACCACTGCAACCTGACACGAGCCAATTTTATTTGTCTTGGCTCTTAAATGGATTTGAAATTAAGATGTCTCCTGCGGTGTCTTGTGTATAGAGAAATGTCTATTTATGAGGTTGGATTCTCTGATCATATGCCTTATTTTATATTTTTATTTATAGTTTTGGACAAAACAACCCCCTGAACCATTTTTTATTTTTGCCATGAATATAATGAAACATAAGAAGTGATTATTTTCCTTGATTTTTTGTTGTTAAAGTTCTCTTACCACTTTTGTATCTTCAGATGCAATGGGTTTTTCTCGTTTGGTCACCTTCTTTTGGGTGATGATTTCCAGTCTTATTTTTTGTAAAAAAAAAAAGAAGCATTAACTGATGAATGATGGTGGTTCAATTTCTTTCCAATATCACAAAGTGACAGTTCACAATCATTGTATGCGACAATGAATTTTTTAAATCCAGACAACTGCTTAGTAGCCATTTGCAAAAACTAATCATAAATTAGGATGTCAAATTAAGTAAAAGAAAATACCAAGAAATTTCCTATTTTTGGTATTCCTGAGATTTCTCTTACGAAATTGACCCCTTTTGCACGTGCAATCCTGAACAAGTCCTGGCAGCAACACCCCACAAGACACCAACTGTACGGCCACCTGCCCCCTATCACGAAAACTATTCAAGTTAGACGAACCAGACATGCAGGACACTGCTGGAGAAGCAGAGATGAACTCATAAGAGATGTACTCTTATGGATCCCCACACATGGCCGCGCAAAAGCAGGGCGACCAGCTCGAACGTACATTCAGCAGCTATGTGAGGATACAGGATGTTGTCCTGAAGACCTACCTAGGGCGATGAACGATAGGGAGGAGTGGCGAGAGAGGGTCAGGGATATCCGTGCTACCAGCGCGATATGATGCTGATGATGATGAAGGGACTTTGACAATAATGAAGGAAAAATAATCATCTCTTGTATGTGTCAGTCATTGGAGTTTCAGGAAAATTTGTGGCCATAATAAAAAGAATGGTTCAGTTTTTTTAGTCTTTGTTTTTCTTTCCCCTCTCTACTTCTGTATTTATAACTAAAATCCACTCCCACTTGGACAACAATTTTTCACTAATGCGAGTTTAGTTAAAAAGAATTGACAAGGAGGAATGTATGAGTCTTTTAAAAAAAGGTATTTCTTATTTAGAAAGAAGGAACATATGTAGAAATATCATTCTTGAAAATGGCTGGAGACACAACCAGAAGCACATGAAACTAAATCTTTTGGGGGATTACTGCATTCATTAGATCTGAACATATGTTCTTTTTAACCAAACATCCATTAATGTGTGTATAGTTTTCTTTGGCTTATTTAATGGCATATCAACCACTTAAAAAAACAAACAAAAAAAACGCAAAACATTTTGTAACCTGGTTTGGTTGTAGGAGTGCTAATCATGTATGTCTTAGGCAGGAATAGGTCTGACTTGAATTTAGTTTTTTCTCCTAGACTAATTACCAAGGTTAAGGAGCCCAATCTACTCTATTTACTCATAGCTGGAGGGAAAATAGTTTGATTCATAATTTCCCTGGGGGTATAAACAATATGTAAAATGCAAACAGCCTCATTCAGGATTGAACTTTAGTTGCTGAGTCAACTTCCTATGACAATAAGTTAGACTACAAGCATCTACATCAACCCCTCATGGCAAAATTTATTTCATTTGTTTGTGTGTGATTAGAATCATATCTATATTTTCAATGTTCTTATGCTGTGATTTATTTTATTTTTTAAAATCACGTTTTTATTTGTCTTTAGTAATGATTTATTTGCGCACAACACTATAATATCAAGTGTTCCAATCTACTAAAAATAATTTATACACAATTATATGGTTTCAAGTCACTATTTGATAATTGGTTGGCACAGTTATATGGTTTCTCCTACTCCTGTTAGGGAATCCCCATGGCCTTGTAACTTATGTGCTGGGCTGTTGTGAGTTCAAACTTCTTTTCTATTATGTTCACTTTTAGATTAATACTCTTGGGATATGTATAAACTTGTATTGCAGTATCGGAAATGCAACGCCATGTATAACCAGAACACAATAGACATTTAGACAAAGGGTTGCATCTTCCCATTTTCCCAGAAATGTGACCTCGGAATTGCCAAGCAATACTGAGGTATAACCCTTACTTCCATAGCAGCTAAGATTTACAATGCTCTGCTACTCAACTGTATTGAACCCAAAATTAAAATTCTCAGGAAGAATCAAAAATAGTTTTCAAAGAAATCAATCCACTACATCACAAATTTTGATGATCCAACAAATCATAGGAGTCGGAGCAAAAAAAAAAACCTTGAGGCAATACTCTTATTTGTAGATTTCTTTTAGGCATTTGACTCCATACACAGATCAAACAAATACTTTTAGCCTAGGGTCTCCCCCAAGAAAACATTGCAGCCATAATGATGCTCTATAAAAACACAAAGTAAAGGTTTGCTCTCCAGATGGTGATACAGACATCTTTGACATTGTTGCAGGTGTCCTGCGAGGAGATACATTAGCCCCGCACCTGTTTATAATTTGCCTAGACTATATACTTTGAATGTTGATATATTTAATGAAAGAAAATGGTTTTACTCTGGTAAAGGCAAGAAGCAGGAAATACCCTGCATGAACAATCACGGACATGGACTATACTGATGACATAGTATTTCTGGCAAATACACGTACCCAGGTTGAATCCCTGCTGCATACTCTGAAGAAGGCAGCAGGTGGTATAGGCCTCCATGCCAATGCAGACAAAACAGAATACATGTGCTTAAATCAAAAAGGCGACATCTCCATGCTAAAAAGTGGTCTCTAAAACTCTTGAACAAGTTCACATACCTTGGAAGCAGCATCTCCTCTACTGAAAATGACTTCAGTACCTTGTAGCTATCGATTGGCTATTGGTCATATGGAGGTCAGACCTGTTCAATAAAATGCAATTTTTTTTCCAGGCAGCAGTTGTGTCTGTACTACTATATGGATGCCCCACCTGGATACTGACAAAGCATTTAGAGAAAAAGCTTCACAGCAATTGTACAAGAATGCTGTGAGCTGTAATGAACAAATCCTAGATGTAACTTCCCACAAAGCAGCACCTATATGGCCACCTCTCTCCCATCTAAAACTGTTCAAGCCCGATGAACAAGACATGCTGGACAAGTAAGGATGAATTCATAAGCAACATGCTTCTCTGGATCCCTTCACATGGATGAGAAAGTGTTGAACAAAACAGCTAGAACTTTTCTACAGCAGCTCTGTGCAGACATAGGATGTAGCTTTGAAGACCTGCTCAAAGTGATGGATAATAGAAGAGTGGCAAGGGAGAGTCAGGAAAATCCGTGCTATAGACCTGACATGATGATGATGACATATAAACTCCCTTATCTCCTAACTGTGGATTAAATAGTACCACTGCTACAAGGACGGCTTTGGCATTAAATAACCAACAAAGGTTGATATGCCATTAAACTAAGAAACCAAACTAATCAAGTAATCTATTCAATACTAATATTTGTACAGATCTATTTGACTCGTAGATAGGACCTTAACGGGTATTACAACTGAATCTGAATGGACCTGGGAGTAATAGTAATGAAGGAGTACTCTACTCTTTCCAGACCTCCAGAAATGGAGCCTGTATGAGAGTTTGATGATGCCCCCTCACACACACTCTCAATGGTATATTATTTAGATTTTTTTAAAAATTTTTATTTGAGCAGTAAACTTAAAATGCTATTGAAGAATAAAGGAAATTCATCCAATTTGCAACTGAATCATAATTTTATTGAGTCTTATTTTTAGTATTTCAAATTCTCAGTATAAGATAATCATGAAAAACTAATCAGAATCCTTCACTCCTTCCTAAATAGTAGAATCAGTATCATTATAGATGACAGTTACAACAGGAACCCAATGGGTTTGTGCCTGGTCTATTACTAAAATTCTCATGTTTGTGTGTGTGTGTGTGTGTGTGTGTGTGTGGTTATGTATTTTCATATTGAGATTTTTTTTTTATTAGAGCATGTTAAATGTATTGCTCAAACTTGGAGAATAAAGCAATATACATTCTAATTTGCAACAATGTTATCATATTGCATTCATTTTTAGTCATTAAAATGTTCGATATATAATGAAGTGCTTATTAGTCCATCACTTCTCCCTAAATAAAAGCATCAGTATCATCATGGATCACTGTTAGTAATTTGATAAGTTTGATTTATTTTAACAGCATGTCAACCCATCTAATTATTTTATGACTATATTTCATTGTATATTATTTACATTTTTTATGTAGTTGTTAATTTTTTTTTTTTTTTTGTGCATAAGCCTATTTAATGTGAATAATTTATAAACAGATCTATTTGACTCATTCACTGGATGAAAACAGGTACTACCTCTCTGGGTCAGTGGATCTGATAGTATTAGCAATGAAGAGAAACTTCCCTCTCACCAGATCTCCAGAACCATCATTAAATCTAGTATAGTCATTTTTTTTTCTTTTTCTAAATAGAGAAGAGGTACTTACCCACTCTACAAGGAGATACAGTCAGTGTATTCTAAGACAGGGCTCCAGTAGGTTTGTGTTGTCAATTTTGTTATAGAAATTTTATAGTATGATATCTTCTAACAATTTCATGTGCTGGCTTTACAAGTCTAAAATACATCCTCAGGCAAAACACTAGGTGTAAATGTATAGTTTTGATAGTTGAGGGACTGGTTGGTGTCTGAAGGAGTTAGACTAAAGCTTATCGTCCATCTCTTGTACAAATGGTTGTATTTGGGGCCCTATTAAATGGTCAGGATTCATGATTCTCCAAACGAGCATGTTCTCCCTACTTTAAAATTGGCACTGCATAATCTTCATTCCTCTTGGCAGCTCTATTATAGACTGAATGTTCTTTAAAAAAAAAATGCATTCACTATTATGCAAGTTGAGTCTTAACTTTGTTGGTTTGAAGAGGAAAAGAGTTCATATGTTTATTCAGTGTCTTCTTCTGGGTGAGATTTCATGAATCATTTGTATCTAAAAGTCCTTGAGAATTATTTATCTCTTACAAGTTTTTCCAGAATTATCTGTTGGCTTTCACTACTGTCGAAGTGACAGCAAATCTCTCTAGAACTCTTCTCAGTATTCTTGGCAATCTCAACACTGCTGTGGTCTGACAGGTTTCAGTTCTTCTGTTTGTCTGTATTGTTAAACTTTAGTGATTTGTTCAGCTTCTTGTGGATAATCTTCATCCAGTCATGCCTGTTTATTGTACTCTTGGGCCAGATGGCTTTATTCACTTCAGTGGTTGATTGTTGCATCTCTCACTCTCTCTCCACATATCCATTTGCTACTTCCTTGAGTTAAACCTGTTTTAGCTTTTACTGGCATAATCATGTTTCTTGTTTTACATTGTGTAGAACTGGAGTGGGGTTCAGACTTTGGTCTTGTCCCTAAATTGTGACTTTATTGATAACTTTTCCTAATGTGAGATGTCCTGAGTTGAATGATCTTATGAGTAGCATGTATGTTTTTTCTCTTTTGTTCTATATTTTCTGAGTCCTTGGATTCTAATGATCACTAGTTACACCTGAATCTTCAGTCCCTACATCCTGTTGATTTTGACCCCCCATGTCTTTATATTATTTCTTAGCAGCCTTCACATGTTTCTCTCAGATGCTATGGCTATGTTGATTAGCCTTCACCATTTTTTTGTCTTAGATAATCATACTGGGTTTCTTGGCTCCATTTTCCCTGTTAGTGTGAATATACATGTCACAAAGGATGATGACTCTGTTTTCAGTTACCGTGTTGATTGCATTTTGTGATTTATCTTCCAGTTCCAATATGTCGTTAAATCTGATGTCTGTGTCTCTCTTTGCTAGTTTTAGAAAACAAGGCCATTACTTCCTTTGTATTTTCATGAAATAAATGATGTCAATAATAAAAATTTTAAGTTTTTATTATTTTGATACATACATTTACAAAGAAACTTGAAAATGAAAAAAAAATGTGCCCTTTCAATTATGTTTCTATGATAATTTTTCGGTTATTTATTCATTTGCTCCTTACTTGTTTCTATGCAATTGAAAAAAAATTCATGAATAAAATAAATTCAACCAATTTGAAATTAGTGTTGAGTATATTTTTACCTGTTAATGAATAAGTATGGAAAATTTTATAAAAATTGAATAATTTTAGTTTTAGATTTTTTTTTTTTTTTCATAAAAGTTTTTTTGTTTTGAAGGTGGGAATTTTCCAAAAAAATGTTTAAAAAAACTTTCTTTTACTCTTTTTTTTCTTTTTTCTTTTACTCTTTTTTTTCTTTTTTCTTTTTACTCTTTTTTTTTTTTCTTTTACTCTTTTTTTTTTTTTTCTTTTACTCTTTTTTTCTTTTACTTTTTTTTTTCTTTTACTTTTTTTTTTCTTTTACTCTTTTTTTTTTCTTTTACTCTTTTTTTTTTCTTTTACTCTTTTTTTTTTCTTTTACTCTTTTTTTTTCTTTTACTCTTTTTTTTTTTCTTTTACTCTTTTTTTTTTTCTTTTACTCTTTTTTTTTTCTTTTACTCTTTTTTTTTTCTTTTTACTCTTTTTTTTTTCTTTTACTCTTTTTTTTTCTTTTACTTTTTTTTTTCTTCTTTTACTCTTTTTTTTTTCTTTTACTCTTTTTTTTTCTTTTACTCCTTTTACTCTTTTTTTAAAACTCTTTTTTTTCTTTTACTCCTCTTTTTTTCTTTTTACTCCTTTTTTTCTTTTACTCCTTTTTTTTCTTTTACTCCTTTTTTTCTTTTACTCTTTTTTTTTCTTTTACTCCTTTTTTTCTTTTACTCCTTTTTTTTCTTTTACTCCTTTTTTTTCCTTTTACTCCTTTTTTTTCTTTTACTCCTTTTTTTTCTTTTTTATTTTTTTAACTTTTTTTTTCTTTAACTCTTTTTTTTTCTTTTTTTCTTTGCTTTACACTTTTTTCTTCTTTGCTTTATACACCTTTCTTCTTCTTTGCTTTATACTCTTTTCTTCTTCTTCTTCTTTGATTTATACTCTTTTCTTCTTCTTCTTCTTTGATTTATACTCTTTCTTCTTCTTCTTCTTTGATTTATACTCTTTTCTTCTTCTTCTTCTTTGATTTATACTCTTTTCTTCTTCTTCTTCTTTGATTTATACTCTTTTCTTCTTCTTCTTCTTCTTTGATTTATACTCTTTTCTTCTTCTTCTTCTTCTTTGATTTATACTCTTTTCTTCTTCTTCTTCTTCTTTGATTTATACTCTTTTCTTCTTCTTCTTCTTCTTTGATTTATACTCTTTTCTTCTTCTTCTTCTTCTTTGATTTATACTCTTTTCTTCTTCTTCTTCTTCTTTGATTTATACTCTTTTCTTCTTCTTCTTCTTCTTTGATTTATACTCTTTTCTTCTTCTTCTTCTTCTTTGATTTATACTCTTTTCTTCTTCTTCTTCTTCTTTGATTTATACTCTTTTCTTCTTCTTCTTCTTCTTTGATTTATACTCTTTTCTTCTTCTTCTTCTTCTTTGATTTATACTCTTTTCTTCTTCTTCCTAATTTTTTCTTTCAGTGCTCATAATATATACCTCTGTATATCTGTCCTTTTCTCCTCCTGCCTCAATCAAAACTGAATTGCCTATCTGCAATAATGGCAGTCGTAATATTCGAACACATGCGTTCATGTTTTATTCTATTATGGAAAATTTCAATTATTCTAAATTTTGAGAAAATCTAGTTGACATTTAAAAACATACTTTAAAAAGAATTAATTTAGTTACAATGAGCAATCCTTTTTATTTTATTTATTTATTTTTTCTGTTAACAAATAGGTTTTTGGAGCACATTTAACTGTGACGTCAGACCTATAAAGTTAACAACTATCCGCGTGTGGTTAAGCAGTCGTACTTACTAAGTTGTTTTCTTAAAGTTCGACTGCTTAACCACACGCGGATAGTTGTTAACCACAAGTTTAGAAGGACTTGTGCTGAACTCCGATTGGGAACCGGATTTAAAAAAAAAAAAGATAAAAAAAGAGACGAGGAGGAGGATTGAGGAGCGGTGGGTGGTTGCAGACCATGTGAAGTCCTATCATGTTTTTGCCTTGATTCTCATTGTCTGTTTATTTATTTTTTTTTTACCCCATGTCCTCCATAAAAGGAATAGTAACCCACCGTCCCCCACCACTTCTTTTTTTTTATTTTTGTTTTCAAAAGCAACATGGCCGCTGCGGTCCTTGGTGGTGAACAAAGGGAGAACTCAACATTTCTTTCTCTCTCTCTAATCCTTTTCTTATAACTTTTTTTTTCTATTGACACCGCAATGACGACTGACTTGTTAGTAGCAACATGTATTTATGTATTTCTTCAGTCTCTCCATTACGGGCAGGATGCGACACTTGGTCCTTTTTTTTTTTTTCCTTTTTTTAATTTATTTAAAAAAATTTAAGCGGACTACGGCTGGTTTAAACAAGAGATTAACTTTTCTTAATCAGGTTACGCGAAAGAGCATTGTCTGTCCTACTATTTACCTAAAGCTAGTGTGCTTTCACCATATTAACGCTATTAGATAGCTTGGAGGTAGAGAAGATATTTAGTAGAGTCCTTACTCTCCAAGGACCAATAATTAGCATTAGTTTATCCATGATATACTAACGAGAATAAACCGAAGGAAAGAAAAGCTCATTTCAGGTTTCTTGATTTGAAAAGCTTTTGAGAATATCGGAAGTATCTTCCTCGCGAAGTTGTCCTTGTTTTCCTCGCCGGAATCGTCGCATATATTGTCAATGTCAGAATTATTAGAAGATTCTCCCTCAACAATCATTGCAAGTTTGTACACAGGATATTCCATTTTCCTGCGTATATGCAATTGCTATGGATGAATTGCATGAGCCAATGGAACGCATATAGTTTATCGGTTTTGACTTTGTCTCCCGTATTCCACCATCATTTTGTTGGATGAAGGGTATCCAAATGCATTCCTTTCCAGTGGTAGACTTGTAAAGGGACACGCAAAGAATGGTAAAATGCTGCTCACTCTGTTGGTAGGTTTAGGTGATTTTGATATAATCGACATGAAGTAGCGCGCCACTATCTACAACACATCAATCTAATTGGTGATTATGCTTGGTCGTTTATTTAAAAGTTACTGTGTCAGTTTAGACTCTTGGGGCTTCCTCATGAGACCATCTTTAAACAGCCCCGTTGATTCAGGCATAAGTTAGTATACGAGATGATCCTGAATGTTCTAGTCCAATTGTGCCAATGCAATCAAACGGGTGAACGAGATCGATGTTTACACCTGGAAGGAGATCATCCAATGGCTTTACTTGACCGTTTCTTTTTATGGCCGTTTCCACACATATTTCATTAAGACTCAATAATTTTTTTTCTCCGACACTCTACGCATCATCATAGTTGCATCCTCGGCTGAAGATGGCGTCAAGAACGGTTGACAAATCTTTCTGCAGTGGCTCTTCAAAGTCAAATGGTTCATGCTCATCTAACCAGGATAAGCGTTTCCTAAGATCTTGGTTTTCTTTGATATGATTACTGGAAAGTTCCAGTTACTGTTCACTGGTTTGCGGGTATAAATTAGCTGCATAGATTAACACCATGCATCAGTGTGCTAGTGTCCTCTAAGTAACCCTTCTTGATCAAGTGACTCCATGTCCTCTTGTAATGCTGCCTTTAATTTTCAATGATCTTATTAGCTCCTACTCTATTATCAGACGACTCCACAGGTTTCTCCAAAACTTCTCATTTCTTACTGTGTGAAATCCAAATCGTAGCAAATGTTTGTAGATCCATGGATAATTGTCAGATAACTTCATTGTTTGCAGATATAATCTCGTACTTTCAGCGTAATTCATGTGCGTAGTTATAGCGAAAATTCTTCTTAGTTGCGAGGTGGAGATGCCAGTCCTCAATCTTCTCGGCAATGATGTAATCATTTATCAATTCTTTGCAAGAGGCAATATGGCCATGCGAGCGTTTTGGTCCAATCCTCTGGGAACTGTTACTTTTTCTTAATAGCAGCAAAACTTAATTTCAAGATGTTTTCGTTATATTTATCTAAGTGAAAACATAAAATGCTTAGGTATATATCATAAATTAAATAAAGCAAACACGCAGATGATATTTCACCATTAATGTTAGCATATTAAGATAATTTAAAATGCTGACATCATTAATTCATGGCCAACAATATGTTACATATTGTTTCAAAGAACAAGCTGACTGCAGAAAACATTAATATTACCAGCAAAATTTGATAATTTTGTAACTAGTTTGACTTTAATATGTATACATCATATCAATATTATGAACAAAGCCTTCCAATTTATTAAGTTACTTGGCTCAATACAACAGTTTTACCTTTGCGTATTTTTCGGAAAATTCCAGGCCCTCTCTCGTTTAGACTATTGATTGTGAATAATTATGCTCAAGTCCTATCCTGGGAGGTATTTGATATGTTTATGATCATAAGCTTTCAATCCATAACGAATTTCAGCCTAGTCGGCTGGGGCTGTAGAATACACCGACTGCGTTTCTGCAGAGAGGTAAGACCTCCTCAATGAGTGCCCTAGATATGACACTAAACAATCTGTTATGCTGGAGCCTTGAGAAATGTGGAGTACTACTTTATTGCCATTGCTCTCGGCCTCACTCTGACCCGGAGTGGTAATACCTGATAGGTTCCTATCTATGGGTCAAATAAAACTGTTTGACATTTAAACTGAGTGCAAACAAATGACTCATGCGAAATTGAATTGTTAGAAATTGAACTGTCTGATGATTTCTGTGTAAACAAATGACTGATGTTTAATTGAATTGTTAGTGATACATAAAAGTACTTGGAACCATTTTACTTTTGATTTATGCTAGATTTAATTGTTAAAAATAGAACTGTTTGATCATTTAACTGTATATCTTCAAAATGTGTTTTCAAATCATATATTTAATATATATGTAAAAAAAAAAGGATTTGACATTAAATTACTAACAGTGGTTGATATGCCACAAAAAAAAAGCCCAAATTTGCGTTATCAGTAATTACTTTTCTATATGAACCAGACTAGAACTGTTAAAAAGAACACATAAACGTATTCCTTTACAGATTAAATATGCACATATTGTTCTATAATATATTTTTAAAAAATACATAAAAGGGGTACAAAAACGGAAAAAGGCTTGAGATTGATGAACAATAAAATGTTAAAGGTCATTATTTATAAGCCTAAAATAGTTATTCACATTATGTGTGCCCCATAACTCAGATGCTTTTGGTGGGGTGGAGAGGGGTAAATATAATCGTTAGTTAAGATGGTGTTCATATTTCCCCTAAATTATGAAGTCTTATGGGTGACATGTTGAGTATTACCTTTCATGGAACTGTGGGTTATTTGGTCGTGACTATTTATTTCCCCGATAACATGTTGTACTGAACCTTCAATTGTAAGGAATAATCCCTGGTGGGTTGCTTTTTTGATGGCTAAAGAGCACCAACTGTTCTGCTATTTATTTTTTGGTAGGGAAAGTGCGTTCATGCCTCTGTCAAGGACATTTTTGAAAATTGAACTCAAACTGTCCCAACCAGAATTTAAACTTTTTTTTGTTAATTCCATTGTCATTATCAGTTAGGCCAACATATCTTGTACAGCTGATTCCTCTTGAGTTTTTGTTAGAAATACATTGTTATTGCGTAAATATAATTGAGTAATATATATATATATATATATATAATCGTATTTCTGTACACGTGCAAAAATATTTTTGCAGCACAACTTGAAAGGAAAAAAATGTAGTCACCTGTAAAACACCTGCTCATTTTCCATCATATCAGTATTTACCTGATTGTAGACGGTAGATTTATAGAATATCATTATTTTTGCATTGTATTCTACTTTTGATCTCTCTTACCCTAGTGTCTATTTGGTTCATGATACGCTAGTGGCACCGAATTATAGAAATGGTAAAGTAGCAGCGAAAGAGAGAAGGTAGAAAGAATCAAATAAAAATTGGTTGGATCTCTTGAATCAACCCAGGAAAACGAAAGATTGGTCTACTACTGTTGTTTAGTTTGCAGAAATTTTGTTTACAACTGGAATCTACGTACTTGACAAGAAATAGATTTTTCTTATTTATTTATTTATTTATTTGTTTCTCGTTTGTGTTGTCAGAATTTGGAGGAATGTGTGGATAATTCTTTGGAAAGTTTGCTGCTGTTTAGACTATATCAGTTTATTATTCTTTTTAATGTCTGTGTCTGAGTGCTTGCTTTTGTTATCCAAGTCAGTCTTTACAAATTTTGTTTGTCTTCTTTTTACCATTATCTTTAGTTCCGTTGTCTACCAAATATACTGCTGGGTTATTTGATGAAGAATTTTGAAGGAAATTGTAAGTTCTACAGTTCAATTCTGTGTTGCTGAATTTAAGAATAGTGCTTTTTCTTCATGGATCGATTTCGGCAGATTATCCGTCAATGTAATAATTCTGAGTTTAATGATTAACTGTTAATGAGTGGATCACTAACTTACCTGACGATGGTAGTCGTGAATTTTGGGTTTTCAAATTGTCGGGAAAGATGTTAATAAATCTATAAAATCCTTTCAAACCATACATCAAACGAAATAGTTATCTTATAGTTTATCAAGGTTGTTTGTTTACACGTGTGTGAGTGTGTGTGTTTTCTTTTTTTTTTTTATTGATGGGACTTGAGAGGAAGGGAAAAATGAATATTCGAACACTTGTTGTATGTGTTTTTCGCGTATTTTTCTAATTATTTTTCAGACAGGTCCCTTCAAAAAATGCTAATGTCTACAGCGTGTTTTGAACATTGTTACTTTAAAAATTTTGCGGTTTGGAGTCGCTTGTGGCGTTGAAGTGTGTGTGTGTGTGTGTGTGTGTGTGTGCGCGCGCGCCGACATGAAATGTATAAATAAATTGAACAAAGAATGATTTGTGCTAATTTACTTGATTTATTTTTGTGGGGTGAGGCAATATTTAATATCTGGATGATTGTGATCTAAGACATAGAATTTTCTGACGTTTATATTTATTTCTATTACCTCAACAGAAGTGCCTAATACATAGAGATGAACTAATTAACTATGATCAATATTTTTTTTGTGAGTGTTCTTATATTTTTACTTGGCCTAAAGAGTTCACTCCACAGTGATTGATGATTAGTCTCTCTCTATATAAGTAAAGTTGGCGACTGTAGTCGAGGGCGACCCGAAGGCTTCCTTTTCAATAGCTACTACACAGATGTGTAGGGGAGGGCGCTACTCATTTCCCTGGACTGCTCCACTTTACCCTTGATACGCACCTTTTATTCCTGCGTGTTAAGCAAGGAGGTATCAAGTACCATTTTTAAAGTCTTTGGTATGACGCGACTTGGGTTGAACCCAGGTCTCCCGGACCATTGGCGAACACTCTACCCACTAGACCAATGAGCCTCTATATAGTGGGCTTTTTTTAGTGATGTAAAAGTGTTGCACAGGATGTACAATAGAATAAATCCCTACTAACATACATGGAGTTGTGTGTTATATATTGTGATAGTTCCGCGTGTCTTGCGCTCGGTTGAGTGGTTAAACGAAGAGCTGGATTTTTTACAATCCAACATTATGTTTAGCCTCGTGGCAGCTTCTGCGGCAATACCAATGCAAGGTGTTACACAACTTTGAATTGGTATTATATTAGTGTTGTAAAGATGGGAGACAGCTGCTATCTTGCCAAAGTTCAGGTGTAGATTCATCATCTTGAGAGACTGATGGATGCTTGAAATATATCTTGTTATACAATTCCTATATATGGTTGTATGTTGCCTGTCAGACTCCTGTCTATAACTTAAGAGTTGTTATAGATTGGTTAATGAGAAAAAAAAAAAAAAAAAAAAAAAAAGAGAGTGGATAGTAATGAAGAATAGTAAAACTAGGTCACTGAAATCTGGCACATTTTGAAAGGCGAGTTGCTGAAAGAAAGTTGTTTTAAAGTAAAACAAGTTGAAGTGTTAAAGATGGTGTTACTTTTAAGTTCCAACAATTATATATCAGCAATTGGCCGTAAGTTGCCATTTTCTCAATGGTTGGTGGAGGGAAAGACTGAAGAAATATAGTCAGTGCGTGAATTGTAGAGAATTGAAAATGTGGTTTTTAAATCTTCAGTAATTTAAAAAAAAAAAAAGGCTGAAAACTTAAATTTACTCTTATTTAGATGGTGAATGTAATTCCTATATATTTTTGTACATTTCTGCAGACATTTCATTTATAGGATAATGCACAAGTATCCATGCTGCTAAAAACCTGGCCATGTCTCTTAACATCACTGATATCTCTACCCTAGCAATTCATTCAGATAATTTCCTTATTAACCGATAGACTTCTTTTGGATATTAACCCACAATCCCCAAAATGTTTCGAACCATGTTCCAAACTTTGCATAAGGAAAGAATAAAAGTAAAGAATGGGAATCACATTTCTTTCCTCTGATTTTCTTTGTTGTCGCTGCTGTATTTCGATGAATGTTTCCTTTTTTTTTCTTTCTTTTTTCCCCAATTCCGTAATGACATGAAGAGATTTCTCTGAGTATTTTACTCGATTCTGCGTGCAAATTGTTTGTCAGGCGAGCAATTTTGATTTTGGCGAAAAACATTTTTTCTTTTTCTCTAACTTAACATGTTGCAAATGCTTCAAACTGATTGTTGTTGTTTTTTTAATTTTTTTTTTTTTTTTGTAAGGATGTAATGAAGTATAAAAACTGAATGTCATTGAAATGTTTGATTAGGACTATGTCAAAGGTTACTTATGTTGTGTGTGTGTGTGTGTGTCTCTGATCGTTAAAAAAGCGTGTTTTTCATAAAAAAAGCGTGTTTTTCAACATAATCACCTTTTTGTAAATGCATTTAATTCATAACAGTTATGTAACATTACACGGGGAAAAATTTTGGGTAAAATTCAATTAATTACGATTGATTGATTTTAACAGTATGTCAAATAGTCTGGGGTTATTTTATGCCTAGAGATTAGGAAATAGTGTATACTATACATCCCTGTTTTACATTTTTTTTAAGTTAATTTTTTAATTTTTATTTTTTTTGCAAACGGTTTTATGGTTTCAGGTATTCCTATCTTAAAAAAATAATTTGCAAACTGATCTATTTGATCCATAGATGGAACCCTATCATGTACAACCACTCCGGGTCAAAGTAGACCTGAGAGTAATGTCAATGAAGTGGGGATTCCATAAACTCCAGATTTGTATCATATTAGGACCCTCCCTTTTTGGAGCGGAGATCTTACCCCCATCAGCATATTCAAAACCCGCAGACAAAACGGTTAATAACTAAAAGTTAGAATATGAACTTATTGATCCTCCCCCCCTCTCTCTCTCTCTCTCATATAGTCATATTACAAATTTATAAACGTGATGGTACAAATTGGGCTTGGTTTAACATGAGTTATGTTGGATGTGAGGATTAAATCTCGAACATTAGAGTTCAAGATTTTTTGGGGCTTATATACTTTTTTCTTAGCAAATTTTGCCTAGCTTATTTCTTTCGTCCTTTCTCTCCTTTCTTTATCCTTTAACTCTCTCTGATTTTTTTTGTCTCTCTTTTTTCTTTCCTCAACAGCTGACTACCTCCACTTTAACCTGCTTTAAGCTAATATTAAATATGTTGCATGGCATTTATCCAATCTAAGCATTTTTAACAACTAGGATGAATTTTTTTTAAAACTATTTTTCCTTTTTTCTTCCTGGCATTATTTTTCTTTTCTTAGTTTTGTTTATTAAAAAAAAAATAACTTTGATGTTTTTGTACACCTCTCAGCTGTCAAATTTGGTGGGCAGGATAAGGAGGGACCCCCTAACATATGCATTCATTTTTTTCTTTCCCCAAATTCCCCACCCATTTCACTCTAAAAATATTGGAAAAAATAAAATTGAGGGGGTGGGAAATCTTGTCAGGATTTTCAAATTGACTTGCACTTAGAAGGATTAATGTTTTTATTTTATTTTATTTTTATTTGTACAATGTAGAAACAAAAGTTTCTGGACAACTTGGTTTTATTATTTTTTTTCCTCCCAGGTTTATTTTTTTTTCTCTATCTTTCCAGATTTTCTATGGCAAACTTGTTGGCTTATTCATTTTTTTCCCTCTCTATTTTCAATGTAAAATATTTTCCTCTCCCGAAACAGTTTGTACATTTATGGTTCTCTTCATATAATTTTTTTTTCACCAAAAACATTTCTCTTTCTCTCATTCCTTTGGAGTCAGAGAAAATGGTTCAATGTACAATCAGTAGTCCCGGTTGGAATGTTGTTTTCAAGCAGGTTCGGTTGGCTGAGCTTGTAGTATTGATTTCACATTTATTGACTCCTTGTTTTTATACAGAATATTTTATTACAAAATACAAAAATTTAAATGAGATAAAACCATTAAATTAAAATCAAAATTTCAAAAAAAAAAAAAAAAAAAATTATACTCATTTTTAGTTTTCTGCACTATCGGTAGAGCTTAAAATACACTGACTGCATCTTCTATGGAGGGGTACCCCGCCACCGAAAAAAATAAAGAGTCTTAGGTATGACACTGAACTGCATCTAATGGCGAGGCTACTGTTTTGGAGATCTAAAAACAAAAGTTTCTATAAATTGGAAATAGGAAGAGTGTTCAAATGTTCGAACTTTATTAGTAGTATATTGGTCAACAATAAAAATTGGTTCTTAAATGCGCCTGGGCAGACTTTTAGCTAAATGCTTTTACAATGTCAATTGATAAGCAAATAAGTAGGTAATAAAGTTTGGAAGTAGCTCGAATGCTTAGAGGCAGACACTTGATGTGTGATAGGATTTCGAACAAGAGGATGCCAGGCAAATGTCTTTTTTTTTTTTCTCTGCCCGCTCAGATAGAAAGCAATTGTGTTTAATCTCAGTTTTCATTCGTGGTATATTGAGAATTGAAACTTATTGTGTGGATCGGAAAAGAGCTTTTCCGACGTAATCAAATGATACCTTGATCGGAACTGACATTTTTGATGTTTGAGTTTATCATATTTTCAGACATGCTTTTTGGCTTGATAATAAAGAAGTTAAGCAAAGTCAAGTCAGAATGTCATTTAAATGTGTCTTACAAGTCAGAAAATATGGTATATATTTACTCAACACCACGAGCAGGTCAATCTTAAAGTGGATGTGAGTTTTCCTCTCTTCAACTAAAAAAGCTCGGTCTACCCTACTATTTACCCATAGCTAGGGGAGAACAGATGGGTTCATGTCTTACAAAACGCAAACAACCTCGTCCAGGTTTTAAACTTGGGTCACCAAATCCATTTCTTACACCGATAAGTTTTAAGCATGTCCCCAGAAAATACGGCAACTTGAGATTAGTTTGTAATCTTTAAATGGCATTTAGGACAATTTGTTAAAAAATCATGGAATATAATTTTGTCTTTTGACAATGCACTCTGCTCTTGAGAAAAAATATAATCCCAGTACTTTTGTTATTGCTTGTACCAAATTTTAGTATTAATGATTGTGTTAGAGCCACACACATTCTCTTACAGAAACGAGTTTCTTAGAACTTTGTTCATCTCTAGTAAGAGTGGGGATGAAGATAAGCTTATAATAATGAAATGGTGTACAAATAAGTAATTATTGAAGAATAACTAAATAATGTAATAAATAATATACCAGCCAAAATACAATGTTAAAACACACTATCATCAATAAGTACACTTATAACAATTTATATAATTTTTTTTTCTCTAAAAGGTCATGCTGACAGCACTGATTCCATTTGACTCGCTTTAGCTATCCACCCCTATAGATCATTGCTTTTGGGAAGTCTTTTTGACTGCATCCAGTATTGGCACAGATCTGATGTCTTAGCTGTTTGGCCTACACTGTTTCCAGGGAGTGACACAAGGTCAATTTTTAAGTGGAGTTTAACAGATTTGATTTCAGTCTTCCTTCTCTTAAACCAGTTGCCATAGCAAGGTTAAGGAACCCACTCTTCCCTACTATTTACCCATAGCTGGAGAGAATAGTTGGATTCATACTTTTCCTCAGGGTATCAGTGATATGTGAAATACAAACAGCCTCGTCTAGCATTTGAACTCGGCTCACACATCCATTTCCCTATGGCGATAACTATTACACCATGAGCGCCTTTGTGCAGGTGTCCATAGGAGGACATTGCTTATGAGTTTGTACTTATTTCCCCAGCAGTGCCCAGTATATCTTGTTCATCTTTCTTTTGATGGTTTGTGAGATGGGCAATAAGTTGCTGTACAACTACTATTTTGTAGGTGGCTGCTTCCAGGATTTGTTCAAGTGTAGTTCCATCTAACTTTTTTCTAAGTGCTTCAGCTATATAGTAGTACTGAGATGGTTACACCTTGTAAGAATTCCCTTTTTATTTTATCAGAAATCGGATTTCCATGTGGTTATTAAGCTGTTGATAACAGTCTATTATTTTCCTAACAATGAATACTGCAATTTTGGAAAATATTTTAGAAATAGGCCAATGGTGTGTACTGGGTTGAAATTTTTTTTTTCATCTATGAACGATGAGAATATGTATATGCCAGTAAGCCCTTTAGTTGAATTTCAATCTGAAACTTTTATTGTATAATATTCAATCTATGTAATTGGTATTTTCCAATGATTTAAGTACATTGCCGAGAAGACTTTTGAAAAAAGGAAATAAATGTCACCCATCTCTCTCTCTCTCTCTCTCTATTCATTATTACGTTACAAACTTAATGATTTACTTAAATTTTATGTCATGAAAAAATAAGACATTCCTTGTTTATTTTCAACAATACTTGTATTAAAAAATATTCTACTCAAATGTCACTTCCTTATACATATAAACACACACACAAACACTCAAGGTTGAGTTAATAATTATCCTTACACTTAATGTAATGTATGTGTGTCTCAATATTAAGAAATTGATCTTGTTGATACCTAAATAAGGAAATATTTACAAAATAAATTGGACTTGTTTGCATATCAAATATTGATAAACTTCGTGAATAATTTTTGGAACTACTGTCATCAAATCTCTCTCTCTCTCTGTTTTATACATAATCATTACTTGGTTTCTACCTCTTTTCTCATATCTTTCTTACTGAACATAAAAAAGCAATTTCTTTATTTCCTGTTTAAGTGTTTTTTAAAATTTTTTTTCCTGGTAATTTGAGATTCAAGGATTGTTTCATTCTTCTCCATGTACATATTTGGATGGTTTAGATCTTGTTTTCTCTCTCTCTCTCTCTCTCATATGTATATGTATTTTTGTTTTGTTTCTATTTCTAATAAATTCCTTTTTATTGATTTCTCTGCTCCCTCTGGAACCTCTAGTCTTTTTAAGGACTGTACAAAGAGTTACTAACTGGCTCTGTCCTAAATTTGAATTTTAGAATATTTTCTTTCTGATTTTTCTATTTGCTGGATTAAAATCAAGAAGGAATTTTTTTTTTTTACCCTGATATGTAAATTTTATGAGAGTTCTCTAAATATTTTGTGAATTTTTGTGATTAGATAAAAATGTTATTAAAAAAAAATGATTTATTCAATGTCAACTTTGTTTAAATTGGCTATAAAAAAGATAAATAAGAATATGCAGTAATTATTTTGTGTATGTGTGTTGTTTTTCTCAAAAACCAGACATTTTTTTAACCATCAAGTAAACCTTATAATAAATTTTCTTGGCTTGACATTTTTTAAATTAATTTATTCTAAACAAAATCTTTACGTAAATATCTATGATGCCTGGATACTAGGATTTTACAAGAAAACTACGGTTGTAAAATATTTTCCACTGTTTCTACTATCTATTTAATTTATCTTTTTAAAAAAAATTTTTTATTTAAATTTCATTTGTGGTCTATTTCACATAGTGTTCAAAATTCTCTGATAAACCTTAAAGTTAATATGAAAGAATTTGAATTATAATAATCTGTGTTTTTTTTTTTTTTTTTCCTTTATAACACAGCAAAAATAGCTCATTGTCACTTTTATGAACTTCTGTACTCTAATAGTAGAATGGTGTGTCATAGACATTATTGAAATTAGTAATTATTTGGAATTAATTACTTTGATATAATTGTTAATTTGACTCTGAGCAATGACTATCTAATTGTTGAAAAATTGACATTCATTGACAAAAATTTCCATTTACCAAAGAATAGTTTAATCAATTATCGTAAAATGGATGTCATTAAAAAGATGAGTACTTGTTGAGAATTGATCTTTTCTGGAATTGGAAGAAATGTACATAAAAGTTTATGATCCAGCCTTTTGTACAGTATAGAACTCTGTTCTAATTTTCTTTAACCAGACTAACTCTAACCCTAATGCTAAATCTAATAATAA
This sequence comes from Sepioteuthis lessoniana, assembly GCA_963585895.1. Taxonomy (NCBI): domain Eukaryota; kingdom Metazoa; phylum Mollusca; class Cephalopoda; order Myopsida; family Loliginidae; genus Sepioteuthis; species Sepioteuthis lessoniana. Next base: position 27,035,484 of record OY757938.1, read on the forward strand.
AATTTTTTTTTTTTTTAAAAAGTGAAAATGTTTTCTACTTGATGAAACTGTCCTATATATATATATATATATATATATATATATATATATATATATATATATATATATATATATATATATATAAAAAACACACACACACACACAAAACTTTGTGTGTATTTTTTTTTTTTTTTTTTTTTTTTTTTTAAATTTCATTTAAGGTTTCTATATTGTATTAATATTGTGTGACATCATACTTTGTGTACATTTCTTCATATTACTAAATTGATGTCAATAGTAAACTCATGCCAAAATAATTGAAAATACACATTTTATTAAATTTTATTTAGTTTATTTTAAGTAGACTTTTAAAACTAGTGTATATATTTACCAAACCAGTCTGTCACGGGCAGGATGTGACACAAGGTCACTTTTTAGATAGACTAAAACTGGTTTGAATTCAGTGTTTCTTCTTCATGATTAATTACTTTGTTTCTATATAATGTTGTTAAAAAAAAAAAAAAAAAAAAAAAAGGTAACATTAAGCTTGTGCCCATGTCCTGTCCAAGTGAATTTTTAAAAGCTTATTTAGATTGTTGTATATTTTTTAATTTGATTTATTTTTACTTATTTTAATTTTTTTCAGGTAAGCATTTTACTGGAATTTCTATTTGAAATAACAAGTAGGCAGTAAAGTTATTGGTATCTCAATAACTTACAAGTATGTATATATTTCTTTTCTGTTTATGTCCTTTCATATATAAATATACTGTGTGTACATGCATATGAGAGTATATCTATGTATATATAAACTTAAATTATTAGATTTATCAACCCAACAGAATACTTGTCAGTCCCTATTTGAAAGGGACTTGCATAGTATCAGTTTATATTTTCTTTTGCACATCTTTATAGATCGCTGACCTGGTAGAAATAATGGAAGTATTTGACCAGCGTTATTAGTGTTCATGCATTTGCTAAATGTAGTAATACAGTCAGCATAATTTTAATCTATTCCAATCACTTGCTCTTGCTAAATTGATATTTGATTTTATAACCTTTTACTATTTGTATTATAGAATTCATTAATCAGTGCAACATAAAATAATTTAAATTCATTCATTTTATTCTATTTATATTTTTAGAACTATTTATTTGGGTTTTATGCCATAAAACCTATTGTAGGTTATTTAATGCCAAATTCATTTTTATACAAATAAACAGTTCTATTTCAAACAATTCAGTTTGGCATAAGTAAGCAGTTTAAATGTCAAAATAATTCTATTTCAAGCAATTCAGTCTAATATAAGTATGCATTTAGTTCTATTTGATCCATAGATATGACCCTATCAGGTACTACCACTCATGGCCAGAGTGGACCCAGGAGCAATGGCGATGAAGGGGTACTCTGCATTCTCTGAAGCTTCAGCATTACTGGAACCTCACCATCAGCTTGTTTAGTGTCAAATCCAGGACACTCGTGGGGGGTGGAGTCTTACCCCTACAGAGATGCAGTCTGTATATTCAACAGCTCCAGCCAACTATGCAAGTAGAACTCTGTGTGCACGTGTATATATCTTTGTTGATCAATAATTTCCTTTTTTTTTTTTTTTTATCCCAAAATCTAAAGCAGCTTATCTAGAACAGCTCAAATACAAAATAAATTTCCTTAAGTGTTTTCTGATGGCATATGACTTTAAATTCAAATGTCAATAAGTATCTTATTTATTCCACTTCTGGTTACTTCATGTTCTTCCATTTATTTGTATTTTCATCTTCACTCAGCCCCGACTTTTCTATCATTCTTCATATTCATTTGTTACATGTACCTTTTAGGGTCCAGTCTATGGGTCAAAAGATTTAAGAATGATTTGTATTTGAATCGGCTGTGTGCAAAATAAACTCTTAATAAACAAGTACAAAAAAATGTAAATATGAATATACAATGAATAATTCCCTGGCTTCTAGTCATCAAATAACCTGACAGGTCAATATGCTGTTAAAATTAATCAAACTGCTGTCCTTAATATTTAGCATTTGTCAATTTATGGATTTAAAAAAAAAAAAAAAAAATGTTAATTTTTTTTTTTTTTTTTTTTTAAATTCATCAACTGCCTGGTTTCTTGATTGATCCATGTCAGTGGATCTGGGAGTAATGGCAATGAAGGGGCACTCACTCAACACACTTTTGATCTCCAGAACTGAAGTCTCATCATCAGATGCCGTCATACCAGGACATTTTTTTTCCCTTAAGGGTGATGGTAAGGGGTTGAGTCTTATGTCTGCTAGGAATGCACTCATAGTATTCTAACTGAATTGCTTGAAATAGAAATGTTTTTGACAATCAACCTCTGTACTTATGCTAAACTGACTTGCTTTAAATGGAACTATTTTTGACTTTAAAACTGTACTTACACTAAACTGAATTGTTTAATATAGAACTGTTTTGACATTTAACTTTGTGTAAACAAAATCTATACTTATACTAGACTGAATTGGCTGATTTAGGACTGTTTGACTAAACTGATTAGTTTGAAATAGAAATACTTTTGACAATTTAAACTGTGTACTCATGCTAAACTGAATTTTTTGAAACAGATTATTTGTATTAAAATGGATTTGGCATTAAATAACCTCTAAAGGTTGATATACCATAAAAACCAACCAACCAAACATATAAATTTAATTTATAATTTTTATTTTTTTATTATTTTTTTTTTTTTATAAAAGTTCAGTATAGGCACTTCCCTGATTACAGAATTATAATTGTTTGCAAAATAACTAAATTTTAATACTAGAGCAAGTGAAATATTTTGTAATATTTTCTTAACATGAGTTATAATTTAATAGCTCTTGACACTTTTGCCAAAATTGTGAAGGTAATGAACTATACTGGATTGTGAAATGCTGAACTTGTGTGATACTGCTAAGGCTACTTGTTGGATTTGCTTCTATGCCTTGGAGTGTGGCATCAAAATCCATGGTTCTAAGTCTACCTAACCTTTTCCTGATCATTGAGATTCTTGTAAGTCCAGCAAAATTTCTCAAACGATTTCTTGTACTGTGATTGATTGTGCCTTCACCTTTTGTACAACAAATGTTTTTGGTTGCTTCCATGGCCTTATGGTAGAGTTCAGACTTGTAAAGCATAAGTTCCAGATTTAGACTGTTGCATGCTCTGAGCATATGTAGTTTTCAAGTCCTGCATCAAAATATTGCTAAATTTTTAACTCACCATAGCAGCTATGGAACATCATCAGACTTCTTTTTCCTCCCTCTCACTCTCCAAGCTGCTTAAAACTATTGAGACAAGAGAACAGATCTTTTAAGAACTAGTCATATCGGGGGAAATTTTTGTTCACTTTAGGATTTTACCATTTTGCTTATTCATTTGTGAAATTTACCTTGAAGGTAAGTTTAGGATGAGTATTTGATATAGTCTGTATTTTAACAGCTTGTCCTATCGTTTCAATTCACAGCTGAAAAAAAAATCATGAAAAGTTAATGATAATGTTAAAATAAAAGTATTATTTTATGAAGCAATTAATAATCTTTTAATTCCTTTTCCTCTTTCAATGATATGATTTTCTTTTCAGATTTTGGTTACAAGATTATTTAATTACATTATTCAATGTGTTATGCACTTGCCTTTAAGCTATTAGACTATAAATCTCTAAAACTTTTAGAAGACTTTTTCATATGATGCTTTTAGAACAACTTGCTATAAAATTGTAATTTCAAATTGGAAAAAAATGCTTTCATCAGACATTCAAACAAAGAAACTTGATGAATATCAAGATATACTCAAATGCAAACCTCTCTATTATAAAGTTACAAATTGAATTGGAAATTGTTTTATTTTCTCATTTAGAACATTTTCTGTTGCACTAACAAAAATCTTGATACAATTGGCCATTATTGCTGTGTTAGTGTAACTTATGGAAAGATGATTTTATATTCTGAATATAACTGAAATGTTAATTAGAATCCTTCAACCCCTTAGATGAGTGTCAATTGGTCTCTTAGAATGTGATCCAGCAGTTTCATAGATTATGTAATATATTACTAAAATTTGTGTGTATATATATAATATATATATATATATATATATATATCTCAAAATGAATGGGTCCACAATTTAAAAAAAAAAAAAAATTAAAAAATATAAATCTTTGTTGACTCATTCATTTTGAAATATCTACTTTTTTCTCTTTGGACCAACAAACAAAATATCAGTTTAACAGGTCTGAATTCTATTTTCCTTCTTGACTGGCTACCATATCAAGCTTAAAGAGCCCAGTCTGCCCATTGCTGGATGGAGAATAGTTGGGTGAATACCTTTCACTTGCTTATTATTAGCGTTATGTAAAATGTAAACAGTCCCATCCAGGATTTGAACTTGGGTTGCCATGTTCATTTCCAATGACAATAACCATGACACTATGGGCCTAGATTTTCTACTAGAATTGCACTAGACTGTCAGTAATTGATTAGACTCAATTAGCATTGATGATTTTAAAGTCTCTCTGATGTTTACAAATAACCAACTGATTTAGGATTTTCAATGTTTTTGTCAAGTGCACTTTTAAGAATTTTTTATTAAAAAATAGAAAAAATTCAACTTATTTATGCTGTTTCATAATACTACTAGCTGAGGTATCCATCATTGCAAGGGGAAAAATAAACTTATTAAATTCTCACATAGGTAAACAAAACAAAGATATTACAGCAAACAATATTTTGATAAAAATTCATAAAGTTTTTATATTCATGATACTTGTTATTAAGTTTTGGTTCATCTGGTACACAGGCCTATTTAGTCACCCATCCAAGTACTGAGCTGGCTCATTGTTATTCTAATTTGGCAAACTAGTAGGGAAACAGTGGATGCTATTAGCATGACTTAAGTGTAAGTTATCTATTGATAATAATTCTACAATAATGACATTAGTGGTTGTTCCTCTGGAGATAAGAATTTATTTTTTTACTCCATCCTATTCTTGAATAAATCATTTCATATTAATCTCATGTTTTTTGTATTTGGCAGTTTTGATCTGTCGAAAACTGTAGCAACCTTAAAGCTTATTCTAGGTTCATCCTCAAGTTGTTGTCCTTATAGACTAATTTTCTGTACCTCCTTTGAGCCTATAAGATGCATGAAACCAATGAATGGCTTAGTATCAGCCAAAAGAGATATACTCACACACACATTTTTGATTTTGTAATAGTTATGGATTAGCAAGCAATAATTTCTAAACTTTTATTTTATAATTTCTAAAATTTTATCCTTTCATTTATAATACTAATCTTAAGATTAGGATGATAAATATAGTTTGTATCATACTAACTTAAAATTAATTGAAATACTTTAAAACGTTTAATCTTTATAGTCAGTCCAGCCACCTGGAGAAGTAGAATATGCCATTGCATCTCTGCTCAGAGGTAAAACCCTGTCAAACTTGTCTTGGATATGATGCTAAACCATCTGATGATGAGGCTCCAGTTCTAGTGCTTTAGGGAGTGTGGAGTTCACCTTTATTGCCATTACTCCCAGGTCTACTCTGTTTCTGAGATGTAATACCTGTTAGGGTCCTATTTATGGATCAAATAGAAATATTTAATCATTTTCTATGCTTGAAAACATTTTTACTGTGTGCAAACAAATGACTGATGTTAAACTGATTTATTGATATTGCATAGCAATACTTGAATCCATTTAACTGTGCAAACAAAAGAAATTCTTGAAACCATATGATTGTGTGCTAACAAATGAGCTCAAACTCATTTAAGAATAAAATTACCTTCAAACTATTCACTTAGAAATCATTATATATAGGATTTGGCATTAAATAACAATCAAGGGTTAATATGCCTAAACCTAATCTTTATTATCCTTCATATAAAAGACTTTCATAATCAAAATACTATCTTTCTGATAAGATAAAACTGGAATTCTTCCAAGCAGTATCAGTGTTATTGTATGGTTGTACCTCTTAGACTCTAATGAAATGTTTGTGGGGGGGGGGAAGCTAGATGAGGATGCTGTGTGCTGTTTTGAACAAATCCTGGAAGTAGTACCTTCACAAAACAGCAATTGTTGTCTCTTATCTCTCATCTTAGAAGGAGGGAGTCCCTGGATGTAGTGGCTTACATACTGAACTTTGCCATCTTAGTAAGCCAGTTTGGATGCTAGTTGTGCTATTTGATTCGTCTTTGAACTAATTCCTTGGGGAAAGGTATGAGAATTCTCTTATCCCTTCAGTTATGGGTTAAATAGAACCACTCTCCTTATTCTACAAGGATGAATTTAACATTAAAAGACCTACAATAGTTCATATGATATTTAGTAAAGAAACCAAACTCATCTCAAAAAACATTTGCAATGTTCTATTGACTCCTACACTTGGACATACCAGTGTTGCCTGACCAGAAAAAAAAACTTAGATTCATCAGCTCTAATTGGACACTGGATACCCTCTAGAGGATTTAACAAGAGTGATGGTCAGTAGGGAGAGATGGTGAAAGTCAAGGGAATATGTGTTGTCAGCAAGCCTTGGTGATGGCACATCAGTTCTTACTGTTGTATACTATGGGAGATTTTTCTCTAGGTTAAAAAAGCTTTAGAGTTTTCTAAATATCTAAGATATAACTGGAAATACCTGATTTGACATGTTGGTTGGTTGGCTTTATATCATTTCAACCTTTGTAAAGTTATTTAATGCTGAAGCCTATTTTTTTTCTTTCTTTTCAATTTATCATTTCATGTAACTAATGATTATTTGTAACAACCATAACTTCTATTTAAAATTATATGCTTTGAAGTATCCTATCCAATACTAATAATTTTCCAACAGACCTATTTGGTTCATTGATGAGATCCAACTCTATATGATAATTCTGGGTTAGAGTAGACCTTGGAGAAATGGTAATTAATATACTCCCAGGGAGCAAGCACTGGAACCTCACTTTCAGATACTGTTTAGTGTCATAGACAGGACATTCCTGTTTGGGGATTTCTCCTTTATGAGTGATGCATTCGATGCTTTCTATGAACTATCAGGCAGAAGTAGGCTTGAAGTAAATACATACTCTAAGATTGTCTAAAGTAGACATATCCAACTCTTTGGCATATCTTATATATCTGCCTGTGTTTTTTTTTCTGTTTGGTTTGCATAAAGCAACAACAAAAGGATATCTTTTAACCTGAATCATTTTTTCTTTGTGGGTAATATCAAATAGAAAAATTATGAGTTGAAAGAGTCATTTTAAATGATAATGAATAGCTTCATTAGCAGACTTAATAGAGGATTAGGTGTTCTCTCTAAGTCCCTACTTAATAAGGCTAAGCAATAACAATGCTGTGATAAAAGCACACAACTCATAGCATTAGAATGAACTTATATTTTGTTTATAGCCCAATATAAGGTTATCAAACAACACATTTGCCGAGAAAGGCTAGCGAATAGACTAGCTTAAACTTTTGGAAAAATGAAGATCAGTTCTTAAAATTGATTATCACTTTTGCAAACAGAATGACATTTTTGTTACTATAGTAAGTCAATGTAAGGCATTTTCCTATTGCTTGTTGACCAATTCAATGTTAATGCATAAAAACATTGTTAGGGGGCCTCCCACTGTGGTATAGTATTGTATAAAGGTTGTTTTTCAAAATATCATTAAAAATGAATGTTTTATCATTTTCAAATCATTGTATCATGATACACAATTGCTGATCAAATGATTGTGAAATGATTGACTTGTTTGAACATACCCTCTATTATGCAAATGTTCTGAAAATCATTTTTCCACTCAAGAATGATGGAAAAAAAATTATCTACTTGGGGAAAGGGTCAATAAATGACTAAAGTTTCAAACAAAATCTGTTGAATGACTGAATTGAATTTAAACATATCAACTATTGTACAAGTTTTGTTATGATGGAATATAACCATATATTATTGTTTCCGTTGTCTGGTATGGTTCCACTGGAAGGTGGACTGATGGATACTATGAAGGGGAAATTGATGCTTGATATTGTGTCCGTGGGAGGGGGTTAATTTTTTAAAAATTTATTTTGTATATATGTTGATTAGCAGCTGGCAGTGTACCCATGTTGACACCAATTTTATTTTATGGTTGGTCTATGCTGTTGATGATTGGTGCTATTAATGGGCCCAGGGTTTTATTTCCTCACCTTTTTGAAGTTAATTCTTTGTTCTTCATCTTGGGAAATCATTGTTGCTGCAATGTGATGATAATGGGTGACAGTTGTTTGAAAGACAAAAGTTCAACCAGGATTCAAACAGTCATGATGAAATTCCTTGATCTAATTTATTCAATTTTGGCCATTTTTTTTCTTTTTTTCTTTCCAATTACACTCTCTCTTGTTCTTTTAATTATTCCTTCATTCTATCTTGTTCTGTTTCTCTCTGTTGCACTCTCTTTCTTTGTTGCATTGTGTGTGTGTGTGTGTGTGTGTGTGTGTGTGTGTGTGTGTATCTCTCTATCTCTCTATCTCTCTCGTCTTGTTTCATCTTTTTCTTGCTGTCTCTTACTCTGTCTTGTTCAGTCTCTCCCTTGTGCTGTCTCTTGCTCTCTTTTGTACCATCTTTCTTTTGG
>OY757938.1:27046781-27244281 GCA_963585895.1 Sepioteuthis lessoniana
ATAAATGTCCGCTTCCACATTTATATTTTACTAACTGAAGTACCTATCTTCAGCAGGTTATCATTTTACAATCATTACAACCAGCTGCAATCCAAATTGTTGAGACTTGATCACTGTTGGTTATAATAATAGTAAACAATTTCCTTAATACTTCCTTATGAGGGATTTTTTAAAAAACTTTTTTTTCTGATATTTAAAATCTATGTTCCATAAATATTTTATTTGGTACTTTTCCTTCATTTGGTTGTGTGTGGAGGATAAATTATTCCAAATGATTAATATAGATTAAGTGTGGATCACTTAGGGGATTTTTTATGTCACCATTTTTTTTTTCTTTTATTTGAATTGTTTCTCCTTACCAAACAGTAAAACTATATTGTTATTTTTCATTGTAGACTTTAAGAAAAAATGTGAAATCTAGTTTTGTACTGCTCATATATTATAAACATATAAATATTCCATTCGACCGAGGCTGTAGAATACACTGACTGCACCTCTGCAGAGGGAGTAAGACTCCACCGACAAGTGTCATGGATATGAGACTAAACAATTTGATGGCGAAGTTCCAGTGATGCTGGAGCTTTGGGAAATGTGAAGCATCGCTTCATTGCCATTGCTCCCAGATCAACTCTGGCCCAGAGTGGTAGCACCTGGTAGGGCCCTATCTATGGATTGAATAGAACTAATCTGCATACTTTTGCTAAACTAAATTGTTTTAAATAGAACCGTTTTTAACATTGAAACTTTACTCATGCTTAACTGAATTGTTTGAAATAGAACCTTTTTTTACATTTAACTGTATGTGGACAAAAACTATACTTATACTAAACTGAATAGCTTGAAATAGAAATGTTTTTGACAATTAAACTTTGTGTTTAGGATAAACTGAATTGTCTGAAATAGAACTATTTTTGTATGCTAAACTGAATTTTTTGAAATCGAACTGTTTTGATAATTAACTGTGTGTAAACAAAATCTGTACTTATACTAAACTGAATTAGCTGTATTAGAACTGTTTGACTACACTGAATAGCTTGAAATAGAAATGCTTTTGATAATTAAACTGTGTACTTATGCTAAACTGAATTGTTTGAAATAGAACTGATTATTTGTATAAAAATGGATTTGGCGTTAGATAACCTACAAAGGTTGATATGCCATAAAAACCAAACAACCAACCAAATTGGTTTTATTTCTCTTTCATCGTCAGATATTTCAACCTTATGTCTATTCATGAATGACCTATAAAACAATTTAGTAATGTTTGATAAAATGTGAAAAATTATTTTACTAAAATAATTTCTTAAGGGAAAGAGTTATCTGCAAAATCTCTGACTGGAAATTAAGGTTAGTTTAAATTCAGTATGATTCATTAAATCTTGCAGCAGTGTAGTTGATTATAATTTATTTTTAGACTACTGTTTTGCTTGCATTAAAGAAAGTCTTTTTTTTTTTTTTTTTTTTTTTACATGCTGATAAAATCTTTGTGTAGATCCACCAAGTTTGTATATCCATATTTAGTAACTCTACATCAGACCATTTAGTCATCTATAGAATAGAGACAAACACTTTCCAGTTGTTAATCTTGATGAATGTCAACATTTAGATGTGTATATAACTATCCTTTGGTGTAAAAACATATCTGTATGGATATTTGAATATATATGAAATTTTTCTTCTATCCACATTTGTGTGTGTGTATTTCAAGTAACAATTCAGCTACCTTCTGTCTCCTCTTCATGTATTCATTCATATTTGATTTTTATGCTAACCTTATTAAGCATGTCTGACATAATAAAGTGATGCAGACTTGTTAGTAGGGGAACGGCATTTGATGAAATCGTTTCAGGAGTTATTGTCAAGAGTCTTTTTTTTGTATAATTAAAATGAATGTAAAAGTCAAGTGCCCATTTTTTTTTCTGTGCTGTCATAGGCTCACGATGTTGTCTTAGCTGCTATGAATTACATTGTATGTTTGAAGTCTGTCCCTCAATCACAGCTTCTGTAATCCTTTTGTCTTTGCTGCATATACAGTATTGTAAATCTTAAAAAAATTTCTATTATCAACAATAGGACAGCATTAGAGAAATCCAATTGCATGCAATCTCTTAGGAAAAGAGATACATTTTTTTATCAGAAAACCCTGAAATTATAATATAACACATCACTTAATAAGTCCCAGGTTTTACTAATAAAACAACAACTTTTTGGCAAAATTTGACTTTATTCATTAACAGTCTCCTTTTGGGATAATATACTGATTCCAATGCTTTTCTAACAAGTCAATGCCTTTTTTGTTAAACAATTTGTTTTGGCCTCAAAATACGCCTCAGTTTCCGATATCACTTCTTCATTGGAGCCAAATCTTTCCTTGGAGCATTCTTTTGAGGTCTGCAAATAGCCAGTAGTTGCTGGGGGGCTAAATCTGGAGAATTGGCTGGATGCAGAAGTAATTCAAAGTACAATTTATGCCGTCATTGCGTTCGTCTTGTGACACTCTGCATTGTCTTGGTTAAAGATCACTTTTTCCTTCTTCATTTGTGGCCTTTTTTGCCAATTTCTTCCTTCACACACACCAATAATGCTATATAATATTTGCTATTGATGGTTCTTCCTTTCTCAAGATAATCGATCAATAAAATACCTTGTGCATTCTAAAATACAGAGGCCAAAATCTTAATGTTTGCATCTTTGGTTGCTTTGAACAGCTTTCACCTGCTGCTGTCCACTCAGCTGACTGCCGATTTGAATCTGAAGTGAAGTGGTAGATCCATGTGTCATCTATTGTCACATATTCATGTAAAAACTCCTTTTTGTTGCATTGAAACAGTTGCAAACAATGCTCTGAAACATTGACCCATTGTTGCTTTTCATCGATTGTGAGCAAACATGCAACCCACTTTGAATACCGCTTTCTCATTGACAAATGTTCATGCCAAATGGTGAATACACTGCCTTCTGATTTCTTCAATTCCTCTGCTGTCTCACACAACTTCAATTTATGATTGGCCAAAATGATTTTGTGGGTTTTTTGTTGTTTTTTTTTTTTTTGTTTTGTTTTCTGGGACAACTGCCGAATTTGGGTGACCTGAGCGTTCAACATCATTTGTGTCTGTACGATCGCGTCTAAAGTCAGCATACCACCTTTTAACTGTTTTTTTTTCAATGGAACTAAGACCGAATAACACTTATCAAGGCATTGCTTTGGTTGGACAGTATTTTTCCCATCAGAAAACTATGCTTTATCAATACACGAAATTCAGATTTTTACATTGTTTTAAAAATTTGCCATGGTAGCTTCACTTAAATAACTGTAATTTGTAAACTAATAATCCAAATGGGCTCAAATTTTTAAGGTTAGTACCTTATAAAAATCATATGGATTTTTTTATGAGTGGCACCATCTATATGTCAGGCTTGGATTTTATTGAGTTATGATAAAACTTTTCAAGAGAATCTGAGTTCTGTCAATGCCATAAATAAATGCTCTCATGAATTCTTGATGTTGACTTCCTTCAAAACCAAAGATAGGATTTTATTATTTCTTGTAAAATATTATGCAATTGAAGTAGATTTTATAAGGTATTTTTTTGAAAACTGTAACCAAAAATACTTATATCAGTTCAAAAGTACCCACTTAATAAAATATTTATACAGTTTTATTCTTGGTTGCTGCTCTGTCCTTAAAAGAGATACAATCAGACAAGGTGGCACTTGAGTGGAAAGGAACCGTCAACATGTTTGTAGAATAAAGGATTTTATTGCAAGAGAGATACAAAAAGACAGACAAGTAATAATAAGGCACGCTACTAATCCATGAAGCAAGGACAGGTATAATGCTATGCTTACATGAATGAGAAGGCATGTGGGATATTCCATTAAAACAGTTACTAAGACCAAATCTGAACTGTAATAGATGAGTCCTGAGTAATGTCCTCCCTGCAAAAAAAAAAAAAAAAATGGCAGGTTTGATTGAGACATGAATCTACTTGATCATTATGAACATGATGGTCACTCAGTACTGAATCTTAATCAGTGTTATCTATGTGCAAACAGTGATCTAGGCTTCAGAGTAAGAATAACTTGAATGTATCTCAGCAAAGGAATAAGACACCCCCGCCAAAAAAAAAAGAAAAGAAAACCATTGTATATTCAATTGACCTTTTGTATATTTTGCTTATAGTTTTTTTTTTTTTCTGTATTCATTTGTTTTTCCTTTGTATCTTTCAGGTAAGTTAACTTTATTCAAATCAAAACCTGTTGATCAATGCAGCCAAATAGGTGAGTTGAAATGTCAGTTTGATTTTTCATTCAAAGCATTTAAAAGAAATGTGTAGAAATAGGACTTGTAAAAGTTTTTAGCAGTTGAAAAATATTAGGTTTTAAACTTTGGCTTTATCACATGTACCTGCGTATAAGTCAACTCTTGATTTATATCGGCCAGGCTTGGAAAACACTGACTCATGCAAAAGGGGTTACACCCCACCTCCCCCAAAAGGTGGGGTGTCCTAGCTTCAGTGCTGGAGTCCCCCTACATTGCCATTATCCATTTGCAATACACTTTGATCACTCTTTGTATCATAATTGCAAATGTGAATTTATTTGTTTTTTGCCAAATGTTAGACAAATGTTTGAGCTGTAAAAATAAAGTTCAGATTAAATTTTTTAAATATTTCAGTTTTGGTTTCAACCTTCGTTGGTTATTTAATGCCAAAGCTATTCTTGTAAAAGAAGAATAGTGGTACTATTTGACCCATAGCTAGAAAGATAAGGGGGTGCATACATTTCTCAAGGGTATCAGCTCAAATGTATGACTGGAATCACTTACAACAATATTGTAGTCCAGTATGTTAGCCATGTCACCACGATGGCTACCCCAGCAAAAAAGATTTTAGAATGATCAACACACACACACACACACAATTTGGTTTGGTTTAATGGCAAATCAACCTTCGTGGACTATTTTATACCAAAATCTCTCCCTCCACTTTGTTTAATTTAAGAAATAATAAAAATATAAAACCTCCTGAAAACATAAGGAAATTTTCTAAAAATCCATTTATAGATAACAGAAAACTTAGTTTAGTGTCATACCCTAGACACTATCTGATGGTGAGGTTCCAGTCCTATCTTTGGGAAATATGCAGTACTCTTTTATTGTCATTACTCCCAGGTGCAATAATTACTTGAAGATATGATTGTTTATCAAGGATTACTTGAAACCATATAATTGCTTGCAGATTTTTGGTGTTAGATAGGAATACTTGAAACCATATAATTATGTACCAATAAATGATTATAGACAAATAAAAAGTGTAACTAAAGACTACAATGGTTCATTAATGTAGTTATGATTACAATCAGACATTTACAATGAACCAAATTTTGGCATTAAATAGCCCATCAGGAGTTGATATGCTGTTAAGCAAATAAACCAAACCTTGGCCCTTGTGCAAAAAAGGTTATAGGCATCTTAACTCATCTTATCCTACCCTCCCCCATAACATACAAATATGAGTAGTCTTAAAGATTTGTTTCTTAAGCTCCTTGTCTTAAAGAATTAAAAGTCTATTGGTGTGTTTATTTCCATTACTACATATCTAGAACACTATGTTGAATAGCTTTTAGTGTTAAAATGTTTTAGCAATAATGCATTCATTTGAAGCAACTTAAAAGACAAGTCCTCTTGGTACTTTAAGTCAAATACTGGTGATATGTCCCTGGTGACTTGGTAGACAGTTATATCTCCTTACCAAATTGCAACAAGGCTGCACTACTAATTATCAGGATAACCAAAATGGCTGGATACTTTCTGGATAAACCTTTAAAAAAAAACATTGAAAATTCTAAAGATTTTTCTGTTTGAAAATCAGCATGTGGATTTCAGCATTGAGTATTTACTAATTTTTATTTGAAACCTGTTCTTTTCAGAAACATTCACACACACACACACACACACACACACACACACACACACAAAGAATTTTTATTTATTTTTCTCCTGTATGTTATGTGCTTTTTGCCTTAATAGATAACCTTGAATAATTTATGACTGAGAGAAAAAAAAAACCCCAAAAAGGTGGGTTGAAATAGCAAAGCTATTATTACAAGAGTTGCCATAGGGCAACACTTTAACAATTTTTTCACTCTTCCACTTCACCTAGAAAAGAATGCTGACTGTTTAAGCCAGAAATTCTTTAGACGTATAACCATTTGCTCTAGTGCAACAGTTATTTGCTGGAAAATGTTCTCAGAAATATTGTTTTTAGACCAACTAGTTTCTCGTTTCCAATTATAAAGGCTGTTATTTAGCAATAAGAAAATTTAAAATAACTCTCAAGGTTAATCCTAATATTTTGCGGTTGATTTAAATTTTGCTGATGCACTTTTAACAATTTAATAGAAATGAAAGAAAAAGAAAAAATATCTTGAAAATTAAAGGAGAAAAATTTTTTTTTTTAAAGATTACAAATTCCCTTACTGTAATTATTGTGTAACCCCCCCCCCCTCCAACTTTGGACTATAAAATTCCGATGGGGTGGGATTGTGTATAATGTGCACTGACTTTTTAAAATTTGTAGCTGCTAAATTTAGCATTTGTTCAATTTTTTATCAGTTCTTACAGACTAAAAATAAAAATTTATATTTGGTATTAAAATACAAAATTGACACATAAAAGTACAACAAGCTGGCAGCCAAAATAAGGTGAAATTAGGAGAAATAAAATTATAAATAAACACTCATTCCAGTGGATATTTCTCTGTAATGGCATAAAACACACTCGTTTGGACTATAGAAATAATTTACTTTCCGTCATTAATTATACAGTTAATTATGTTGTTCTTGTGTCAAACACATGCACCCAAATTTTTATGCTGAAAAATCTGGAAAAATAGTGTCTTATATACCGATAATTACTGTATTATGATAGAAATTAATGTTTTTAGTGAATTCTATTGTTAAACACACTAGTTTGTCAGTGGAAGGTGTATCAGATATTTCTGTATATGAAATACTTCTTGTAGTTAAATATTTTTATTTCCTTCACCCACAGATGGAATTCAATAATAAGGTTTTTTTTTTCCTTTTTTTTTTTCAACAAGAGTCCATGATGATACTGACACTTTTATTTAGTAGAATGAAATAGATTTTAATCAGCATAGTCTTCTCAATTATATTGAGAATTTGCATGATGAAAGAAAAATGTTGAGCTCAAAAAATTCACCCACACTATCACACCCTCAACAATGAGCTGCAAACTAAAGTGTCTCCAAGGAGTGCTACAGCTGGTATAGGTACACATTGCAGCACAAATGATCAACAAGGTAATTTCACCTACTCCTCTTTGTGAATTAAGAAAATACCTAGGTGGTTAGGTAAGGACTTTGCTAACCACTATGAAATCGGACTTGGAGTTCATGTCTGGCCCACGTCTTTATGGTGTCTATTGATGGAACTATGAATGGCTGAACATCATAAGAGCTGATACTGTCAATCATTAAGCGATCCAAAATGTCATTAATTCACCATGTAGAGTCAACTTAACTCACATAAGGTAAATGCCATTACACACAACAAAATGATGATCCAGTTAAAAATTGGAAATTGCTTTATTTTTCAAGTTAGAGCAATTTAAGTGTATTAGTCTGATAAAAATCTTGCTTTAAAGTTCCTTTTTTGCTAGTTTGCTGTTACATATATTCGTTTTTACATGCATTATATACCTAAATATAATGAGAATTTTTCTTATAGTTATATTTTTCTTAAGAGTGAGACTTTTTAACTGAATTGGCGTTGCCATATTTTAACTTATAAGTTTGCACACTATAAAACTATATTTATCCATTAAGTGATTTTGTATGGATATGAAACAAAAAAAAACCCCTGGAAAGACCTTCTCACAGACATCTCATATTATGGCAATACACTTTTAAGTGGAAAGGAAATGATTCCAAATCTTTTCCCAATTGGTAATTTACTGAACAATATTTCTATATAGATGTTTAGTTTTGTCATCAAACTAGACTGCTTTTATCCTAAACGCTTCTTTAAACGCTACATTTAGGTAATTGGCCTTTTACATAAATATCTACCAATCATGACTTGTGTAAACCTATAATTCATATCCAATATTTGGCTTATTTGCTTTTGTTTCTTATTTTATATCTATAGATTAGTTTGGTAATGACATATTAGCATCTTATGCAAATCTGTGCAAAGTTTAAGAAAACTTTCTTTTTCTACTGGATACATCTGATACAAAACTTGGCAAGTCGTTTCTTTTTTAATGTGTGTATTGTCTCTGTCTCATAATAGATACATGACAACAAATTGATTCTTAGATATACCTATTATGACAACTATCTGCTTTATGTCAGTATGAACCAAAGATATTAAGTAATATCCTCACCTTCTCCTTAAAGTGTGTAAGAAAGGAGTGAATCTTAGCTGCGATATTGAAGCAGTGCTCCAGTGATTTGTATCTTTAGAGCTAGGTAGAAATATTTTGAGAAAATATATAAGTATATGTATTACTCGTGGTTATAAATGACTCAAATAGGTCACAAAACCTAAAATGTCAAGACTGGCTTCCCATCCTATAGACAGTATCTTCATATAGAAGAACTCAAAATGGCTTGGGGGAGTTCCTGTGATGTAGTGGCTAACATGCTAGATTGTGACAACAAAGGCTATTAATACCCCGCCGGGGTGGAGAGAACCCTCTTATTCACACCCCCCCCCCACTATGGGTTAAATAGTACCACTACCATTCTTCTACAATGAAGACTTTGGCATTAAATAACTACAAAGTTTGATGTGGCATTAAACAAGAAAGCCAAACCAAGATGGCTAGGTCAAATTAAAAGGATATATTGTGGAAGACCACCAATACAGTTGCTATATTCCAAATTGTGTAATGGAAAGAGAAATCAGGCTGAGATTTGAATATACAGTGATATGAAATATGAAGAAACTGCTAAAGAATGATCATGATGATTAGACATATTTTTTTCTCATGGTTGTATTTCTTCATATAAAGTTCATGTTTCATAAAGCAGTTTAATGAAATGCAACCTTGTCATGTTATCCTTTGTTGTATTCACAACTTTCTGGTCATTACATATGAGCCAAGCTATAAAGCATTAATTCAGTGGTGTAAGTTTCGAATCAACTTATGAGAATAACATCAAGATAATGATCAAGGAATTGGAGGTGAAATTTCCATAAAATTCACGAGTGAATTCATTGTGCAAAAGCTCAGTAGCAAAAAAGCATTTAAACTCGCTCAGACAAATTTTCTGCCATAGTACTTGGATAGAAAAAAAGTGTCACATCCAAAATGATAAAGTCTGTCCAACTAATCATAATCAGAACCATAGTATTTTACAGACCCAAAATATATGTTTAACCCATAACTAGTAGTAACTGTAAATATTTGTGTGACTTGCAGTTTTCTAAAAAATAAATAAAATAAAATATCCAGTTGTTACAAGAGGACTGAAGCATGTGATGAAAAAAGTGATGGTGGTTGAACAAGTTACTTTGATGGCTAGATATAAAATAGTTGGAAAGTCCAAAGTAATTGTTGCTGGCAAAATCCGTAGAAAGACCAAGGTTTCCCTCAAGGTTACTGTTCCCAAATCTACTAAAATGTCTGCCATTAATTCTCTCTCATATACATATATACACACCCAAATGAATTCATTGCTCATAGTATGGCTTGATTGCTTTATTCATACCCTATTATGTTTTTTACAGATATTGTGTACTACATATTACCTATTGTAACCTTTACCTAGTATCTAATATCTTTTATACATTGCTCTTTACTTTTTATCTTTTTACTTATCCATTCACTGTTAATGACTGGGCCATTATGGAGGGGGGGGAATGTTACATCTAATAGAATAAGTTACTTTATATGTGTGTATGTATAACTTATTCTACTTTTTAATCTAAGGTTTTAAAGTTTGATATGAGGTTACAAAATGCTTCCATCAAAATCATAAAGTAGTCCTTATTCAAATATCATAAAACTTCAAGTAGAAATTCTCACCTGGTTGCTTTTAGGTCCCTTATAACAAAACTGGAGGCACCTTAAATTCTTGGGTATTATATGCTCACTAAATTTATAAAGCTTCCCTTAATTGAAGATTTTCATTTTCCGAAATAAAAAAAAGAGCCTCAATTAGATGTGCTTAATAAATCAATACATCATACTTGTTATGTCAGCCTTGATTTAAAATAACTTTGCTATTAATTTTGCTGAAAATAATTTAATAATTACAGAAGCTTGCTACAATCTATTGTGTATAATAGTTTAATATAGAGGCATGGTTGATGTAATGGTATTGTCAAGAAAAATAACTTTAATAAATTCTGGAAAAAGCTGTTTACAGTTTACTTTGCATTAATGGCCTTGGGAAAGGCATGAATCCACTTTTTTTTCTCCAGCTAAGGGTTAATTGTAAGACAAACTGGACTATCAAGGTTCGTTTAAGCTACCAGTCTAAGAGAACAACTTCTCAAATTCAAAACCAAATGCTTGAATGCCTTAGGCAGTGTGATGTTATCTTCAACCTCATTTTGGTAATTCTTGCAAAAACACTCATACCTGATTCTTTCAGCCTTTGCCCTTCCTCTGAACAACATTAATGTTGTGGAGAGAGAAGACTATATGGGCAATTGCTAGTGTTCTATACAACCATACCTACATTTGTGCCAAGACCTGGACACAGATCCATTTTTAGTGAGTTCAATCCTAACTGAATGCCAAATCAACAAAATCTCTGTCTTGAACTAAAACCTCAACTGTTGGAGAATTATGAAAATAAGTTTTTAGAGCATAAAATTTTCAGTGATGACTCAATTGTAATTTGTAGTAATAAACAGTCAGTGTTTTTCTATAAAACTGCATTATCTCGCTCAATATCTAGAATATCTTTTAAAAGATAATATCTTTTAAAGTATTTTATAGACATCCTATATTACAATATTTACCGAATACTAGAGAAAGTGCATTTTTTTGTGTCTTGTGAATAACACTCAAGTGCATCTGATGGCGAGACTCTAGTTCTGGAGAATGTGGAATCACCTTTTCATTGCTATTATCCTCAGGTTTAGTCTGAATTTCTGCTTGCAAATTAGATAAAATACTTAAAACCATATAACTCAGTGAATTTTGAACTGCTACTGAAAGGTATAATTGTTTACAAATGATTGTTTATTTACTTGAAACTATAAAGAATATAGAATAACTATATAGAATAACTTTGGTGTCATAGCATAAAACCAACCAAATTTTTTTCTTTATAAAATTGCTCTGTCAGCTGAGGCTGTAGAATATACTGACTGCATCTCTGCAGAGGGGTAAGACACCCTCCCAATGAGTGTCCTAGATATGACACTAAACACTCTGATGGTGAGGCTCCAGTAATGCTGGAGCTTTGGGAAATGCAGAGTATCCCTTTACTGCCATTGCTCCCAGGTCCACTCTGGCCTGGAGTGGTAGCACCTGATAGGGTCCTATCTATGGGTCAAATAGAATTAAACCGTGTGCTTATGTTAAATTAAATTGGTAGAAATAGAACTGTTTTTAAATTTAACTGTGTGTAAACAAAAAAAACTGTACTTATGCCAAATTGAATTGTTTGAAATAGAATTGTTTATATATTTAAAAATGGATTTGGCATTAACTAACCTACAGTGGTTGATATGCCATAAAACTAAACCAAACCAAATCCTTTTTAAAATGCTGATCTAAGAAAATTTGCACACAAAACCTTTCAATTCCACTAATCATTATGTGACTAGGTTTTGAGTTGACCAAAGTTTGATACAATTTCATCTTGAAATGATTTTGTTTTTAGGAGCAGTCATCATTGGTTGTCTTTTTGACTTCTTTTACTTGATGGTGATTAGATGTCAGCTTGGCACATTGTAATTAAGAAGATATGAAAATCAGGAAAGAATTGAAGACATCTCCAAGAATTAATCAGTCTTTGACAAGTCTCCTAGGAACAAAAAGAAAAAGAAATTCTCTGAAGTAGTAGTGATCAATGTCTGCATCTAAATCCGTGTCCCAGAAGAATGTCCAAATTGATTTTTTTTTTTTTTTTTTTTTAAATCATGCTGCAAGGAATTTTATTGTTCTCAGGTCTTTTTCTTTCTTTTTTTTTCATTTCAATGTTCTCCATTTTATCATATCAGACATTTAAAGAATTATCATAAATTACACTTTAAAGTTTTCTTTTTTTTTTTTTTTTTTTTTTTTTTTTCTCCATTTATTCAACCTGTAAAATCTTTGATGCACCAGTTGTGTGTATGTGGTGATGCATACAATGAGTAAATTCTGTTCTTAAGTCATGCTAATTTATTCTCTGTCTAACCAAAAAGGATTTCTGAATACTTTTGCTTATTTCTCTGACTCTCCATGTTACCAGAATCTGACACAAGATCAGTTTAATGTGAGGTGCCATGCAGAAAGTGACCCTCTTGTGTATCGGCTTTAAAAGAATAACTTGGATTCTACCTACATTGGGGGGGGGGTGCCACAGGAGCCTCGCAATAAACCCATCCCTCAGTCCTCATAGAATAGGGGGCAGGTGCTGCCTAGGTAGAAGGCCCCCTGAAACCAAGCTGTTATTTTTCACCCACTCAAAGAAAATGCCAGGAATGTACTATGAGTCTCTGTGAAACAAAGAAGTATTAGTCTGATTCACTATTGAAGTGGGACAAAATGAAAAATTTGATTAAATACAGAGATGAGAATTTTCTTTGGATGCACAGAATTTCAGTCTTTGATATTATTTGGGTCATTTTCTTAAATCCACTGAGAACATTGGGTGAAAGGTTTAAGATCTGACAGTTGTCTTCTGAAATGTGTCATACCAGCAGTATATTTTTCAAATGTGCTCCAGGTCTGTTCCATATTTGTGTCATAATTTGATTTATGATCAAGTTTCATATTTTTATCCGTCATATCACAGCATGTGAAAAGAATAATATTAAACAATGCTGAAAGATTTGATGCATTTTCATTTTTACATGTTATATGTATATTATGCTATTGTGAAACTGGAAACTCGCCACATATCAGCAGTCGATGACTTGTATACTAGCACAAGTATGCATACCACCACTTTGAATAGTACTGACTCATGAAAGTTGGGAATAAGATTTATAGGCTACAGATGACAACAACAGGAAGTGTTTGAGACAATGACTCCTGGAAGTAATCTGAACAGTCCTTTGTTTGCTTAATATTTTTGATAAATATTCTTAAAATAGAAGCATGTTTCTGATTGGCTCAAAAGGACATTTTTTTAACCTATAAAAATTTTCATCTAGATATTATCTTTTTATTTTTAGTTATTCAATTTATACATGTGGTTAAACAAGAAAGGAATTTAGTCATGGTCTGAATACTTTTTAAAGATAAGGAACTAAATTTCACTTTTCCTCTTTTATGAATTAGCCCTGTCAATTGGGCTTTAGGATACACTGCATCCTGTGCCAGAAGGAGAAGACTTCCTTCCAGGGTGGGGTGGGGTTCCAGATTATGACATTTAACTGTATCTTGTGATAAGGCTTGTGTTCTTGAGAATGTGAAATACCTCTTCATTGCCATTACTCCTAGGTGCACTCTGATTTGGAATGGTTGTATCATCTGTAAGTTCTATAGATTGGTTTAGAAATTATTTGTATTATGAGAGCAGGCTGAAAAGTTCTTATGAAGAAATCAATCCTGACTCTTTTGACCAATAGAATGCAAGTACTACAACATTGATGGATGAAGGGTGTAGATTGCCTTGGGGGACTCTATTGAAAAATAAACCTTATTTGGTCATACTCTATGAGGGTATCATGGTCAGCTTATAAACCTTTTAGCTGATCCTCTTAGATATGAATACCTGAAATCATGCAACTGTGTACAGATTACTTGTATTAGATAGGAATAATTGATAACATATAATTGCTCAAAAATGTTTAAGAATCAATTACTGGAAAATTGTATATATAGATGCATGATGAATTTCTTAGGCATAAAATAATCCTAAACAGGTTGACATACCATTAAAATCAATCTATCTGGTATGAATTCCATACTGATAAGTTCGGTAAATCCTCACTTCAAAAACTGAATATTTTATTGTTTAGTTTAGTTTCTTTGTTTTAATGGCATATCAACCTTTGTGGGTTATTTAATACTGTAACCAACCTTGTAGAAGAACGGTTGGGATATCATTCAACTCATAGCTGTGGGGATAAGGGAATTCATACTTTTCCCAAGTCTGAAAATGAATGTAATAGTGCGACTAAAATTTGAACTCGCTTACTATAAAGTCACAGTTCAGCACTTTAGCCATCAGGCTATTTGGTCTCTCCCTCTATTTCAGTATTATATTTCTCTAGGGGTTACTCAGTTTTAATCTTATTGTTTTCTGTTACTGATTTTTTTATAAATAGATCTGTCTTTCAAATTTTCCAGTACTTTTTCTGTCTTTGATTCACATACTGAAAGAAAAATATAAGTTTCAATTCAAATATTATATTAACAAAAAGCTATTGTATTACAGTACATTTTTTTCTTTATGACATTTCTGGTTGGGGCTTTTGACTCTGTTGCAGAAATCTGACTTTATTTACAGTTAAAAATTAAATTTATCCTCTTCTCTCTCTCTCTCTCTCTCTCTTCACACACACACACACACATATATATATGTATATTCTTTTACACAGATGTTGCCTCTTCAGGTTAAACTCTGAGTTCAACTCAGGAATTGCTAACTTCATATATCCTCACTAAGTAGCATAGTTAACATAAATTATTGTATATTAGTTTACTTAAGATCTGATGGGCTCCAAGGATCCAGTAAGCTCTGAAGTTCTGATAAACTCCAGCAATTCTACTGTCACAGGCTGAAAAAGAGAAATCAAAAGCACTCCAAAGATTCCTCAGTACTAGCAATACCATTATTCACAAAATAGAATCTACAATTCATCTTTTAATTTAAATTGGATTAATTACTGGAAAGGGGACTCTCTGTGGCATAGTCGCTAATCTGCTGGATTGTGACATTTGTAGTGAGTGAGTTCAAAGTCCATTTGTGCTATTACATTCGCTTTCAGACTAATACTCTTGGAAAAAATATGAACCCCCTTTTTCCTTCTAGTTAAATAGTACCATTGCTGTCCTTTTATAAGGATGGCTTTGGCATTAAATAACCCATGAAGGTTTATATGCTGTTATCAAAGAAAACTAACCTAAATACTAACAAATGATATATGTATTAATATAATATAGATTATTTCATAATTCTGTATTATTTAATGTAAAAACAGCAATAGGATTTATATGTAATAGAATTGCAAATTATCCTTTGCTGCTTAAATAGCTTCTTAATTTTTTTCATTCAGTAGAATTTCTACAGTTCCTGCTAATTTACTTGTGTCCTCAGTTTGTTATCGTCACAACATTTAGAACTTGTACTCTCTTCAGATATCTGTCATAGCTGATGACCTTCTAGAAATTTTGAACCAAACCCTTTATTCAATCCACAGGAATTAGTTTTAATTCTGCTATCTATACTTGGAGAATATCTTCTATCAGTTTATTCTCCCTTGAGATGTTTGTCTCTTCCATTGAACCAGACTTGTCATACACTGCTAGATGCAGAGATTGAACTCCCTAGATAACACTTTTAATCAATGTCTATATCTCTTGTGACGTAGTCCAACAGGACTTTAGAGACAGTAACTTGAAACCTAAAACCTGATATCATTTTCTCTGCTTCTTCAACTGAATGAAAATGTCTTGTCTTATTCATAATGTAATCAGATGGTGGAATTTCAGTCTTGATTCTAATATCCTTAATTATGGCTTCTCTATGGTATTCATTTTTATGCTATGGTTTTATTATAACAACTATGATAAGGACACTAGTCTAAATACAACAGTGATCAATAATAATTATTTCTTATCTCAGAAATTCAAACCAGAATAAAGTCAAATGCATGGAAATTGTAATTGATTTTTATAATTTTGCTAATAATCAGGTATGTGTTTGGCGGTTTGAATAAGTGACTAAAAAGTTTTTAATGATTTTTTTTTTGGACAACTGAATCTTTGATGTTGCTATCAAGACATTTCAGTGTCTTGGATATGACACTAAACAGAATTTGATGTTTGAGCTCCAGTTCTGGAGATCTAGGTCTGTGGTGTACCTCTTCATTGCTATTATTCCCCATTCCACTCTGACCTGAACTGGTAAGACACGTTAAGGTTTCTTAGATGGGTGACCACTTAAGATCTGTAATTTCTGTAAGCAACCTGATACCTGTGTTCCAAATTAAACAAAGCTCAGTGAATAAGAACCTCCATGAATAAATGAGTCTTGCAAGATATTTTATTCAACCCCTCACTGGGTTTTAATGTGACACAAGGTTGGTTTCTGGTGGGTATCCCACAGGAAGCAAACCTCCCATGAGCAATGCTAAAAATAGCTTGTTTCTGTTGGCATTCTCTTTTTGTGATACCTCAACTCTGAGCCATTTACACTTGAGTGCATATGAGGAGAGCTCAGAACTAAGCTGATTTATCCTCACAACACCTAACTCCAAAAAAATAGTTGGCATCAATAATGAATTTATTTAAAAAGAAAAAAAAGATATGTTAAAATTTTGAATGCTGACAACTCTTCTTGAAGTTATAAACAATGTGCAAAAGGTTTGTTAGCTGGGGTTGTAGAATATGCTCACTACATCTCTGCTGGGGGGTAAGATCACCACCAAATGAGTGTCCTGGATATAGTGCCATACTGCATCTGATGTTGAGACTGTAATTCTGGATCTTTAAGAATGTAGACTACTGCATATTGCCATTACTCTCATGTCCATTCTGACCTGGAGAATGGAAATATGCAATTATTTTCTAAACTCAAAACCATTTAACTGGATAGAAACAAATTTCTGATGTCAAATTAAATTGTTGATTTTATATAGCAAGTCTTGGAACCCTTTAACTACGTGCAAATAAAGCTATTCACGTTAGATAGGAATAGTTGAAATTATTTAATTGTGGACAAACAAATGAACTCTGGCTCATTTAAAGACATTGCCTAGAAAATGTTTACAAATCATTGTTAATTTATATGTATAAACAGGATTTGGCATTAAATAACTTATAAGGCTTGATATACCAATAAACGCAATGAATAAACTGGCCAACTTCTCTAACGTGAAAAATCAAAGTGATGTCAAGATAAAATATTACTCAAGTGTCACAAAAGTTATGCAATGTTTTGGTAATGTGAGGCACAACAATTTAGCAGCTCTGGATACTTTTACTAAGGTTGTTATGGTCATTTACCACACTGGACTGAGATGTTACTACTTGCCAGATTTGCTTCTATGCCTTGGTGTCCAGCCTCTGAATCCATGATTTTAGGCCTACCTAAACTTGACTGATTGTCAAGGTTCTTGCAACCCAAGCAAAATTTCTTCAACCATCTGGTTACTGTACTGTAATCAACTGCACTTTCACCTTTTGCACCACAAATTTTTTTTGGCTACTTTCACAGCATTTTGATTCTGTCAAAACTTGAAGCATAAGTTTCTGAATTAGACTACATTGCACATTCATCTGTTCAGCTTTCGAATCACACACACAGTAAAGTAATGCACAATGTGTCTGTACACCAACTATGAGGATATTACCATTCATGGCTCATACTGCTTTGATCATGTGCACTGTAAAACTTTTGACTAAAAAAGTAGGCAAATATTAATTTTAAAGTACAGATTCTTTTCCCCTTGTATGTTTTTGAGGTAAGACACTGACTCTTTACCTGGTTATATAAAAGAATAAGGAGCATTAATAATTATGGTTGTTCTGAAACAAAATTGCTGGAAATGTTTATTACTATGTATCTCTCTTGGGATCTTGCTTATAGCATCACTAATTCTAGTTGTGTCACTTGAATTATAAGGTAAGATTTCTTTCACTCACTCCTCTATATTTCATTCTTTATATATACTAATGAGGTAGTATCAAATCACTGTGGAATTATTTGGTGAGATGTTTTTGTGATCTGTTTGCTAATTGGAAAAACATTACCTTAAGATGAAATGATCAGATGAGAGCGTGGAATGGTGGAGTTACCTAAATATTGCAATGCCTCTCAGCTCTGCCAAAGAGTAAAACAAAAACAAATTTATGGGTTGAGGTTATTGGCACACCTGAATATCACAATAGCACTATCTCCTTGTATATAAAACATGACATATATATATGTGTGTATGTGTGTTTAATATTGGTGATAGAGCATATATATCAAAGTTAGCATAGATGTAGTCAATGCTGCTTTATGACTATCAGTTTTTCAACTTGGGTCTAATAAGCGCATTGGCAAGAAACAGCATTTCTAAGGTTGATTCTGTCTCTGCTATTCTAACTTAGATATACTTTCTCTTATCATTGATATTGGGCTCTCTTTATTTGTAAACACACACACACACACATATATAAAATGTGTGTGTATGAATTTTTCTTTTTATTCACAATGTTCTTTGATACCTGCATAATTTTCTGGGTTTCAAACACAGCAGGTTTTTGATAATGATCAACAGTGGTTGAAAGTACTCAGACTACAATAAGAAATTTTTTTTTAAAAAAAGCCAACTTAGCACAGTTTTTCTACTCATTTGCAGCATCTTGCTCAGCAGCTAAAAGATATTCCAAAAAGTGAATCCTTTTGTCATATTTAATGAAACATGTTTAAAAGAGAATTTATTGCCTAAATACATATATATATATATATATATATATATATATATATATATATATATATATATATATATATATACACACACACACACACACACACACAGAGGTGTCTAATGATTATGGTCATAAGATATGGCTATGGTGATCTGAGTTCAAATCCTAGACAAGGCTATTAGTATTTCACATAGTGCTAATATCCTTGGGAAGGCTATGAATCCAGTTATTCTTTCTTCAGCTCTCAGTAAATACTAAACCAGACTGGGCTCTTTAAACATAGTATGGCAACCAGTCTAGGAGAAGGAAAGTTCAAACCTGTTAAACTCCACTCAACAAGGCTGTGGGCATTTTTTATGCTAGTGCTCTTTGGAAAAGCATGAATCTATTTCTCCTGCCTCCTAGCTTATGGAAGAATCGTAGGAGAGAATGAACTCTCAATCATTAGTAGGGCCACTGATCTAGAAGGAAAATTTGGAATACGAACCCTAT
This sequence comes from Sepioteuthis lessoniana, assembly GCA_963585895.1. Taxonomy (NCBI): domain Eukaryota; kingdom Metazoa; phylum Mollusca; class Cephalopoda; order Myopsida; family Loliginidae; genus Sepioteuthis; species Sepioteuthis lessoniana. Next base: position 27,066,055 of record OY757938.1, read on the forward strand.
GGTCAGTATGACAAGACTCATTACTCCCAATCATTTACAGACCTTAGAAGGCTCAAGATCCGCAATGGACTGAGAAAAAACCTGGGTTGGTTGGTTGGGTTTTAGGGCATATCAACCTTGAGAAAAAAGTTTCAGAAAATGGTTGAAATATATAGTGTTATACAAACTGATATCACTACAAAGTAATGGAAAATTCTATTGTAGTAACACAAAATGTCTCTCAAAATTTGCACAAAGTTTTAACCCTTTTACTGGCAGTGACATTTCTGTTGTTCAGCAGTTGTTCATTTAAAGGCATTTTCTTGTTGGCTGTTCTTTGACCAATTCAATGTTAATGTATAGAAACATTATTAAAAGCCCTTCTGTGGTATGGTATTGTTTAAAAGTTGTTTTTCAAATATCATCATTAAAAAATCAATGCTTCATTGTTTTCATGTTATTGTACAATGACACACAATTGCTGATCAAATCATCATGTTTTATTTTGGGTCTTTTTATATATAATTAATTGACTTGTTTGAACATACCCTCTATTTTTCTGAAAATAATTTACCCACTCTACAAGGATCAAAAGTTGCCCAGTCAGCTGGGGCTGTAGAATACAAACTTCTTTTCTGCAGAGGGGTAAGATTTCCCCCCCTCCCAGTGTCCTGGGTATGACACTAACCAATTTAATGGTCAGGTTCCAGTAATGCTGGAGCTTTAGGGAATGTGTAATACCCCTTCAATGCAATCACTCCCAAGTCCACTCTGGCCTGTAGTGGTAGCACCTGATAGGGCCCTGTCTATGGGTCAAATAGAATTAAACTGTAATTATGCTAAACTGAATTGTTTGAAATAGAACTGTTTATTTGTATAAAAATAGATTTGTCATTAAATAACCAACAAAGGTTGATATGCCATACAACTCAAACAAAGAAGGGTTTTAAAAATTATCTACCTGCAAAAGGGTTAATGTAGTAAATGAAAAAAAGAATTTTTTTTTTCTCCCAATGTTTATTTGATTTTTGTTTATGGTTAAATCATTGGCCCAAACTTGACAAGATGTAAATAATTATGATTTTATAAATTTATCTTTTTATAGTTTAATAACTTTCACTTTTATATTTTTACTTTTATAATATATACATATCCTGAGAAGGAAGAGGAACAGATGCTACACTCAAATGTTAGTTTGAAGATCTGTGTAAGGATCAAAGCCATAGCCCAGAAGAGTCATTTTTTATTTTTAGACTGTGTTCACAGGTACTACCCTCTGATCCTTGGCAGAAGTACTGATACTCATATAAGTAATCTTATCATTTTAGTTATATCTATGCTAGCATTTATACATAGATTTTTTTACTTAGTTGGCTGGGGCTGTAGAATATGTCTATTGCATCTCTGCAGAGGGGTAGGTTTCTACACCTGAACATGTTTCCTGATTATAACCATCTGATGGTGAAGCTCCTGTTCTGGAGCTTTAGGCTATGTGGAGTACCCCTTCATTACCATTACTCTCAGGTCTGCTGTGACTCTGACTAGTAATACCAGTTTGTATCCCATCTATGGGTCAAATGGAAATACTATACTTGAAACCATTCAACTGTGTACAAACTATATTAAATTGAGTTATTTGTTTTAGATAGTAAATTTTGAAACCATTTAACTGTGTGCAAACAAATGAGCTCTCGCTCCTGTAAAAATAATATCACAAACTATTCACTTACGAATCATATGTATTAACAGGATTTGGCATTAAATAACCTACAAGGGTTGATATGCCATAAAACACAACCAAACCATATATAGTGTTTATATCTATGCACACACACACACATGGGTGTGTGTGTGTACATATATTTATTCAGGAATAGGAATAGGTTGGTTTAAGTTGGCTGTGCCACTTGAATCTGGCAATAGAAACCCTGTTCATGTGTCAGTTTCTTATTGCATTTCTAGGAGTTGGTGGACTACACTTTATTGATCATAAAATCTCTGTCTTCTCTTACACAGCCAGGATTCTCTATTATCTTAGACAGCAAAGAGTTTATCCTGTTAGGACTGATTTAAATATGAGTGTTCCTTTCAGCTCTAAAGAGTCGTCTATTCTGTACTGTACATGTCTTAAGTGTTTGCTTATGTTTCTTTCAGATTTTCTTGTCTCGTTCAAAACTCTTCCAAATTTTCAATGATATTTGTTTGTTTAATTAGTGTATTGAACTTGCTGTAGACATAATTATTGGCTCAGAAAATAGAATTAGTAAACCAAAGTTCAAAATCTGGTCATAAGTGTTTGTATTCACTTTGCATTAATGCCCTTTGGAAAGTTCAGAATTAATTTCTTCCCCTATCAACTATGGATGTGAAATAGCTGTCTTGGCATTCGTAATGGACAAACAATTGTGAAGAAATATACTTCTGAATTCAATATCATGGAGAAAGCAGAAGGAAACTACTGTAAAAGTTTTCCCATGAACAATCATGGTAATACAGTTTACTGATAAAGGAAGCTGTGGAGACCTATCTTTTATGTCTCTGTGTGAGAGGCAAAATATTGTGATAAATGAGGAGTAAAATACTGCTGTAAATGAATACTAAAATGTGTTAGAATAAACTTATATATAAGAGAGAGAGAGAAAAAATTTGCTGGTCTGCAGAGCTAATTAGCAATTTAAGTTTCTTTTTTATAGAATAATTTTCATATACATGTATACACATCTGATGGCTTTTCTAATAAAAAGAAAAATGACAAGTTCCAATGCTTTAAAACTAAAAAGATTGTATTTATGATTTTGAATTTTTTTGTTTTCTAATCAAATTAAATGTAAAATTGAAATTTTAATTCTATATCACCAGCAGATGCATTGGGATATAACAGATTGAGTCTTGCCATGAAGATCCTGTTCAATAGTAGGTTTCTTATTGCATTTCTGAGAGTAGGTGGTTGCACTTTATTGATCATAAAACCTCAGTCTTTTCTTACTCGGCTGAAATTCTCTGCTCTCTTTGATAGCAGTGAGTTTATCTACCAATGGCTGATTTAAATGTAACTACCCCTTTCAGCTCTTAAGAGTTCTCTGTTATATATAGACTCACAAGCATGTGTGTCTAAGTGTTTGCTTACATTCAAAACTATTATTCAGGTGGAGTGAAAATTGTTTGATTTTCTAAGTGTATCTTAAGTGTATTGCTCTAATAAAAATCTTGCTATGATGTGCCTATATATCCTGTGTGTATATGGATAGTCTTGAGTCTCTAAATCTGTCTCTGGATCGCAGCACCTTATGTATATGTATGTTTCAAGGAGGAAAAAAGTATTTTTGTATAGAATGGGCAATATTTAAAAAAATATGTATATGTATGTTTCAAGGAGGAAAATATGTATATGTATGTTTCAAGGAGGAAAAAAGAATTTTTGTATAGAATGGGCAATATTTAAAAAAAAATTTTTCTGTACCCCTTCACTGGCTTTACTCCTTCGTCCATTCAGCCACAGTGGTAGCTAGTACCTATTAAACTCCCCTCGATGGGTCAAATAAATATTTTCCAAAATTATTGGATAAGAATGCACAAAACCATATAACTGTGTGCAAGCAAATGATTATTATAAAATAGAATTTTTAATGTTGAGTAAGTCTTGAAACCGAAGGATTATCATTAGTTAGTTGAAACCATATAATTGCTTACAGATTATTGGTGTTAGATGGAAATATGTGGTACTAAATAATTGTCTGCAAAAAATCTCTTAAATAATCACATAAAAAATGTAAATATATAATGAATGCATTTCTCTAACCTCTAGGCTTAGAATGATCCTAGATAAGTTGTCATTTTATACTCAGTCAGTTTTTTTTATTTTTAACCTTTTAAAACTCAAATTTTCATTGTGTATATGTATGGGTGTTAAGCAAAAAAACAGCTCATTATATCAATACATTAGAGCAATACCCTATAAAAATTCAAGATGCTCTTGGAGAATAAAACAATTTCCAGTTGAATTTACCATAGAAGGATAATATAGTGAAGTTGATACTGAACTTGGTATTTTAATCATCCAAATTCAATTGTCAGCTTGGGCAGTAGAATATAATCCTTTATAATGCTTTAGGACAGTGTCTTGGTGGCTGAGCAGTCTGTGATCTGGATACCAAAGTGGCCACATGATTTAGAACACTCCACTTAGGCCCTTACTGGGCTAAATCAGTGGTTTAAGTGGCTGGATTTGATTGATCAGCTGGTAACGTCAAGCCCTCTTTCTGAGCTTTGCAAAATTATTGTAAAATTCTGAATCGAAAAGCATTCTACTGCCCAAGCTGACAGTCGAATTTGGATGATTCAAATATCGAGTTCAGTATCAACTTCACCATATTATCCTTTTATGGTAAATTTAACTGGAAATTGTTTTATTCTCCAAGAAAGCTCCTCAAAACAGAAATCCTAAATACCCAAAAAGCCCCAACAAAATCGGATCAAAAAGCTTAGAAATCATAGAATCCAACCAAATAATTGAAAAGAAAAAACAAAACACTAAAACCAAAACTAAACAAACTTCAATCACACAACAAATACTGAAAAGTATGACTCAAAATAATCCAAAAGAAACTGCTAAGGCAAATTACAATAAGCTGCTTCTATTGATAGCTAAACTAAACCCTACCATGATGACTCCAAAAAAACTTAACAAAAAAACTGGATAAACCAAATATGAAAAACTTAGAACAATACATGATTCTGGACTAAGATCATCCAGTAGAGTATCAGTCCTTATTTGGAGAAATGTCTGCCGAAGTAAAATCAACATCAATACCCATTTCGAAGCAATTGTAGTCTCAACAAACTTACACAAAATTGTCTCCATCTGTTCACTATATATCTCATCTCATGACCCCATAAATGAAAGTGAGCTAAATAACTTGATAAAACAACTTCCTAAATCATTTATCTTGGTGGGAAACTTTAATCACCACAACATATTATGAGAAAGTAAAACAATGGAAAAAAAAATAGGCCAAACCTTTGAAAAAAAAAATCATCAATAACAATAATTCATGCCTCCACAACCAAAATCTGACTTGTCTTGAGCCATCCTAGGTTACATTCCCTGTCATAGACCTAACTCTTAGTGACCCATCAATCTATATAGATTACAACTGAAGGGTATAGAAAGACCCCTGCAGCAGTAACCACTACCCAATAATAATGGCAAACACTATAATAGAAAACTCAAAACCTTAAAAAAAACTTCGAAAATTTCCATAATGGAATTTGGAAAAGAAAACTGGCAATCCTACAAAATACATAGCCTTACCACTCTAATCTCAGAAACAAATACAAATCAAGAACCCAATATATATTTCACTGACACCTTCATTACCATAGCCAACGAAACTATCCCCAAAACCACAATATCCCTAAAGCATAGCGAACCTTGGTTCACAATGATGTGATAAAAGAATGTCAAGCTACCCTCAGGAAATTTATCAACTCCTCTCATTACCAGACTACTAGATAAAATGAATACTCTTTCTATAAACAATAGCATCATTCTTACTTGGATACCTAGCCGCATTGGCATACAGGGAAATGAAAGGGCAGTCAAAGCTGCAAAAAAAGCACTCCAGACACATATCCAATACAAAAATTCCACACACTGACCTAATATCACTCAACAAATGGCAAAATCTTGGGATGTTCAAATACATCAAATACCATATTCAAGATTCCATAGGTGAATGGCCAGCAGACTACAAAAGAACTAGAAAAGAAGCAATAATATCCAGACTTTGTATTGGTCACAACCACATTACCCATTCACACTTGCTAAAAGGGGAAGACCCCCTTAGTGTGTTAAACATGCAAAGTACCTCTCACAGTTAAACACATTCTCATAAACTGTGACAGGTTGAGACAAATTCGGCCAAAACATTACCAAACAAACAATTTAAAGGACCTCTTCAAAAACTCCAAACCAGAGGAAACCTTAAGCTTTCTAAAAGAAATCAATCTCTTCATTAAAATCTAGTCAAATATAATAAAACATAACCAAAAACTCATACCTTAAATCCTAAAACATGCACAAAAAACAAAACCAATTTAACTCTTCTGGCATTAAATGACCCACTGAGGGTGATATGCTGTTAAACAAAACTCAAACTCAGGAAATTCAAAGCAAGTTCCACATCAGATGATTTAACCAAATATAAACAACAAAGAACCCAAACTTGAACATGCCATCAAAGAAAAACGAAAAGATCCTCCTTAGAACCTCCACCTCAAAAATAAACTCCTATAACAATCCAAAAATAATTTGGAACTTTATAAAAATTATCAAATGAAAAAAAATATATATCAACACTCAATAAATCACTTCTCTCTGTCTCTCAAGGAAACACAAATGCCACAAGTAAAAAAAAACATATAGCCAATCTGATCACAGAAAATTTTGCTCAAGCATTATCCACAAAAAAGTGCTTCAATAAATTCAACTTGGAACCAAAGTAGAAAAGAACATCAAATTTACTGCTGACAATAGTGAAAACTCTCACCCACCTTTCACCCGAACCAAACTCCAAAATTCAATATCCAAATCCAATAACTCAGCCCCTGGTCCAGATGAAATCCATTACACCCTCCTTAAAGAACTCCTGACAATATCCCCAAAATATCTTCAACAATATCTGGATCTCTGGCGTCATCCCCCACCCCCTTATGGAAGCAAGCCATGACCGTCCTTATCCTAAACTTTCGAAACACAAATAATGCATTCTCCAATTCAAAACGAGATAGGTGTACCTGAGGGTAGCATCTTATGCATAATCAAAATTAATAAAGTAACAACTTGTCTCCCTCTAGAAATCACTGAATCACTATATGTTGATGACTTCCTCATTTGTTACAGCTCCAAAAATATGGCGACCACAGAAAAAAAAATCTAACAATGTATCCAAAAGATAGCAAAACAGAGCATGGAAAATGCATTCAAAATTTCAAACCAAAAAAAAAAAAACAAATTTGTGTACTTTAGCCAAATCCAAAAAATGCACAACTAACCTGCCTTAGTCCTAAATGATACTGAAATACTCATAAACCCATCAATACAAATTCCTAAGCATTACTCTTGACTCAAAACTATCCTTTATCCCTCATATCAAACAGCTGAGGATTAAATTCAACCAAACCATTCAACTCTTTTGAGTCATAGCCCACACAGGCTGACAAAAAGACTCTTATCAAATTTAGTCCAGTTGGCTGGGGCTTTAGAATATACCAACTGCATCTCTGGAGAGGAGTAAGACTCCCTCCAACGAGTGTCCGGGATATGACACTAAACATTCCGATAGTGAGGCTCCAGTAATGCTGGAAGTTTGGAGACAAACCAGACAAGCCACCTAAAAGAACTTAACAAAAACACCAATGCGGAGTATCCCGTCATTACTCCCAGGTCGACTCTGGCCCAGCATCCTTCTCACCAGGACACGGAGCCACATTGGTATACATGAAAATGAAAGGGCAGACCAACCCAAACGTTGATCCAAAACCAACCATTAACAAATTGATACATGACAAATGGCAAAAATCATTAGACAATCAAATACACAAGTTCCACTATATACAAGATACCATTAATGAGTGACTGGCAGATTACTTAAGAAATAGAAAGGTGATACGTTGCAGATTTTGCATTGGGCACACTCATATCACCCACTCATTTACTTAAAAGAGAAGACAATATGCTCAGTATGCAAAGTACCTATCACAGTCAAACGTATTCTCTTAAACTGTGACAGTTTCAGAAAAAATGCTTCCAGACAAGAAACCTAAAGGAGTGTTACAAAAACACTAAACCAGAAGACATCTTGAGTTTACGAGAAAAAAAATTCACTAAAATTTAACTAAATATAAAAATCCATATTCTAAACCCCACAAACTCCATTGAAAACAAAACCAATCTCATCTTTTTGCCATTAAATGACCTACAGAGGTTCATATGCCATTAAAAAAAAAAAAAGCCTCTCACAAATTCTAGATATAATGTGAGATTTTAAGTAGAATCTTTCATTCCTTCCTAAATCAAAACATCCATATCATCATGAACAGCTGTTAAAACAGCAACCCAAATTCTAGCTTTAATGTTTTGGTTTTCTTTTTTTAATACATGCTATTACAATTTAAGCTCTTTCGAAAGAGAATTGGTCAAGTTATTAGATTACAAAATGTCAATTTTTCTGCAACACCTTGTTGTACATCTTAAATGATATCAAATGTTTTGAAACACCCTGTATTTTAAGTAATGCAGCTGCAATCAAAAGTTTCTAAGTTTTATTTAATTATGTGCCATTGGAACTGACTTGTCTGTATTTGTTTACTACTTTGAACTTTGTCTTCTAAGATTTAATGAAATTATTCAAGCTATTTGATCTTGTTAAATTATTTTAATATTCTGTCTCTTGTCCTCTCTTGAAATTCCATTGCTCAAATAACATCCAAATTTCCAATTGTATTTTGTTTCTGCAATCAAAATTCCTGAACAGTTCAGACATATTCTATTTGAAGTTAAATAAGAGAAAGAAAAAAAAATTATAAATTTGTTGCAGGTGGTGCCAGGTGTTTTCATTTTTTTTTTTTTTTTTTTTTTTTTTTTTTTTTTTTTTTACCAGTATCATCTTGTGCAAAAAGATTACTAATTGTAGCTAATGTAGCTCCTCCTCTCTTTGTCATCAATCTATACAGGTGTGATATTGTTATGATAGTTTCTTTCTCTTTTCTTTTTTTCTGGTCTTCTTTTACTAAGCAGGTGTCCATGTGAACAATGGCCTTGAATTCCAAGCAGGAGTATGGACTTCATTATTATTCATTTCATTCTGTGCAATTGTTTTAGCTTTATAGAGTAAACCTCCATTGCTTCATGATATCAATTCTTAACATCTCAGGTTCAATTCAATAACTCTGAGTTTTTCAATTGAACCACTGCTGAGCATCTTTTAATATTTGATATCTCCAGTCTTTGTTATTCTGACAAGTATCTTCATCTTGGTTATTACAGTTACCTCAGTGATCTGTCATAGATTAAACACAGGGTTTGCTTTGAGATTCCCTAAAGATTAGTTTAACAGATATGAAAAGAAGGCTAGTTATCACAACTATGGAAATTTGACTATAACAACCAAGATAAGGATACTAGTTAAACTACATCAATGTATGAGAATTATATTTGATATAAAAAAATCTTTTCATTGTGTGAATTAGAACCTCATAAGGTCTCTAATGTGGAAAGAGGGTACACAGATCTTTTTTTTTACTCCCCTCCTCTTGGATAAACAGGTAATTTGAACCCTAAATTGAGTTTTCTTACTGAGAGCAAGCAATCATCTAGTGAGTAGTGCACTACAAATCCAACCCCTTACCTGCAGGTGAAATGTCTGTTGTATAACAGAATTACCAGTTAGATGAATAAATTTGAAATATTTCTATCTCTCTAGAAAAGAAGCTGCAGAAACCGATAAGTTCACATTAAAGAAAAAAAAATTTAATTTAAAGAAATAGATTTTTAAATCTTCATTTTCTGATCTTTATATAGTTTTTACAGAAGGTGAAACTGTTAAAGAATTTTAGGACTCCTATAGTGGAGTTTTAGGCATTGTGTAGTACCCCATCGCAGCCATTACTCTCTGGTAAATTGAAAATTGCTTTGTTTAAGTTAGAGCAATATGCTTAAGATGCTCTAATAAAAATTTTGTTCTGATGTGGCATTTTTGTTGGATTACATAAATATGTTGTGTGTGTGTGATATATAGCAGTTGATTAAACCTTAAACACTGAAATTAATTCAGCTTCTTTTATTTTCAGCTCTTCCCCGTCATTATATAAGTCTACCTATTTAGCAAAATGTCAGTATCTCTTTGGAATGGTGATTTGTGCAGATGAGAAGGGACAGTATTTGGCAGTTGTGGAGTGGAAGGGTGATTGGGATGTAACAGATGAGATTAATTTGATGTCATTCTTATTTCCTTCTATTGTGTCTTGGGACTTTCAATGTGGAGAACTGAATCAAATATAATTTGATTAAGGACAGTCAAATTTCGATATTTTCCTCCTGCCAAGCAGACTGATATGTTGAGGGCAGAAATAAAATGCCAATCTCTAAATTTGCTTCATGCATAGAATTAAGTAAAGACAAGTAACTAACTATATTGATTAATTGATCAATCTATTAAGTTATTTGTGATAGAATTATTGATAAATAAATCATTTGGATACATAATATCCTGAAATGGAAAATTCCATGAATCGCTGTAAATGTCAGCTTAATTCACTCACTATTTCTGTATAATTTTTCAATTGTCTTAAACTAAAGAATTATCATAGCCCTGTCAGCTGGGGTTGTAGAATACACCAACTGCCTGTCTGCAGAGGGTTAAGACTCTCTCAACAAGTATCTTGGATATGATACTAAACAATCTGATGGTGAAGCTTCAGTAATGATGGAGCTTTGGGTAATATGGAGTACCCTTTTATTCACACTCTGGCTCAGAGTGGTAGCACCTGATTGGGTTCTATCTATGCGTTAATTTGAACAAAACTGTGTACTTATTCTAAACTGAATTGCTTAAAATAGAACTATTTAGACATTTAAACTGAATTGATTGAAGTAACTGTTTATATGTATAAAAATGGATTTGGTATTAAATGACCTACAATGGTTCTTATGCCGTCAAACCAACCAAACCATCTCCCCCTACCCTGCGCCCAATTTTTTAGTGAAAGATGGCTGCTGGTATTGGTTGAAACTACAGGAGGCATGAGACTAATCTACAAAAGAAAAGAAACCAGTCATGAATAGTCTCATGGCTGTCTTTATAGATGTATTTGTCACAGCTTCTCTTGGGCCAATGTTGGGGTCATGTATGTATGTTGGACAATTTTCTTTTAACTCTTACCTTGTTGTCTGTACTTAAAATATACTTGAGTGTATTTGCTGCACCCGAAAAATAAGAAAGAGATGTCCTTGTTATGGCACTAAACTACATCTGATGATGAAGCTCCTGTTCTGAAGATTTGGATAGTGTAGATTACCCCTTCATTGCCATTACTCCCAATTCCACTCAGACACATTGTATCAATACCTGTAAAGGTCACATCTATCAGTCAAATAGATCTGTTCAAAAATTATTTATATGTGAAAAGACTGGATGCAAAAAAAATCCCAAAAAACTACAAAAATGTCTTTTGTACTCTTGGAATTTAAATCAGACAGATGTAGCATATGCTATGATGGCAGACTAACCAAGTGACGCCATCCATTAACCCCCACCTTCAGATACTATCAAGCTACAGATGTTCTCTTACCTTAAGTTGCTGTAATGTTATTGCTAAATTTAGTGGAGTAGAATACTGATTGCTAAGTTAAATTTGTCAGTGGGGGAATTGGCTGATGTTTGATCAACATTCCTCCTATGTAGGATTTTTTTTTTTAATCTAGGAGACTTTAATTTATTTCAAATGTACCAAAAGTAAATGTTTCAGCCCGAATGATTTTTCTATTATTTGAAGGGCTATAAAGAAACTTAGTCTAACAGAGCTTTTGACTTAATGTGGTTCATATTATGGTATCTCAGAAATGAACTGACGGAAATATCTATGTAAGAAATTTTAAAAAAATGTCTTGCTTTTACTCTTCTCTTTATTTCGAAGCAAGATTAACATCTTTTTACACTCAATTTTTGCAAACATTGAACAGACTTATTCTTCTTAATGGACACTTTCAATTGGTTTGAATTTGTCATCTTAAGCTATAGCTGTGTCAGTACTATTCTATAGCTGCATCACTTGGACTTTAATGAAATGCTTGGAGAACAAGCTACATTGGTACTAAACAAGGATACTGCATGCAGTTTTGAACAAATCCTTGAAGCAACACTCTACTAAATAGCAGCTGTACAGCCACTTACCTCCTATCTCACAAACCATCTTAGTAAGACAACTAAGACATGCTGGGTATTGCTGGAGTTCAGGAGCAAACTCATAAGTGATATTTGCCTCTGAACTCCGACACACTGACACAGTTGCATTGACTAATGAGTAAAGACTTATCAATTTTACATGGACACTAGATGCAGTTTAGAGTACTTACCAATAGCAATGGCTGATAGGGGCAGATGGTGAGAGGTAGTCAAGGGAATACATGCTGTCAACACGACTTGCTGATGATGAACTTTTAATGCCATACACCTGCAATGTCAAGAGACTATTAATTTATTAACAACATTTGTCCTTTACCTGGCCTTTATGAATGATTGTTCATCAGACCTCAGTTGGAGGCTGATACTGAAGAATCAAATGAGTTGAAACTGAAGAAAATATGTTGCTGTCAAATGGCCAAATTAGTTTTAGATTTAGTTGAAAAAAATCTTTATATGTGATCAGAAGGAAATTTTCTGTTCCAGGAAATTCTTCTACTTGAAACTCTTTCACTCTCACCAGGATACCAGTGTCGGGGAGGGGGTCCTCATGATGTAATGATTAAAGTGCTGGAGTGTGGGATCATGGTAAATGAGTTTGAACTCCAGTCATGTTATTACGTTCACTTTCAGACAAATACCCCTGAGAAAGGTATGAACCCCCTTATCCTCCTAGCTATGGGTTAAATAGTACCACTACTGTTCTTCTCGAAAGATAGCTTTGGTATCAAATAACCTACGAAGGTTGATATGCCATTAAACAAAGAAACCAAACCAAACCAGACACTAGTGTCATGGTCAAATTTCATTTTCAGCCTCAAATGTTGTATTCAAAGCATAATTTTGCATATCCAAAACTAAAAAAAAAAAAAACTTGGTTATGAAAGGGTTAAAGATGGAGCTTATCTATTAAAGGCTAGCAGTACAAAGATTATAAAAACAACATAATTTCAATCTAACTTGAGAGAGAGAATGTTTCTGCATCTTGCTTTCAGTTTCCATTGTCTACTGTTCCTGTGAGAAATTATAAATGAAATTCTATCTTTATAAATATCCACTTTGAAATGCACCAACTGGAAATTGGTGTTTTGACTTGGATCAATTGGGTTTTGTCCTCTGCTATGGCATAGCAGAAATAGATGATATCCCATGGAAACTATTACTGATACAGCCTATGCAAATATACCTGCTCTAACTGAATCTATACTTCATAGTCTGGAGCAGACAGCAAAGGCATTGGTCACTATGTGGACTTGATATAAAACAAAGTTCATTAAATGGCAATCCTCTGAAATCAGTTGACTCATTTATATACCTCAGTTGCAATATCTTATCTACTGAAAGTAATGCCAACATGCCCATAGAAAAAGCACAAACTGTTTTTTACAGGTTTATAGCCATGTGGAAATCTGATCACTTTGATAAAATGGGAAATTCAAGTTGTAGTTGTATCAGTACTACTGTATAGCTGAACAACTTGAACTCTTTGGAAACACATGGAGAAAAAGCTAGATAGGAATTAAACAAGAATGTTACATGCTCTTTTAAACAAATCCTGGATGCAGCACCCTTCAAAACTACCTCTCATGTTTCAAACCATTCAAGTAAAACTAGCAAAACATGCTGAGCACTGTTGAAGAAGTAAAGACCAACTCATAAGTGACATCCTTCTGTGGACTCCTACACATGAACATACCAGTATTAGTCGACCAGCAAAAATTTGTATTTATCAACTGTGAAGACACTGAGTGCTATCTTGAGGACCAGCCTTGAGTTATGACCGGTAGGAACAGATGATGAGAGAGTCAAGGGAATCTATTCCTTGATGACAAGTTCTTTGAGTATTGTTTCTCAAGCAGTACCCATTAAATGACCCACAGGGGTTGATATGCCGTTAAACAAAACTCAAACTCAAGCAGTACCTCCCAGTTTCATGAGTAAGATAAGCTCTTGAGTGTACACCCTGATGCTTGTGATATGCAAGATTAAGCAATTTATTTTTAGCAACATGTAAACAAGTGAGAACCTTCATATAAAATTCAACCTTTGCATATTTGTCCTTATGAATTAACAAATAAATTGTGCAACTTGCCTTTGGAATATCTGGAAAAAAATTTTCAGTAAACAGTTCATTATTTGATAATCTTCGCAAGCAAGTTACATTATTATTTGTAAATTTTTAAAACGTATTTCATTTTGTAAATATTTCCCTGCAGTGGTTTATTTTTTTGTATTTTGAGGCCTTTCACCAAAATAACTTTATTAATATGGACATTTACTATTATTATATAAAGTAGATTTCTCAGTAAAATTTTGGCTTTTTCATTATTTGTACATCAAAATTTGAGAATTGAGTTTTTGCTTTTTGATTTCATGGAAAAACTTAACAAAAATTTCAATCTATCCTCCTCCTTTTCCGTCAAAATTTGCCAAATTATGTATCATAAATCCTAATCGCCTTTTTCTGAATCGCAAAAGATTATATACTTGACTAGAGAAAAGTGCATTTTGAGTGATTGTGTTAATTCAAAAAATTTTTTCTCCCCCACTCTTTTGTTAAACTAAATGAACATAAATGTAGTGACTCCGCAAATATAGGAGGAGGCTGTATAGCATGTAATATTTCCTTCTGCAAAAGCTAAATAGAAATCAACAATAAAAGAAGGCAAAAATGGGGAAATTGTTGCAATTTTCTGTTAAGATAATTCCTGGAATTAAAGTTTGAAGATTTTTGAAAATAAGGAGAGAGAAGAAAAGAGGAAAAACTAAAATCTGCATCCATGCAACATTTCTTTCTATTATGTATAAACATAACCTTTAATGAAATTTCTATAAAATGCCCAATAGGCATATTGATTGAAGGATGTATCATCCATATATGTTATATATAGATGTTTAGCATACATTAATTCTTTAATACCACAGATCTCTAACTTGAGCGTTATTTTATGGAAGACCAGTTGTTGCCCATACAGTTAGTCTCTTGTCTCCCTTCCCTGGGCTTAGGATAGGCTGACTGTTTTCCTGACATATGTCCTGCATATGGTTCAAATAGATTTGTTTAAAGATTATTTGTATTCAGTTGGACCATGTGTAAAGAAAAAAACCTCTTAAACAACTACACAAAAAAATGTAAATATGAACATGATTCCCTAACCTCTAAACATTTTTTTTTTTTTTTCATCATACGTGTGGAAGCACGTGCGATACCCTAGCCTCATCAGCCGCCATCCAGGGTGATAACACAGTTTCGGTAGCTCAAGGTGGTACTGCCACTCCTGGCGCTACCGAGCAGCTTTTGCCACCGGATAGGGTATTTAAAAAAAAATATATGTATACATAAGATCAACTAAAAGCGGACATTACATTAGACGTTCGTTCATCTTCATTTTGGTGCAGTTTGTGATTTAAAAAAGCGTTTACTTACAGCCGTTAGATGTCATAGCAACCGTTTCTTGATTTTGCGTAATTACACGAGAATGGTGGTTACACGTGTATAACATTCGTGTTGAAATCCTTTCTATATCCGTTATCTTTTCGATTCGTTTTCTTTCATTTATGCGTTACTGCCCAAAAGGACTCGAGACAAATGTTATATATAATTCCGCTAAAAGATTTTATTTGTTGATCAATGGGCCCTCAAGATGGGTGGTGAGTAAAAAGAAAGCTCCTGGTCTAAGTTAGTCCAGGTAGCTATCTGATTACCCTTGGGCCACTAAATTCTTGGCTTGCAAAAAATGTCTCCAGGACGCTGATGGTCAGCAATGGGCTTGTGAATACTGTGGGGGTAAACCGGACTCATAGGCCCATCAATCGATTTACATTCTCCGGCAGGAGAATTATGTTCTTCGCACCAGCGCGCCTTGTGGATTCGTGTTCCTCGCAAGCTGTTGAATTTTCTACCACAATCACACGTTGTAGCCGGGTACATATCCAGATCGTTACTGTAGGAGCAAGTAAGATGGGTGATATATTCTCCCTCCCCGCTACAGACACCCTGAGGGCATTTTTCTTTCATTGTATTATCCATATTTGTTAAAATTCCTGTTTTTCCAGGATGTCACTCCAACTTTCTGAAGAGTCACTTTGTCTTTCCAAAGAGTCATCTTGCTTTCCAGAGAGTCTTAGTGTTCAAATATGAACATGATTCCCTAACCTCTAAACATAAAATACTGTCAACATGCTGTTGTGACATACTGTTATGATCCTTCAATCATCTCTCCTCTGAGATCATCCAAAAGAACAACAAAACCCAATGCAGTTTGACAATATCCTCATAAGAGTTGTCAGAACGAGTTTAAAAACAGATAGGACTGCCTTAAAGATTTCAGTGTTGTCCTCCTCCTTCAAGACTGGTTCCCCACTAAGGATAGAGAGACATTGTTCCAAGTATTTTACATAGAGCTGGAGGAGGGATGGCCTTATGCCTTTCCCAAGAATATTAGTATAAAGCAACCAGAATTTGAAATCGGCATTTCAGTTCCCATTACTGTGTGATTACCATTACACCATCTGCAATTGAAATTTATTTTAATTCTTTTATCAATCTAACGAAAATGTAATTACAAAAAAAAAATTCATCTTTCTCTAAGGAACTTTTTTTCTTTTTTTAATTGAATATTAACAGCTAACTTGATTCCAAATTGAGATAATCATTTTATTGAATTTGCATAATACCTATAAAAAATGAGTGTTATTTACAAATAAAATTGGTAATTCTGCCTTTAATAATTGTGTAGAATCTGTAAATTCTACAAAAATGGTTATGGCAATATTTTGCAAGATATTTGCTCTTACAGCATAGAAGACTTGTAAATGCCACTCTTCCATACAACAGTGCTTGATAGCTGATAACATTTTCTACCTAATTTGCTTGCCACACTGTGCATTAGAGTCCAGGCTTCAATCCTGGCAATGGAGCCACCAACAGTGTCTTATGTATTTAATAACCTCATCTATTTTTTTAAAAAAAAGTCTTCATTTCAAAGGACTTATATAATATAGTAATAATATGATTACAAAAAGGAGGGAAAGGTTTCTCTATTTCTTTTAGTTTTTAAATGTGGTGTTGGTTTCTCTGATGAAAATTGAAGAAAGGATTAGCTGAAGTGATCTCTTATAAAATAATGGGAATTCTCCCAACCTGTTGCTATATCAGTATAACTATATAGTTGCATTTTAGTTCCTAATGAAGCAGTTGGAGAAAAAGCTAGATGGGAACTACACAAGAATTCTACATGATGTTTTGAACATAGCCTGGAAGCAGCATTCCCACAAAGCAGCAACTGTATGGCTACTCACATCCTGTCTCACAATCCATCCAAGTGAGACGAGCAAGATATACTGGGCATTGCTGGTGAAGTAAGGACAAACTCCTAAGAGATGTTGTCCTATGGACTCTCCTGTGCTGGCTGATAGCAAAACTTACATTCATCAGCTCTGTATAAACACTGGCTGCTATCTAAAAGACTTACTAAGATGGCTCCTAGGGATGGGTGGTGAGAGTTAAGAGAATCCATGCTGTCAGCATACAAGTAATTACTGTTCTCTTACACTTTAGCAATATTGTAAATGACAACTGAATAATATGTATGTATGTATGTATACTGATTCTATGATTGACTTATGGGAATTACCACTGAAGAGTAAAATGGTGGGTTATTTTGTAGCTCTTTCTCTAATAGTTATTCATTTTATTCTTTCTGTTTTCTTGCTTTGATATTAAGCAGTGTTAAGCTCTCTCTCTTGAATCTTTCTGAAGTGCAACAGATGGGGAAGGGTGACCTTTTGCCCAAATATGCCATAAAGTTGTTTAAAGCAATTACTTGAATGACACATACTTATTTTGTATATTAAATCTTTCTTTCTATTGACCTTTTCTTCTCACCAAACCTTGTCCAATGCACACATGTGGACGAAATACAAGTGTGAATGTGTGTGTGTGTGTATATATATATATATATATATATATATATATATATATATATATATATATATATATCAGTTAATTCATTCTTCTATAAATATCACCCTATGTCTTGCATATTCATGATTATGGCAATTCATATTTTTCAAGTTAAATAGCTATAATCTCTCATCAATAGGGGCAGATGTGTTTGTATATAAAATATTAATATTAATTTATTAATTTTTGCTTAAAATATAAAATCACTTTTTTCCTCCTCACTGTCTTTAAGCACAATATCTTTTTTCATGTAATATTTTTATATTTATTTTATGATAAACATATTAAATAAAATTCTTTCTCTCTTTCTCTGTCCATATTCAGCTATCTTATATCTACTTATATATCTCAATTTATTGTGTGTGTGTGTGTGTCTGAGGTCGAAAAAGAAAACCTTTGTGCTTTATTTCTGTCAACAAGTACTGCAAGCTGAATGATAGTGTGTGCATCTTTTGTCAATGAGGATTGTCTTGCAGACATTGATTTGAATTTCTGAGTTCAAGAAGGCAAAATTTTCATCATCTTTTTACCCAAATATTCTTGCCTAAAGAAGTGGAACTGTTTATTTGGTGCCAGTTCATTCTCGTTCTGCTTGGTTGAGTCTGAATGTTAACATTTTTGTTGTCTTGCTTACAAACAACTTGATCGATCCTATTTTTTCCTTTTCTTTCTTGCTTTTTCTCCCACTTTTATTTTTATACACATTTCCTCCTCTCTTCCACTCTGATTTTATTCCTCATCCTCCTCTCTTCCACTCTGATTTTATTCCTCATCCTCCTCTCTTCCACTCTGATTTTATTCCTCATCCTCCTCTCTTCCACTCTGATTTTATTCCTCATCCTCCTCTCTTCCACTCTGATTTTATTCCTCATCCTCCTCTCTTCCACTCTGATTTTATTCCTCATCCTCCTCTCTTCCACTCTGATTTTATTCCTCATCCTCCTCTCTTCCACTCTGATTTTATTCCTCATCCTCCTCTCTTCCACTCTCCCTTTATTACTCATCCTCCTCTCTTCCACTCTCCCTTTATTACTCATCCGCCCCTTTTTCCTTTTCCCTCCTCCTCCTCTTCTATTCCCCCTCTTCTATTCCCCCTCTTCCTTTTCTCTCCTTCCCCTCCTCCTCCTGTTCTCTCCTCCCCTCCTCATCCTGTTTCCCCCTCCTTCCCATCCTCTTCCTTTTCCCTCCTCTTCCCTTCCTTTTCCCTCCTCCTCCTCTCTTCTTTTTTCTCTCCATCTGTTTCTTTTCAGCACTTTTTTGCCCTTTTCTCCTCTTTTCTCTGTTCTCCCCACCCCCTTTTTCTGTATCTTTCCTTCTTCCCTCCTTTTTCTACTTTTTTCCTCCTCCTTTCATTTCTTCTGTTTTTTCTGTCCCTTTCCTTTCAATTATACTAATATTTACCTTGTAAATGTTGTAATATGTCATAATTTTTATTACACTGTCTCACTTCCCTTCTCACCTTTCTGCTTCTCTCTCTCTTTTTTTCTAAATTATTTGAACTCTGGAAATACTTTTTCTTTTTCATTCTATGTATATGTCTCAAATAACAACTTCATAATTTGCTGTTGATCAGTTTAACCTCTAGTATATTTAAGAAGCTTTCCTCAGCTCTCATGCCGATCTTTGCTGCTGAAAATTTCTCTTGTTCATCAACATCTATAGATGATGAGTCAAAAAAATAGTCAAAAATTTGTCAAATGACTTGATTCAATTGGTTGGCTCAATCTCTACTATCTCAATACACACTTTGTTTTGTGTCGATTCATAGTGAAAACTGCTGGTTCAAGTCAAGGCTAAATGTTTCTGACAAGCTTGCAAATAATGGCTATATGCATGTGCAGTCAATGTCAACTTTAATTACAGCTAGAAACAAATCTTTCCAATCACATGCAATTAATGGGTTGGCGGGAGAGATAAACAGTGAGTTTTTTTCGCTAAGAATTGTTTTTATAATTATTTTCATCTTTTAACCTTTCTTCTTTTCATCATCTCAATTTCTCTTTTCACACTTTTTCTTTACTTGTTTTGTCTTCCTCTTATTCTCTCTTTCTCAAATTCATATAAATTTCTCTCTCTCTCTCTCTCTCTCTCTCATATATATATATATATATATATATATATATATATATATATATATATAATGTGTGTGTGTATTTAGTCAGCAGATTTTCTTGTAGGCATATCTTATTGAAGGTGACAGACAAGGATTTGGGGGTTGGGTTTTTTATTTGCCTTTTCTTACTAGCAAGCAAGATGTAGCAACTATGGATAAAGGCAGTTTAAAATTTGTCCAAAGTCTCCAATGTTAAACTGGGTACATGCAATTTTGACCATCAAGGTCATGGGTACAACTATGTCCTTGAGTTAAGGATTTTTTTTTGTAATCAAGGAATTTTTTTAAATAGGAATGTTCATTACATACCAAAAAATCACAAATCAGGATCATGTAACAGAATTGCCCAGGCTGTAAGACTATGCACCTATGAGACTTGAAGTAATTTTTAAACTGCCTTCACCCACAGTTGCAACATCTCACTCTCCGACAATAAAGAGTAATTAATCTATCTATCTATATATATATATATATATATATATATATATATATGCACACACGTATATTCTTTCTCTCTCACTTCACCTCTGCCATTCTTTCTTTCTTCAACTTTCTATTTCATCTTTTCTGTCTTATTTTTGTCTTAAGTGAAATAAGAATGAAAGTCCTTTTTTGGTAAGTTTTATATGGCTTTACCTGGGTATATTTTCTGATGACCTACTTTGCTTTCTTTATAAAACATGATAGGAAGAAATGAACGTTCTTTCTTGGAAATGTCTTTGGCAAATATCTCAAATAAAAATCCTCTTGTTGATATATAAATATATATATATAACATGTTTCTGTAATCCTCTGTCATATTTTTCATTCTTTTTCTCTCTTCTTTCTATTTAGTTCATTTAATGATAAATGAGTAAATACTCAATCTCAAATGAGTAAATATTTTCTCTGCTGGTATAAAATCTTTATTTTCTCCTGTTTTTTTTTTTTGTTTTTTTTTTTTTTAAGTGAAAATAACAACTGAATTATTTCCTGCATATTTATATTTTATATCCTCAGCAGATGTTAGAATCAACATAGAAATCTTTCTTCTTCAAACAATTTTTGCATAACTTATTGCAACTCTCTTCATTCCAGTGTTGATGACCAATGTTTTTATAAATGTACTTCATTAAAAAAAAACAATTGTTATATAAAAATAGAAAATGACTGGTTATTACATTTAAAACAAAAACTGCTGTTTTGAATGTAATTTGTTTTTTCTTTATTTTATTTATTTATTTTTTTGTTATTTTATCAATTGACGGTTAAAGAGTTAAAAGCAATCTCTCTACCGTTTTGGTTGTGGGTAATAAATTCATTTGGAAATGGTTTTTGCTCAGCAGACCATTTCTGTTTTGGTTATTCAGTTCATTTTTCTCTCCTTTTCTCACTTTGCTGCTTAGGTAAAATGTAGCTGGCATTTGTATGTACATTATAGGGACCCACATATTAATGGACATGATGTAGACATTCGTATGTTATAATGTATATTTTACAAATGTGCATAAAAACTATACGTATACAGACATACACATGATCCTGCCTGTCTGTATATGGGACAAACTGGGTTCTTTAGCTTTAGTATTATTCAAACAGGCACTATGATGCTGAAAAATTGACCATGTGTCGCATCCTGCCCATGGCAAAAGGGTTGTGTAAATGCATATATAAGGGAATGTTGTAAAATTCTCAGCCTAACCAAGAGATCTAGTCTCATATATGCTATTCCACATATTCATCTTGCATTTAAATATGCTTGGCACATCATTCTTTGAGTTTCTTCATCTATGAACAGGTAATTCATTTTTAATTCTGCAAGAATCTTTTTCATCAACCCTTTATACATATCTACATTGATAAGTAGAAGCACACTTTATATAACCTGAGTTCAAATTCTGAACAAGGCTGTTTGTGTTTCATTTTATGCTAATTCTCATGAAAAAGGCATTAATCATTTTGAGTGTCCGTCTATGGGAATATTGTAGAACCGACTTGGTTCTGTAGCCAGGGTAAGTAAAATTCTGAATTAAAGCCAGCTTTCCTCTGTTTTATATTTGACCTTTCATCACATCCTGTCTGTGGCAGAGAGGTTGAGTAAATTCATACACCCCTTAAAAATTGACCTTGCATACCACCCTATTCATGGTGGAGAGATTAGGTAAATTTATCTATCAATAAGTTCATAATCCAATGCTTAAAACAAATCCATGAATGTTACACAATGAATGTTTATTTTTAACATTATTCCTTGTCATTGCACTTAATTCAATAATGAATATCAATCACATTGGTTGAAAACCATATTGTTAGATTGAATTCAGCTCTCAGTCGACCCATGTATAAGTATCAGATCTATATAGATTTGCATATATCATTTTATGGTGCATGTGTAATATTCTGTTTCAGAAATAATATATATATATATATATATATATATATATATATATATATATATATATATATATATATATAGTTTTTATATTTACATTTATTAACTGATTTGCATATGGGGTCTTACTTTACTGAACACATGTATCATTGTTTTTTGTTGTTGTTTTCCCCCCTCTGGTGTCAGGAATTAGTGCTTGAATTCTAGCAATGACCACATTTTAAATACTACAGTTCATGCAAGGTACAGTCCTCTTCGACCAAAATAGTTTTATTTGTGACCTTAGAACTCTGTCTGCCTTCACTTGTGTATGTGAATGCTAATATATTTGTACATGCTTCTATTGGTTGGTATATAATAAATAATAAAAATAAAAAAAGTACATGTAGATTAATATCTACATCAATTTATGTGCATTTATGTACATGCATAAACAATTATGCACATGTACTTACACATACAAGTAATTTGTATAACTATTTGCATGCGCGCACACACACACACACACACTCTCACATAGTTGTTGAAAAAGATACCTGAAAAACATTGCAAAAAGTAATATCCTTTTGATCTGTAGTTGTTTTCTGTGCTAATGTGCTCTGAAAAAGGGAGAATTTTCTGCATGTTTTTTTTATTTTATTTTATATTATATATATATATCTCAATAAAGAAAGATATACCTTCCCCTTCTCCATACCTTTTGATTCCTCTCCCCCAACACCTTCTCCACCCACCTGTATGTTATCTCCTTTTGAAGGATGTGAATTCTACATTTTTGTGATTGCAAATAACAAAAAACAAAACCATTTCTTAAGCAAGTTCCTGCAGAATATACATGCTGTGCATTGTTGTTCTTGTTAGAAATGCATTTCATTTGCTGGATTCTATGAATAATGCCCAAGTTGTTGTTTTCGGTTAGCATTTTCTTTTTGGAAGTCAGGATTTTTTTTTCTTTCTTTCTTTTTTTCTTTTTTTTAAGAAAAGCTTTTCTTCAGTTCTTTCTTCTGCTTTCTCTGAATGAAAAATTGTGCACTGCACAAACACTGCTATATGCTTAGACAGGAATAGAGAACGTTTTCATACTTAAAGACTATATTGAAATTTATTGCCTACTAATAAGGCTACACATAATAAAGCATTAGTATGTTAGCAATAAAATCTCAAGTTTAAACTTTTAGTTAATAACTTAGTCTAAATTTAATTACCATATACTACTTTAAAGAAATGTTTGGCAAACTGGGTTCTTAAGGTTTAGCAAGACCACCAGTCTAGGAGGAGGAAAAACTCTGAATTCAAAACTGGGGGTGGGGGCTTGAAACTTCAACCATAAAAACCTATCACTTTGTTGATCGGGCTTAAAATACACTGATTGTATCCCCAGCAGAAGAGTAAGATCCCCCCACCAAAGAAGTTTGTCCTAGCTATGACACTAAACTACATTTGATGGTCAGGCTTTAGTCCTGGAGATCTGGGGAGTGTAGAGTACTCCTTCATTGCCATTACTCCCAGGTCCACTCTGTAGTACATGTTATGGTTCCCTCTGGGTTGAATAGATGTTTAAAAAATTATTTGTATTCATAGGACCATGTGCATAAAATACGTTTGAAAGAATTACAGAAGAAAATGTAAATATAAATGTACAATGAATGATTCCCTAACCTAGTCATAAAATAACCCTTGACAGGTTGACATGTCATTAAAATCAATCAACTATAAAAAATGTCCTGAAACCACAACACATTCACAGATGGGGTGTGGTTTTGGCCTTATACTCTTAAAAAGTTTCAGGATTAAGTTTTTATTGAAAAGAAATTTAAAACAAAAACTTCAATAACTCTTCAATAATTTTGCTTTTTTCTGAAAAAGTGGAGATATCAGGTTCTATCAGCCATTAAAGATCAGGCATAATAATTTAAAAGGCTGGAAGTTACTGTTCTAGACCAATCTCAACTAGATTTTCTTTATGATTTAGACCTAATTTAATGGCAAAAAATTGGTATACATGACTTAGACTTTTGTAAGGTTGAAATGAAAGCATAAAATTGAAGATAAAACTAATTAAGAATTGATAATTTCTTGGCCATAAATAGACTGATTGATTGAAATGGCATGTCAGTTTGTCTGGATTATTTCATGCCTAGAAGTTAGGGACTTGCATTCATTGTTTGTTTATATTTAAATTTCTTATGCAGGTTAAGTTTTTGGCTTTTGTTTGGGGGGGGGGTCCCAGTCTTATTGAATACAAATAATTTTTGAACAGATCTATTTGATGCATAGATAGGTCACTAACAAGCACTATGACTCTGAGTCAGAGTGGAACTAGGAATTATAGCAACAAGGGATATTCTACACTCAACAGAACTGGAGCCTCATCATTACATGCAGTTTGATATCAAGCCCCCAGGCACCCCTTTTAGAGAGGGAGATCTTACCCCTTTGAAGGTGATACAGTCAGCATATTTTAGGTCCGGCTAACAGAAGGAGCCATAAATCAATGGTTGACCTATAAACAAGTATGTATTGTAAATAATCTGACATCAAAATTACCATGTTTGTTTATTTATTTCTCTTTTCATCTAATGTGATGGAGTGAGGATTTATTAGAAGTGATTTATTATTCCCTGTTTAAAGTTTAAAACAAAATGACACACAACTTAAATCCTCCATTTTTAAGTTCTTTGAGACTAAAGTAATTTGTTCTCATAAGACTGGTTTTGGGAGCCCTAGAACAGCAAAAAGTGAAAATGAATCTTAGAAAATTTGGGTTGGGCAAAAAAAAGAAAGAAAGAAAGAAAAAGGTAAATAAATCGAAAATATTGGTCCAACATATGTTCCGATTATAGTGAAAATGTTTTTTTTTTTTTTTTTTCGTTTTTTATTAAAGTTCTAAGTGGCCACTTATTATGTCTTTCATTGATTATTATTGATACATAGGAATGGAAAAAAAAACATGTCTTGGTGTGTATGTGTGTGCATATGTAATTTCCAAGATAACATTCTTCAAAACACTTGATTCATTTTTGTCTGTAGTATGTTTGTATGAATATTTCCATACATAATTTGTATAAAGTTATATTCACCCTTGTACTCTTCAGCCTATCATTATTTATACAGATGCACACACACACACACACACACATATATATATGAAAGAGTGTAAAACCCTATTACATCTTCAGATCAATATACTATTGATGTGTCTATATAATTAGTGTTTTTCTGTTTGTTATATAGACACCATTATATGAATGTGTTTGTATAAATAAAATCCTTTGATCTCTCTCTTTTTTTTCTATTGTATATGGGAAGTATTTGTGCCCATTTTTGTATACATTATTTTTTATTTTTTAAAAATCTTTTCATTTTCCATCAAAATTTTGATTAAATGAATACCCCAAAAAAAATTAGTGTTGAAATATTCCTCCCAAGTAAATAAATATACAATTTTACTTGCTTTAAATATGTTTTGAAATCCTCCCAATTGGAACACAGGGATGAACATTGTTCAATTTTTTTAAATATCCTTCTTTCCTTAAATCTATTTTTCAAAAAGCTGCTGTTTTTTTTATTCTTTTGTGCTGCTTCTGTTATTGATAATCTCATGTATAACAATTTATGTATATTTGAAAGAAAAATTATGTTTTTACATTTTCCCTCTTCCTCTTTAGGGGTATCCTGATTTAGACAATAAATTGTATCCAATGGTGAGGCTTCAATTTTGGAGCTCCCCGGTGTGGGATCTACTCCTCTATTGCCATTACTCTCAGGTCCCCTCTGACTTAGACTGGTTGTACCAATATGGCTCAAATAGATCTGTTCTGAAAATTGATATTATATAGCAATACTTAAAACCATGTAACTGTGTGCAAACAAATGAATCTTATAAAGAAATAAATAGTTACTTGAAACTATATAATAGTGTATAAATTATTTGTATTAGATCAGAATACTTGAATCTTTATAACTGTGTACAAACAAATGATTATAGACAAATAAGAGTAATAGAAAAAAAAATTCAAATGCAATGAAACTTTAAGAATGTAGTTATGATTACAATCCAACATTTAGAAATGAGTCAAATTTTGGCCTTAAATAACCCATAAAGAGTTGTTCTGCCATTAAACAAATACACCTAAACTAACCATCTTCTTCTTTGAAATCATTTTTATATTTTTCTTTAGTTATTGGGGAGAGGGAAGAGTCTCTGTGGTGTAATGGCTGACATGCAGCACTGTGACATCGTGGTAAGCGAGTTCAAACTCCAGTCAAGCTATTACATTAACTTTTGGACTAACAGCCTTGGGAAAGGTATGAACCCACTTATCCCTACTTAGTTAGGGTTAGATAGCACTACTACTGTTCTTCTACAAGGATGTATTTGGCATTTGATAACCCACAAAGATTGATACCACTAAAGAAAGATTGTTTTTTAATACTCTGCAACCGTTAAGTCATGTTATTTTTAGCACTCATTCTCTCATAGCTAATAAATAAGGGGAACTACTCTATGGTTAGCATTTAGTAGTTATGTCCTATGTGAAATTGACAAGGTGTTGAAAAGTTTTCAGCTCAGCTAAAATAGATTGTTTTGAATTCCAGTTTAGATTTTTTGGTAAGTATTGAAAAAAAACTTGATGTGCCAAGTATATTGAATAGAGATAAATATGTATTTTTCATGGCTCTGTGTCAAAAGGATCAAGTTGATTGCAAATGCAGACCTTACACTCATTAAGTGGCAAATTAGATTAGAAATAGCTTTATTCTGTTAGAGCATCTTAACATGACTGTTTTAACAATATCGCAATACACTTTTTATTTTATTTTTTTATTATGACAATAATACATGCATAGAAATTAGATCATTATTATACTAGAATGAGTCAAAAGTTTTACAATGCTTTGATTGGTGCTTGTTTGTAGTGCATATATCACATGACCAAAGCTGTTTAAACTGTGGTAGGTACTCTGACTGGTTGTACATAGCTTCACTACATGTATTATTGGAAAGCTGCAGATAAACCTGTGACATAGTCAAACTCAAGAACTTATGCTTTCAGGATTCAAACTTGGTTATAATATTGTAAAAGCAAACAAAAACATTTGTGGTAAGAAATGTAAAGGTTCACTTGATCACAGTACAGTAACCAGTGGTTGAAGAATTTTACTTGGATTACAAGAACTTTGATGATTAGGTCTTATGCTATTTTTAACTTTGAGGGCCATGAATTCCAAGGGTGTGCTCCATGTCATGGAGGCAATTCTAGCAAGTAGTATTTGGAGAGTATCAGGTGAGTTTGGCATCTCACAGTTCAGTGTTGTTTGTCACCTTCACAACATTAGCAAAAGCATCTGTAGCTGCTGAATCAAGCCTCATGTTATCAAGATATTGCAAAACGTTAGAGTCGCCCCCATTTAATCTAACAAAAAATAGAATTCCAACACAGTGAATAAAATAGATCCCCTGCCCTACAAAACAAAACTTGTAGATTTCTGTTCAAAACTATAAAAAACATGATCAATACTGTAACAAACACTTCAGAAAGGTTGAAGAGTACAACATTGAAGGTAAAAACAAGGATCGAACTGTTCAGCTGGAGAAAAAAAAAACATTGACTAAAACTTTCTCCAAATTTAAAATCTTGTCTTACATAATACTAGTCAAGTATCTATCATATAGTCAGAGAAAATAAAAGTGTAATAAAGATTCTTTTATCCCTACAAGATTTCTGTATACACCATATTTTCTGCAAAACATCTGCTGTCTGTATTTCTTTTTACAATTATGCCATGTCTACTCATGGTCTAATGGTTATTGTCATAGGATCAGGACTGCCTGAGTTCAAATATTGAATGAGGCTGTTTGCATTTCATATTGCATAGGTATGAATTTGTCTGTTCTCTATCTCTAGCTGTGAGTAAATAGTAGGGCAGACTGAGTTCTTGAAATTTGGTAACTGGTCTTGGAGAAGGAAAACTCTGAATTGAAACCAGAGGTAGACCTGGAGAGGAATGGGCTCCACCAGTCAATTCCTGCTGAAGACGTATTACATGAATTTTGACTAAGCCAGGTTAGAGAACCAAGTAAGAGAACTGAAAATTGGGCCTTTTAGGAATCGGTTCAAGAGGAAAGATCTCTAGTTGAAGCAAAAGGAAGTCTTTCTCATTTCACTTAATATCAACATATCTTGTCTGAAATTCATCTCTTAAGTTTTAAAGGCAGAAAAATTAAGGTAAAACAAAACTAAAACTCTTCTGAGATTGTGGTCTGTTTATCTCTTCTATTCATTGATAACATGATCTATCATTCTTTCTGGTCAGTGTCAAAATTTTTTAATGAAGCCAAATGAACTTCATTTTTATGAAAGAAGCAAAAACTGAGGATGTTTGAAAAATATATACATTTCCTTAGTAAGGTTTTAGTTATTTAGTCTTATTAAACTAACATTTGAAAAGTTAAACATTTGTTGATGCTAAATTAAATTATTAGTGTTACGTAGCAATACTTGAAATCATTTAACTGCATGCAAACAAATGATTGATATTAAATAGAATTATTAGTATTAGATAGAAATACTTGAAATCATTTAAATTTACCAACAAATAGCTCTGGCTCATTTGGAAATGTTATCTACAAACTATGCATCTACAAATTATATTTGTATAAACAGAATTTGGTATTAAATTACCTCCAAGGTTTGAAATGGCATAAAAGCCAGCCAGCCAACCTTAAACATTCTTGAATGTGCAGCAAGTTGAATGTTTTTGATTTACAGCTATTCTCTTATGCTGGGTTCCAGCACTTGTGGGTATGTATTTAGATAGGGCCATCTCCCCATTCAATTTTACACACTGACATATATGCACCTGACACAGGTGCATAGTCCTACTGCCTTAGCAATTCAGTCACATGATCCTGATCTGTGATTTATACTCTTTTAAACCAGCACCAATGGACTACATGTTTAAATATGACATCAACTCCATGTAATAGAATAAAAATTATATATATATATATATATATATATATAAATTAATCACAGAAAGCATCCTTAACTCCATAACATAGTTGTACCAACATCGTTGACAATGAACAATGATTATCGAAAGTATGTGTACTCTCTTGCTCACCAACAAGAAAAAGTAAATTTAAAAAAAACATTGACGCCTTTAATAAAATATGCCTACAAAAATGTATTTAAAAAATATATATATATATCTCAGTGCTTAATATCACTGATAAAGCATTTATCTGTTACCAAGCATTGTTGACTCAGTGATATCCTTAATCATATATAAGTTTGTGAAATAATTAAACAGAAAAATGTTTTATGAGATGTTGAGATTTTCTGTTTAGGGTGTGTTCCATTGTAGTTGTCTCTGTTTTGAGTATGGTTTAAAATTTAATGGCTGTTTATATTTGTTTTCTCTCTCTCTCTCTCTCTCTCCCCCCACACACTTATTTTTCTCCTTGTGTCTTTTTTTAGTCAGTTTTTTGTTTCCAATTCTCAGCTGACTCTTCTCAAATTTACTCCAGCTGAACATTTTCTCATTTGGGAACTGTGCTGTGTGATTTTGCTTTCTACTGATGCTGTATCTCCCTCAAACCTACAATGTTAAATTTTGACTGGTTTTAATGTTTTCCAGTGCTCAACAACCTTGACCTTTCAAGTCTTGGTCACTCATTGCTGCAATCATACCAGCTTCTTTGAATAATGCTCATAAATAGTTTTGCAATAAGTATCTATTAAGTTTAAGTATGGCTCAAGGATACAATACTAAGGCACCTTGTAAAGAACAGCCTCACTACAGCAGTAATATTGTTATACTTTCTCATCACCACTCTACAGCAAGGCACCAATCTTACTTCTATCATTTGATCTTTGCAAATGAGAAATGATTGATAAGAGCTAACAAAATCATTCCTTTAGCAGTTATCTTGGCTAAACATCAGTCGGAGCTAGTAACTGTCATATCAATTATTGTTGCTAATTATTTACAGTGGGCATAACTTATCCTGTCCAGTGATCAAATTAGGTCAATGGGAAGGAGCTAGACCTTACCTAACTTGGTTGAACCTACCAGAACTTGTTCCTACCAGTATAAATCTCCTGGTAAACAGAACACAAGCTTTCTCACTCTAATTTTTTTTTTTTTTTTTTTTTTTTTTTTTTTTAAGACTTAAAATCTTCTGATTTTTTATTCTTATTTTTTTTTAGGTCACTCTAGCCCATTATATATATTGATTCTTTAAAAAATTATCAAGCTTTGTCAGAGAAATTCAGACAACTAGTAAACAGCATTGTTCAAGATTTGAACTCTGGTAGTTGAGGTACTGTCAAAGATTTTCGTCGAAGTCTAAAAAGATAAATCAATACCATTTTGAATCTCTAAAGCATTTTTAAGGCTGTTCACCAGTTGTCCACATTGCACACAAGCAATAATTTCTCTACTTAAAAAAGAAAATGTATATCTATTTCCTTGCCGTTGAGGCTGTAATAATTCCGAGGATGCGTATTTCAAATCCTCTTGGAAGATGTGGCCCTGGAGGTGACTGTGTCCTCTGTAAAGAGTACGGAGGTAACTTACAAGACAAATTCATGTTAATTAGCCATGCAATTGCCATGACAAGTTGATTTGGTATCGCTTGTATGTAATGTGAATTGGTGGTCAATGGTAGAGTTTTGGCTCTGCATTCTGTGGTTGCTGGTTCGATCTCCAGGGTGGGAGATCACAGTATATACTGCTGATGAGACCTATTAAGGTCAAAACAGCTGTCCAGTGGTTCCCTCTGTCATGTGCAAGTGTTTGCCGGATTTTCTGGTCATAGTAATTCCATTTACAATAATAGTAGTAATCATGGTGATGTAAGAACATTAAGTTTATAAGTCCCAAAGATTCTCTCTGAATTGTCCAGCAGAACACATAGCATAATGGTTATAGGTGTTGGTTTCTTAAAATTTTAAAGAGACAATCTTCTGGAGGTTGCTGGTTCAATCCTGACTGCAGACAAGTAACACTACAAGAATACCTAACACTCATACCCAGTTATGGTTAATGGAATCAGTGCAAGTGACCCCTGTGGATTAAATAAAGAACGTAGTTGGAAATTCTGTATGTATTCCTGAGTTCAACAAGAAACACCTGAAGAAGGCTTGAGGACATATCAGCCGAAACATTGTGAATATAACAATAAAGATGATGACAATAGTTGAAAAACCCTGAATGATAAAAAAAGGCTGTTTACATTTCACACAGCATTAATACCATCGGAAAGGTATGAATCAAACTATTCTCCCTCCAGCTATAGGTAAACAGTTGGGCTGATTAGGCTCTTTAACCTTGACATGGTAACTTGTCTAGGAGAAGGAAAACTCAATTCAAACTAAATCTGAAAAGGGATGTGCTCCGCAAGACATGCATTATAGGATTAGTCTGTAATCTTCAATAACAATTATATCAAGTGTCATAACATACATTGTTACAGCATTTAATAAAACTTTTATTCATGGTAAGTAGGTTGAAAACTAATGGGAAGATATATGAACTAAGTATGGATATAATATTTAAAAAAATTGACTTGTTTATCTGATGCAAAATATAGTCCCAAGAAACCTTTTGACTGCAGGTGATGTCTGTAAAAGCATAGAGAGGAAACTAGTCAATGAATAAGGAAAGCAAATAATGTACAAATCTCTTGTTTGCTGAATTTATCTTTATTTTTTTTAATTTTTTTTTTTTGTTGAGTTTATTTATTTTTTGTGTGTTGAATGTCTTGTCAAAACGACTGAACACAATAGTCATTCATTTATTGACATCACCTCTTACCTACTTGACTCAATTCAATGCTAATTTCTGAATTTATTGGTTTCTCACTGAGAAAGCTTTTGCTCTTGAAAATGGTTCAAGAGGAAAACTCTAAGTAAAACAGACATGGTTAAACTTTTTTGGATTTGAGAGAATTTTCTCTCTCAAGATTAACTATTTTCTTTCCTTTTGATCTTTTTCTGTCAATTGGGATCCTATCATATCTTCCTCTTTTCTTTCCATTTCTCTATCTCTATTTGTTCATATCCAGCTTTCAGTCTCTTGTTAGTTAATGTTTTTCCCTCTCTCTCTGTCTATTAGTTTATGCACATCTCACTTTCTTTGTATCCCTATCCACTCAAATTCAGTTCTTCTCTCACTGTTGGCTTTTGTCTTTATATCTCTCCTTTCTCCGTGTTGCCCCTGTCTCACTGCTCGTTGGCACTTTTTCCTACTAAAGGAGATAATAATACTTAAAAATTTTTCAAAACACTAGTAAATTTATTATCAAAAACAAATTGAGTGTTCACTAAAAACTACTTGCTGTTACTTTGTTTCACATACATATATATATATATATATATGTGTGTGTGTGTGTGTGTAGTTTAAATGATACTAGATTCAATTATTCTTTTTTTATTATTATGTATGTAAACTAACATCATCTAGGAATCTTGTGAAATTAAAGCTGTGATTAGTTTCTTCACTAAACTGTTATGTTTGGTTGTATTCTTAAGAACCAAGATATGCATGCATTGTTCACCTTATAAAACTTATTCCATTAAACAGCATTTTAGAGAGTCAGTAAATTTATGCCTATTGTAATGGAAGCTTCAATAAATAAATATGAGTATCATTCAACTGCTTCTGATTTGAGGAAAAAGGAAACTAGCCAATGTATAAGTTTTGTCTAAAGTCGATATTTAATTCTTTTTTCTAATTTCAGTTGAATTTGATCTTATATGATGACGTAAATAGAAATTATTATAATTCAGTTGTAAATAAACTTTTTCAAATCTGTTGAATTTTGTTTTGAAAGTTTTGCTCAGAGGTTGATTAATTGTAAAAATACAGACACTTATTTATGTGCTGAATTTAAACAAAATTATTCATTTTCATGTTATTTGCTTATCTATGTATATTTTTCTGGACATGTCTCTAAGATATATATCAATTAAAAAATAAAACAGCAAGAGCTCCCAACTCTGATTTTACCTTGGCTGTTCTTCAGGTGGGCTTGTATTTGACACATCTGAAACTAAAATGGTTTTAGCAGTAAATTTTAATTATAACTCTCTCTCTCTCTCTCTCTCTCTCTCTCTCTCTCTCTCTCTCTATATATATATATATATATATATATATATATATATATATATATATATATATATATATATAAAGTCGTATTGATAGACCTGTCAGTAGATTCCAGTCCATCTTAAGAATTGAAAATAGATTGAAGGAAATGAAGATGGGGTTGGTGTTAGGGGGATCATAAAATCTGGAATTTTATAAAGTTATGTATTTGTTGTGGAGGAAAAAATAACAGATAAAAAATATTTTACATCTGAATGCCCTTCATTAAACTGTAACCTGAAAGAGTGGGAAAAGAAGATTAATGACAGCAATAATTATCTGCAGTTATAAATTTTCTTAAATCCCAACAAAAACTATTTTCTTTTCAATTGCAGTCATAATGATAAATTCTAGTGAAGAGCACTTGATAATTTGTTCTTATATTAATTAGCCAGTTGTTTCATTTACTAAGTTTAGATATTTTAAACTGTTTAACCATTTGTCTATGTTTAAAACATGGTTGATGTTTGGAATAAAATCCAATGGTATCTGAGGAAAAGGAGATTAATTAGAAAAATTGACATTTTCTGATGAAGCTATCCTTATAGAAAATGTTGGAAGGAAAATGAACCTTGTCTAGTGAAAAAGAAAATTATCTACCCCTAAAATGGGTCTGTACCTTGTGTATAATCTTCTGTAGGAAAAAAAATAAATTTCAGATTCCTACTACTTTAAATATAGCTTGAAATATGGTAATTTTTATATTCTCCCTGTCATGATGAATTACAAATTTTTTCAGTAAAAGCCACTGCTTTTTTGGTTTATGAATGAAAGAGAGGTTACTTTGTTTGGATAAGAAAATTTAATTCCCCCCTTTTTTTTTTCATTCTTCCTTTCTTTACTTCTTGGACTTTTGATTCTGGATTTTTTAAATTTCTTTTTGAATTTGTGAACTTGGATTTGCAACAGAGACTTCTTTACTATGACTATATTGTTGACACACTTATTAACAGACACCTTGATTTATATTTTCGTGCAGTTGGCTGTAGCTGTAGAATACACAAAATGAATTTCTGTTGTGGGGTAAGACACCTCCTCCCAACAAATGTCCTGATATGACATTAAACCATCTGATGGCTGCCCAGTCAGCTGGAACTGCAGAATTCACCTACAGCATCTCTGCAGAGGGGTAAGATCCCCCTCACCAACATGTGTCCTGAATATGACATTAAAACACCTGATGGTGAGGGTTCAGTCTTTGAGTTTTGGGAAATGTAGAGTACCCCTTCATTACCAATACTCTTAGGTTCATTCTAACTTGGAATTAGGGTCCCATCTCTGAGACAAATAGGACTGTTTAATCAGCTACTATATTGAAAGCATTCAACTATGTCCAAAAAATGAGCTCTGACTTGCATAATAAAGGTTACGAACAAACTATTTACTTTAAAATCAAATATGTATAAATAGGATTTGGCATTAAGTACTGATAAGGGTTGATATTCCATTAAATCACATAACCTCATCTAACTTGATTTATATTCAATATGAATTTAATTTTTCTTATCCTTTTCTCATTCGTTTTTTCTGGCATATTAGTCCATTGCTCATTAGGTATTGATTTTTGGTACTTTAAGTCTAATATGTTTTGTTCTAGTTTTTTGTTTGTTGCTCTAAAAAGTGTTGAAGTAATAAGGCATTCTTTTTCTTTGCATCTTTTTATTATATAGTCATTCACATACCGACTGTTTCATTGTATCACAACTTTTTAGTGTGGCTAGACTCGCTTAAAGCTGGGATTGAAACCTGCCCAACTTTACATTAGACTTAGTATTTTACCACTCTGCCAGCAGATATATATAATTACAGTTTTTTTTTATTGATAATTGAATTAATATTTCTTAATTGCTATTAGCAGTAATAATAATTGATGCTATTAAATTACAGCCTGCCTCACTCATTAAGATTTCTTTGGATCTGGCCAGTATATTTTAAGGGTTTTCTTTCTAGCTCCTCTCACTTGCTTTCAAACTCTTAACTCCTCTCTTGCCCAGTTGGCTGGGACTGTAGAATACACTGACTGCATCTCTGCAGAGGAGTAAAAACCCCTCCCCAATGAGTTTCCTGGATATGACACTAAACAATCTGACGGTGAGGTTCCAATAATGCAGAGTACCTCTTCATTGCCATTGCTCCCAAGTCCACTCTGGCCCTGATCGCCCTGTCAGCTGAGGCTGTTGAATTTGCCGACTGTACCTCTGCAGAGAAGTAAGACACCCTCACCATGGAGCCCACCTGTTGGCTGTGGATGGCGATCCATAAGGTGCTAGGATAGGATCCTGGTGGTTGAGCAGTCATTGATCCGGCCACAGAGTGGTCAATGTCTTGCAACACACCACTTTGGCTCTTATTTGGTCTGATGGGTGGTCAGATTGGCCCGATCCAATCAATCAAGTGCTCATGTCAAGCCCTATCTCCTGTGTTTTATCCCGACCATAAAATCTCTACTTGCATCAAGTTCCTAACCCTTATCTGCTAGGTGCTAGAAGGTGGTAGTATACTGCTTGTGTATCCCCATCTCAACTAAGACAAATGGATTTCCCCCTTGGTTCATTTCCAACACCAGTTGGACTCCATGGGGGATGATGGAGTGCAGGGCCAGTGAAAAATATTCAGTATATATGGTGTCTTCAAATTAAAAACTTAACGAAACCTGTCAGAATCAGACTCGGAGAATGAGGTAGCAGACTTTCCCAGATTCATTATTATTGAATATTTGGAGGAGGTTTGCCTAGCCAAATTCTTACCTTTCTTCATTGAACAATTAAGTTCAACAACGGCTTCTCTGAAAACTGTTAAGAAAAAAAGAAATGGCAACTTGCTTGTCAAGGTGGACAACCGATAGGCTGGTAGAAAGCCTATTAAAAACGAAAACCTTTTACATGATGAAATGCAGAGCCTACCTGCATGAGAAACTCAACACTTCCAAGGAAGATATCGGGAGTAGGGAGTTAGCATTGACTACAGAAGTGGATATAGCATCAGCCCTGGGAAAACAGGGAGTTACAACTATAAGAAGAATCTCCATCAGAAAAGGCAAAGAACAAATCCAGACCAACACTTGCATTCTGACATTTAATCAGTCCCTTACTCCTAAAGAGGTGAAGATCGGCTATTGTCTTCAGAGTCAAGCAGTATGTCCCAGCTCCTCTGAGGTACTTCAAATACCAAAAATATGGACACCACAGGGAAGCCTGTAGAGGACGACAGATATGTGCCAAATTTGGTGAAAAATGGAGGAAGATTGCTTGAAAGAATTTAAATGTGCAAACGGCTGACAAAATCATCCGGCTTTCACAAGACCTTGCGATGTTTGCAAAAAAGAAAAGAAAATACTTGAGGGGAAATGCAAGAGAAATGTGTCCTTTCTGGAAGCAAGGAAAATTATCGGAACCTACATGGGAGAAAACACCTACTTCTCTGTTGCACGGAGGACAGATGCAACCAATCAAGACAACAAATATGGAACACTTGAGAAATTGATCCAGTTGGAAGCAAATGATTAGCCAAAGTTTCAGGAGCACCTGAGAAAACTATACTAGGCTGAATTTTACCAAGCACCAGCTCAGCAACAGGTTGGAAATGGGGAGAGGTCCAATGTTGTAGTCCAAATAAAATCATACGTAGGATCTACCACTCCAACACGAACTACTTCTAAAAGTGCAAAATCTTCAGCAAAACAGTCATTACATAAGTCACCAATCCGTCTACCAAAAAGCATTAAAGACGGACTAAAAAACTAGTTTCCCATAAGACCTGAACAACTTAAACAAAAATCATGAGCTCCCTTTAACCAATCTGGGAAAATATAGATGAATGCCAAATTGAACAAGGAAAGACCAGGAAGCACATTCAAAATGCCCCCGAGAACAAAGTAGCCTATAAGAATCAAACTGTGCAATGCTCAGGGATCCACAAAAATCCCTACAAAGGACCTATACTATAGAAAATATGGATAGTGACACAGACCCCATAGTTGCCTGCCTTAATCTTGAAGAAATAATCAATAACTACAATGCTTGAAACAATTCAACCATGGGCAAACTTATAAGCTTACTCACTTTTTAAATGTTAATCTTACATATCATATGTATCTATTTGAATGTATGCAAACAAATGACTGATATTGATACTGTTACATTGGAACTTTCGTAATAGATTAACTGTGTGCAAACAAATGAGGAAAAGTAAATAGAATGATTCCTATTGGATAAAAATACTTGAAATCATTTAACTGAAGGAAAATGAGTTCGGATTTGTTTAAAATGTTAGAACATGATCACAAACCATGTGTATTTTGTATATAAATCTAAACAAGGTTTGTCATTGAACAATTTGCAATGTTTGATATGACATAAAAACAAACCATCTCACGAAGAACTGTTTGTGACACTTGAACTGTGTACTTATGTTAAACTGAATTGTTTGAAAAAAATGTTTTTACATTTTACTGAGTGTAAGCAAAAACTGTACTTATGCATATAAACAACAGTACAGTTTAGCATAAAATTGATTTGGCATTAAATAACCTAATGTAATTGATATGCCATAAAACCAAACCAAACCATCTGGTCCCAAGTGGTAGCACCTGATAGGGTCCTATCTATGGGTCAAATAGAACTGCGGATTTATGCTAAACTGAATTGTTTGAAATGGAACTGTTTTGATATTTAACTGTTTAAAGAAAATGTATACTTATACAAAACTGAATTAGTTGAATTAGAACTGTTTGACTAAATTTAATAGCTAGAAATAGAAATGTTTTTTTACAAACTGTATACTCATACTAAACTGAATTGTTTGAAATTGAACTGTTCATTTGGATAAAAATGAATTAGGCATTAAGTAACCTATGAAGGTTGATATGTCATAAAACCCAAACAACCAACTAATATTAACTCCTATTTGTTATTTCATTGTGTTTTATGTCTATCCCCCATTCCCTATGACTCTGTTAGACTATGCTGATTGCATCTCTGCAGAGGGGTAAGACCCCCACCAAGTGTCCTGGATATGACACTAAATAATCCGATGGTGAGGTTCCAGTAATATAGAAGTTTTTAGGAATGTGGATTACCCCTTCATTGCCATCACTCCCATGTTCACTCTGGTCCGGAGCGTAGCAAATAAATCTGTACAAACAAATGACTTATGCAAAATTGAATTGTTTGAAATAGAACTGTTTGATCATTTAACTGTGAGGAGACAAGTGACCAAATTGAATTGTTGGTGATAAATAGCAGTACTCGAAACCACTATGTACAATTAAATAATTAATCCACCCTGTCGGCTGGGGCTACAGAATACACTAAGTGCACTTCAGTAGAGGAGTAAAATCCCTTCCCCAAGAGGAAATCTGTTGGTCATGAGTAGCAACCCATGATGCTTTAGGATGTGATCCTGGTGGCTGAGCAGTCTGTGACCTGGTTGCCTAAGTGACCACACGATTAGCAACACTCTACTTTGGTCCTTACTGGGCTAGATGGGCAGTCGGATTGGCCCGATCCAATCAATTAGCTGGTCATTTTAAGCCCTCACTTCACAAAATCTGAATGAAAAGACCCCAAAATTAAAGCTACTAGAAGAGAAATACTTTCACAACCTAAAAATAAAAGCTTATCCCCACAACTCCCTAAACTCTTCAAAGGGTGTAGTGAGAAGCCCAGATCTCTCCCTCTGCACTTTATATGAAATAAAAA
The DNA here is from genome assembly GCA_963585895.1 of Sepioteuthis lessoniana. NCBI lineage: Eukaryota > Metazoa > Mollusca > Cephalopoda > Myopsida > Loliginidae > Sepioteuthis > Sepioteuthis lessoniana. The sequence continues at coordinate 27,105,299 of OY757938.1, forward strand.
ATAACCTCCACAAAGGTGTCACTGATGCCAAACGAATATCAAGAAAAATAATCAAATAATCCTAATCAACTCCTATATTGTTAACTTTAACACCTCAAAACCTTCTTCTGAAGTAAGAATAGTATACATAACAAAAGTCAAAACTTATATTCCAAACCCACTGAGATGCCACAATAGCCAAAAATTTGAGCATCACAAAGAAAGATGTACCAGACCTCTAACATGTAAAAACTGTGGAGAAATCGGAAATTATGTAGATTACCAACAGCCCCAAAAGTGTGCGAACTGCTAACAAAATCATGCAGCAGTCAAAAGAATGCAAATTATGGAAAAAAAGAATATTAGAACACACACAAAAATATATCCCGGAGGCAAGGAAGTTTGCTGAAAATTCTCTAGTCACAGCAACCTATGCAAACATAGCTAAACCCACAAACAACTTAACCCAAAACCAAGGAATGACTCACTTTGGCATATAGTAAATCTAATAAAAGAATTGAAGATACTACTTGAATTACTAAGGGAAAGATTGACCAACTTGGCAATCAAGCCCCTTGCTGGACCAGACCCAAAGAAAAACCTCCACACATGCACCAACGATGCTGAAGAACCCAAAAAAACCCAAACCAAACAAAAACTCAACCCAAACCACAACAAACTTCAGGCATCCCTCCCATCTTTACAAAACCCAACAATTTCCCCTCCAAAAAAATTCAATATTGCTGAAAGCCCTCTGCTGATCCCCAAGAAAGAGAACTCCTTGGAAGAAGGAATCTAAGTAAGTAAAGTTGTGACCGTAGTCGAGGGCGACTAGAAGGCTCTCTTTTCAATTGCTACTACACCGAGGTGTAGGGGAGGGCACTACTCCTTTCCCAGGATTGCTCCACTTTACCCTTGATACGTACCTTATATTGCTGAGTGTTTAGCAAGGAGGTATCAAGTACCATTTTTAAAGTCTTTGGTAAGACGCGACCTGGGATTGAACACTGGTCTCCTGGACCATTAGCGAACACTCTAAATACAAATCTCATTAATAGAAAAGGAAAATAAATTTGAATTAATGGAAACAGAGCCAGGATACAAAAAGGAGACATAGATCAACTTTAAGATCAACGAAAAAGAAAATACCCTCCCCCCCTGAAACTAAAAACAAATTTAAAAATACAAACCAAATGGAAATTTAAATGGACTCAACATCCACAATCAAAATGTGGGGCAACTTAAACAGAAAGCAAAGGGTCCCATTGACCAGACTAGAAGAATACATATGGACATCAAAGTGAACAGTGAAAGACCAGGGAATCCATTCAAACTGCCTCCTGTCAAATTTGATGTAGTCCACCTCTGCATCAAGAACAAAGTCACCCCTGGGAATGAATAAACAGTGCAATGCTCAGGGATCAACAAAATCCCTACAAAGATCCTATTGTGTAGAAAGCATGGATAGTGACACAATTGCTAGCCTTGATCTGGGAGGTATAACAAATAACTACAATACTTGAAACCATTTATCTGTGCACTAAAAAATGAGCTCAATCTTTTTTTTTCTAATGTTACTTACAAACCACCCACTTGAAAAGTAAAAATGAAACTTTCAACTAACTAATCTCTTACATATCATGTATATTTATTTAAATGAGTGCAAACAAATAACTGATGTTAAATTGTAGCTGGTACATAGCAGTGCTTGAGACTATGTGCAAACAAATGATTAAAAAGTAAGTAGAATGATATGTATTGGATGGAGGTACATGAAATCATTTAACTGAAAAAATATGCTCAGGCTTGTTTAGGAATGTTACTAGCAAAATGTTTACAAATCATATTTATAACCATTTAACTTGGTGCAAACAAATTGCTGATGTTGAGCTGAATTGTAAGTGTTATCTAGTGGTGCTTGGAGCCTTTTGATTGTGTGTGGGCAGGTGAGCTCTGGCTTGTTTGGAATGTTATCTACAAAGTATTTGTTCGGAAATCTTAGTTGAAATATGTGTATGAGTGAGGTTTGGCATTGAGTGACCTGCAAGGATTGATGTTCCATAAAGCTCAACAAACCAAAGAAACCAACTTTACTAAACTAGAGAACATCTTGAATTTTCCAAAAATAAAATCTACCTTTCACCAAAACTGACCAAATTAAGCTTTTTTCCTAATATCTGGCCAAATATAATCAAATACTATTAAAAACACCCACACAGAAGATGAAACTAATCTCACCTTTCTTGACATTAAATGACCCAGAGAGGTTGATATACCATTAAACAAAACTCAAACCCATTCCCTATAAAACTGACTAGTGTTGTCTCTATGTTCTAATACCCATTAACTATTCTTGGTTTCATATCCCTTTCTTTTTATAATAATTGAATAGCCACCTTTTTCATCATTTTCCATAAAGTTTAAATACTCACTTTCCTTAATTGTTTTTTATTTTTTTTCCTTTTTATTATAATTTTTAAATAGCCACCGTTTTGGGGTTTTTTTTCATATTCCTTTCTTTTTATAATAATGATTAATAAATGATTGGACTATATACTGCAAAATAATAATAATTATTGCAATAATTATCAATAAAAAGTAATGCTTAAAATGAGGGAATGTAAAGCAATAATTCTTCCCATTTACTCTGCTTGAATATAAATCAATGTTCTTCATGTTTTGTTTTTTTTTTAACAAGGAATCTGACATATTTGTCTCCTCCTCCTCTACCATTTCACTCTCTCCAGTCTATTCCTGTTTCTAGTTTTTGATTTTCATTCTTTCATCCTTTGTCTTAATTTTCAGTTTTCCCTCTACATTTTCTATTGCCCTAAATAAAATGCTTACCAAATTATTTCCGACTAAATTGTGATGAGGGTCCATTACCTTCTGTTTACACTGTCATCTTCAGAAACTGCAAAGTAAAATAGACGATATAAGTAAAACTGAAAAATTCTTGAGGAAATATAAATGCTTTCATAGTTTTTTTTTTTTTTCTTTGGTTTTTACTTGTCTTTTTTTTTTTTTTTTTTTTTTTATTATGAATATTACATTTCTTTTCATTTTTTCCTAATATTTTTCTTCCGTTTTTTATTCCAATATTTTGGTATCTTTAAACTTACAAAATTATATTTTCTTGTAATTTGCTTTTTTTTCTTTTTTTCTTTTTTTTTTTTTTTTTAAATTATAATTCTTTACCTAATTGCCACTTTTCCTTTCACTTCCTCTTGAATTTTTCAGACCTGATTTTCTTCCTTTTTTTTTTCTCCTTTTACTCTCCCTCTCTTCCTTTTCTTTATATTCTCTTCTATTTTTCTTTCTCTTCTACCGTTAATCTCTCTCTTTCCTTCTCTGTGTTCCACCTTTAATCTGTCTGTTCTACCTTATATCTTCTTCTATCACCACTTTTCTTATCATTCCTTCTCCTACTCTATAACTATCAATATTTTCTACCCTTTATTTTTTTTTATGTTCCTGTCCACTTATTGAATTGCTAACCTGCCATTATCATCTCCTATCTCTTCCCACTGGCCATTTGTTCCACTCATCTTTGGAGGTAAACCAAGAAACATTGCTGTTTCTTCTTGTTAAGGAATTTACCATCTGCTAATGCAGCTAAACTATTTGTCTTGATTGCCAGAGATGATTTACTTGTTCATCTTTCCAAATTTACTACTTGCTTCTCTTTTTACAATTTGTTGATTCTTCAAATTACTCCTCAATTTCAGGGCCATAATTGAGTCACTATAATTCCTCTTTCACTACCAGAAGACCTACATAGTTTGCTTGTTGCCTTTTCCTGCATTTGAGTCGACCTTAACAGCTTCTTTTCTTTTTAGTTTTCCTTTCTTTTTTTCTGTCTTATTTCAAGACCTTTAGAAATTCTATGGTGTATCTTTGCAATTTAGGAATAAAAAAGAAATTGATTTACAAGTTTAAACATTGGCTTCTCCATTTATTAATTTTTATGACTGATAAAAAATGAATTCTCAAGAATTTTATTAGAAGTTGCATATTTTTTGAAAAATAAACTTCCTTTATTGCCTTGTCTCTCTTCTCAATGTAGCTTTGTGTTATATTTTTTAATGTTTTCCTGTCGACAAAAAGTAACAGTATTCATAGGTAGCCAAACTTTAATAATAACAAATCTATTCAAGTCTTGTTTACAAGTTAGATATTTGGGCTTATCATTGAATGGTACTGGACAGGGGGTTTTAAACTGTACACTCCAGCATCCTACAAGATGAGGTAATGTATATGCAAAATGAGCACAAAAGAAATGAATTCCATTCTGTATATTTATCTGACTCCTCCACCACAAGAAGAATGTGACACAAGATCAATTTTTAAGCAAGTGTACTAATTCTGTTCACTATACCCAGGTTAAAGAGCCCAGTCTGTTCTACTGTTTATCCATAACTGGAGAGAGAATACATGAACTTATACTCTTCTCAAGAGTATTGAAGCTATGGGAAATGCTAACAGCCTTGTTCAGGATGGAACCCTATTCTATTGTAGTAGAGCATCTGATAAGTTTTTAACAGCAATTAAACTTTCATTTTCCATCATTAAACTCAGGTTATGATTGGTTTCCACAACATTTTCATTAAAGTTTTATCTGATATTCCTTATGTGAAAACAGGGTTTCTATATCCTGTAATTATAGACTTAAAATCAAGTATGAAGAGTTAGCTATTGTTAAATTTTAGATTTCTAATAAAGAAGATTATCTCTCGGTGACTAAAAGGATTTAATTATCTTGATTTAGTTTTCCTCTTCGTATTTACATTAGTGGACATTTTCTTTTATCAAACATTAAATGCAAAAAAGAAATAAAACAACATAAAAAATCAGCTTAAAAGAAATTACTCTTAAAACATTTCCAAACTTTGAAACGGAAATTACTTTTTTATTTTTATTTTACACCATTAAACACAAGAATATGGTAGGCTTGAAATTGCGCAAAGAAGAATTGACTTCTCTATCTACCGATTGTGGACTAAACATCAAGACTTACCAACTAAAACATTTTCTTTTTTATATGATAAAAGCTTTAATGATTTTAATCCAGTGTCTATATTTTATATTCATATAAATTGACATGTTTTTCCTCTAATACTAAATGCAAAAAATAAAAACAGCTCACTAAAATGAAAAGCCTTTGGCATCTTTATTGCAGAGATTAATTGATTATCTGAGAAATAAAGTATTTTCTGCTGTGTTTACTTCAGTTTTTCACAGGATTTATATGGTGTCCATGGGACTAAGTCCCATGGACATCATATAAAAATTAGAGACCGTAATCAAGGGTGACCCAAAGGCTCCCTTTTCATTAGCTACTATACCACCATGTAGGGAAGGGTGCTACTGTTTTCCCATATTTACTCCACTTTACTCATGATCTGTACCTTATAATGTTAAGTATTTAGCAAGGTGGCATCAAGTACTCTTTTTTTTTTTTTTTATGACTCAACCTGGGATTGAACCCCATCTCTCAAGCCATTGGTAAACACTTTACCTATTAGGCCAATGGAAGTACAATTAATAATTCTGTTTCAAGCTCAATTGCTCTGAAAATAACATTTAAGATTTTATTGATATTTCCTTGCTTGTTTTATATTTGGTAAATTGTCAACTTTTTGAGAATACTCTTACTTTTTAGGTAAGATCTTTCATAAAACTTGGGTTTTACTTTTTATTTATTTATTGCTGTTGAGTTGAAACCATTTTCTCCACTTAAAATTTTTACTGTGGTTTGTTTTTCCTGAAAAGAAATGGCAGGCATATGTTATAGAGTCTGATGTTTCTCTTTCCATATTAGGCTTTACCAAAAAAAAAATAATTCCATCAGTGTTTTCTGACCAAATTGAAATGAAAGTGAAAAAAAAAGTGGGGAGTTTAAAACAAAACAAAACAAAAAATTCTTTTGGACCAATCAGAAAAATCTATGAATATCAACTAAGTCATCATCCTTTTAGATAAAGAAAAAGAAGTGAAACCAGCTATGCAAATCTTATATTCCAATGCCTAATTTTTCCTTCCAATCTTTTTACAGGCTGTTTTCTTTCTCTTTCCTTTTAGCTTATCTTTTGAATAGGCTATGTTATAAACCCAACAAGTATTTCACCTCTCCCCTCCTCTAAAAAAAAAATGTGGCATACAACTATTGTGAATAGAAATTTGTGATGGGCTAAACTTTTGGGTTCAATGATAAAAATGGTATTTTTGATTGATTTAGTGATTGAATTTCTATCCTGAATGTTTTTTGTTGGGGTTGCCTCCTTCAAATCCTCTATTTTCTCCTTTCCATCCATTTGTTTATTAGGTTCATTTTCTCTTATAAATCAATATTTTTCTTTCTTCCTCCTACTTTGTAAATTATATTGGAAATTTGTAAAAAAAATGTCCTTTTTTTTTTTTCTTTTTTTCTTTGTATATTGTCTGTCCATTGTTCTGTGAAGAGACAGTGATTAATCCACTGAAACTAATATCCTAATCGAAATATGAAATTATACATAAGCTACAGATGACTGATTTTTTTATATAACATACACACACACACACATAGATTGGTAGCATGTTTATTGAATGGAAAATGGAACCAGCTGAGTTCAATTTCCAGCTGAGGCCGTTTTTGTTCACTTTGTGTTAATGCCATCTTTTCTTCCTCCTGCTTTGTATAAGATATTACAGCTAATAGTTCTCTCTAACTTTAGTAGAAGCAAATTATTAAGAAAAAAAATAAAAACTACTTGCTACACCCTGTAAGCTGGGTTTAGAGTATGCTGACTGTATCTCTTATAGAGGGTCAAAAAGAAGATATTTTGGATATGACACTAAACTGCATTTGATGATGAGGATTTCTTGAGATCTGGGGAGTCTAGCAGATCCTTTCATTGCTTTACTCCCAGATAGCTATTAGTATTAGATAGAATATACTTGGGTTAATAACTGTCCATGATGATCCTTCTATTTAGCAAGGAATAAAGAATTCTAATTATTTGTTTCTTTTTTGAAGAGAGAGAGAGACAAGCAGAAGAAGTTTTCTTGCCCTTCAAACAAGAAAAAATTCAGCAAATGCTTTTTGTCAAGTTGTGTGTCTGTGTATGTGTGTGTGTGTGTGTGTGTATATATATATATATATATATATATATATATATATATATATATAAACCAGGCCATTGGCTTAAAGGGTAGAGTGTTCACCAGTGATCTGGGAAACTGGGTTTCAATCCCAGGTCAAGTCATACCAAAGACTCAAAAAATGATACTTGATGCCTCTTTGCTTAACTCTCAGCATTGAGGTACAGGTCAAGGGTAGTGGAACAATCCAGGGATAGGAGTAGCACCCTCCCGTACACTTCACTGTAGGAGCTATTGAAAAGGGAGCCTTTGGTTTACCCTCGCTTGTGGTCACCAACTTTACTTTTTACTTATATATATATATATATATACACACACATACACACACACGAGAAAATAGTAATTCTTATCATAGAAAACAGGCCTCCTGCCAGGAGTTTATCTTCAAGATTGTTGAATGGAAATAGTAAAACTTGGAAGAAAAATTCTTAACAAAAATTAGTTGTTTTTTGGGGTGTTTTTTTTTTTTTTTTTTTTTTTTTTTTTTCCCCCCACTCTCTCTCTCTCATCTAAAATGCCATCAAATCAAAAGCCTTGTCCAAATGCTGTAATCCTTACAAATGGCTTCTGAAGAAAGAACATTTTGTTTTTGAGAAAGAAGCACTTATGACATTTGTTAGGGTTAACAAAAAATATTGGCAGATTTAATATTTTCTTTTCTATGAAAAGTTGGTAAAAGGGGTTACAAACCCTGTATATAGGTTAAATTGTTGAAAGAAATCAAATTTTTCTTGAGTCTTAGTGCTTATAAGATTTATGTACTAGTTTGGATTGTTTATTAAAGAAAAAGAATAAGCCATTTGATGTCATCAAGGTGTGTCAACAAAACAGATTCCTTTGACTCTCTTTGGCCATTACTTGGGATACTGGTATCCAGTATCCGTACAGAACTGATGAATTTAAGTTTTTGCTGGTCAGTCGGAGAACATCACTTATGAGTCAATCCTCACTTCTCTAGCAGTGCCCAGCATGTCTTGCTTATCTCCTATTTTTTGTGAGATGAGAGGTTAATAGCCATACAATTGGTTTTTTGTAGAGTGATGCTTCCAGGATTTGTTTAAAGCTTTTTTCTATAGATGTTTTGTTAAAGTCCAAGCAGTTCAACCATACAGAAGTGCTGTCATTTCTACTGTTCAAAATGTTTTCTATCTTTCTTTACATATTGATAATCATCATAATATATATTTCATAAAAATGTGAAAATTACAAGAGATCCTTTATTTTTATATATATATATATATATAGGACATTGGCATGATGGTTAGAGTGTTCGCCATTGGCCCGGGAGACCTGGGTTCAATCCCAGGTCAAGTCATACCAAAGACTCTAAAAATGGTACTTGATGCCTCCTTGCTTTAACACTCAGCATTATAAGGTAAGCATCACGGGTAAAGTGGAGCAATCCTGGGAAAGGAGTAGTGCCCTCCCCTATACCTACGTGTCGTAGCTATCGAAAAGAGAGCCTTCAAGTCATCCTCAACTATGGTCTCCAACTTTATATATATCTATATGTTTATTTGCGTTTGTGTTTTGCTTCACTTAAGCTGAACTATCATGTTTAAAATGAAGTTTGGTACAAAAGAAATTTGCTTTTTCTTAGTCTAAATTGAAAGTAGTATTTCTTTCTAATTAGTTTCACTGCAAATAAGAATTACCATCAAAAATCAAATCATTTCTCTTTTTCAATTTTTTTGAATTTTTTTTTTTTTTCTTTTATTTATTTATTTTTTTTTTTTTTCTGACCTGAAATAGCTCAGTTATTTTGTCTTTATAAAGACATTGAAATTCCCAAAGTTTCATAATTTTACATTTGTCAAATGTTGACTATTACTTCTTTAATTTTTGTGCATATTTCATTCATTAAAGTCTTTTTATATAATTAAAAAAAATTTCCCTCATAGAAATATTTTTATTCTATAACATATCCATTTCTTACACAATGATATATATATATATATATATATATATATATATATATATATATACACACACACAATAAATATTCAAATTAACACAAATTTTACTACAGCTCAAATTTCATGAATGTTGATCCTCAGGTAGACAGCAAAATGATTGGAATTTTATTGCCTACCTGAGGATTGGCATTTGTGAAATTTTAGTTGGAACATTTTTGTGTTTTTTTGATATTTAATGCATATTGCTCTACTTACTGAGTATCAAGCAAATTTTAGCTTTACTTTGCAATTCTATTATTTTAAAACACACACACACACACACGTGTGTGTGTATATATAATGCCTGATATTTTTATGTTGAAATCATTATCAGAAGCTGGTAGCCTGCAGTCTAGTACACATAAAGTAAATGATTTCCAAACTACCACAGAAAATTTAGTATAGTACAGTGACTATTGGTGGTGATGTGCTTGTAAAATTTATACTAAAGAACTTTCTTTATTCAGTGGGCATTAATTATGGAGAAAGATAAGCATAACTGCAATGTTCAAACTGTATCACCCTTTATGCAAATTGACATGAGGTGTGTTTTGCTGAGGTAGAGAATCCCTGGCCTCGATGTTAAAAAAGATCTTGCTACAATCGTCCCTTTTTGTTGTGTTACATTTAGAATTTAATCATAATGTATGTATTTATTTACCCAACCCCTCCACATGAGCAAGATGCAACACAAGGTCATTTTTTAAGCAGAGTTAAACAGTTATGAATTCAGTTTTTCTTCTCTTTGACCAGTGTACCTAAGTTAAAAGAGCTTAGTCTATCCTACTATTTATATTTACTAACCCCTCCGCTCGTGCAGGATATGACACAAGGTCAATTTTTAAGCAGAGTTTAACAGGTTTGAATTTAGAGTTTTCCTTCTCCTAGACTAGTTGCCTCACCAAGGCTGAAGAACCCAGTCTGCCCTACTATTTACCCATAGCTGGAGGGAGAATAATTGGATTCATACTTTTCCCAAGAGTATTAGTGCTATGGGAAATACTATCAGTCTCGTCCAGGATTTGAACTCGCGTCACCATGTCTATTTCCTACGACGATAACCATTACACCACAGGCACCTCCTTAAAAGTCAATCCTACTATTTACTCATAGCGGGAAGGAAAATAGTTGGATTCATTCCTCTCCTAAGGGTATTATTGCTATGTGAAATGAAAACGGCCTCATTCAGGATTTGAACTTTAGTTGCCATGTTCATTTCCTATGATACTAACCATTACACTCTGAGTGCAGTGTTGATGTAAATTGTATATTTTGTTTATGTGTACTTAATTTTTATTCTAAATAATTATAAAATTCTTTTGGTGTCATTTAAAGTGTGGAACTTAAGCAAAAACTACACATTAAGAAATTGTACATGGGGAAGATATGCTAATAAGCATATTGTGTATGTGTGCTTTCAAGATTGAGATACGCTGAAATATTTTGTGTGCCAAAAAATGCCTAATGGGCAGAATCAGATATAAGGATTGAGAAAATACTCTTCAACTTTTGCTTTCACTTGACTGTCCTAAAGCAGAATTGGATATGTAAATCCGTTCAAACAACTTTGGCAAAAAGCATCTACCATCCAAATAAATTGGTATTCCGTTTCCATCAATTGGCGAATTTCCTGATGAGTTGTCTCTCCCTCAAGCATCACACTAAAACTACTCTTACGATGACAAGGCTTCAAAGCAGTTTAGCATTGAGTGGTTGTATGTTTAGATGATTGGATTTTATATTATAAAAGACTTGCTCTTAATAGCATTCACTTAGAATTAGATGTATTTGACTGGGGATTGTAAGCGTTGTGGTCCGACATCCTCTAGGCATTAGTGTTAAGCAGCCATTTATTTTTGAATTTGTCAATAATCTTCATTTTGGGAGATCCGGGCATATTCTTCACCCCTCACTTCCGATAAGGTGAGAACTTTTGATTGCAGTTGAGTTGAGTTAACCTTCGTGCTGTAACTGTGAACTAATTCTTAAATTGAGATCTCCACATATATGCTCACCTTTAACTTGGATTAAAAAGGCCATGTGTAGTACTGCTAATTGAATAGGAATATTAATAAATATTAGGCATATGTATGCAAACAACACCCTCACTCTTTTTTTTTCTTTTTTTTTTTTTTTTTTCTCTCGTTACAATTGACTACTGCCAAAATGACTGGCTATACGACAAGGTTCAAAAATTCAAATAGTCTTCTAATTTTAGTCTCTTATCAACTGATCACAAATATGCACTTTACATATTGGCTAAAAATCTGTGATAAAAAGATCTGTTGTTGTTTTCAATAAGACTATCCTTATGTTTTTTATATATATATATATATATATATATATATATATATATATATATATATATATATACACACACACACACAGACACTATACTTGTTGAGTATCATACTTTTGACAAGGAGAGAAACAAACATATGGAAATCTGACCTCCCAGATGAAATAAAACAGGAATGCTTCCAAACTGGAGTCCTTTCATTACTATTGTATAGTTGCTCCATTTGGACTTTAATAAAACATCTGGAGGAAAAAGCCAGATGTGAACTACAGAAGGATTTTGCATGCTATTTTGAACCAATTCTAGAAGCATCTCCCTACAAAACTGCAATTGTTCAGTCGCTTATCTCCCATCTTAAAAACCATCCAAGTAAGAAATGCTGGGCACTGCTGGAGAAGTAAGGACAAACTCATAAGCAATGTTCTTTTATGGACCTACCAGCAAAAACTTAGATTTATCAGTTTTGTAGACAGTGGATGCTGTCTAGAAGACCCTCAAAGGACGGTCAGTTGTCAGCATGTTTTAACGATCATTATCACACTTTTAATATTTCAGCAAGATAAGATGCAAAGTATGTTTATCAGCTTGTATGCCTAGTTGTGGGAAAACATTTTGAAAATATCCACCTGGTAGGTAAGAGGTTGCGTTTTTTTTTTTTGTTTTTTTTTTTTTAAGAGACTTATTTACTTCTAAATTTGGGCCATTTTTTTGATTTGTGTTCTTATCAAGTCATTACTAGACAAGATCTCTCTCACACATACACAGAGTAGGGCTCTTTAACTTTGGTATGGCAATCTTTCTAGAAAGAAAACTCTGATTTCAAATGAACTGAACTCCACTTAAGAATTGACTTTGTGTTGTATCCTGCCTGTGTGGAAGGGGTTCAATAGATATACACATATCCATATGTGTTTGTGAAAGAAAAATGGTAGGCATTATGAAAAATCAGATTCTTTGATACAGGAATAACATCATCAGAATCTTGTGTATTCTACAATAAAACGTCATTCTGATCTTCCATCATCTTCCTTTTTTCTTATACTCTAAGATTCAATTCCAGACCACGCACACACTCTCAATGTGAAATTTTAGTAATATATAGATTTTTCTAATACTGTACATAACATGGTTTCATATAACAGAAATTTTTAGGTCTAAATTTCAAAGTTGAATTCTTCACTACATGAGATTTGTTTTGTGCTATTTGTATTTTGACAAATTCTCTATTTTGTACACTGGAATGTTTTTTATAACATTTTCCACTTGATGCTGTTGTATATTTGATTGACCTTTTGTATATTGTTTTTTGTTTTTCCTCTGCATTCATTTGTTTTTTCTTTCTCTCTTTCAGGTAAGTAAACTTTATTCAAGTCAAAACCAGTTGATCAATGTAACCTAATAGGTGAGTTAAAATGTCAATTTGATTTTGATTTAAAACATGAAAAGAAATATGTGTAGAAATTTTTTTGTCTATTCAAAAATAAAATTGAATTTTAAACTTTGGCTTTATCATAGTAAGGTTCTTTATCACATGTACCTGTGTATAAGTCAACCCTTGATTTATATCGGCAAGGCTTACAAGAGGCTGAGTGTATCTTCTGCAAAAGGGGTAAGACCCCCTGCCAAAAAATATTGTATCCAAGCTATGACAGTGAACTGCATCTAGGGATGTGTCCTCATGATGTAATGGTTAAAGTGCTGGATTGCAGGACCATAGTTAGCAAGTTCAAACTCTAGTCACGCTATTATGTTCACTTTTGGATATATACCTTTGGGAAAGGTATGAACCCCCTTATCCTCCAAGCTATGGGTTAAATAGTACCTCTACTATTCTTATAGAAAGATAGCTTTGGCATTGAATAACCCATGAAAGTTGATATGCTATTAAACAAAGAACCTGAACCCTAAACTGCATCTGATAGTGAGACCATCTAAGGGTCAACTAGATTTGTTTAAAAATTATTCATATTTGATTGAAAATTGTACCAAAAAAATCCTCTTAATTACTGCACAAAAAATGTAAACATCAATATACAAAGAAGGTGATTCCCTAACCTTTTGATATAAAGTAAACCAGGATTGATTGATTTTTAACAGCATGTCAACCAATCTTGATTTATGGTCTCAAAATTATTAATTTATAGAATTTAATTTTGAAGCCTAGTGTTGCCTCTAATATTTATTGTATTTGAATTTCAACTATACAGAATTATTACTCGTGTGTCGGTTATTTGGAGGCATTCATTATGTTACTATTATTGTCATAGGAAACTAATTTGACCTTTAAGTTCAAATCCTGAACAAGTCAGTTAACATTTCACATTGCACTAATATTTTGGGGAAAGGTATGAATCCAACTATTCTTCCTCAAGGTATGGGTAAAATAATTGGGCAGACTTGGCTCTTTAATCTTAGTATGGCAACTGGTCTTGGTTATTCCTGCCCAAGATAGACTGCATAAGTAGCACCCCCATGACCAAATCAGCTTAAGGATATGTCACTTGGTCAATGTCTGATTTTTTTTTTTTTTTTTTTTTTTTTTTTAAGTAAAAATTAGATCTTCAAAATTCAACCTGTACAATAGAATATGCAGTAAATATCAATGTTATTACTTTGGTCATTGGAAATTGATGTAAATGTTCTGGGTTTATATTTCAGTATTAGTCTCACCCTCAGAATTTTGTAAAATAAGTTTAGCTCATAGATTGAATTCAGATGATTCATGTTAGCTTTGAGTACTATTTTTTTTTCTCTCTGTCAGCACAAGTGTTTTATGTAAATGAAGATTGATCTGTGAGGTGGATCATTTAGCAGACCAGCCAATATGTGCATTTCACTTGTACAGCTGTTGGTCTGTTACTTTGACTTTGGTACAAAGATAAATGCTATTTATTGCTACTTACTTACTGCTCAATGTTTTGCTTTGCAATTTAAATGGTGGTATTTTTGTGGTCAGTTTGTATACTTGTTTTTAACAAGTACCTACTGGAATTACTCTTAGAGAAACTGTTTAACATTTTCTTAATAAATAGTATGGTAGTAGCCTTCCAAAAATAATGTATATACAATTCAAGATTAGTATGAATATTTATATTATTGATATCATTTTGTAATCTAATAACTTGACCAATTCTCATTCAAATGATTGCAATCTCCAAATTCTATGTTTAATGTTTTCTGTTATTTTTTTTCCTTTTCAGTTATAGAAATATGATTCACTTAAAAAGAAAATGTGTTTGAACATTAAGAATAGAATTTAGAGTTCTTTCAAGACACACTGTGAAAATTTGAGGTTATTTGAATGAGAATTGGTCAAGTTATTAGATTATGAAATGTTATCGATTTTTCTGAAACACCTTGAACATTTCAAATGATAACAAATTTTTTGAAGCCCTCTGCATATGAATAATTCATCCTCTTATGGGACATTAGTGGATTTGAAATATAAATATTGAAGTTTTTGTATATATTTCATTAATTGGATGATGGCACCTGTTGTTGGTTAAAAGAATGTTAGGGAAATCATTCTCTTGGTTAAATACATTTGTTTTTTTAATTTTGACATAATCTGATGGTATTTTCTCTAACCAAAACAAGAAATAAGAATTAGTTCAGTCATGTTAAATGTTTTTAAAAAAATTGTCTCTGCTAAATTGGTATGATACACTTTATTTAATTTCAATTCATTTGACTCATATTTCTTTCCATTATTATATTGATTTATTGACTAGTTTAGTCCCAATTATTTTTTTATAAAGCTATTGGTTTTTTTTTTCAATACAACTTCATTGCCAGTTACACATAGGCTGGGTGAGCTGCAGCCCAGGAGGACCTCATAATCTAATGGTATTTCAACTACCTGTTAAAAATAATAAATAGAATTAAAAAGAAATTACCATTAATTTTATTTCAATTTTTACTTTATAACATGTAATATATATATATATATACTGTTATTTTTGTGGGGATATCTAACATAACAATTATCACTTTAGGAAATAGACTTGGTGACCCAACTTCAAATTCTGGATGAAGCATTTCCTTTTGCTCTAATGCCTCTTCTTCTTCCAGCTATTGGTGAATGGTAGGGTAAACTGGGTTCTTTAACCTTGGTAAGGCAACCAGTCTTGGAAAAGGAAAAATCTTAATTTAAACCAACTATACTCACTTAAAAATTGAAATTTGGTCTTATCATGGCAGTGGCGGAGAGTTTGAATAAATACATAGATTAATGATCACATGATCAAAAGAAAAGGGAAAATTCTGTTTTAGAATATTCACTTTATATATATTTTACTTTGGATTAATTTTTATTTTTATCCCCAAAAAAAAAGAAAAAAATGTTGAGCTATATCCGGAGTAAGAAATTCAAGGGTAATTGTCATAATGACAAAAAGAAATGCAGGAATAGATGTTTTCTAAAAAATTTTGTGTATAGAGAAATCTTGTAGTGATAAGAGAACTTTAATTATGACTTAATTTTCTCTACCTATTGGACAAATATTCAGCAATTACTCTTATTAATGGTGTTTTTGATAAATTTTTACATTTTTTGCAATGTTTTCTTTTTGAGTTGATAAAGAAAACAAAAAAAATCTTGTTTCTCTTGATCAGATGCTAAATATGGACCTCCTTAGGTCTCTTCTAGTTGCTTTAACCCTTTTACAGATAGAGAAACATTTTTGTTGCCAACATACACAGACAGAGCAACATTTTTGTCAATTCTTATCTGCCTGCAAAAGGGTTAATCCAACATTGATGGACAGTTCCAATGATCTCAGATGCCTATGATATATAGTAGTACGTTTCTGAATATTGTCATTTCTTCAGGAGGCAACTAACAAATCCTCTTTTCTATAAGTGGAACATTGAAGATGGCAGGAAAACACATTCAGTTCTCAGACAATTGTCCTCAGGAAATACACTTGCTGATTGCATTTGTCTGCACGAGAAGATTGTTATATGACTGACTGCTTGTCTGAAGTTGCTCATGATTGATGTGAGAAGAGTATTCATATTTGTTTGTCTTTGATGGAATATTTACTCTTGTTCATCTCTATCAGTTCTACTTTTTCTTTTGTTATATTTAGTTGCCCAACAGCTTTTTTTTTTTTTTTTTCACATCATTAAGAATTGTTTAGGTGGAAGGATTAATATATTTAATTTACTTGTTACTTTTTATTATGAGCAAAAATATGTGTCCTCCGGGCACAGGTATTTAAGTTTTAATGTAATAGAATGTAATACATTAGAAAAACTAGCAAAACTAAAAAGATTACATTTATTTCTATTTAAAATCATATCCATAATTGCTTTTAATGTTTGAAAATAAAATAATACAGGAAATTGATATCTCTAAGTAATTATTAAACTTGGTAACCATAAAATATTTGGACCTATCACTAGCTACCCTTATGTTGTACAAACTAGATGTGATGAGATTACTACCTCTGCATGATAACAATTAAATTTAGTGTACAAAATTTATATGCAAATTGAATTATTATGGGACAATGTAATATTCATTTTTGGATGAAGTTTATGACTCGTGTTAATGTTAAGTTTTAAAAAGCTAATTAAATATTCAAAGCTTTACTCGTAAGAATTTTACATATCAAATGTCCAGACGTGCAGATTTTTTGTATACAAACTTGAACAAGTTTCTGTAGACAGTAATCTTGCAGAAGGTAGTTTCCACTGTCTATTGAATAAATATTTAGATTGTAATTTTATAATCTTTTATCAATGCTAAAATTTTCAGCATTGTTTTATTGTTATTAAGTAGATAAAGAAACAAAAAACAAAACAAAGATTTCTCTCTGTAAATTTTGTTTATGCATATAAATATCAATACTCTCAGGATCTTGGTTTTGTACGCAAGTAAAAAATAGTTTTAAAAAACCCCAAAAAAACAATTACATAATAACCATTATGGTAAGACTAGTTGAAGGAAAATGGTATTGACAGTGGCTTTATGCTCAATCAAAAAAATTGGTGTTTTAATTTATATATTTCCTGTGATTAAAAAGGCATTTTTATTATGTAATTTACTAAATTTTATCAATTTCTCTCTTTCCTGCTTCTGAAAAAAAAAAAAAAAAATTTTATATCATAAAAGTTTAGGATTAGGAGCTTATGAAATTAAGATTTATTTTTGTTGGTCCTAAAACACTTCTTAGCAATCCACATCATAGCTTAGTTTTTGATATTTTTTTTTAGCTTTTATTTCTAGTCTTTACTTGATATTTTTTCATCCTCAGCCTACTTTTCTGATTGTAAAAATAAATTTCAACACCTTCACCAAAATTTGGTTGAATATCTCTGTAGTAGAAGTTTGAAATGCTATCAATTTTTATCAATTTTTTTTTTATCAATTTTTTAAATTTTTTTTTAAAAAGACAAAACATTTCAATATTCTTAAAATTCTTTCATGAAGCAATAAGTGATTGCAACAATAAAGAATTGTTCTGCTCGAAATATTTCCAAAGACAAAATTAACCAATTCCAAATGTAAAATCAGAAGATATAAAATGTCATGTTAAATCAAATAACAATCAATAATTATTTATTCCCCTTTGGCCACTTCATTCATTTTTATTTTTGGAAAGAGCATTTTCTGTTTATAAAATTCCTACAATAAAAACTCACCTGCCAAATGATAAAAGATTTGAGCTGATTTTGAGAACAAGTAGAATTAAATTCTGTTTTACACATGTTGGTATCAGTTGATTGCTAAAGTTCTTTGATTTTGTCTTTTCTCTTTATTATTTTTTCTAATTCAAAACTTCAAATTCTTGTGATTATTAATTCTAACTACTATTTTTCTTAATTTTTATTTTGATGGCTTTTGTGAATTGCAGTTCCCACTGGTCATTATTTCTATGACAGTGAGGAATGGCACATTATCAAAATAACAATAATAGTTAAGTGCTTCCATTGAGATTTGAATTCTGATCCACTTTTGCCTGACTTTCTATACTAACTACTTTATGAGAACAAGGGTATTACAAATGTCTAGATAAGACCTATCTATTTACCAAATACTCTTGTTTCTTGTTTGGCAACACCATGTCTGCTGCTGTTTTTTTTTTATGCTCTAATAATGTTAATATACCATAATTATTTGTATAAGATGCTCTACTTTTCCTGATTTTTCAGCGCAAAAGTTAGGGGTGCACTAATGTGCATCAGAACTATATATTTAACTTTTTTCTTGGCCACATGCCTCACCATATTCTGGATGGGATGACCGAAAATAAGTTTTACCTATCATCCAAACTTATGTGCGAGAAATATTGCCGTGAAATATCCATTGGAATGTGTTTTTATTTTTATTTTTTTATTTTATGTTTCTCCTAATGTGAGTTTATTATTACAAGCTTGTTGCATTTTTGTGTCACCATGTCTGTGTGCTTGATCTAAATACTATGTAAATTCTGTTTTAAAACATAATGCAAACTATATAAAGTTTTAATTTTAGTCAGTATGTATCAGTAAGTTGGCCGAACATAGTTGTGGGTGACCCTTAGGCTCCTTTTTCAATAGCTACTACACCAAGGCATAGGAAAGGGCACTACTCCTTTCCTTGGATTGCTCCACTTATCCTTGATCCATACCTTATAATGCTGAATATTAAATAAGGAAGCATCAATTAGCATTTCTTTTAGTTTTCTCAGGTCTCCTGGAAAGTTTTTTAAAAAAAAGTACTAAATTTTGGTTTTAAAAATTCTAAAAATAGTCAGTGCATATCATGCCCAAGAGCTTTTCTTTCCAGAATTTCCTAACAATCTGGTGAGGTTCCAGTAATGCTAGAGTTTTGGGGAATGCGGAATACCCTTTCATTGTCATCGCTCCCAGGTCCACTCTGTACTTATGTTAAACTGAATCGTTGGAAATAGAACAGTTTTGACCTTTAACTGTGCATGAACAAAAACTACACTTATACTAAACTGAATTGTTTGAAATAGAAATGTTTTTGACAATTAAACTGTGTACTTAGGCTAAAGTGAATTGTTTGAAATAGAACTGTTTAGATGTATAAAAATGGATTTGGCATTTAATAACCTACAAAGGTTGATATGCCATAAAACTCAAACAAGCAAACCTAGTCCAAAGTTAAGGGTACATAAGTAATTATAGTATTTATTTTTTGTTTTCTTGTTAAATGAAGATTGTTTAATAATGATTAACTTTTACTAGTCTTTTCTTAATCATAATTTTGGTTGCTTTTTTTTTTTCTAAGGTAGAATTAAAATGGAAAAAATCCTGGTTAGAATTAATTATGATTGGTAATCTTAATTTAAAGATAAATATGTTCAAATTCTTTTTAACTAATCAAACTACTCAATGGAAGTTTTTCTATCTTTCCTACATTTAATTTTGCTGCTTTCATTAAGGTTCAAAATGTATTTGTGTATTTAAATGTGTGTGTTTAATGTTTGTTGGTACAAGTCTTGATGAAAAGTAGACACAGAATGTGAGAAAAGAAAGAAAACCAAATCAATTTGGTCCATCATTTTAATTATCTTAAATGACCAACCTAATTAACTTTTCCGCAATTGATTTGCTTCATTAAATGCTGATACGAAAAGTGCTTCAATTGTCGATTCTAAAATATTTTTTCTTTTCCTGACTTTCTGATTTTAAAAACAGATTTGCCATTTTGTTATCTTCTTTGACTTCTCCTGTTTGCCACTGATCAACCAGATGTATTCGTGATTTGCAAAAAGAATTGATAGAGCAAATTTAGTTTGCTCTCTTAATTTCCTTAAAGAATTAATAAAAGTAATAATCAATTTGATATATAAAGCTCTTAGGATTTTTGTCTAAATTATAATAGACAATGCCCCAGTAGATAAAAACATTGATTAAACGTGGATCTAGTTAGATGGCTGTCATGAGTTCAATCCTTTAGTTGGTTTGTGCAAATTACTCTAGCTCTCTAAATCAAGACATTTTAAATGTATTGTTCTTATTATAATGCACTGCTTTTACTTGGTTATGTTAACATTATGAGAATTTTAACAATAAGAGGTTCATTTAATAAGATTGATTTTGTATCAGGTAAAACACTGTTTACAATTGCACTTTTTTTCCAGGAAGTCAATTATGATTGTTTTTTATGTCCCAGAAGATTGTAATCATGACCTTCTTTACTAACTACTGGGCCTTGAACTTTTTCCTAACTGGAGATTCAGTGTGTTTCCACTCCAGGTATTGTCTTTTTGATTCAGACTTGTTGTATCCAACTCATGTTTAGCCCATTTGTAAACATTTTTTAAACTTAAAAAGATGCTTCTCCATACACTTCAGTCTTCTTTGCATTTCACATGGTTTGCACTTCTCATCCATCAAAAATTTAATGACATACTTCTGTTCAAGTCTGGAACACTCATGATTTTCCACCATTTTGAATAGCCTCCAGACAAATATTTATGCAAGATTAAAATAATTTTTGCTATAAAATAATTTCAAACACTGCAGAGTTTACGTTTATGAAAAAATTCTGAATTTTTTTTTTTTTTTCTAAAAATTCCCCTTATTTATTGAATGAGCCTCATATATAAATTGCATTTGACTAGGCTACATTTTCTCTTCAAATTTTATGACGTATACAGTTGCAGTTTTTAAAATTTTTCTTGCTTGAGGTAAACTTTAGAAGCAACAAACATATTTTGGCACACATTGTACATAAATATAAAAATGAATTTAAAAAAAAAGTTACATCATTAACTTATTAAAATTGCTGCTGAAAATTATGAATAATTATTTTTTTATTCAATAAATTTAGGATATCAATGAAAAACATAGCGTTGATGTTTCATAGTGACATTTTAAATGTTACGATGTACAAAAGTTAAACTCATTTCATTTTACAAGAACCATTCTCTTTCAAATGAGTCAAAGAAAATCGTAATTTAAAAAGATATCACAAGGAAAAATTAATTGATACAAGATATTCTTTAAACATGAACAGCAGTATGAGAACCATCTACACATATTGATTTAAGAAAAAGTTCAGTTCAAAAATCCAAGAAGCTTACCGATAACAACTTACATCTGAAACAGACTCCAGGAGAATGGCTAAAATCTTATGACTGAAACAACTAAGATGATGACACTAGTAAAGTACATCAAATATTGGAAATTGCAGATCTCCCTCTCAACCTCAGATTTTGTCCTGCTGCACCACTTCCCCATAACATAATGACTCTTCTTGTGCCCTTAGGTTTGAGATCCCTGCTCTAAGCAGATATGATTAAATGATAGAAGAATCTCTAATCATGGACTGCAGAATGAGGATAATCTACCCATATAGATTGAATAAAGAGTTCAATTTCAATTTCCCAGAAGGTTATTGATTATGGCAGACTCCTGAAGAAGGCTGGAGAGTACAACAATCAAAGTATTGTAATAATAATAGCCAAGATAAAAACACTACATGAATGAATAAAGCAGTTATTCTTGCTTACAAGATAGGTATCCCCCCCCATAGAGTAGATTGTTATGCAGTCAAGTCAGGGGCCTCTCATATATATATAACTACAGAAATTATCCAGTATTAACTTGTTGCTTATTTAACTTATTGACTCTTAGGTGGGTGGGGTCCCTGTGATGTAATGGCTAAAGTGATGGATTGCTGCTTCAAAGTAAGTTAGTTCAAACTCCACTTGCAATATCATGTTCACTGTCAAACTTAATACCTTTTGGATAAGGTATAAACCCCTTATTCCCCCCCCCCAGTTGTAGGTTAAATAGTATTTCTGCTATTCTTCTACAAAGATGACTTTAGCATTAAATATCCCAAGAAGGTTGATATGCCATTAAACAAAGAAACCAAACCAAACTTACTGACTTGTCTGTTGTTAATAAAATATTTTAAAATACACAAACAAAACAAATATTTTGTTAGTTTCAGATTGAGAAAATATATATTTTAATCCTGGCTTTTTTTTTTCTCTGCCTCTGGCACCAAATATCCCAATATCAAATCCTCTATCATGTTTAAGTGCTTTTTTTTTTTTTTTTTATAAAGAAGCTTTAGAATTTCTGTTTATAAAATCTAATATTATTTCCATGTTGTTCAATAATAGAAAGCTGTCAAAGATAGGTGGTCATTAAGTAAAAATGGCACCAAGATGTGCTTTATGTCTCAGTTCCAGTCGTTCAAATCTTTTTTTTTTTATTGCTCACTCTACTGGCATCTATATTAATAATTGTGAAGATTTTATTTGTCTGTCCATTATAGATGGTCAAATTGTTTGATGTAATACTACTAAATTTGATTGCCATATTTTTTGACCCATGGAAACGTTTTAATATATATATTTTTTTAAATGGTTATAAGTCTAGGGGTTTTCATCTAGAGGACATTTCTTACAAACAATAATAGGTAATTTTTCAAGTAGGTACTACTCAACCTATCAACCCATGCACTATACGACATACATTGTATTCTATAAGATTTTATAGTTTTCAGCCTACAAAGATACTATTATTAACACTATGGCGTTGGTTTCTCTACCTCAACTGGGTCCGAGAACATTGAACCACAGAAGATTGGCAACATATCACCTAGTTTCCAGCTCTTTTAGTCAGACAACCAAGTTTATGCATGGAGAAGACTGCCTGAGGCTATGGAACCAAACTGTCAGCAGGTTATTATGCATACTGGTGGCTGCTCTTTAATGGTGGTGTTTGTGTTCTTTTGCAAGAAGCGCTCATGAAACTGGATTTTGTCTTGACAAGTGTGTTATTACAGATCATTTGCTATGTTCCCTGTTGGTAATGGTTTATTCCAACAAGATAACATCCTCCCTCCGCTTCATTGAACTTGATAGAAAACTGGTTCCAGAGTCTTGGAAATGACACAAAACAGCGTGTGATAGTGAGGCTCTAGTTCTAGAGTCATTCCTTCATTTTCATTACTCTCAGGTCCACTCTGACCTGAAGTACTAGTACATGTTAGGGTCTCATCTACAGATCAAATAGTTATTTAAAAATGAAAAGTATTAGATAGGAATACTTGAAACACTATAAATGTGTCCAAACTATTTGTATTAAGAATAGTTACTTGGAGATTGTAGGAACATCTAATGTAACAGTTAGGAAATAGAATTGGTAACCAGAGTTCAAATTCTGGATGAGGCTGTTTGCGTTTCATTTCATATTAATGCCCTTGGGAAAGACAATTCTACCTGTTCTTTAGTTAAATATTAATGCAGACAGTTCTTTTGCCTTGATTTGGTACTAATCTAGAAGGAAAACCTGAACTCTAACAATCTTTCTTTTACTCCACTTAAAGATTGACCTCATGTTACATCCTTCCCATAGTATAAGTTTGGGTAAATATATACTTATAGATATAATTATTTACTTGACAACTGCTTGAAGAAAGAAAAAAAACTTCCTGCAGTGATTGACATACTATAAAACCAACTAGATTCCAGAAACATTTAGCTGACTTTCAGGTAGTCCATTGAACCTTTAATTTAAATCCCATTGAGATATTTTGCAGATGTCACTAACTCCCCAGCTGTCACCATACCTACCAAACATAACTTAGTTCTAGACAACCCAAAATAGGCCTGGATAGATATACATGCATAACAGCTCCAGCATCTTGTAGACTCCATATTGCATTGTGTTGCTGCTGTTTTTTAAGCAAAATGAGGAGCTACACGTTATTAGGTAGCTTTCTCTTATTTTTTTCCTTCTTCTCTCTCTTGGCACTTCAGTTTATGTAAGAGCTAATTAACAAACAATTTGCAGTTTCTTTGTTTTGGCATCAAATTCTTTTCCTACCTTCATCTTCAAATCTGGCCAATTTGTTATTTTGCCATTTTCCCCCCTCTTTTTTTTCTAATTATTCTCTAAAGAGAATTATTGAGTGATATGCTGTGAAGTAAATTATTATAAAATTATATTGAATTTCTTTGTTACTTATGATTAGTATATCTATCAATATACAGAATGTATTCTCTGCATGTCTGAAATCGAATGTCCCTGAAGACTTGGAACGTTTTAAAATAGTTCTATCATATTAACTATGAGATGAAACATTTTCAAGGCCAGATCTTAGTAGATTAGCAAAAAGTAAAAATCAAGTTTAAATTGTTAGCAACTTGATTATAAACTAGTTGACATGTGCTGTCATTTTTGCAATTACATTTTACTTATAAGATATCAAAAACTTTGTTACTTTACATTTTCTTTATGTTCAATACTTTCTGAATATTTAACCAAAGATAAAATTAAGTGACAGGAGTAATTTGTCTTATGTCTTGTCTCCTTGCCATAAATAAAAACAATTCTAAAACTAATTTAGGATGCCTTGTAAATATAAT
This sequence comes from Sepioteuthis lessoniana, assembly GCA_963585895.1. Taxonomy (NCBI): domain Eukaryota; kingdom Metazoa; phylum Mollusca; class Cephalopoda; order Myopsida; family Loliginidae; genus Sepioteuthis; species Sepioteuthis lessoniana. The sequence goes on from OY757938.1 coordinate 27,130,021, forward strand.
GGTTATCATTGTAGGAAATGAAATCAGTGACCCAATTTCAAATCCTGTATTAAACTGTTTATATTTCTCTTCATGCTTATACCTTTGGAAAAGGCATGAATTCATTTCTTATATCTCCCTAAATATGAGTAAATAATAGGATAGACTAGATTCTTTGTTAGGCAACCAGTCTAGGAAAAGAAAAACTCTGAAATCAAACTAGCAGTATTTGGCTTGAGAATTAACTTTATTTTGATACCCAGCTCTTGGCAACATGGTTACATAAATAAAACAAAATTTTGATATATACATATATTTAAATATACCTTACTTAATTTTTTTTTTCATTAACAGTTAAATGCAATTCAAGTGTTGCTATAAGACACATTGTGTGTGTGTGTGTGTGTGTGCATATATATAATTTCTTGCATATCCATCTGTCAGCTTCTTGAATAAAAAAAAATTCTGCCCTTCCAAAATTGATATCTTTCTGTTCACCATTGAACAATTATAGGATTTTACTTTTAAAAGTTAACATGACATTCTATTTCTATTATATCACCTCTAAGTAGTTATTCCTTCTTAGAATAGTGTTATTCAGATATATATATATATATATATCATCATCATCATCAAGTCGTGCCGCCAGCACGGATATCCTTGACCATCTCTTGCCACTTTTCCCTATCGTTCATCACCTCCGGTAGGTCTTCTGGGTTACATCCTGTGTCCTCACATAGCTGCTGTATGTAAGTTCGGGCTGGTCGTCCTGCTTTTGCTTGGCCATATGTGTACGTCACTTACGAGCTCGTCCTTGCTTCTCCAGCAGTGTCCGGCGTGTCTGACCTGTATAGTTTTCGTGATGGGAGGCAAGTGGCCGTACAGTTGGCGTCTCGTGGGGTGTTGTCGCCAGGACTTGTTCAATATTGCTCTCAACATTCTTGTGTAGTTGCCGTCAAGTTTCTTCTCCAGCCGTTTGGTTAGCGTCCATGTAGTGCATCCATATAGCAGTATCGATACAACCGCTGCCAGGAAGAAACTGCGCTTCATTTCATCAGTCAGGTCTGATTTCCATATTATTGAGAGCATATCTATAGCCGTCCATGCTTTCGTCAGTCATGTGTCGATGTCGTTTTCTGTTGATGAGACGCTACTTCCTAGGTAGGTGAATGCTTTATATTTGTGGCATGTAATGTGTTAACAAAACAATAGTAATTCTTATTTCTGTTTTGAGAGCTGGTTAAAATATTACATTGCATTTTATATATAAGTAGATATTTCACACACACACACACACATATATATATATATATATATATAAAGTCTGATTTGCAATTGAGTCATCTAATAGTATTATATACTGGTAAGAAAACTGTCTCAGAAATGATTGTCATGTATAACAGACTTTTAGCAGCTTTTATAGATGTTATAGATTAGAGAATATTTATTTATTTTTCAAATTCTACCCAGAACTGTTAAAAACTCTACAAAAAAGAAGGGGCTAGGTATTAGAGGCCATTGTATCGTTCTACTTGAGTTATTGTCTTCATATTTTATCATTCTCAAAAAATATTTTTTCCTTATGTATAGTATGTTAGTTTTTGCTTACATCTCTTTTCTACTGCTATGTGTTGCCTATTAAATATAATTAACGTTATTGAATACACAGTGTTGTCTCTGTAAGCCAAATTTGTGTCCTAGTTGAATATGATTATAGTCATGTGATTCTCTATTGAAGCTTTCTTGATTCTGTAAGAAAGAAATTTGAAGCAACTGATTAGAGAATCCTACTTACTGTTTGTTGGTTTGGGATATGATTTTTGTTTCTTCTTTGAAACAAACAGAATATACCTGGCAATTAATATTTCCATTTATTTGATTATTTTTTCTCCATCTCTTAGTTAGAGGTGGATGCCCTGGCATATATTTATTTATCTGTTTGTAAACATATGCAAACGTGTTAGAAACAAAGGTATACTTGTATGTGGATGTGTATGTATGTATGTATGTATGTATGTGTGTGTGTGTGTGTATATATATATATATATATATATATATATATATATATATATAGTGTTCTCTGGGCATATTGCTTGTACATTTTCTCTTTTTTTAATATGTATATATTAGTATTAATATCGTTATATGACAGTATCTATGAAAATATTTAGATACAAAAAAGGCATTGTGCACAAACACACACATATTGGTGTTAATACAGCTATGACTATGAAAAGATATTAAAACATCTAGACATGAGCAGAGCACTGCTTATATAAGTGTTAATTCAGTTATATTACTGGATATATGAAAAGATATTAAAACATTTTGATAGACATATGGTACCGTGTATATATATATATATATATATATATATATATATATATATATATATATATATATATGTGTGTGTGTGTGTGTGCACAGTATTTCTCACTATAAAGTTTATAAAACACAATATAAGATATGTCATTCAGCCTGTTCTCATTATGAAGCATGGACTCCTGCCATAAAACACTAAAAAGTGCTCAATATAAATTGCAAAGCAAACTGTAAAATGTGAAATGCAAAGAAGTTATTACCTACCAGTTATGGATGGCATGAATCTTGGAGTCACATGACTGGTAGGTCATAACCACTATGAATTTTATGTTGTGTGTGTGTGTGTGTGTATATATATATATATATATATATATATAGTTAACCATTTTATAAGTCTATATATTGATATTACAGCTTGATATTACAGAATTTTAATCTGAAATTGTCCCTGTATTTATATGGTCTGCAGAGAAACATTAGACGTAGTGCATTGATAAGGAAGAGATTAATGTTAAAAGCATTTATGTAATTTGTTTTCTTTACTTGGCTGTATACTTGTGTGTAATATATATATATATATATATATATATGTGTGTGTGTGTATATATATATAGTCCAATTTTAGGCATAACCAAAAGTTTATTTGGTTTAAGTAAACAATGAGATAGTATTTTTTTATGTTAACTAATGAACAGTATATTTACTCTTTAATATCCCCATTGTTTTAAGAATGAAATATTTACTTAAAAAAAATAACACATGGAAAGATATACCAGGAGTTTTATTTCATCATTACAAGTTGAGATCAAAAAATATTGAGACTGATGCTTTAAAACATGTTATTATAAAATTTTGAGCAGGACACAGTTGAGTATTATAAAGTGATGTTTAAATGTCAAGACTGTTGTCTAAAAGTAAGATAAATCAACATCACTTAACTTCTTTTTTAAATTAATATAATTTTTGAATGAAAGGTTTTTAACAAAAGCACAGGATTGTGCAAGTGTCATATCCTCCTAGTTTTTTTTTTCTTTCTGAAAATCCATCTCAAGGATAGTATTTTAGGATGTGGAGAGTATTAAAAGTAAGGACAGCTAAGAAGTCTTGGTGTATTAGCGAATTGAAAACTCACTGGAATAAGTGCTGAATGCTAAGAGGATTGTTTAAAAAATTGATGTTTCATTATTTCTATCTTGGTAAATACAACCCCAGTTTCAATACTTTTTGAACCCCCGTATTTATGTTAGTCACAACTTCATACCATATGAAAAGAGTAATTTCAGAGGTTTATCAACCTATTGAAAACTCCCTAGAGTTTTTAAATTCCAAGGGACCATTTTGAAAGAAAATTGTTTCATTCAATATTCCTTTCTGTCTAGGTAAATGCAGTTTCAGTCTCAATACTTTTTGATCACTCCTCATATATATATATATATAGTAGTCATATCAGATCAACTTTGATGAGCCTGCTGAGTACTTAGATGTGTGACCACTTAGAAACAACAGATACTGTGAGCAATCTAAAACCTCTATGCCTGACTCAGCAATACTTAGTAAATAGCTAACATAAAACTAGTGCAACAGATTTTAAATGTTTCATTTGATTATTTTCAATATATTGAATATATCACCCACATTGTATATAACATTGATCATTCTCAAACAATATCTTGATTGCTATGAACCCCATCCAGTCAAGTATACTAAGTGGAATAACGTTCTGCACAAAATCTCTTTGACAAAACTTTTAAAAAGGAAAAAAAGCCTAATATACTGAAAATATTTTCTTCAATGTTAAAATCAAACAAAAATATCTCAATTCTGACAAATGAAAACTGAATGTTAGTATGACAGCTGTCATATTACAATCAAAAGCAATACTTTGAATCTAGTTAGCTAAAACTAAATGCTTCTAATGCCATCTCAATGATGAAACAAACTTTTAAGCTGGCATAATATATATATATATATATATATATATATATATTATAGAGAGGAGGTTCATTAAGTAAGCATATTGATATTTACTCATGTATTTTAAGTATATACATAGGTGTGTATGCACTTCAAAATTGGTTTTTTTTTTTTGTTTTTTGTTTTTTTTCTGCTTTTATTAAATTTTGTATTGAAATTAGTATTGCCCAACATTTTTCATCTTTATGTCAAAGGCATCAAGTTGTACAATTACATCTGTTAATATATACTTGTGATATACTTTATCAAACACTTAGTTATATTTACAAATTAAATATCTGTGTACTTTGTATGATTTTTTTTTTTTTCAATTTATTAGGTTTTTATTAAAAAGAAATATTATGCATTGGAATGTTTTACTCGAAAAGGAACATCTTCTGTTGTGGATGGAAGTAAAAAGTATTAACAAATGTGTCTATAGTCTCTCTCTCTCTCTCAAGTTAGGTCCTGGGTATGGCATTAAGCTGTATTGAGTGGTAATGATCCACTTCTGGAGTTCTGCTCAGTATTGTCACCTTTTCATTGCCAGTATCTCCAGGTTCACACTGACCTGGAGTATGTATTTACCCAACCCCTCCTCCATAAGCAGGATGGCTCATACAGTTATTTTTAAGTAGTTTTTGTTTGAATTCAGATTTTTCCTTTTTCCTAGACTGGTTACCATACCAAGATTAAAGAACCCAGTCATTGCTGCTATTTATTTATCCATAGCCAAGATAGATTTGGATTCATTTGCTTCTCAAAGATAATAGAGCAATGTGAAAAACAAACCACCTTGTCCAGGTTTTGAACTTCTGTTGCCAGGTCTATTTCTTATGACAATTATTGACTTGGAGAGGCAATACTTATTAAGAAACCATCTGTGAGTCAAACAGATCTGTTTGAGATAATATTTTAAATAATGTTGAATTACATTTATACATTGGTACTTAAAACATAAGTGTTAGCCTGTTTAGAATTATTATGAAGATACATTTTGTGCCATCTGTAAATGGAGATCATAACTTAAATTGACTTCTGCATTAAATAACCTAATAACAGTTGACATTCTGTAAAAGCAACCAACCTTCAATACAAATTTTACATACAATGAGCTGTGCATTAACACGAATACTTGCCTCTGTTTTTATTTGATGGTTAATTTATTAGTAAAGAAATAAATCAAGCTTAACTCATTCAGAGCCAGATGAAAATTGGGATTGTGTGTGTGTGTGATGATTGTTTTTCTGGTTTTTGTTTTTTTTGTTGAGATATATTTGGCCAAGGCCCAAGAGTTTCAGTTGGTTACAACTGTTAAAGTCAACTTGAAAGGATATGCTGAAAATGTCATTTGGGCTTGTCAAAAAATGATAGTATTTGATACGAGTGATTGGTGGTGTTTTGGGGAAATTACAAAGGAAAAGATGTTCAGAAACCTCTGTAACGCATTAAAAAAAAAAAGTAGGTTAGTCTTCATGAGAGCTTTGGGTTGGGGGTATTTTAAAAATATCAATTCCATTGTTGCTTTCAAAAAATATTGGGTTTATTCTGAGACATCTTTTAAATCACTGATGTTTATTTGTTTTCTGTCACACTGCATCAGTATATGATCATATTGGGGTGGGGGTGTTATATTCTATTGATATAGTAAAAATGCTGAGTTTCAAGAATGAAAAATATAAATTCAATATTCAAATGATTTTCCCTTAAATATTCCTTTCAAAATAAATCTGTTTTTTATCTATTTCTTTTTTTTTTCTTTAAAAAAATGTTAGATATTTAAAATATATTTGTGAATTGTTTCATAATATATTTTCTTGTACCAAGTTAAATTTCCTTGTATTACTCTAAAATAGTTGGGTCCCATTGCAATTGACCCCAGTGGGATGACCAACAGAGTGGAAGTCAAAGGCCTAAATATTTCTGGTATAGAAAGTATAGGAATCAAGATTTAGAATTATGTGTGGGTGTCTGATCCCTGATTAAAATAGAGGATGTGGTTTTTGAGTTAGTTGAAATTTGCTGCTAAGTTAAAGAGATGTATTTGAGAAGAAACTGGAGGCTTTAACTTTTTCTCAGTTCATTCAGGTTTTTATACTAAAAATGACTCAAGAACTTTTCTTCTCTCCCTAATTTCTTCTAGTCAACTGAAGCTGTAGAATATGCAAACTGCATTTCTGCAGTGTATTAAGACTCCCCTTTTCTCCTGTGGTCACCTACTTGCTGTGGATAACAATGTTTAATGTTTGAGGATGGAATCTTAGTGGCTGAATGGTTTGTGACCCAAGTACTAAGTGGTCAGATGTACTGAGTGACTCCGCTTCAGCCCTAAATTGGGTTAAACTGGTGGTCGGAGAGTCCTGATCTAATAAATCAGCTGATTATGTGAAGTACTAGTACCTGTATGATTAAATCCCAACCATATTCTTCAAATTGTACTTTTAAAAAACACCCAAGCCTTTTGTACTTGTCTTTAATTGGAATCATTTGAGATGAGGCTTCTTAATCTGAGAATTAATTTTTTTTATTTATTGCGGACTTTTTGTCCTCATCTTGGTAGTTTTTTTGTGTTATTTCTTCTTTCACTATGTTTCGACTAAATTTCACCTCTGGCCTTCTTCAAAAAAAAAAAAATAATAATAATTCTCACCCAAGCCTTTTATCTTAAAGATGCTAGAAGGCGATGGCCGAGGATCAACCGCATTGAAAGAAACTGTTCATGAAAATGATTTTTGCCGATATATTCATCATCATCATCATATCGTGCTGGCAGCACAGATATCCCTGACCCTCTCTCGCCACTCCTCCCTATCGTTCATTGCCCTAGGTAGGTCTTCAGGACAACATCCTGTATCCTCACATAGCTGCTGAATGTACGTTCGAGCTGGTCGTCCTGCTTTTGCGCGGCATATATTTGCCACCAATATATTAACACATGAAATTAAAGAAAATTATTTCAACCTATATAGTAATACTCGTAAAATCATACATACAAAAAAGGAATTGGAATAAAATAACCCCTAAATGGTTGATATGCTATTACACAAAATTACCAGCCAAATGACAATTGGAAACCTATGGGGAAAGACCATCCTTTCCTTATGAAACCAATATGAAATATGTATATTTTGAGACATGTTTGTAGATTTCTTTTTGTTAACTGGTAGATTGTATTCCAGTCTGTTATTTACAATTATTGATATAGATATAAGTTATGGAATGATATCTACATATTTTGAGTTCTGGTTTGGAAGGAAGCACCAGCAAGAGCTACTTTCAATTTTATGTTATTACAATTAAAAACTTCCTTTCTTTTTAAAGATATATTTTCTTATCGCAGTTTAAATGTATTCCTGGATTGTTGTATGACTAATAACTAATATGCAAATAATGATCATGTTAACTTGGTGTAACTTGATATCCTCTTTGTTTAATCTTTTAAGTGAAAATTCCTGTGGTATACTGGTCAACATGTTGGTCCTCAAAATTGTAATAAGCAAGTTTGAATTTCAATCACACTTTGTTTACTTTCAGACTATTACCTTTGGTAAAGGCATGAACCCCTTTATTCCCACCAGCTATGAGTTGAATAGTATCATTACTGGTCTTTTACAAGGATGGCTTTGGTATTAAATAACCCACAAATGTTGATATGTCATCTAATAAAGAAACCCAACCAAATTTGAAAAATGTTCAAGTTTTACCTTTGATGAATGGGTGACTCTGTATTGCACTGAGACCATTTTTCTCTTTTTGATTTTTACCAATATTAATAAGATTTTCTTTTTATATCTAAACCAGCGGAATGTTTTAGAGTTGTCCAATATCTGAACCCCCTTCAGGCTTGGGTCCACCTCATTAACTCTGTTTCATGTTCTTAGGGCACATTTCATCTCTGTTTTAATATATACCCTTGAAAATATCATATTCCTATTTTACCAGAGCTCAACAAATTATATCTTTTTGAATAAATTCATCTTTAAAAAAAAGAAATGGCTACCTTTTTTCTTTTTTTTTTTTTTTTTTTTTTTTTTTTTAACCTTCCTTTATTTTCTACTTTAAATCTCTGATCATATTCTGAAAATGCCAAATAAAGAAAAATAGTTGTAAACAAATTTTATAATACACAGAAAATTATTTCTAAAATGGCCATAAGGTAATTTTTTTTTCTCTTTTCATTATCAGCTTTTCTAATACTTGCCTCTATTGAAAAAGCAGAATTTCAATTGTGCATGTGTGTGAGTGTAGATGTTTCTCTCCATCATAAATTATCAAGAACTCTGATTTAAAAAAAAATGAAAATTGGGAATAATAAGAATAATGTGAAGTTTCATCATATAACCTGACGAGTTCTTAACAGATGAATTTTGATCTGAAATTTTCACTGAATCATTTACAGTTGATGTGATTATTATGGAACAGTTAAGTGCATTGACAAAAGAGATTGTTGTAAAGTAAATATTTGTACATTTTTATCATCATTAGATTACGGTCTTGACAAACCTGTGTGGGTGGGTGTCACTTTTGTATATGTATGAGTGTATACCTAGTTTATTGCTTATTTATGTTTGATATACACAGGTTGAGTGAAAAGTAACTCCCTATTTTCCAATTCTTATATGTTTCTTCATAATTTTTTTATAAATTATAAGTATTTTAGAATTAGAAGTTATTTTTCAATCACCCTGCATTAAACTTAGAATACCTTTCTATATATTTTTTCAAATTTCAGAATTTTTGTTTTTTTGTCTTGTAAAGTTTAAAATGAAAATGTCTGTCTGTCTGTCTGTCTGTCTCTCTCTCTCTCTCTCTCTCTCTCTATATATATATATATATATATATATATATATATATATATACATCCTCGACAATGACAAACAAGTATGTGTGCTCAGAGTATAACATTAGAGACTCAGGACACTTTTTTTAAATCCCTTCATCCATAGTTATGAAATCTTGCTTGCCAAAAAGAAAAGGCCAGTAAAAAACAACTTAACACCCTCTCCTTGTCTGTTACCTTTGATAAAGATTGTGTGTGTGTGTGTATATATATATATATATATATATATATATATATATATATACACACACATGGTGATGCATGGGTGGCCATGTTGTCAAACTGAGTTCAAATTCCAGATTAGTTTGAATTTGACTTTGCTCTGATGCCCTAAGAAAAGGAATCCATTTCTTCCCCCTCTTCCTCAGCTATGAGCTAAAGTAAGAGCTAATTAAGCTGTCTTGCTTTGTTAGGATAACTTGACTAGAAAAAAAAAAAATTCAAACCCCCTTAATCAACACATCATGAGCCATTGTGGTAAAATTGTATCTTACAAAGTCTTTTAGTTGACTTAGAAAAAGATTGATCATAAAATATATTCATATAATAAGTATGAGTTTAACCTTGTCTGTATATCTACAGTGTGTGATGGGTAAATAATCAATTTCAAATTAATAATTTTGCACATACTTTGTTTGTTTTGGGTTTTGTCTACTGTGCAGACTTCATGACTCAATTTATTCCTCCAGAAGTTTGGAAATATTCTGGACCATTTGGCATTCATGCTTGAAGCTCCAATACAAAGATTTCAGTATATCTGGATGTCAATCTGAGGATATACTCGTATTGATGAAAAGCAGTCTGTTCCCATCATAGTGTTTGTGGTGGTCAGTACCAACGGTGATGTTATGCTTCCATTGATCTTCCCCCATACCCTCGCACTATGCATGGAGGCCTATATCAAGTGCCTAGGGGGGTAGTGCTAAGCTGTATTTAGAGGGTGGTTGCTGGAAGACCTTATGTCTGGCAACAGGATTCAGTGCCAAGCTGTGAGAAAATTTTTGCAACTACATCACTACTAACATAATAGGCATATAACTCCCCAGATAGCAATTTCCTTGATTATTATGTGTGAAGAACAGTTGAGCAAGAGACCAACAAAACTCTATGCAGTGCCAAAGATGGACTGATGGTGCCAATAACAGTATCATTTACCAATTAAACAAGGAAACTATCAGAAGATTTACTGGAGATTCCAAATTCATCTGGAAGCCATGTTCAATGGCAATTTCTTTGAATGAATTTAATCTGTAGTATTTCAAGATGTTTTAATATAATTTTGGTAAATATATCTGATAAAGTAAGATGTCAGTGTTATTTTCATTTTTGTGTAATTTAGACAAATTTACCCATCTCACCCTCTCTGCGTGTGTATGAGTGTGTGTATATATATATATATATATATATATATATATATATATATATAGGGCAGTTCTTGGTATGCTATTCTTAGGAATTACTTGCACTTGCTTTGATTCTGTAAGAAAATGAACTTATATAAAATATGTGAGGGTTTAATTTAGATGGAAAAGATTAAAAGCTTTCTAGGCTTTTATTAATCAAATAATCCCCCAAGGAATGCAGGATATTAAAGGCAAGGCTTTCTTTAATTATATTATCAGTGTAGATTTTAAAAATTCATTAGTTCCTTTATTTAAACATTTTTCTTTTTGTTTGAGTTTTATTTTCTATAATTTTCAACTCTATAAATATTTTTCAAGTTCTTTGAATAAGCAAGAGAAAAATTCTTAGAGTACAAATATGAAGCCTGTTGGTGTGTTTAATTCAAAATTTAAAAAGGAAGGCTGAAAGATGTTTAAAAGCAGCTTTTGTTTTCAGAAAGAGATGCATCAATTGTATCCTAGAAATAGATGTGATTATGATACCTAAATGCCGCTCCTTTTGAGATCCTCTCCTTTTCCTTACGAGGAACAAAAAATTGTTAAAACCTTCCCATGAGTCTTATAAGTTCAAGTCAGTTCATCATAGAATAGACAAACAAATACTTCCTAATTATTCATATAAAAGTCAGTTACAGAATCTCTGTCTTGAGCTCCTGGATGTCTGCTCATACACAGGCAAAATTGTATGAAAAACAAGTTTCTAAAATGGCTGCTCTTCTCTCTTCACAATGCTAGTAGTGTTAAGATAAGCAAGGTGCAATAAAAAATTGGCATTAGTATCACAACAAGAGTTGTCAGAATAAGATTAATCACAATGTAAAAACTGCTTTAGGAGCTCTAGTTTCTTGTGATCTGCTCTGCTGGTAAGGGGTTTGAATTGAATTTTCCTCCTCCAGGTTCAGTTGTTTTGTAGGTTGCTGCTTCCAGGATTTGTTCCACACTGCTTGCAGCATCCTTTTGTTGTTCTTATCTAGCTTTTTCTCTAAGCTTTTTATTAGTCCAAGAAGTGCAGCCATACAGTAGTAGTAATACAGCTACAGTTTGTAAGAATTTCTTTTTTTTTTTTTTTTTTTTATCTGAGAGATAAGATTTCTATATAGTCAATAACCTGTCAATAGCAGTTCATGCCTAACCTAAGCATGTGTTGACATTGCTTTCAGTAGGTGAGGTATTCATGACCACTGAAACCATCCAAGTAAGTCAAACAACTCATGCTGAGCATTGATAGAGAAGTAAGGATGAACTCATAAGCGGCATTTTACAATGGATTTCCACACATGGACATTGCCAGTATTGGCTGACCAGTAAAAACTTCTATTTGTTAACTCAGTGCAGACACAGGATGGTGTCTAGAGAATTTACCAAGAACATTGGCTGAGAGGGAGTCAAAAGAATCCAATGCTGTCAGCATGCCTTAATAATGAGATCAATTGTCCTTAATGGGGCTACAGAGCCCCGTCTACCTTACTGATCTACTCCTAGCTGAGGGGAAAAGATGTAGATTTATGGCTTTCTCGAAGACCTTAGTGCAAAGTGATATGCAAACCACCTCAGCTAGGATTTGAACTTGGCTCACCAAGTCCATTTTCTACTGCAATAATGCTATCTTTCCTCTCCTATAGATGTGAATACAATGAATCAAATCAAAAGCTCTGTGGCAATCACTTCCTGGTGCAAAACTCTACACTTCCACCTTTTAGATGCATTAAAATTAAAGAGTAGTAAATATTGTCTCTCTCTCTTTTGTTTTCTTGTCATTTTGGGTTGTCAGTTGAACCTCATTTTGACCTGTCCCTTCTTGTCACAATTGACTTTAATGCTATTTATTCTGTGTAGACTGGTAAGTTTCTCCCTCCCAGCCTACCAGTGTCTCATTTCCTGTAGACCTTACGGCACACATTGTCCATCTGCAAGGTACTCTGTTGTCGTCTTTGTCTTTAATTAATCTGTCTCTATATTGATTAAGACAACCCATTTGCAATTCTGTCAGTATGTGTGCTGTTAAATTCTGTTTCACCTAAAGAAAATACAATCACACAGAAGTAAACGACCACTTAGTTGAGGATTTTTTTCTTTAATTTTATTTTTGCAGTTTTTCTTCCTTCCATTAAAGTATATTCATTTTTTATTTGCCTGATGCACAATGCATTTACAACTATGTGTGCATGGTGCACACCTAGCTGCAAGTCTCAGATAATATTTCAAATTGATATCATTAAGCAGACCTGCTTTTAAAAAATAAATGAAAATTACATGCCTGAAAGGTAGTCAGTATGCAAACAATTTGTTCACTGCTCAAATAATTCCATTGTTGTTGTCATTTACTGAATCTAGTTTGACACAAAGCAATGGGACACCCTGCAGAAATTGAACTTACTCCACACAAAATTAGCCCAGTTGGCTGGGACTATAGAATACACTAACTGCATCTCTGCAGAGAGGTAAGACCTACCTCCACCTCAGTAAGTGTCCTGGGTATGACATTAAACCACCTGATGGCAAGGTTCCAGCCTTGGAGATTTGTGGAATGGGAAATATTTCTTCATTGCCATTACTTCCAGGTCCACTCTGACCTGGAATGATAGCACCTGATAGGGTCCTATCTACGGGTTTAAAAGAATAAACTTTGTGCAAACAAATGATTGATGTTAAATTTTACATTGCAATATTGAAACCATTTAGCTGTGTGCAAAAAAAGAGCTCGGGCTCACTTAAGAATGTTAACAAATTGTTTACAAATCATATATTTAATATATATATGTGTAAACAGGATTTGGCGTTAAATAACATACAGTGGTTGATATGCCATAAAACTAAATCAAACCAATTCACACAAAGTGTCTATAATTCTGCTTGTCCCATTTTGATATTTATGCTTTTAAAAACAGAATTTTTTAAGATTATATATATTTATGTAATTTGGCGCGATGATCACATAGGCTAGAAAATCAGTCATCAAGTGCCATCATCTATCCTATGCTAACTTAGATATATATGCTCTGTTACTGATATTGATCAATCTTTATATATGAATATTGTAAATTCTATTATTAATGCTAGCAAAAACATGAACCCTCTGCTGGAGCCAAGTATTTGAGTTTTATTGTAACAAAGATTCTTGTAAATTTATTGTAAACTAGAAAGATTAAAGAAACTAAATAAGAATGCATTTAAAGAGTACACTTATTTTATATATATATATATATATATATAGGATTGCTTTTAACATGTTTGAGAGTAGAGCAATAATATTAGAAATCAATAACATCATTCATTAAACCTGGTCTTGTTAAAAGCAGTATGCTAATCATACATATATACTATGTAAGTCTTTATTTGTTAGTGATATATGACACACATTACAAAATTTTAAATGTATCAAAAACATGGGCTGTTTTGAGGCAAATCTAACTCAGCTAGACTTTATTGGTCATTGTTAATAAATAAGATGCTAATCAAGATTAAATTATGATCATTTAATAATCATTGGGAATATAACATGAATGACTAAGGGAATTGTGACGTCAGTGGTGATGTTTTAGTTACACACATGTTCAACATTATAATAAAGATTAATATCATTACAGTAAGATGTAAAATTCTTTACTCCTGCTAATATTGTTTTTTGATCTTTAAACAATTTCATGGCAATATTTTTATAAAAATACAGAAAGAGAAAGGTAACGTATTGTTCAGTTAAAAATTTATACTTTATAATTGTCATAAATTGTGTCTTCAATAGTTAGGCCAGCATTCAAAATTAAATTAAGGCTTTTATTGGCAGCTCAGCTGTTTTTTTTTGTTTTTGTTTTTTTTGTTTTAGTTTTTTTTTGTTTTTTTTTTTAGTAGCATGCATATCATGTATATGATATTTCGTTTACTCAATCTTTCCAATATTATCTTTGATCTTCTGCTTTGATATTTTTATGAACTTCTCTACATTTCTGTTTTGTCATTAAATCTGTCCTCTCAACCTAATTAGAAAAGAAAAATTCTCTTAGACATGTGTAGATTTGATTATAGCAACCTGTTTCTTTCTCTATATTTTTAATGTTATTTTCATTCCTTTTATAATTCATTTTCATAATAAAATTTCTTGTCCTGTTTGTAGGACTTAGAAAATGCTGATTGTATCCCTTACCAGAGTAATTCCCACCTCCCCTCAAAATGGGCTATCCTTGCTAGGACACTAAACTGTATTTAATGGTTAGGCTCCAGTTCTGAGGAGTGTGGAGTACCCCTTCATGATCATTACTTTCAGATTCTCTCTAATCCAGTGTCATATGTGTTAGGGTCTCATCTATCAGTTAAATAGATATATTTAAAAATTATTCATATTCTATAGTGCCATTTGCAAAAAAATTTCTCGCACAACTATCCAAAGAATATAAATATAAACTTACAATGAATGTGATTTCCTAACCTCTAGGCATAAAATAACCCTAGATGTATTGACATGCCATTAAAATTAATCATCATAAAATTTTGCTTTTCCTTAATTTTTTAATTTTCAATTTTTTCTTAATTCTTAATTTTTCCTTAATTTTAATTTTAAAAAAATAATATTTCCTGTCCATTTCATAAGATCCAGCTGTATATTTTCTGCATTCTTCTTCATCCCTATTTTGTTTTTTTCTTTTTCTACTAATTCTCCATGCTTCTCTCCCACTTGAACATCAGTCCTCCTGTCTCATCCTCTTCTTTCCCACCTTATTTCCTTATGCTTAGACATATTGCCTCTTCCTCATACCACTCCTCTTTAATGTGAAATGAATACAAACTGGCTCTGCCTGGATTTGAACTCAGTTTACTTATTCCATTTTCCATTCTAATAACCAATCACACTACCCATACTTCCTTACAAAATAGGATTAGGGACTCAGAAACACTTTTGACTACTTTTTTCTAACTTTACAAAAAGTGAAATAAAGAAATAAAATATCTTGTATATCCTCCTGTTTCTCTCTCTCTCTCTCTCTCTCTCAAAAAAAAAAAAAATGTAATGTTTAAATTGCATATTACCATCAGTGCTGCTTTTGAGTTGGCCATAATTACCAAAATGACTTTTAATCAGATAAATAAAAATGATGTGGAAATGTAGACTAATGATAATAATCCCTTCCAATTGATATGTTCAAGCCATTCTTATTTGATTTCTTTTCTTACATAAAACCAAAGATGTTTGTATGTGATTAATTGAGGTAATTATTTCTTTTGATTAATACTTGTGTGATCCTCTTAGCGATAGAAGTAAAGAAACTATTATTAGATACTATTAAAACAAATATCTTGAAAGTAATTTGCTGAGCTTCTGACTAAATACTGTTTGATAACTGTCATGTTTTGGTTTCCATGTTTGTCCTGTTCAGTACATTGATGATTCATCAACATGTAACTTATGGTGACAAATCTTAGTGATGCAACTCGCTTGTTTGTTGTTGTTGTTGACACACACTCTGGTTATTTAAGATGTAGGTGACATCTTATGGATTTTGTTTGTTGATATTAGGATCATCCTCTGTCTGCAAATGGCTTTGTGTTTAAGCTGTCGTATTGATGTCATGACCCTGCTAGTTGTGTTTATGACACACCAGCCCCTCTTATTTGTTTGGTTTAGAAAAATTTTAAAACCCTATTTTCTATCATAAGATAAAATCTCTCCCACATGTTTCAGTAGGTGAGATGGATATATGCTAAATAATAAAGCTCTTACTATGGTTTGAGCTCATGTCTCCTTTTGCCCAAAAGAACCCTAATTAAATGTGCCAGCTGCTCTACCAACTGAGCTAAAGAGCAATTTAAAGGGCAAAAGCCTACCCACATGATACTCACTATCTAAAAGTGAGTTATAAGAAGCAGGGATTTATCCATAGCTACATTAGAGGAAATAAAAACAGCTTTAGAAAAGCAAGAAGTCATGAACTATAAAAGGATGACCATTAGAAGGAATGGTGAAGTAATACAAGCACACACACACACACACACACACACACACACATTTTGACATTTAACGCATCAACAATGCCCAAGAAAAGTGAAAATTCAATATTACCTTGAAAGGGTAGAACAGGATATTCCCAAGGTGTTTTGAATGTCAAAAATATGGGTCCAACTGGGGGATTTGCCGAGGATGCCCAATGAAGGTGTAGCCCAAGGAACCTAGACCACATGAAAGATTATCATAACTAAACTAAATGGTCAAACAGCTTAGAAAAACATCCTGCATTTTTAAGATCTTATGGAATATTCAAAAAAGAAATAGAAATCATGGGGGTAAAGTATAGGGGGAATATAATATTTCTTGGAGCTAGAAAAATATTTGACTCTTATATGAAAGAGAACACTTAATCTAATATAGCACAAAGACAAGTCCAGTCAGCAAATTGATAAATAGAGAACTCTCATTAAAATCTACTGCAACTTGGTCCAAACAATTGACTCAAATTCCAAGACCAGTTAAAGAAACTATACTTGGCTGAAATATGTCTAACACAAACAAAAAGAACCCACAACAAACAACTGTACCATTGCTAAAAAAATATCTACAAAATTCAAATCTCCAACTGAAACAAATGCTATAAAGGGAAGATTGCTCAAATTACTGATCCAGCTCTCAATTCTCAAAATAGATAAATCTGGAAAAATCCATATAACAAATTCAGAACTTTACAGCAAATAAACAATGGAAGACCCAAACACATTCTAACTACAGTAACCAAACTCACACCTTCCCACCAGTCCAAAATGAATTATATTCAACTAACCACTGAAGAAAAATGACTATCTAAACCCTCATCCTAATCTAAAGACCCTAAAATATCAAGAATAAAATCACCAAAAACTTATAAAACAAGACCATAAAAACAAACAAGAACAATGCAATTCTGAAGCATCAGCCAAAACCCTAAATAGATCCTATCATGTAGAAAATGTATATATTGAAACTAGTAATTTGATTACAACCCTCACTCTAGCAGATATATAAAAACAATGTAAGATATCACTACAAAAAAAGACCCTATACAAAACATACACCTATGAATTCAACATTTGTTTAACATTTATCTTACACTCTAGCAATTTGTTCAAAAGCAAAAATATCCACTTACAAACCATTCACTTACAACTTGTATAAAAAAAAAAAAAAATTTGGTATTAAATGACCCACAAAGGTTGACATACTATTAAAAATTGACTAACAACCAACTTATCCTTTTTTTTCTATTCTTTTAGCGCCATATTTTTCTCTATTGTTTAAAATAGCAAGATTAGCAGTCTCTTCTTTTTTTTTTTTTCTTTTTAATGAAATTTATCTAGCAATTACTTTTTTCTAGAGTTTACACTTTTTTTTTTTTTTTTTTTTTTTTTTTTTTTTAAAGATTAATTCTTATCTGCTACAAAATGATATCAATAAAGAAGAAAGTACCCATCACATACGTCAGGTAATGGCTCTCAAGAAGAACAATTGAAGTTATTAGCACAAGAACTACATGATTTCTATACAAATAATTTTGCAATTTAATAGAGTCTGTCTATATTCTTAAAAGATAATGGCAAGCGGGAGGTAGATGAGAAGAATTGACATTATAAAACATAAATATTGATTTGATCTTCTCTTTTATTAGATTCCAAGAGCAGCATGAAAGGGTTTTAGGTAAATAATCACAGAGCACTGGATGGGGTATTGGCTGCTATTGATTTTGTGGGGGTAAAAATCCATTTTCTGTAGTGGTGTTGTGGCTATGAAGCCATCAGATGTCAAACAAAATACCAAATGAAATTCACAAGCATCTGCAACAATTCGAGGCACATTATTTAACTGAGCAGAGATTTATTTTAGAATTTGTTGACTCGAAATATTCATTTTTATTTGGATATTTTTAAGCTTTTAAAAGTTAGATACAAGTACAAATTTGTACTGAGTATCTACAAGCAAAATAGTTTTGAAAATTAATTTAAAACAAAAGCTACTTGAACTATTGCCAGAAATATTTTTGAAAAATATTTGAAGTTTATTGAGTCTTTTTGTATCTCTGCCCTTTGTGATACATTGATCATATAACAATAGCTGTTGCTACAGTAGATGAATGTATATTGATACTTGTTTGAGCTGAAATTAACTACTACCTCATGACTTGGGGTGCGTATTGTAAGCTATTCAAGTTGCAGCCAGAAACTTTTGGTGCTTCTCTACAAAACCATATCATACAGGGTGCAATAGAAATACCTCTTATGATTTAAACTGTCACCTATGTGATGCCAATGAAGTTAGGCAAGTCATAATGGTAGCTAATGTCTTAACGTTTCTTTTTCAGCTATGATCAGTTACAATCATTCCAAAACAAGCATGTTTACAGGCTGAACATGTGAGTGATTGCACAGCAGACTATCTCACTGTCTAGACATTTTCTGGAGTTTGAATGCTTTGAGATCTTACATATGGCTTTCTTTGAATTGATGAACCTGTGTTTCTCAAAATTTCAACCCATACCAGTATCAGTTTTCTATTCAGAACTGCAGCATTCTGATGTAATATGAAATGGGCATGAAAAACCCTCTATGTTGCAATTACATCAGTTTTAAAAACCTTTTTACAGTAAACTCAAAGTATGCACCAGTCCAAGCCATGATCGTAACTGACTGTATCTGAAAAAGAAATTGGTTTGACACAAACTAAATAGACCTGTCATTACCACTTGCTTTAGTTCACTTGCACCATATAGATGACAAGTTAAAATATGGGAGGTATTTTCTGTGGCACTCTGTATTTTTTTAGTATTTCTTTTATAAACAGCCTGTATTTTACAATTGTTTTATTTCAGTTTTTATAGCTATTCTGAATCTTTTACTTAACTGATTGTGTGTGTGTGTGTGTGTGTGTGTGTGTGTGTGTGTGTGTGTGTGTGTGTTATAATTATTTGTGTATAATTGTAAAGTTGGGGACTGTAGTCGACGGTGACCCAAAGGCTCCCTTTTCAATAACTACTACACCGAGGGGTAGGGAAGGGTGCTACTCATTTCCCTGGATTATCCACTTTATCCTTGATCCAAACCTTATAATGCTGTGTGTTAAGCAAGGAAGCATCAAGTGCCATTTTTTTTTTGCATCTTTGATATGACTTGACCTGGGATTGAACCCCAGTACCTTAAATTTAGGCTGTGAAATTATGAAAAAGAATGTAGCTTATATATAATATGCATTTTTTTTTTTTTTTGTTAGAATTTGTAATTGCTAAATTTAACATTTCAATCTTTTATCCTGTTCATAGACTTAAGATAAAAATTTCTCTGGATTAAGTTATGAAACAAAAAATTTGTGTTGTATTTAGAGCAAAAAATGTTGCTGGCTGTAATTAAATGAAACTTGAAGATATTTAAGTATGCGCATATCTGTCTCTGTTTTAAATATAGTTTAACTTCATGTTAAAATCATAAATATATAACCCCATTGGCCTAGCGGTTAGAGTGTTCGCCAATGGCCCGGGAGACCTCGGTTCAATCCCAGGTCGAGTCATACCAAAGACTCAAAAAATGGTACTTGATGCCTCCTTGCTTAACACTCAGCATTATAAGGTACGGATCAAGGGTAAAGTAGAGCAATCCAAGGAAGTAGTAGCGCCCTCCCCTACACCTTGGTGTAGTAGCTATCGGAAAGGGAGCCTTCGGGTTACCCTCGACTATGGTCGCCAACTTACTTACACATAGGAAAAAATTGCTGGATATAATTTAATGAAATTTCATCTAATGTAGAGTCAATCCAAAGGTCTTGGATCAAAAGTTGAATGATGAGAAATAAATGAATATTCATTTAAGCACATGAATAATTAACTTATCCAATAAAAATTAGAAAATGGTTGTGGTGTTATGATTAATCTTATAGAAATTAACATGGCAATCTGAGTACAAATCCTGGATAAGGCTGTGTTAACATTTCACATAACACTAATACCTTTCCGTATGAATCCAATGATTCTCTCTTCAGCTATAGATAAATAGTAGGGCAGATTGGGCTCTTCAACTCTAAATTCAAACCTGTTAAATTCTACTGAAAAATTGACCTTGTATCATATTCTTTTTAAAATATTTTAGAAGGAAGGCACAAGGCTCTACTTACTCGAGTTTTATTGTTTTGCAAACTTTAAAGCATTCAGTTATTTCACTTAATGGAAACTTGGTTCTTTCTCTTGAAATCATCTCCAGACAATGAGACGAGACTTTTATCTTCCACTTAGCAAAACAATGGCAGTATTTAATTCTTTTATATTTTTTCTTTCAATTCAAATGTTAATTAGAATTTTTTCTTTTTTTTTTTTTTTTTTTTTAAATTTACCAAATATCAATTGCTTTGTCTGTTAGTATTGCTTTCTAACTTAGCAAACTCTGTGACTGTTATTTTATCATACAAACTCTTATTGTCTTTCTCTTTGAGAAATTTATTGCTTATAGCCAAAGAATAATCAGAATCAGCTTTTAGAATCAGAAGTGTTTTTTTTTTTTTTTTTTTTTTTTTTTTCCAACTGAGATTGATTTTTTTTTTAATTCTACCTTATTTTTGATATTGAAAATCTTTGCTTTTCTTTGAATATTTATTTTTTTGGTGGGGGTTGGGCATGGAAGGATTTGCACCTACAAATTTTTTTATTTATATTTTATCACTTTCCTTAGCAGTATTTTTTTTTCTGGCATTATTAACTGCTAATGTTACAAGACAACAGGTTAGTAGAATTTTAGTTTGATTGTTTGTTGAACTAAGGGCAACTGTCTTAATATATCAGTATTGCTACTTTCAGGATTTTGCAGCAAGTAAAGTTTACAGGTGAGAATTACTAGTTTAATTCTCACCTTGGTTTGAATTAAGATTTTTCTTGACAAATAAAAAGTAAGTAAAGTGAAGTTGGTGACTGTAGTCAAGGTTGCCCTGAAGGCTCCTTTTCAATAGCTACTACACCAAGGTGTAGGGGACAGTGCTACTTCATTCCCTGAATTGTTCCACTTTACCCTTGATCCTTACCTTCTAATGCTGAGTGTTAAGCAAGGCGGCATCAAGTACCATTTTTTGAGTCTTTGGTATAACTCAACCTGGGATTGAACCCCGGTCTCCCGCACCTAGGCGAACACTCTACTCATTAGGCGAATGGCCCGGACAAATAATCTTTATAATTTTCACCATTAACATGAAGGTTTCAAATTACAAATTATAATGGTAACTGTCTTTAGTCCTAGAGACCACAGGATGAAAAGAAGAAATTAATTTTTTTTTTTTTTCTTTTAGTTCTTACAACTGAACCAAATTAGTGGAGGTATGTCATCTAACAGTTGTCATCTTAGGAAACGAGCCAAGTTCAAATCCAGGATGAAGCTAATTGCATTTCACTTCACACTAATTCCCTTAGAGGAAAGACCTGAATTTGCCTATTCTGTCCTCTCTCAGCTGTGGGTAAATAGTTGAGCAGACTGGACTCTTTAGCCTTGCCAAGGATTTCTGTCTAGGAGAAAGAAGACTGAAGGATAGTTTTAGCATTAAATAACCCATGAAGGTTGATATGTAAAGAAACCAAACCAACTTTAATCCCATTTGCACTATTAAACGATTTAACTTCATATAACTCTTTGCTTTTTATACTTCATTTTTGACATAATTTTTTCAGTGATAGTTCAAATAAGAATGGGAGGAATCTTTAAATTGATCTATGTGGTGTTTAACTACCATATAAAATACATTCAAAATAATTATAATTACTTTGGTTTACAGTATTTAACAAAAAAAAAACAACAAAATTTCACTTTTTTTCTTTTTTTTTTTGCCTTGAATTTTAATGAAATATCAGTGGCTTAGATGTACATAGGGAGTGATTAATTTTCTTGATTATTTTTTTCAAAATTCCTTTAGTTGAAGTGAAAAGTAATATAAAAGAAACTAATCACAAGTTTGAATATGAAATGAAGGCAAAGTAAGCCTTACCACCCCTGCTAAATAGTATTGCTGCTGTTCTTCTGCAAGGATGTCTTTGGCATTTAATAACCCATAAAGGTTAATATGCCATTAAAGCAAAGAAACCAAACCAAAGAAAAGAATATTCTAAGAAATTTCTTATTTTTTTGGTTTTAGAATTTTCTTTTTAAAAAATTGACTTTTTTGACTAAATTGACTACTAAGAACTTTGACAAAAATAATCAAAAAAATAGTCACTTCCTATGTTTGTGTCTAAGCCACTGGCAGTTCATTAAAATTTGTAGCAACAATAAAAAATGGTCCGGTCTTTCAGTCTGTATTGTTTTTGTTTATTTTTTATTTTCTTTATTTTTTTTTTGTGTGTGTATGTAGGTTTGTATTCTCGAATGTTTTCCAAAGGTTTCAATTAAAATCATTATTATTGATAGCTAAGTAATGGATTGAATGTTTCCGAAATAAAACTGTTAAAATAGGCCCAGAATCTGTTATCAACAACATTCAACATTTTCTTTTATTTCTGACAACAGGTAAAGAATAAAATGCTTAGATATACAAGTCTCGATGATGGAGAAAAAAAAAGGTGCTGATGGCACTCAGGACTTGAAATATTTTTTACTGTCTTAAAGAATTTATATAAAATCCTTTATCTTCATTTTTTTTCATTGTTTCATTAAGATATAAGTGTTCTCAAGTTTTTGGAGTTTTTTTTTTTATCATTTTCAAGATGTAGAATGAAAAACAAGTAAAATGCCTATAGATGTTTCTTTTTTTCTTTTCATTTTTTTTTTAAATTGAAGAAGCAATAGACTTTGTTAATGTTTGTATAATGTTTATATATTATACAAATCTGCCTAAAATTCTGCTTTATTTGCTAATCAGATTAGTTAATTTCAAAATAACTTTAACTCTTTGAATCTTAAGCTCCTGAGCCTAAATTTACCCTCTGCCATTTGAGTGTGGTCTCACACCTGTAAAACAGTGCTATAGTGTTGGGGTAAAAATAAAAGTACCTTTAAAAGTATCTTTGTAATGGGCCCAAAGGGTTAATCTCCAAAATATCTTCATATTCTTTGTCAGAATTTTTTTGACTCTTTAGATAACTGTTTGCATATTGGTAAAAAATAATTTCTATGCTTATTCATAAAAGCTAATCAAAAGAACAGCTGCATATATGCAGGTGGAAGAAAAAAATTGGCATTAGGGTGTTGTGCAAGCTGGCATTGGCTCTGTAATGTTGTGTGTGTATGAAAGGGGGTCCATTGGGATTCACAAAGCTTGTTAGTGAAACTAGAGTGTCTTGACAGGGAAATTATCCAGATTTTGTTGCAGACATTTTGCAGGCAGCAATACTTGATATCATATTAGTATTTAATACTAATAATCTCAAGTAATTATTTCTATTTAATGAGAATTAATTGCTTGCACACAGTTTCAAGAAAATAACCAGAATAATCCTTAGTAAACAATTATGGTGTCAAGTAACTATTCTTAATAGAAATAATTTAGTTATATGGGACTCTAATAGGTACTCCCACTTTGGATTAGAGTGGACTTTGGAGTAATGGCAATTAAGGAGTGTCCCACATTTCCCAAATTTCCAGAACTGAAGTTTCACTATCAGATACAGTCTAGTGTCATACCCAAGACCCCCCACACACCTTTTGAGGAACAGTCTTAGCTTTCTACAGAGGATCCAGTCAGTGTATTGTAAGCCTTGCTGCTACGGTGATTACTAGATTCATGTAATAACTAATTATCTTTTGATCTGATCTTATTTGATAGATTCTGTTGAGTGCCATAAAAGAAGAACATATAAAATATGACCAATTGTATCAATAAGAACGATGATGCTTTGTCTGCCGGTTTACATGTGCTTTACTTGATTGATTAATTGTTCTGATTGATTCTTGATGAGGAAATGATTTTCTCATGCCATTCAATTTTACCTCCAAAGATCTGTTTGCCTTTCTGTATATTCTGCTTCCTTGTACACTGACTAAGACAGTCATTATCTACATTCATCTCTTGAAAATCTATATATTTCTATACATGTACTAACGTTGGGAATATATATGTATTTACACAAAAGACTAGTCAGCTGGGGTTATAGAATACATTGACTGCATGTTTGCAGAGAGGTAAGACTCCCCCTACCCCCAACGAATGTACTGGTTACGGCATAAAACCATCTGGTGGTAGAGCTTTGGGGAATGTAGAGTACTCCTTTATTGCAATTACTCCCAGGTCCTCTCTGACCTGGAGTGGTAGTACTTGTTGGGATCCCATATATTCATCAAATAGAAATATTCAATCATTTACTGTAGTTGAAACCATTTAACTGTTTGCTAACAAATGAGCTCTGGGTCATTTAAAAATAATGTTCCCTACAAACTATTTATTTATAAATCCTATATATTCTTTGGTATTAAATGGCCCTCAATTGTTGATATGCCATAAAACACAACCAACTAAAGTATTTACGCAAACCCCCTTAGAAGAGGATATTATACAAAGTCAATTTTTAAGCAGGTTTTCTTCACTTAGACTAGTCTAAAAGATCTAGTCTGCCCAACTGTTTACCCATAGCTGGGGAGATAGAAAGAGAATAGATGGATTCATGCATTTCCCAAGAGTATTAGCACAAAGTGAAATACAAATAGCCTTGTCTAGGACTTGAACACTGATTTCTGATTCTATTTCCTCCAAAGATAACTGTTACACCAAATGCATCTCCACATAAAGGAATATGTATCATTGTGATGATTTTTAGAAGTGGGGGATTCCAAATCTGTTTCAAGTCTATCTGTAAATGGTAAGGCTCATGGAAGGTATGCATTTTCTTTTTTTTTTTTTTTTTTTTCTTTTTTCCACATTGGCTGCAAGATAAGGTCTGTCAGTTCAGCAGTTTTATTTGAGAAAGCAGAGGTCGTCTCAAAGACTACATATCATCATATCTGCCTGTTGGCAACTGCTGTTGCCTACCTATTGGTAGTTGATTCCACAAGAGATGACAGTCTTAAGAGTTTCCGAATCTCTTTGATAGCACCTCCTTGTAACATTAACTAGAGGCCAGTTCAACAAAGATAATGGTTTTTGTTCAGTTATAATTTTCTGCTGGATATAAGGCCAGCATAGTATAGATGTCAATTTTGCAATGTAACCTTAATGCTTGTAACATTAGAAATACTGAGAAGTTATATTACATATATATCGGATTATGTGCATAGCATAAAGAATAAAAAGCAACCCTAAAAACATAAACCAATCTCTGTCATAATGATCCAATTTTTGTATGCTTGTTACTATAACTACAAAATGACACATTGTAGTATAATTTTGTCAAAATTATTACTATCGTGTCGAAATTCTCTTTAATGAAATGCCTGAAGAAAAAGCTCGATGAGAACCACACAAGAATGCTGCGTGCTGTTTTAAGCAAATGCTGCAAGCAGCCTCCTGTATGGCCACTTACCACCCATCTTACAGACTAAGTAAGACGAGCAAGACATTCAAGACACAAAGAATGAACTCATAAACAACATTCTTCTATGAATTCATCAGTGTTTTTCAATCACTTACATTCATCTGGTCCGTGCAGACACTAGATGCCATTTAGAGGGCTTGCTAAGAGCAATGATAGACAAGCATGGATAATGTGCCAATGTAATAAATGCTGTCAGCCTGCCTTGATGTTGATGTTAAAAATTCCCTAAAATAATTTGTATTGTAATTTGCAATTTAATAAGTGTTGGAGCTGTGTTTAAATCCACTCCTCATGATTTTTCAAGGAAGATAATTATCAAATACTAATTATAGAATGAGTCTCAGTATTTATGCATTGATTTATTTCTAATTACAATATGTTATATTACAACATATAGCTGAAAACTTATACATTTAGATTTTTTGAATCGGTGGTAACAGAAAACATTTAACGCAAGAGGGATAACTATCATATCTTGACCCTTTAGTAGACATGGAAAAATATATGAAAGCTTTGAGATCCTTCAAAGGTAATCAAGCTTTCTCTATGCTAGGCTCTAATAGTCACAATAGCCATATATGCTGGAGAGAAATTTAGAATTTAAAGGAGAAAGACAACCGAAAACTGAGCCTATTTGAGAATACTTGCCACAAGACTATCGTGGAAGTTTCTTGCATGAATCACATCAAAGTGGAAGATATAAGGAGTGACCTTGGAATGCTAAATAAAATCACTGTCATTACTAAGAAGAAAAGATTAAAGTATTTTGCTCACATGATATGCAAAGACAATGCCAGTTATGTCAACCATTGATACTCTCATAACAGTTGAATTTCTCACTTCTCTGTACTGAGACCAATTTGAATGACTTAGAAATATATATTTCACTTATCTATCTATACACACACTCACACATTTCAAAAGTATGTATTGGCCAACCCCTCTACCAAACGAAACGTCACTTTTTATGTGGAGTACAGCTACTTTTAAATCAGTTTACCTTTTTCCATATTGGTTGCCCTACCAAAACTGAAGATACCAGTCTGTTTTACTGTTTACCTATAGTTAGGCATGAAACCATCTTTTCTTTTCCTTTCTCAGAGGCTCAAATCAAAATGCAAATAGCCTCATTCAGGAATTGAACTTGGTCCATCAAGTTCATTTCAAATGACAATGACTATTACAATAGTTGAAATAGATTTTCTTGTACTGTTGATTTCCTACGTTTTAAGTTGTACTGTTGATTTCCTACGTTTTAAGTAGAAAATATGAACCAGCTGGGATAGATTAGTTGCTAAGTGGAAACAAATATTCTATGATATTTGCCTTAAAAAATTAATTCATGTTGGTAATGACATGTTTTACAAGTACTGAATAACAGTTTCTTATAAGCTCAATCAATACAGCCAATTTTATAATTAACTACTTTGAGTTGACTGCTTTTTATTCTCATATTTGTGTGAATAAGTGTCTCGAATTTTTTTTTATTACAATTATACATAGCAGTGTTTCTTTAACAATCTGATGTGATATACTGGCAGGTTATTAATCCAATGTGCCATAAGGTCATTAGATTTATGATCAAATTTTAGATATTTTTATTTGTTGTATCATATCACAACTTGTGAAAAGAATAATAATAAATAAAAAGATTTTATGCATTTTCATTTTTACATCTTTGTGTGTATATATATATATATGAAATGTAAAACTGGAAACTCGTCTTGTACCTACAGTCGATGACTTGCATACCATCTCTTTGGGCTGTATTGATCTATGGCTACTTGCTGAAGTACCAATCTACACTGGGTTAGAAGTGTATACTTTGATCGTAGCTGGTTATTTTAAAATGTTTGTCAGTTAAAAATTTATGGTAAATGATTGCAAACAATAATTGCGATGAAATGTGTTAAAAAGTTTTTACCACAACTAAGAAGAGTGTGGCTTTATGGAACACAAGATTTACCTTTGGGAAACTAGAGAAGCTGAGTAATGTACCTGAGAATGAAGGGGTTAAAAGATTTATTTATCCAAGAATCTGTTTGTATTTTTTTCCAAAACAACGCTAGAAATTAATTGATGGATTTAACCACACAAATAAGTGTCAAAATGCATTATCGATCATAGTAAGTGGCACAAATGATTTGCCTTTGACAATGGGTTTATTTTGACTACCCTAACGACTGGTGTCAAACATTTTTCACTAAGGTAAACTTGACTATGCAAAATATATTTCATTGACACATTATTTTAGTGGGTAAGGACGGCCTCTTGAAAAATTATGTGACTAGCTTAAACTAGTTAGATATGGACTAGTGGGTATTCAGATTTAGGATATTATTTGATAAAAGGAGCCAATTTGAGCTCTCCATAAAATCAGATGTGCTGCTTGGATTTTTCTTGTTGCGGCAGAGACGATCTGACAGTGCCCAGAGGAAGAAGAAAGACTCTTAGTAGAAGCAGCTTAGAAGTTATTTTGTAGATCTTCATCAAACCCAGTGAATGGCTATAAGAGACAGATAAGGAAACATTGGTCTTTTTTTTTTAATTTTTTACTGTAAGAGTACAGATATAACTACAAGACACATCAGGTTAATTGGCCGTGCATTTACCACGACTTGTTCATTTGGCATCGCTTGTGTGCGATGTGGACCAATAGCTCTGTGGCAGTTTCAGCACTGCATTCTGTGGTCGCTGGTTCAATCTCCACTGAGGGAGATCACTGTATACTCCTGATGTGTGACCTATAAGATCAAAACAGCTGTTCAATGGTTCTGTACGTTGCACGTTGTGCTTGCCAGATTTTTTGGTCATGATAATTCAATTTATAAAACACTCTCAATTATTAACATACTAATGCATTAGAAATGATTTTGCTATAAAAGTTTATACCAAATTTGGTTAATTTCATCACTGTTGACCGGCTATTGAAGACAAATTATCTGTATATTAATAATTGAAAAATATGTCTCTTTTATACCCAGTGTTATTACCCAATCAGCTGGGGCTGTAGAATGCACAGATTGCATCTCTGCAGAGGGGTAAGACACCCAATGAGTGTCCTGAATTATGACACTAAACAATCTGATGGTGACATTCCTGTATTGGAGCTTTGAGTAATGCAGAGTACCCCTTCCTTGCCATCGCTCCCAGTTTGACTCTGGCCCAGTGTGGTAGCACTTTATAGTCCTATCTATGGGTCAAATAGAATTAAACTGCGTATTTATGCTAAACGGAATTGCTTGAAATAGAACTGTTTTGACATCTAAACTGCGTACTTATGTTAAACTGAATTTTTAAAAATAAAACTGTTTGACTAAACTGAATTGCTTGAAATAGAAATATTTTTGATAATTTAACTATGTACTCATGCTCAACTGAATTGTTTGAAATAGAATTGATTATTTGTATAAAAATGGATTTGGCATTAAATACCCTACAAAGGTTGATATGTCATAAAACCCAAACAGCCAACTAACCAGTACCCAGTCACATGGTTTAATGAAGCTCTATTGAATTTTGTATGAATTTTAGAAATGATTTTACAATTAAACCGTATGCCAAATTTGGTAGATCTTCATCACACTCAATAGCCATCGATGGAAAACAAACTCTTCCTAATTATTATTAATAAAGATTTTTGGAACCTTCCATTGGGTGAAACGATTTAACACACAAACAAAATTAATCTCTCGTTTTATGTCCATCAAACACAGGGACAAGAATCTTGATCCAAACAAATTATTGAATGCTATTGATGTTTTGTCTCACAAATCTCTTAATACTGTCTCTTTGAATTTTCTCTTTTCTGACAATTAAAATCCCAAATCTTTTGATTCCGTATCATTAATAGCTTGTAATAACCAAGTGATGCCAATTATTATACTATTCAATTAAAAGATTATCTCCTACCTTTTATCTTGCTTGGCTCTTTTATTGTTTTGTTTAATGGCTTTTATTTCTCTCGCCTCTGTCAAAGTGGCTTATTTTCATAATTCCAAGATTTGCTTGAATCTCCGCCGACTGGTCTGCAGTTTTACACAAAAATGACTTTTGCATTAAAAGATTATTTCTAAGCATTACTGTTTTTGTTTCCTCTTCAATCTATATACACTCCTAACCTTCGACCTCTGCTTGTTGCTACTCTCTCTTCACCCTGTCGTTGGACCTTAGAATATGCTTCAGAAGATTAAGACCCCATTACCCCCCAAAAAAGATTGTCTTGGGCATGACGCTAAACTACATCTGATGGTGAGGCTCCACTTTTGGAGATATGGGTAGTGTGAAGTAATGCTTCAGTGTCATTACACCAATGTCCATTCTGGCTTGGATTGGTAGTACCTGTGAGAGTACCATCTATAGGTTAAGTTTAGATAAATTTGTTTGAAAAATATTCGTTTTTGATGGGACTGGATGAAAAAAAAATTTTTTTTTTAAATGAACGCAATTCTCTCACCTTTAAGCACAGAATAATTCTAAACAGGTTGACATGCCGTTACAATCAATCTTCGCAGCTTCCTTTAATCGTGGTTCTCTATCCTACAGCCATTTTCCCTTCTCTTCTCCCTGATCTACCTCAGCCGTTATTTTATGTCTCTCTCTAATGGTCCAACGGGGTGTTAACTTGCGTTCTCACTAGCCAATTTGCAATCGAAACAATTCTAATTTTCCATTAAAGTTGAGCGTGAGTTGTTTTTTTTCTTCCTCTCTGTTGTCTACTGTACGAAAAAATTCAAGACTGGTAACAGTGACTTTTTTCTTTTTATAAAATTTCATTTTATAACATTTAACATTGTTTTAAACCAAAGGAGAGAAAGAACATAACGAAGGGGATTGGAGAAAAACATATCTTGGAGTAGCGACTTTCATTCTTTTTTTGCTATTTTCATCTTTTTCCTTTTTTGTGGGCGTGGAGGAAATGAACTGATTCTAATAAGAATAAAATATTGCTTATCCGATCGCCATGCAACCGATAGATAAAATTTGAAATAATATATAATGTAAGAGAAGAAAAATGAACACTTTGCAACATCCAAGTGCTTTATTCTTATTTTCAATGTTAAAACCAATTTTAACTGGTCTAAAGAGAAACGGAAATTTAGTATTTTCATATATAACAATTAGGAAAATAGACACAACAGAAACTGTTAGATTTTATTTTAAAAAATTAAAAAAAAGAAAAAGTACACTCATTTGTAAATGAAGTGTACTTCTTAAATTTTCTGTACTTTTTCCCTTTGTAGACTTATTCTGACCTGCCACATGTATTTTTTACGTGTTTGATAAAAAATAAAGAGATATACCGTATTTGAAGGAGGAAATGCATGATCATTCTAAATTGAATTAGAATGTGAAAGTGACCTCCCACTTTGTATATATTGTAATTTTTTTCCCTTGCAAAATTAAAAAAAGAAAAAATGCGGCCAGTCTGATGGTCTAAATTAGTTCAAATCAGAAAATGTAACAATCTCCTCCTCCTCACCCCCACCCTTTTTCCCAGGGTTCAAATTTTATCAGTAAAATTCAAATAACTATTTAAAAAAACATCATTTTTAAAGGAAAACAAATGAAACTTAGTTTTAAAAATGTACCTTTTCAATTTATCTAATATTACAAATTAAAGGAAGTCAAATTAGAAACTTCTTCCCTTTATCATATTACGTAAACAGGTTTTCAACCTCACCGATTTTTACGACGTTGTTACATTTAAAAAAATTACAAATTGAAAGCTTAAGCAAAAAGTTGGTTTCAAATAAATTTGAAGGAATTACAACTTTTTTTTTTTTTTTTTTTTTTTTTTTTTTTTTTTGTAAATAATTTTAGACTACCATTGATGAATTATTAGATGCATATTTTTCTTCAGAAAATGCCCCAGAAAATGAACGATGAATAAATATATTTTCACACTTTTTTTAAAGTACTAAATATTTCAATTTAAAATCCAATGTAAAGAAAGTAAATTCATTTTCACTCTTTTTTACGATTTAAAAATGTACTAAAGTATTACAACTAGAATTATGATGTCTAATAATGAAAAATATATGATGTACAAACTTAATACCCATTACTCCTTTGACTCTATCGTTGTCTACACAATATTTGTCTCAATACAGGACCAGTTCTGAGAGGTCCTTGCAAATAATGTTTTTAAATGTAAAATATTTGATTTAATAAGAATCTAAATACATTTTGAAAAGATTGATAGCGGAGAGGCCTACGAATGTCATGCGAAAACACTCGTCCTGACATTCGTCCTATTTATTTTTTAAATGCCTGTCCTAATTGAGGTGCGTTTTATAAGTTATTAAATATTGTACTTCCCTATATTGAGTGTCGGATCTGTCAAAATCCCCATTTGAAAACAGCCTAGTCGGCAGGAGTTGTAGAATACATCAACTGCACCTCTGTAGAGACATAAAATTCAATGAGTGTCTTAGATATGACACTAAACAATCTGGTGTCAAGGTTCCAGCCCTGGAGTTTTGGGGAATGTGGAGTACCTCATGTTATATACAGAAATCTCTTCTGATTTACTAATACATTTCAAACTAACTCACCT
Organism: Sepioteuthis lessoniana; assembly: GCA_963585895.1. Lineage (NCBI taxonomy): Eukaryota > Metazoa > Mollusca > Cephalopoda > Myopsida > Loliginidae > Sepioteuthis > Sepioteuthis lessoniana. The sequence continues at coordinate 27,162,514 of OY757938.1, forward strand.
GCAAAATGAATAAATAAACAGACAAATAAAAACACCTAGAGCATATGTTTCAATTGAAAAAGGTAACATTATCTGGATGTTGTCTGGACGAAGGCTTAGACAAAAATGAATAAAACACATTGCTGCGCTGGTGGGCTCCAGTGCATCCATTTGGTTGGAATCTAAAAATGAATTTACCATTGAAAAGGTCCTTTTTCCAACCAATCATGAATTTTCCCCAAAAAGTTTTTCAGTGCTGATTTGATCCCAAACATGGCTATAAAACAGTTAACAAAAGTTCAAAAAAGTCTTAGAGAGCCCAACATTTCCAACACTAGACTAAAACTGCTTATAGCTTAAGTCACACCACCACTGTGCCATAAATAAACAAACCAGCTACCTAAGAATAACTCACAACCACTCACTTCCTGACCTGTATCTGGTGAAAGAAGAGAGAGCCTGTATCTCTTCTGACCTACAGACTTTTAAGAATAAACAAAATTAAATCCATTCCTCTCCTCTGTTGTCTCTTGTAACTATAACATCCTTCATTGCCATTACTTCCAGATCAACTCTCTCTGGAGTGGTAGCACCTAATAGGGTCCTATTTATGGATTAAATAGAATTGTTTGACATTAAAACTGTGTGCAAACAAATGACTGATGTTAAATCAAATTGTTAGAAATAGAACTCTTAGACTATTTAACTGTGTGCAAACAAATGACTGAGGTGTAATTGAATTGTTAGTATTTCATAGTGATGCTTGGAACCATATAACTCTGTGCAGATAAAACTATTCATGTTAGATAGCAATATTTGAAACTATTTAAGTGAGTGCAAACATATGATTAACACTAAATTGAACTATTCGTGTTTGAATATTTGGAACAATTTATCTGTGTGCAAACAATAGTAATACTTGTGTGCAATCAATTTAGCTATGACTACCTATTGACTAACAGATCATATGTATAACCATTTAACTGTATGCAAACAAATAAGCTCTGGCTTGTTTAAAAATGTTTTCTACAAACTATGCGTTTACAAGCCATATGTAATATGTATGAAGAGGATTTGGCATTAAATGACCTACAATGGTTGATATGCCATAACGCCCAAAGCAAATCCATTTTAAAAAGTGCTAAGTATGACAACCCTGCGTATAGGTTAAATGTATTTTGTTTTGGGCTTTTTTCCTCTTGATTTTCTTAGTCTTACTAAATGAAAAATGTTTGCCAGACCTCATATTCTAATGACACATTTTTGAATTTTACATTTTTATTTATAAATTCTTTTCAAACAGTTTTTCTTAAAATTTTTACTTTAAAATAAAACTTGGTTATCATGTTCTTGTTTTTAATTTTGCTTTCACATATTTTTATACTTTTATGTAAAAGGCTTGTCATATTTGCTTAAAATGCAGAAAATACTAATGAAATGTTTATTCATTAATTAACAAAAATATAAATTTGAAACATTATTGTTTCTTTTTTTTTTAAAAAAAAAGCTAAAATTCTCAAGCTTAAAACGAAATTCAGTAATTTGATTGGAAATTACATTAATTTTCATATTTTTACCTTGCTTAGTTTTAATAGTTTAACTGGCCTTATAACATATCTACATTTTTTTTTTTTTTTTCTGATTCCCAGAGTAAATGAATTTTTCTATCGAAATTTTCTATCCTCTAATTTAACTTTTCATTTAGAGCTGTCAAACTATTTTCTCGGTCAAGTATTTTATACTTCAAATTTTTTTTTAACGATTTTTATGCTTGTTGCTGTAATCCGAAAAGGTCATGCTGTTTGGCATATTTTGTGCATGTAAGTGGCCATTTGCAATAGGATCTGTGCATATGTGCGTCTTTAATATTACTCATTTATGAATATGCATAAGGTCTTCAGAATGACAGATGGCAGAATGACCATGACATTTGATTGGAATGCATAGAACGGACATCTGAAAGATAGGGGATGGAGAAATTGATGAAATGAACTTTGTCAGTTAAAGGACACGAGAAACAAGTCTTTTGGCTCAAAAATAAAGCTATGTAAAAGTTTTGATATTTTTTCTTTTTCGCATCTAACGAAAAACATTTTATTGCAATTACATGTTGATAGGAAAAGCTTTTTTTTTTTTTTTTTTAATAAAAATGAAATCACCTATGAAAGTGATACTAATTATTTTTTTCTATAATGTTTAATTTATTTTTCTTAATTGATAGTAGGGAAAATATTTCATGCCTTATAATGCTGCATTATAAAACAAATGTAACAGTTTTCGAAAAAACTACTTGTTAAAAGTGAATTCTAAATTAATGCTCACAATTTCTTTTTGAAAAAGGGCAATAAAGGAATAAATGTTTGAGGGAATCTTTTGGGTGTAATGATTAACGTGCTATGAGAGTTTGAACTCTAATCATACTTTTATGTTTACTTTTAGACTAATTGCCCTTAGGAAAGGTATGAACTCTCTTATTTCCCTGCCAATTATGGGCTAAATTCTACTGCTGCTCTTTTTCATCAAGGATGGCTTTGGCATTAAATAATCAGTAATGGTTGATATGCCTTTAAAGAAAGAAACCAAACCAAAAAATATATTCTGATTGAAATTCAAATTTATGTAATGTGCATAAACACTTGTAAAAAATGAACACATATTTTACTTAGAGAGTTGATAATAAATCCTGCACTGTAAGAAAAATAAATTTATCCTTTCAAAATTCCTTATATTATTTTTCTCGGATAGTTTTGTGCTATAATTTCAGAAGCGGGTGCACACACCCGTCTGGTATTAGTTAACTTGAAATAGCTCAGGAAATAACTTGTAGCCAGTTGTTTTAAATAAATATGAAATGTCAAGCAGTTGTACCAAAAAATCAGCTGAAAAATACGCGATTAGGTGTGCTTGTCACAGGGTCAAAAGTACATAAAAGATACATTATCCAGGAGTTTATGTATGACAAATAGTGCCTTTTGCACACCTTTTTTTTTTTCTTGCACATGCAGCACATTAAGTGCACCTGCCTATCATGTACTCCAGGTTCAACTCTGTTCAAATCATTTTCATGTAAAAGAAGAAATAAAAAAAATGTTGAAATGTAAAATTTGATAACTTTCCTTTATCTAAAATGCTTCCTTTTTAGAGAGCGTTATTTATGATTTTATTGAAGATACCCCACCAAAAAAAAAAGAAAGTATCCTCTAGGCGCAACTATATAAGTTTTCATATGAAATAGATAAAATCAAGACTAAAGAAACTAAATAAGAATGCATATAAAAATGATTACTTATTTTTATTATTTTTATTTCTATATAAATTTATACACAAGACTGCTTTTGACATTTGAGAATAAAACAATATTTGAAATTAATAACACTAAATAATTATTTACCAAACCTCGTTTTGTTAAAAGCCAGAGTATGGAAATTATCCATACCATAGACTATATAAATATTTCTTTCTTTGTGATATATAACACACATTGAAGGATTTTTAGCGCAATAACATAAGCTTTCTCTCCACCTTGCTTTCCTGGTGGGTGTTACTAAGCTGATCGTCTGGTTTCGGGGGCCCTTTTTCCTAACAAAACCTGCTTAAGGCTAAGTCCAGCACTTGGCATCTGAGGCATTTTTGTAATGGCTACTTGTGAAGGTTGATTCATGCCACCCCCCACCTTTTATCCTATCCTAACTTGGTAGGAACCTGTTTAAATACATTAATAATATGGGCTGTTTTGAAGCTGTCTTAGCTTAAATTCGACCCTCGCAACAAGGCAAATCTAATTGAGCTATACTTTGAGACGACGTTTCAGTTTCACACATAATTTCTATTATAAGATTTTAATACTAGCAGAATATTAATGCATTTTATAATTGTGTGAAAATTGTTAAACGCCTAATTCAAAGACCTTATAATCTGAGTATTATTTAATCTAAAATGAATCTTTCACATGCCAGTGTCAAGGAAGACCAATAAAATTAGGGTAAAATTTGACAAATATAATTTTTGATTGGGAATTTTTAGCTTGCAGAAAATTGAACTAATTTCTTTAGTTAAAAAGAAGAATATCAAAATGAAAAATTTTTCCACAGCACACTCTGCTGACATGCAGGTCATTGGCTAGGTTTCTGAATGTTGGAGGGGAGGTTATTGCTAGCCATCTTTTATACAGGCACAAGCATTTGAAATGATGATATTTTGGCCATTTTATCTGTTTCAATTATTTGGGGTGAGAGGTGGTGTATTTTTAGCCATTCTTGTCTTCATTTTTAAAGACAAAATGCAGACTAATAAAAAAAAAAATTTTTTTTAAATCCTAACCCAAAGAAAATGGTGGGAAAACCAAATCTCTTCCTCATACTCTGCCAAGATGCCACTTATATTGAACTAAATCTATTCAGAGGAAGAAATGCCATGTCAGCAGGATTAGAATACATAAATTGTATTCCCTGTAAAGGGATGTCCTGTGTATGATGCTAAACTGTATCTGATAGTGAGGCTCCAGTTCTGAGGCATATAGAGTACCTCATCATTGCCATTACTCCTGGTCTACTCTGACCTGGAATGAGTATTTCAATGTCATAAGTTCTAACACTAGGAATCTATATTTTTACTACCACATTTGAGTTGGCAAATCTTAGCATTCCCTGATGTGTACAGTTCTTACCCATATGCCTCGGGTGGGTTTTGCAATATCTATATAAACAGAAAGTCACTAGATTGTATAGACACAACAGCTGACTTGTTGGTATTTCTCATTCATTTGATTCTATCAGTTGAAAGGTTCTGTATTAATTCCTGTCTTGTTTATCTTCAGATACCAGTCAAGATTTTGCTTTGAATGCCTTCAAGAATTTTTTTTTCTTGACTAACACCCATTTCCCCCCCCCTGTTTGTGTGTGTGTGTGTGTGTGTGTGTGTGTGTGGTGGGGGGTTCGAAGTACTCACACCCTTTTTCTTTTCTCTTTTTCTTTTTAAATGTCTACTCTTGGTACTGCTTTTTCAGATCTGTCTGCTACCTTGCAGGAACAATTCTTTCAATTTGTAATATTTTGTTATGATCCAATCCAGTCTACACAGAAAAAATCCTTTTGCACTTTTTCCCTTTTTTCCCCTCTTCCTTGTCTGTCTGTATCAGTTCAGAAAAACTTATTCTTCCCAGAGACATTATTGCCATCACATACCTGCCATCTTTCAGAATAATTCCGTCTGCTGATGATGCTCATTATTGTCTGAGATCCAATCATCTCCAAGAATTCTTGCCTTTCATTTTTCTCGTCAGCATTTATTCAGTAAGTTTACAATTTCCTGAATTCTGTCTCTTATCTTTGACGTTGTCTTGATTGAATTCACAATGTAAACACTGCCATGAAGTCTCTTTCTCAAAGATATTCTCCACACTCATTTTTTAGGGGATGTTTTTTTTTTTTTATTTACTTTTTACCTTTTACAAATTTCAAAGACTTATTTGAGCAACTAACATAGCTGGAGAAATGAATGATGGCCAGTATTGAATGTCATACAACAAAATTACCTGCTCAATATTGTGGGTAGATGCAGTATTTGTAGGGGGAGAAAAAGCAATAAATAAAATTGTTCCCACTCCTGCCCAAGTCATAAAAAAGTATATGAAATCAGTTCTCTAGATCTGCTGTGTTTATCTCTGATCTCAAAGTAACAGATTCTTTTCTCTTCTGTATAGTTCTTCAAGTCAAATGCTATGTTTCTTAAAGTTCATGTCACTGGTTGAGTCACACTGCAGAAGTTAGGCTATCAATACCTTACTGTGTTGTGGGAAAATAAAATAAATACATTTTTCCCATGATGCTAAAAATAGAAGAACCAGCAAGGGTTTAGGTGATCTGCCTATTTTTATGACCCCACTTCCGCAAGGGAGATAATACTCTCTATTGATCTTCTATTGATAAGTTATGAATATCTGTCTATATTTCTGAGATGAGGTATTATATACATCATTTACATTTTTTGGATTATTGTCCTCATCTTTGTCACCATGTTTATCACGTTTTGGCTGTTGTACACTCCGGCCTTCTTCAAGTGGTTGGAATGTCAAACTTAGACCTTTATTTCGTTCACTGGGGTAGACTGTTCTAGTTCCATGAGCCACGTTTAATGGATGTCAGTTATCAGTTATCTCCTGTTAATTTTCCCTCTGAAAGTTCTCCACTGCCTTCACTGAGTATTGAACTCGCACTCTTTTGAGTATGTCCTCAAGGACACATGGCACAGTGGATAAAGGCATTGGTTAGATCCAGTGACATACCCAAAAGAGTGTGAGTTCAATACCCAGTGAAGGCAGTGGAGAACTTTCAGAGGGAAAATTAACAGGAGATAACTGACATTCATTAAATGTGGCTCTTGGAACTAGTACAGTCTACCCTAGTGAATGAAATAAAGGGATAAGTTTGACTCTCCAACCACCTGAAGAAGGCCAGAGCGTACAACGGCCGAAATGTTGTGATAAACATGGTGACAAAGATGAGGACAATAGTCTGAAAAATGTATAAGTTATGAAGTACAATTTTCCTATTCGTTTTTTTCTCAACTCCATGCAATGCTGACTTGAGCTAAACCATTACCGCTGTTTCTATCATTATCATAAACTTACTTCTGGCTCTACTCCAAAATAAAAGAGTACGGACATACAAAAGCAGCATAAGAACTGTTTCCTTTAAACCTTATAAAAAAGGAATAAATGATCCCTAGTAAAACACAGGGTTTTGTTGCTTTTTTATTTAATAATTGTTTTAAATGTGAACATGTACACACCTACATCAACAACGTTCCAATTACAACCATGCCAAACTTAAACCCCATTGCGTCATCAGTTTTTTGTTGTTTTTAACCAGAAAATAACTGTTAAAAATTATTTCTTTTTGTTTTCATTTGAGAAGAATGTAAATAGACATACAAATTATATCAATCGATAATTCTATTTTCTTGATGAGAAAAAAGATACTTTAGAAATGAATAATTACTGATTTTCATTTGTCATCAGAAAATATTTTTTTAAATTTTTGTTATTTATAACCAAGAAAACTGTTATTAGAAATTCTTATTTTTTGTATATTTGTATGTTATAGACCTATGATGTGAAAACTTTTGTTTCAAAATTTTAGCTTTTAGACAAGTTGTACTTTGATTTTTAAAAAAAAACATTGAGCACTTAGTTAAAAATTCTTTCAAAGTAAATATTAGATAAATATTTGCGCAAAATCATTGTATTGTATATATGTATGTATATATTTACACATAGTACTTTAAGTCAGGTCAAATCAAGTGTATTGCTCTGCTAGAAATTTTACTATGATGTGCCATTTTTGCTTGAAATTTTTGACACTATGTCAGTGCAACTTAAAATATGCTAACTATGATCCATGCAGGGAGGTAAGACCCTCCCCATACACACACAATTAAAAAAAGAAAAGAAAGTTGTAGTCCTGGGTATGACATTAAACTGCATCTGAAGGTAAAGCTCTTATTCTGGAGATTAGGTGAGTGTAAGAGACCTACCATTGAAATTACTTCCAGGTCCACTCTGACCTGTGGTGATATTCACTTGTGAGAGTCTCAATATTTTTAAATCAACCAAATTCTCAATATAACAGATAACTATGAAATTTAATTAAAATCATACGCACCTCCTTAAATAGATGCATTAATATCATTATGGACCATTGTTACAATAGAAACCCAACAGGTTTACTGGTCATTTAATCATGAATATTGATGCCTTCCATATCTGTATTCATGTTAAAAAATTCCTTATGTCCACACTTAGTGTTTTTATTTCCTGTTGTTACTATGACTACTACTACTAATGATTTGGCATTGGGGGATAATTTGCATACATTTATTTAAAACTGGTCCACTGCTGTAGAATTATCCTTTATGAATGTTAATTGTAAGTTATAAATATTAATGATTTTTTTTTTTTCAAACCTAGAAAATTAAATTTTGTTCACTGCAATGAATTAATGATTAACTATGAATGGTATGGATGGATAGATGTGTCCTAATGATGTTATCAGACACAAAACTGCCTTCTAATTGATATCAAAGCTGTGGAGGTGTAAGATATTCACAATGACTTTATTTATTGTTAATTATTCAATGATTTTCATTCTGCTTATTTTTTGTTGCTTTTTATTCTATTTCCAATATTTCTATTTTATTTTTCATTTTATTCTTTAATTGAATTTGTATTCACTTTCTCTGATATTTGCTCTGTTTTTACCATTTGTCATTTCCAATCTTTTTCCTATTTCCCTCTGCTCTTTTATTTTTTCTTCAGCAAAGAAAATTTCATTTTGTATCCCCCACCCTCATAACATTACTTGTCATATCCTTTCTTCTTCATTAAGCCATTCCATTTTTTTCTTTTCTCTATTTTTACAAAATTTATTTCACTCTCTCCTATGAAAAAAATAAAATGCTATTCCATGTACACTCATATAAGATCACATTATAGATTGTCCTTAATGTTATTTTGTTGAAAAAATAAATGCTTTTCAATGAACACAAATTATTATTGAACATCACCTATTTATTAAAAGAAAAACCATGTATATGTTATATAAAATCTTAGAATTATCAAAACCTTTCTTCCCATTATTATAAAAAATTGATTAACATTTTAAAAACCAACTTTACTTCTATGCAGTCTGTTGTGTCTCCTAGTTTAAAAAAATGACAAATCTTCACGTTCTATATTCTTCAGAGCTTATCAAGTGAATTACTCACACAGTAATAAACATTTGACAGTAAAATTACGTCTCAGACTATTGTAAAATTCTCTGTGATTATCACTGAGCTGTTAATGAAAGTCTATTTTCCATAATGTTTAATGTCTTTAACTATTTCTATTATATACAGTTGACCATATTCCTCTTTTGTTGAACTTGTGTAGAGCAGTATGTCAACTACATAAATGCACAGAGAATTTATAGTATTATTTCATATATTTCTTGTTTTAGTGATCTATGGAAAGATACTAATAGCTTTACCACCCAGGATTTAGTTATGATGCCATAAAAAAAATGAAATAAACTCTTCCGTCATTAGAAGATTAAAATCTAGTTAAAAATGAATATTTTGCTAGGTTAAAACAGTAATTTTGCTGCTGTTAGAGCTATAACTATTTTCCCTTTATGTAAGTTTTTTACAGAAGTCTCTTCAGGTTTCCAGGACTCTTCTAAGTATTCAAACCGATCTTAACGGTGCTGTGGGCAGTATGGTCTGTAGTCTTCCTCTAATTTCCTGTTCCGTTGGTCTCTTTTCCTGAACTTTGAAGACTATTCCAAGGGCACTAACTACAATTGGTATCACTCACGTTTCCTAGCTTCCTTTCAGTTCTACCCAGTAATGCTTACTCCTGTATTCCTTTTGTGCTAGATTACTTCATTCATTTATGTTCTTAACTGTTTTGTATCTGTCACTCTATGACCTACACTTACTATTCTTTTGCATATTAATATTATTCTTATTAATAATTACTACCACTACTACTAATTATTTTTTAAAGTCCCTTTTAATCTAATAGATAACTATATTGAGAATAAAGTTCTGTGCCATGCTGTACATGAAAATGAAAAATTTGATAATTGGGAAGAATGTATTTCTTTTATAGATGGCAAAATAATTTTATATAGAGCATTCAAACTTGATATGCATGCTTTGTGTGCCCAGAGGAAGGTTTCAGTGTTTTTTGGTTTTTGTTTTGTTTTTTTCGTGTAGAAAGGGAAGGTAGTCTCATCAAAAGAGATGTCTATAACATCAAACAATGACCAGAAAGCCATATTGCTGCAAATAATGTCCAATTTTTTTTTTAATTGTCTTACTAAAATAATCATTCACTTAATTAAACATTAATAATCAGTTCTGTTTGTCATTCTTCAAGCAAATGATGTATAATGAATTGGTAGCATTATTGTTTGGTTGGAACTAACAGGTAAATTGTTTAAAACAATCTCTTAAGTATCTCTCAGATTTTTTTAGATATTTTTCTAGAAAGATTTTAACTGACAGTCTTATAAAATAGACCTTGTTTAGAAAAAGGACTTTTTGACATTTGTCTTTGTCACAGTGAGACAAAGACAAATGTCAAAAAGTCCTCTTGAATCCAAGTTTTCATTTTTTACCCAGTGTACTTCAACTAGTATAATAAGAAAGATTCAATTTTTGCTCTGCCTTCTTTTAGGAAATATTCAAACATAATTTGACTTCATTTCAAACTGTTCACTGATAGAGAATAGCAAGTATTTTAATCAACCATCAATTATGATAATTCAATATGATTTTCAAAACCTTTTTTTCCTTCTCAAATGCTTCTCTAAAAGATAAGAATCTCATCTAATAACATTTGAATGTAGTTCCTGGAAATGGTTGTTCATTTAACTACAGCACTTTAATTGTAGTTAGTGACACTTGACCATTTTAATGATGATGTCACTGAACATATGCATGCGAAAGACTAAAAATAGACCTGTCTCTTCTCAGTATAAAGCAGCATCAGCCAAGGGTTGTTTCCACTGATTTTATGGCAAATTTACAGAGCTACTTTATATTATTACCTCCCTCTATTCATCTTACCAAAATTAATAAAAGCACTGTAGGGAATTAAGTCTTGTCAATATGATAATAATAGAATTATGTTTGTAAGTATTTAATCTCCTCCTCCTACTTTCCTGGAATGAGACTCAAGGTCGGGGGTCAGTGCCAAAAATATCTCTTTCCTTTGGCATTCTTTTTTTGGAAAGCTTTGGGTAATATTCAGCCTTTACTCGCTTTAGATGATGTGGCAAGTGCCCTGAAGCTGAGCTGATTTATTTCGATACTTCATCCAATAAGAGTACCAGGTAACCTAGAAAAAATGGCACCTCATAGTGAGATTTTTATTAGAGCTATCAATGTAAACTGTTCTTAAAGAATGTCATATCTTAATCATTTGAGTTCTCATAACATAACAATGAAATGCTAATTAGAATCCTTCATTCTTTCCTAAATAGAAGCATTAATATCATTATGGACCAATGTTGAATATGAAATGCTAATTAGAATCCCCCACTCCATCCAAAACTGAAGCATCAGGATCATTGTGGACAATAACACTTGTAACTAAATGGATTCATAAATCCTTCTGAATGGACAAAAGGATTATTCTGTGATAAGTAATTGTAACTTTTATTTTATGAATTTTGGGCATGGGTCCATGAAAATTAGAATCTACCAGTTTTTAAACAACTGTATCCAAGAAATTATTTGCATCTCTTTGAAATTGTTTAATCATTAGGTTTCCTATGAATAAATGAAAATCTTTTATTGCCCAAAAGAGCAATTTGCAGGAATCAAAAGGAAGTTAAATTCTCTCTTAATTAAGGTTACCATATTTTATCTCCTTGGGGCAAATGAAACATGATAACTGCATTTGTTGGGATGATTACTTCAACTGGAGGCCTTGTTTCCTTGATGCTAACAGGAGATTGCTTCCTTCATCAACCTTCAGCATTAACCTTTACCAGGAATGAATATATATATATATATATATATATATATATAACTACAAATTACTAAAGTATCCAGCTATGTAGAGTAAGATTTCAAGACTTAGTTTAGAATTTTTCTTAGTTAAGTTTACACCAAAAATTCACAAATAGTGATTGTTCTGATATAAGATCATCATCAATGCATGCTAACAGCATAGATTCTTTTGACTCTTTCTTGTTATCCATCCCTATTGGTCATTGCTTTTCATAAGTCCTCTAAACAGCACTCAGTGTCTGTACATAGCTAATTAATATAAGTTTTTGTCGGGTGGCCAACACTACTGTGTCTATGTGTAGAAGTCTATAGGAAAACATTGCTTTATTCAAAACAGCACACAGTATCCTTGTTTAATTCCCATCCAGCTTTTTTTCCCAAACATTTCATGAAAGTCCAAAATGTACAACCATACAGTAGCACTGCCACAGCTACACCTTGGAAGAATTACCATGTTATTTTACCTGGGAGCTCAGATTTCCACATGGCCAATAACCTGTCATGTTTTACTGATGCAGATATTAACACCACTTTCAGTAGATGAGATATTGCTACTGAGGTATATGAACAGGTTTACTAATTTCAGTGGCTTACTATTTAATAAGATGGCTCCATCTTGATTAAAACACATGAATTTTTTTCTGAGTCATGTAAAGACCAATGTCTCTTGCTGCTTACTCCAGGCTTATGCAGCTGAGATGAGTCTTGACCAGGTGTATTTGCAAGAAGTGTGAGATCAACTCAATAAAACCACATTACATTTTTTTTATCTTTAGAAATATTGTTCTATGATTCATTTCACATTGTTTGATAATATTTTTTTTATCTTTAGAAATATTGTTCTATGATTCATTTCACATTGTTTGATAATATTTTTCAGTTGAAGTGACACCTGAGATTTTTATCAATTTTAAACATTTTTGTTTTTTTTCCAAGCTAAACAATATTGAGTCTCATTATTTTACACCTTTTAGCTTGATGAACGTCTGATAAATCTAATTAGTAATGTTTAAATCAATTGTATTTAATTATTCTAATAAGACAATTCAATTATTTTCTTTTGAAGTTGGGATATTTAAAATTCTATGTATTGAGTTACACCTTGCAGCCATATGGCTTTCTGCTGACTATTGTTTATTGTTAAACTCCATTTCCCCTGACTGTCCTGGATATAATGCATCCAGTGGTATGGGTTCAGTTCTAAAGCTTTGGAGAGTGTGGATTTGCTCCTTCATTGCCATTACTCCCAAGTTCACTCTGACCAAGAATGGTAGTATCTGTTAGTGTCTCATTTACCAGTCAGGTCAAATAGATCTAAGATAATGTTTAAAATAATTCTAACTACATTTCCTTTTAAAACATAATATTACAACTAAGTATGCAGTGTCTATGTTTAAAATGATGGAGCTTTATTAACTCATCGGCTTTTAAAGCAGTGATATATAATTGTTTACAAATTATTGATATTTGCTAGGAATACTTGAATCCATATAATTGTGTACAAATTGTATGAAGAATTATTTGAATCTATAATTTTTTACAAATAGAAATATTTCCTTAAAACCAAATAATTACTTGAAAAAAAAAAAAAGTCTGATTTCAGCTTTAAATAACCCATCAAAAATTGACATGCTTTAAAACTAGCCAGCCAATATTTACATGAGGAATTTTTTTTTTTAATGTCAATACCTTCTGGGCACAGTAAGTATTCATGTCAAATTTGGTCTACATAAAACTTAGTGTAATTGTTATCATACGAAATGGAATTTGCAACCCAACGTCAAATTCTGGATAAGTTTGTATGCATTTCACTTCATGCTAATGCCCTTGGAATCTTTTCTTCTCTTTGCTATGAGTAAATTGTAGGATAGAATGGGTTCTTTAGCCTTGGTTAAGTAATCACTCTAGGAAAAGGAAAACTGAAATCAAACCAGCTTTAATCTGCTTATAAATTAACCTCCTGTCACAGGGGTTGGGTAATTACTATAATATTTTGGGGTTTCTATTGAAGATAGCCGAACAATCTCTCTACAATTCTTAATGTAGATATCATTCATCAATCTAGCTGTTTCTCTCTCTCATATAAATATATATAAAGTGTGTGTTTATCTAATAAAGATGTAATAATCAACATGATGAATCTACTGATTTCTGTTTTATAGTAAACGTCTAATTATTTGGTGGGATGATATCTGTAAAGGTCAACTTGATTGATGTATTCAATCTTATAAAACACTTACTGTTTTCTTTGCAATGATCAAAAATGATTTTTTTCTCCACTTTCTCCTGAAATGAGCCTGATATTACACATCAGTTGGTTCTGTAAATTAAAGACCATACTAAAATTTAAAAAAGAAATTCTTCCTATTTTCAAGTACTTCTGCTTTATACACTGGGTGGTAGAAATACCTTCTACATTTTAAAATGTCAGCTTTATGGTGCAAGTTAATTTAGGTAAGTAGTAATAGTAGCTCCATCTGGCTAATGTCTTACTATTTCTTTTTTAGATACCATCATTTCCAATTGTGGCTTGCATGGGTACACACTATGTGCTTGCTGTTGAAACATTGTTTTTAAAGACTGGTGAATCTGTAATTGCTAGTTTTTTTCATGGTCATTTCATATTATGTAGGAATGCTGCTGTTTTGGATAGAAAACTGATACTGCTATGGTTGAAAACTTCAGAACCATTGGTTCATTGATTAAAAGAAAAAAAGTTTCTTTTTATTTGAACAACTATGAAATAATTTTTTTTAATATCCATTATCTTGGTCTTTTTGTTAACCTTTAAAAACAGGGTCAATCTAAGCCATTATCTTATTTAAAAAAAAAAAAAAAAAGAACTAACATCAGCTAGATGAAGTTATCAACCATTTATCTTAGTTCACTTGCATGACAGAGCTGACTGTTTAAAATGTTGTAGCCTTTATATAAAACACTTTGTGACTTATATATATATATATATATATATATACACACACACATTTATCAGTTAGAAACCCTGCTTCAGAGTAATAAGAAATTCTTTTGGTATGCCTGGCAACAGAAGGCATTTTTGAAATACAAATATATCAGTTTTTTTCCTTCCACTGGTAATAACTTCCTATACTACACTTCTCCATCTTTCTCGATCTCTTTTACTTCTTGTACTATAACTTTTCCTATTTCAGTCTTCTCTGTTTCACTTTGTTTTTTCTCTAATATTTCTGTCACTTTCTAACTTATTCTATGATTTTTTCTTTTATTTATTCAAATGATTTGAAAGGATTTCAGGTGATCAATGCTCCTGTGTTCTCAACTTGCCAACATGATTATGCTACTATCCTGAATCCAAAAAAAAGCAAATGTGCCGATTTAGACTTAAATGATTCACTCATAAATGACAAGAACTATGCTAGTTAAGTTATACCATCTATTCATACATATCTCTCTCTCTCTCTCAAAACTCCATCTTAGTGAGTATTAAAGTTATTTGATTTAATGTTAGCATTTAAATCTGAACTCTGAAACCTTCTTTGTTGTTCAAAAGGTAGCATTTTTTTTGGAAAAACAATTTGAAAATGTTTATAGTTTTGCCATAATAAACCATTATTCTTATCAATTTGTCAAAATTGACATTAATCTTGCAATTTTGTATCATGAACAAATATACTGGTAATTTTCTTCTTTTAATATATTTTTTCATTTATTAAAGGATATTAGTTTTTATAGAAACAGGATTTGACAGCCACTTTTATTGCCTTTTTTTTTTTTTTTTTTTTTTTTTTCCATTACTTTTTTAGCTGCAACAAAACTACAACTGTATCTCCACATCCTTGTGAAATTGGCTTTGGCCAGCAATATTAATGAGAATATGTTATATGTTGAATCACAGCAGAGAAACCAGTTTTTCTGCAGCTTTGTACTTTGCTGATCAGATTTGTTTAGAATTTGGTTCCAGTCAAAATCTCCTCTTATGTTCTCTTTAAATAGCAGAATAAGCAAGTGTGCATATGTATGTTTTATATATATATATATATATATACATACAACTGATCTTGTCATTATAAAGAACATACTATAGCAACTCTATATCTTTACTTTAATCCATTTTATATTTGGACCAGAATTCACTGCAACTCATTTCTCTCTCACATTTCATACAATAATATATCCTTTGCTATTTGTTGTTGGGGAAAATGTCTGGTTCATAATCTTTTAGTGCTGATTCAAAATATTCCTGCTCATCTGGTGGATAGTGCTTTTGTGATTTTTGCCCAATCAGGACTCTTTATTTTCCCTGTCTCTTTCCCACGTTTTTTCCCTTTCTACTTTATTATTCTTTCTTTCTCCCGGTTTTCTTTATTTTCCCTTCACTTAATGGTATGTTACTCAACATTAATAATTTGAAAGAGTTTGTATGTCTGTCCTCTTTAAATAGGTGACTGGCCTGTTAAGTAATGCTCCTAAATTTGAGAGATATATTTATTGGAAAAGGTTTTTCCCATTTAAAAAAAAGAAAAGACTCTCATCAAGATGGTCTCTTACAATAAATAATTGTCAGCAGGAATCCATGTTGCTGCAAGTCATAACTAATCTTACAGAATTTAAAATTTTCCCACAGTAAATTAAAAAAATTATCTGACTAAAATAATTATTCACATTTAATTAAAGATTACTAATTACTTTTATGTGCAGTTCCTCTTGCTGGAAAATGATTGGGATTAAAACTTGACTTGGCAATCCGAATTCAAATTGTGTATAAGGTTGTTTGCATTCATTTTGAGTTAATGACCTTAGAAGTAGTGGCAATGAAGGACTTACAATTCAGACAAAAAACTTTATATCAGTAAATCTCTTAAGTGTTTACTCTGTTAAATTTCAAAAATATTTCTCTATAAAACACTGAAATTTTCTTAGAACAATATCAACTTCATAAGATAATATAAAAGATATGATTGATAAATCTCATTTTTATATGTTTTCATCTTTTATAGTAATAATTACTATTTGTAACCAGTCAGGAAGTTGTATAATGGCTCTGTACATCACAGTGTTGAAGAATCTGGGAAAATCTATTAAAAATACGTAATTGAAGTTATAATCACTGTGCGTGCATTCACATACACACACACACACACACACATATATATATATATATATATATATATATATATATCCAACAATTTTACATAACTTGACTCTGGAAACTTACCAGGGTACCATCTACTCTATCAGCTTCATATAGAATATTCTGTCCTCAGGATTGAGGTAAGACACCTCCCCACCTATCCTAAGTATTACATAAAGCTGCATCCATTTATGAACCTCCCATTCTGTAGCTCTGAGGAGTATAAAGTCACGTTCATTGCCATTATTCCCAGGTCCACTCTTATAATGAGTAATTCTCCCAGTTCAGGTCTCATTTATGGGTCAAATAGATTCCTCTAAAAATTATTAGAATTTGATGTGAGCACTTGGAAGCATAATGATTTGCAAGTTATTTGTATTAAGAATAGTGCCTTGAAGTTAAGATTTTTCTTACATAGTTTTAAGTGATAAACATCTTGTAACTGCTTGCAAAGAATAATCCAACAAGAGTGGGCATGAGATAAATCTAACTAAACCAAAATAGTAAGGAATCACCATGATTGCCCTAATCCATTACAGTCCCAGTCTTAGTTTCTTATCCAGTATAAACTGATACTTCAACTTGTAATTTCTATTTTTCTTTCTTCTAACAATCATTCATCTTTTGCTGCATTCTCTCCTTGTAAAAATCTATTTCTTTCTTCTCATTCTCTCTATTCACCCTTTTCTTACTATTTCTTGCTTGTCTTCATTTTTTTTTTTTTTTTTGCTGTAGAATATACCCACTGCTTCTCTGCAGAGGGGTAACATCCCCACCTCTGCAACGAGTGTCCTGATTATGACACTAAACAATCTGATGGTGAGGTTCCAGTAATGTTGGAGCTTTGGGGAATGCGGAGTACCCCTTCATTGCCATTGCTCCCAGGTTCACTCTTTTCCGGAATGGTAGCACCTGATTGGGCCCTATCTATGGGTTAAATAGAACTAACTGCATACTAATGGGAAACTGAATTGTTTGAATTAGAACAGTTTGACTAAACTGAATAACTTGAATGAAACAAATGTTTTTTGATAATTAAACTGTATACTTACATTTAAACTGCGTACTTGTGCTAAACTGAATTGTTTGAAATGGAAATGTTTTTGACATTGAAACTGTACTTACACTAAAATGAATTAATATAGAACTGTTTTGACATTTAACTGTGTAAACAAAATCTGTACTTATACTAAATGGAATTAGTTGAATTAGAACTATTTGACTAAATTGAATAGCTTGAAATAGAAATGTTTTTGACAATTAAACTGTGTACTCATGCTAAACTGAATTGTTTGAAATAGAACTGATTATTTGTATAAAAATAGATTTGGCATTAAATAACCTACAAAGATTGATATGCCATAAAACCCAAACAACCAAACCAAACAACCATCTTCATCTATTTTTCTCTTCATTCTGCTTATTTATTGTCAATTTTTCTTCCTCATCCTCTATTTTTTCTCCTGATCACTCACTATTTTCTATTGCTGGTTTTTTCTTTCACCCTGTCTCCTTATTTTTTTACAAACCTCTTTTTTCTATTCTTCACATTATGATATCCACTACTCCAGCCATCTTTTCACTTTCTTTCTTCTTTGACAATCACATTGTTGGTGTCTTTTGTTTGTCCAAATGGTGCTTTTTTGGCCACTGCCTGTTTTTCATAGTGTTGAATGGCACCACCAAATCTCTACAGAATGGATCTACTTATGTGGTGTCTTTGCAAACAACCTCTTGCTGCTTTCTGTCTTGAAGATGTTTTTGTATTGTTCAAAACCATTTGCAGATTTGTATTCTGTAATGTGTTTCTTCTATTCTGGGCTCATTATTGTTCAGATGTCCTTCTCTCTCCAAATGTTTCTTTCACACTGTGATGTCTTTCCACTCTCATACAAAATAGGTAATAATTCAGTTCATCAGAGGTGCTTGCCATCCTAGTTGTAAAGATTCTGGTCTTCAGCCTAGTCACTCCAGACCCTACTATCCCAGGTAACCTTACTTTCTCTCTTTCTGTTTTCTATTTGCTTATTTTGCTACTATAAAGAAAGCTTGTGTATTCATCATATGTTGATATTACTGTGTAAATGAAAAATAAAAAATAAAGACTCAACAAGAATACTTTGATATGAATGACATATTACAGTAGCACAAAATACTTTTTTTTAGTGGCATCTATCTATGTATAACTAAATTTTGTAAAATAAGTTTAATATTGCAGCTGCATTTATATTTTCTCTTATCTTATCTAAGCAGGGCTTAGGATATGCTGACTGTATCCTCTGCAGAGGTGCCCTCCTCCTAATCCTTTAAAAAAAAAGGGTA
The DNA here is from genome assembly GCA_963585895.1 of Sepioteuthis lessoniana. Taxonomy (NCBI): domain Eukaryota; kingdom Metazoa; phylum Mollusca; class Cephalopoda; order Myopsida; family Loliginidae; genus Sepioteuthis; species Sepioteuthis lessoniana. Next base: position 27,181,484 of record OY757938.1, read on the forward strand.
TCATGGTTATGACACTAAATTGCTTCTGATGGTGAGGTGCCAGTCATGGAGTTTTGAGGAATGTGGAGTTCTTTTTCATTGCCTTTACTCCTAGGTCTACTATACTTGATCTGATATTATGGTGTGCAAAAAAATAAACAAAAAATGTAAATATAGATATATACTGTACACAATTCCCTAATCAGTTGAGTTGACATGTCTTTAAAATCAATCTATTTTATATTGAATATGTACAGTGCTTCCATTTTGCTTTACTTTTATTTACAATATTTTAAACATCTTTTATAGTTAATTGAAAAATGTTTTGTTTAAAGAGAACAAATTTTGGAGATTTGTAAATAATCAAATTAGAAATTGTATTTAAAAATAAGTATTTTGATGAGTTTTTATTAAATTCCATCATTTTGCTGAAAAACCTAAAGATCTAAAACTTTTTATCCACTGTAATTATTTGTATATAACATGCACTCCTAAATTTGGGCTAAGAAAATCTAGAAAAAATTTTATTTTTTTTAAATACATAGATGTTTTTTTTGGGGGTTTTTTTTTGCTTTTTTAAATTTGTAGCAACTAAATCTAACATTTGTTCAGCTTTTTATCAGTTTGTATGGACTAAAATAAAAAAAGTTGTACAGTTTACTAATGTTTTGAAGCAAAATATTTACGCAGCATTTTAAGCAATCACACAGACATGTTCATACAAAAATGCCAAAAGCTAATGGCAAAAATAAACTCACACATAAACAAATACTCAATCCAGTGGATATTTCTCTGTAGCAGCATAAAACAAATGTTTGTTACACATTTATTAGTTTCAACCATAGATATAAATCACAAATAATTAGATAATTTCCCCCCATTCATCATAATTTGGTGTAACATAAAAAGTTATTCAGAATATAATTCTTGGCATCATTAAATTAGTTTTATTAAAACTGATGACATTTTTCCTGATAAACTATTGTATGTTTTTACCTAAAGTCTTTACATGAGCAGAATGCAACAAATCATCAATTTTTTTTTTAACAGTTTTCCTTCTCCAAGACTGGTTGCCATACTAAGGTTAAAGAACCCAGTCTGCCCTAATGTTTACCAATAGCTGAGAGGAGAATAGTTGGATGCCTACCTTTCTCTAGAGAATTAGTGCTATATAAAATGCAAACAGCCTCGTCCAGGTTTTGAATTTGGTTTGGTTTGGTTTCTTTGTTTAATGGCATATCAACTCTTTTTAGGTTATTTAATGCTAAAGCCATTCTCCTAGAAGAACAGTACTATTTCACCCATGGCTGGGAGGATAAGGGGGTTCATACCTTTCCCAAGGGTATTTGCCTGAAAGTGAACGTAATAGCACGACTGAAGTATGAACTCACGTACTACACCATTACACCACAAGGACACCACCCCCCATTTGAATTTGGGTTGCCATGTTCATTTTCTATGATGATATCCATTACACCATGAGCGCCTCCACATAAACTGTTGTATTAGTTGTGATGTACTTAAATCAGCACATTTTCATTAAGTGAAACTTTTAATTTATCTAATTGCACTGACTAACCCTAACGACAATTTAGGATTTGTAGATTTTTCATTTATTTGAATTATATATAAAATTCCACTGCGCAATGAAATGTGGACCACTGCTGTAAAATGATAAGAGTTCTTATTACAAAAGTAAAAAGTATAAATTGCAGCACAAACTATAAAACATAAGTTTAATAGAAGTTATCAGCTACCAATCATGCCATACAGGCAATTTTCAGTCATCTGAAGATTGCCTGTACTGTATGAAACTTAGTCATGTGACTGGCAGGTGATAACGTTTCTTTGGTTGCTTTTAGAATTATAATAAAGAACATTTTTAGAGCTAATTTTATTGCTTCCATTTTAAAGCAGAATCTAATCCAGTGGGTTGTTTGACAATGATTTGGGCCCCTTGAAGAAAGGAGTTATTGCCCTTTTAACCTATCCAACCCTGCCAAACATTCTCCATACAGATGTTTGTTTCTAAAGCTCCCTATCTCAAAAAAGATGTCTGGAGTTGTTTATTTCCAGTGTTACTCTAGACTTCAACCATACTGTTTTAGGAATTGATCCTTCTGTTGCACTCCTCTTCTGGATGAGGATCTGCTAATGGATTTATGGATTGCCAGATAAATTGTGATGGTAGAAACATCATTTTCTTGGAAGTTACATAGGAAATCTTTTGAACACTGAAACAGTGAAGCCATTTTATGAAATGGAAATTATCCACTTCTCTTTGAATTTTGAGGTTTGGTTTTAATCTCTGGTCATAAATTTATGCAGCAGCTTATGACTTGTTTATTTTGGGTTGATTTTATATTGTTTAAACCTTTTCAAAGGTGACTGAAACAATTCCTGAAAATTTGGTTGAAATTTGGCCAAAAGTAGTAGAGCTTTAGTAGTAAGGAGAGGCAGATATTTCGTGACTATATATATATATATATACATATAGAAAATAAATTACTCCACAAGTAGAGCAATATGTAAATAATACTAAATGTTAAAACTCAAAGAAATTCTCTGACTACGTAACTTTCCTGAATCTCTTATCTTTGCTAGGAAGCAAAAAGAATAGAACATTCATTTTACTGCCTATTTTAAAATCAAGATTTGTGAAATTTTGATGAAAAATATTTGAGTTTAAACACACACATACATACATGTGTGTGTGTGTGTGTGTGTGTGTGTGTATATATATATATATATATATATATATATATATAAGCACTATTTTCTGAAGAATGAAAAGAGACCTTTAACCATTATAAGATTTTAACTGAAGGAAGACATAGTGAGTGGTAAAATTAGAAATGTGTGTGTATATATTCCATCAAGTAATAATTTCAAAGAACTATGTTTTTGGGGGCTTTTGCATTTAGTTATTTTTTTTAAGCAGAACTTTCCAATTTACTAGTGTCTTTAAGAACCTTGAAGCACAAGTTAAGGGACAGAATTTTGATGCATCTCTTTATTATAACTTACCTTTGAACTCAGTGCAGAATTACTTGGTATCTTATTGTAGTTCAGTGGTACTTTCATTTTAATAGAGCATTCAGGTGGCTTTAGCTAAGCTGAAGGATGAGACCAGTTTTTTTTTTTTCTTTGAGAGGCATGGTCTTCATTCTGGAGAGAAAGAGAGAGAATAAAGGTCACATAAACTATTTTATATATATATATATATATATATATATATATATATATATATATGTTTTCAGCAACTGAGCAATTTTTTCACTTTCAATCTCCAGTGGAGAAGAGACAACTTTGAAAAAATGTCATTTTAGGAAAAAGTAAGTGGAAATTTTGCAGTTCTTAAAAGAATTGAAAATGAAGTCTCAATAACAATGTAATACTTAATAATGTAATATCTTAATAATAAGCTGAAAATAGAATACATGGTTAACAGAAGATGGTATTATTTTGGGGAAAAACAATGAAACAGATCCAAATAAATAATTGCAATATAAAAACAAACAAAAAAAATCCCCTTTTCATTATAAACCTTTTCTTATCTCAGTTTTTCTTTTTGTCCAAATCAAGACACATCAAAATAAATTATTTATTGATTTTATTTTTTTTTTATCTTTATTTTTTTAGATTAAGCATTCACAACCATTATTATTTTATTCCTTGCATGTTTTTCATACTAGCAGAGTCTGAGTGACAGCAAGTCTCCCCCAGGCCTTTGGAACTCTTCTGAGTATTCTAGCCAATCTTAACAACAGAGTGGTGTGGATGGTCTCAATTCTTCCTCTGATTTTCAATTCCTCTTATCTTTTTTCCAGGCATTTAGGGTCCATTCCAAGTGTACCAATTACAATTGGTGTCACTGTCTCCTGCATATTCCAGTTTTTTGTTCTCTGGCAAGGTCCAAGTATTTGTCTTTCTCTTTGCTTTCTTTTATTATCATAATAATGATAATAATAATAATAATTTTGACATGCATTTTTAGTTTTCAGTTTTTTTTATCACAACTCCTTCTGGTCATCAATCTATGATTGTAAGGAAAAGTTATGCTTGGAAATAATAAAGGATAAGCTCTTAGTAGGATTTGAACTTACATTCCTTTTGCCTCAGAGAAGTGTAATTAAATATTTCATTTACTCTACCTCCTAAAATGCACTCATAACCTTGGGAAAGAATATGGAGCACCCCTTCATTGCCATTGCTCCCAGGTCCACTCTGGCCTGGCATGGTAGCACCTGATAGGGCCCTATCTATGGGTTAAATAGGACTAACTACATACTTATGCTAAACTGAATTGTTTGAAATAGAAATGTTTTTGACAATTAAACCATGCTTACATTTAAACTGTGTGCTTATGCTGAACTGAATTATTTGAAATAGAACTATTTTTGATATTGAAACTGTATTTACACTAAACTGAATTGTTTAACATAGAACTGTTTTGACATTTAACTGTGTATAAACAAAATCTGTACTTATACTTAACTGAATTAGCTGAATTAGAACTGTTTAACTAAACCGAATAGTTTGAAGTAGAAATGTTTTTGACAATTAAACTGTGTACTCATGCTAAACTGAATTGTTTTAAATAGAACTGATTATTCACATAAAAAAGGATTTGGCATTAAATAACCTACAAAGGTTGATATGCCATAAAACCCAATCAACCTTGGGAAAGGTATGAATCCCCTTATCTGCAGTCCCTTAGCTATGGGTTAAATTGTGCCATGACTGTTCTTCTGCGGGAACAGATTTGGCTTTAAATAACATATGAAGGTTCATATACTATTAAACAAATAAACGAAACCTAAGGAGGAACCCCCATGGCATAGTGTTGAACTGCAGTCTTGAAGTAAGCAAGTTCAAAATTCAGTTGCACTATTAAATTCACTTTGGGACAAATATCCCGGTGAAAGATATGAACCCCTCTTATCTCCACTGCTAGAGGTTAGATAGTTGTTGTTATTCTACAAGAATAGCTTTAACATTTAATAATCTATTAAGGTTGATATGTCATTAAATTGGAAAAAAAATTAGCCAAACCTAAAATTAAAATCTCTTGCTTGCAGGTAATTGTTTTTTTTTATTCCTTGTAATGGGCAAACTATTTTCTGTACATTAACATTGAATTAATCAATGACCCACCAATAGAAAATGCCTTAGATTGAGCTACTGCTTTATAAAAATGTTGTTCTACCTGCAAGAGAGTTAAACATGAAAAAAATAGTCAAAATTAATAATCTATGAATATATTTTCATTATGTTTGTATGTAACTGTAATCCAGTCAAAATATCACAGCAGGATTTCTATAAGAGCAATACACTTAAAATACTCTGAGAAAATTATGTAATTTCCAGTCCATTTTCCTTTACTATATTCTTGATGTTCTCTATCAGAATTTAGCTTCAAGAATAAATAAATAAAACCAAAATAGTAATAGACAATCCATTGTTGGAATGAAAGAGTACAGATTAGTTTTGTTTTTTGTTTTGTTCAGGTTTTTTTTTCTCTAACCTTAGTGTCTGGTTATTCACACAAAGAATTTCTGATGGAAACCAAAAATCAGACTTTATAAGACAATGAAATGAGGATTCTAAATGAATCATTATTTTGTAGGGTCTTTGTTGAATTGAATGCTATTTTGGAATCAAAAATTCTAATCTAAATTCATAATGTATTGGAGATAACTATGGAATGCTAATTAGAATCCTTTATTTTTTCCTAACAAGTAGCATCAATAGTTACAATGGCAACCCAACTGGTTCAAAAGTCGTTTAGTAATAATTTAAAAGCCTACTTTCAAACTTTTGTCAGTTTATTTGCTAAAGGAAACATATGAAAGAAAGTGAAAAATAAATTTGCAATCTGTTCTTATTTCTTTAATGTTTTAACTCATAACCAAATCCACCATTTAAATGCGAAATAATTTTCTGTATCTGGGTTGGTGCCAGACATTATCATCCTGAAATAAGTTTTGGCACTTTTTATTTTGTTTTAGAGAAATTTTCTGTACTTTTTTATCTAATAAACTGCCATCTACAGAAAACTAATTTTGTCAAAAAGATGCCTAATTTACTTAGTCTTGCACAAGGTGGATTTTTGAAGCACCTGGTTGTGATAACTCAGTCAGTGGTTTGTTACATTTGATATTAGCGGTTATTAGGATGCATTTTTCATTTGAGCCAGGACAAAGATTATTTTAATTATTGGAATAAAAAGTGTTGTCATGGATCTTCACAGCTTCCTTTTTCAGTTAAATAGTAGTTTCCCATTATGTTCTGTATTGTTCACATTCAGGATTCTTCTTTAAGACTGACTAATCATGACTATTGCAACCTGGCTGTTTTACCCATCTGAGAGGGAGGAATGGTTTCATGCCTTTCCTAAGGGCATTAATGTCAATTATATAAAAACAGCTTTAGTAGGAATTTAGACTCTTTTTCATTATACTACTCATACCTCCATATTTCAATCCTCATAACTTGAAATGGAATAATTTGGTGTTTTCTCTTCTCCCTCCTCCTCATCATTATCATCATCATTCCTCATTCTCCCCTTTCATTATTTTGTTTTCAGTTAAGTATGAAAAATAAGGAATGTAAACCAACTTATCCTTTTCTTTCTGTTATATTAATTTGCTAGCCAACACTTTTCCAAATTCATTCTTTTAAAAATGATCATCAAAATTTAATCTCATAATTGTGATATTTGGTTGGAGGACTTTTGACAATTTCATTTAAATTGATGAAAAAACAAAAAGCAAAATTGCTAAGAAGTATTTTGTGCTATGATTTAGAATTTTATAGTTTTTGATATTTACCTAAGCTTAACTTAAAGGTGCACATGATGTAATAGGGTTGTTGTTGTAGGAAGTGAACTCTGTTATTTGAGTTTAAATTCTGGACAAGGCTATTTGCATTTGACATAGCTATTATACTCTTGGTAAAGGCATGAATCCAATTATGCATCCTCCAGCTATGAGTAAATAGTAGGCCAGACTGGACTCTTTGTTATGGAACTCATTTAGGAAAAGAAAAATTCTGAGTTCAAACCTGGAGATGGATGGGCTCTGCAGTCTATTCTTGCTCAAGACCAGCTACATGAGTAGCACCCCTGCAAGCAAACCAGGTTACAGGACCAGTGATGTTGAACTTAGTATGGCATAAGGCTAACTGTTAAAGGAGACAGAATGAGATCTGTTGAGTTAGGCAGGCTCTACCCACTGGATAGACCAGTCTATTGGCATTGAAAATCAACTCTGATCTTTGTAGAATGTGATTGTTGGTTTCTTCAAATTAGCTCTGTGTAAATAGTTAGACTTTAAGGTTGAAACAAAAAAAATTCTAATCTGGAGTCTTTGATTCCAATGCAAGACTGGTGATTATTGCTTTAATTTGTTTCTGTTCTGGAAGCCACTCTTATAAAGAAGAGTAAGAATATAGCAAAGGAATATTTCTTTAAAAATTGTTTTGTCCATAGATTTTTCATTTGTATAAGAATTTGAAGTAATTTATAGTTAAAATTTGCTTTTTTTTTTTTTTTTTTTTTTTTTTTTTTTTTTTTTTTTTTTTTTTTTTTTTTTTAGAAATATTTCCAAGTCATAAAACCTTCAAGCAGAAAATTTGTTATGAATAATACAGACAAGTTTTTGTGTGTGTTAATTGATGTTTGACAGTTGTTTGCAATATTTGGTGAGGCTGATTTTTTTTTAAGCCTGTAATGGCAATAAAAACTGTCCATTTTACTAAACTAAAGATGTTTTCTGGGTTTTTTTTATGGAGCTTTTATGTATTGACTTACAAAATCCTGTGGCCCAAAATCAGCTTTTATGGTGACTTTGATATTTTGAATTTAACAAACTTTAACCTTTTTGATCCTATAGGCCCAATATTTGAGGCTAAGTTCTATTTTACTCAGCACCATCAAATATCATATTTCATATATGTATAATAAGACTTAATATAACACCCATCCACCTTTTAAATGGTGCAATAAGACAGCTTTAAACAAAGATGTCTTCACTCTTAAGTGAAATCTTAAGTTTGTTTGATTGGAGGGGTGCTTATATTTGAGAGAGCTTTGGTGCTTGATATCTGAATGCGGACGGTTTTAAGGGATTAAAAAGTGGTAGTACTTATCTCTTAGGTGAATGAATTTTGTAACGGTTATAAGAAATGGCATCAGCTCCTCAAGTTCAAATTTTTGACATAACCGTTTCTTTTACTTTGCACTAAGGCTCTTGGGGAAGGCATGAATCCTTCTCTCCTCCCCTGTGGGTTAAATAGTCGGGCAGATAGAGTTCTGTAGCATTGGTAAGGCAACTAGTCTAGGAGAAGGAAAACTGAATTCAAGCCAGCATGATTCTGCTTAAATATTGACAATGTGTCACATCCTGCCTATTGCAGTCTGGTTAAATACATTATCTAATTTGCTCAGATGTGACACCAGGCTGGAATTATGGAGCACCCTGTAAGATTCATTGTTAACCAGCACACACTCTCTGAGGTGCCCTTGGATGAATTATGGCTACTTGTAAGAGGAATAGCAAATATTCTTTTATAATTTAAAATGTTATAATTGGCTAATTTCTCAAAAAAATCAGCCAACTAATAATATCCATTTATTATATTGTATCAATTTTATGGCTACAATTTAGAGATTAGATAACTATTGTAATTATCAGATCAAATCTATATAAAATTTAAGATTTACTAATTAAATTTAAGTATATTCATATGTATATAAGTCTCTGACAACTTTTTGCTACTTCAAACTTTTTTTTGAGATTGTTCCTATACATTGATATATTTAACACTTGTGTCTTTATCTTTGTGTGTAAGGGGAGGTCTTTGTGGTGTAATGGTTAAAACGCTGGACTGCAGAATCATAGTAAGCGAGTTCAAACTCCAGTTGCACTATTACGTTCACTTTTGGATAAATATCCTTGCAAAAGGTATGAACCCTCTTATCCTCCCAGCCATGGATTAAATAGTACCACTTCTGTTCTTCAAGAAGGATGGATTTGGCATTAAGTAACCCAAGAAGGTTGATATGCTATTAACCAACAAAACAAACAAATTTTTGTAGTTTTTGTCTTTTGTACACTCTGACCTTTTCCAAATGTCTGTTATTGTTTGTAGTTTTTCTGGGACTTCCTAGAATGTTAGCAACTATGACAAACTATAGTAACAATCAAAATCAGTGTGCATAAGTGTATTGTAAACATTCTATTTGTACTGTAAGATATACTAAACATTTCTTTAAACATTACTGTTTCAATGTTTAAGAAACTAATGGATAGGAGAGCCCCTGTGGCATTGTGATTAATATACTGGACTGTGACATCATAGTAAAAATGAGTTTAAATTCCAATCACTTTTGGGCTAATACCCTTGAGAAAGGTATATTATCCCCTCCAGTTATGGGTTAAATAGAACCACTACTTTGGCATTAAATTACCCATATAGGTTGATATGTCATTAAAACAAGAAATCAAACTAACTCAAAATACTGGATAACCAATATATTTTCTTTTGATGCTCAATGCTGGGGGTTTATTACCAATTTAAGGTCTGTTTACCTTGCTAAATTCTGTTTATCATTCACGGAAAAAAAACTGAGAGACTGTAACATTAGGTGAATCTACCTGAACCTAGCATTTTGCCACTGTGGCATAAAACCAACAAAATCTGTTGGTATCTTCCCTCTGCAAAGGAGTAAAACCCCTCCCAAAATGCTTATCCTGTGTTTGACACTAGATTGCATCCAGTGGTGAGGCTCCTGTTCTGGCATGTGGAATACTCCTTCATTGCCATTACTTCCATGTTCACTCTGCTCAGTTCCCATCTATGGGTTAAATAAGGTTGTTCAAAAATTATTGGAAAAGAATATGTGAAACAATCTATCCACAAACAACTGATTATTTCTAAATAAAATTTAAATGTTAGATAGGAATGCTTTAAACCACTTAACTCTCTGCAAATTATTTATGTTAAAAGTAGTTACTTGAAATGACTTGTTTATAAATGAGTATTAAAAACAAGTTATCATATAATTGCTTATAAATTATTGGTGTTAGATAGGAATACTTGAAACCATATAACTGTACAAACAAATTCTGATTATTATTAACAAAAAAGTGATTTTAGAAAAAATGTTGAAAAATGTAGTTATTCTTTGATTTTTTTGAGAAATTGTAAATTGTTTGAAAGAAAAAATCCTGATAAGTTTTCCAGATTCATTTATAAAAGAATCAAATTTTAAAATTACATAACTTATTTGATATGTCATTAAACAAATCAACTAAATCTAGTGGTATTGTGAGGGGTGACCTGCATTAGCAGTAATGATGCTTTAAGCCCAAAACTATACCTGACTCCAGGATCATCATCTGATGAAGCCTTTGTTGGAGGCACTGCTACTATTTTTATGGTTACAGTTGTATTACTTTATAAGCATATAGAAACAATTGCTTCATTTACTTTGAATAATGTAAGGTTTTTCTTTGGCTAATATTGAATAACCTGTATCTTTTGCAATTCAAAGTACTTTAGAATTACTTATGAAAGTTAGGCACGCCTTTCACTCAAAACGGCATCCATTATTCCTTGTCTTATTATAATCGTTACATAATAAACCGTTAATGTCCATCTATTATGTATTCAAGTCTGGAACAAATTCCTTTGCTTTCTTTCTTTTTGAAACTTATGGTAATTTTCTAAGACACAAGCTCTTTCCTTGAAATAAGATAAACCATCTTCCACAAGTGGTTTATGGCAGTTTGATGTGTGTTAGCATTTAGCATTTACCGGAAAAGGCGCATAACCATTCTCTTCTTCGTCTTCACCATCCCCACCCTCTTTGATTCAAAATGCTCGTGTTGTTGATGATTCGGGGAAGCCTCTGGGACTGCATGATTAGCTCTGTCTTTGCTTGACAGAATACATAATGAAAAGGCCAAGATGTGTAGCACAAATGAATGCCAACACCATTGCCGGTCAAGACCAAATTAGTATATTTTATTCGTGCATATAAGTATTTTAATCTGATTCCTCCGCTAAAATTCCTGCATATTTCATTTTGGTCTGTCACTATCTTGAATATTGAATGTTCGTCAGGAAGCAATGCTTCAGTCTTTTTAGACTTGATGCTGCTTGGAAATTTTTGGAAATTATTTATGAGCTGTGAAAGTTTTTCATTTGGCTACTGTTTTATTTCAAAATAAAAAAGGGTTTTCTTCAGATTTGGGATACTTACTCATATGTCTTTTTTAATTCTGTTCCATTTTTTTTTTTTTTTTTTTTTCGACTGACAATCTTTCTTTCATTCTTTTCTTTTTTAGCTCTTCTATTTTATTGCCATTTTGTGTTTTATATATAGCACTGATGTATTTTTTGTTTTTATTTAACTCTCTTAACTCTTAATATCATGACCCACTTCATTCCAAGTTCATATGCTGTTTGACACTGCTTATATACTGCATATATTTGAGTGATCTCCCTTGCTTTTGTTTAATGTCTTGGTCAAAAATGCACTGTTAGAGGCTAAAAAAATTGGAATATCTGTGTATGATTTTTCACTGACTTGTTCTATGAATAGCTTTTGTAGTGCCTGCAGTATTTTTATAAGTTTATGAGTTAAAAGCCTCTTCACTGGTATTGGTATAAATATAGTTATATGTATATATATATAAAATGTGTGTGTGTATTTATTCATAAGAGTAATGATCTTTGTTTTGAAAGTTCTGTGTGGACCACATGAGTATGGACAAAAATGGTGAACCATTGTCTTGTTCTTAAAAATAAATAAACTGGTCTAAAATAATACACTTGGCGCCATTATCCAGACTTTATTCAACTTTAAAACAATATGACAGGAGAAGTTTGTGCTGGACTATGACATTGTAGTGAGTGATTTTGAATTCCAGTTGTACAGTTACATTCACTTTTGGACTAATACCCTTGGGAAAGATATGTCACTCCTTATCTCCAAGATATTGGTTGAATAACATCACTATCATTTTTTAACAGGGATGGCATCAACATTAAATTACCTGTGATGGTTAATATGCCATTGTACAAAGAAATCAAACCAAAAAAACATAACAATAGTCCAATATTGTTTTGAATTGATTTGGTGCAGGGGGTTAAATAGTTATATATATATTTATATATATAATTAAAATATGTATTATTTGTAACTGCTAAGAAGTTATATAACAAGAATACCACACTCATTGTAATGTCACCTTAGATCTATTGGATTTGTACTTGCAAATAAATCAACAATGAGAAATACTCTATAATTATCATTCAAAAGCTGTCTCTACTGGTAGCTTATAATGATTTATAGATAGCAAAAATACAGAGCCCCACACTAATTGAAATTTGAACTGCTTCAATCTCTTAGTTGAAAGCATTTTCACATTGTTATACTAACAAATATTTTTCTATGATGTATCTATTTTGTTATTGTAACTAACAAAATTGGGATCATTTAAAATATAAATAAAGAACTCAAGGAAATTCAAATGAATGTTTTTTAATACTTAATGTCTACTATATACAAAGAGAGATCTTATTTTATTTCTTTTGGCTCTTTCTTAATTTGTGTGTGTGTGTGTGTGTGTGTGTATATATATATATATATATATATATATATATACACACACACAAAATACAATATGAGTTTCACTTTCACACACACAAAATACAATATGAGTTTCACTTTCTTCAATGTTTCTCAAGAATTGTCTGCTTTTGGTCATTGCCTGAGGATTACCTAAGAGAATGTGAAACTCTAAGTAGCAATTTTAATAGTTAGATTAGATTTCTCTATTGTTTTAATATATAGCACTTTTAGCCTTTATAAATTGTTAGTTATTTCTTATTTCTATTTTTTTTATTGAGGTGTGTGTTTATGTATGCATATATACACACTCACACATGCTATAAATTGAAAACAAACTTCAGGCTTGTTAATACAAGCTCACTTGAAGATCAGCCACTCAAAACTGAGTTGTGAGTTATTATAGTTGAAATACTGTGATATTGATCAGCATTTTTGTGTTGTTGAACATTGTATTTTACTGATTTATAATAAATTTTATTTATGATTCTGTGTGTGTGTGTGTGTGTGTGTGTGTGTGTGTGTGTGTGTATATATATATATATCAGCAGCATGTTCTCTTTTAAACTTGTTTTATCTAATAAGACAAACACTTGTTGATCAATTCAAATCTTTGAATGAGTTGTTTGACATTTGGATGGAATGAATTAAAAAAAGAACCATATTTTTCTAGAATACTTTTGGCACCAACTGAAGCCATCTTCAGAAGAACAAATAACAAAATGACAAGCACAATGACAAGTCATATGCATAAAGAGTTGGAGAAAAAAACAAACTCTCCTCCCACTTGTTCTTTCTCCTACTCTTTATATAAATGCATACAACTCATAATTGTTTGTCATTTCAATCTTCATTCCCCACAAAATGACTCCAATTGGGGCCAGAAGTAGTTATAAAAAATATTGTGCCTTTTTGAGTTCATTCCGTTCAGATGTTAAACGACTCATATAAAGACTTGAATGGATCAACTATAAAATAGGCTGAAGCAAAGTGTCTGCCATATTGAATCAGACATGAATATATCTATAGAGCCAAAAATGTAAATGATTAATGAACTAAAAGAATTCTTTGGGTGTAATTCTATTCTGTGCTTTATAAGTGAACTTGATAGTAAAAGAAAATCCTTCCTCGATGTCTTTGATCCCAATTGTCACAACTTAGTTTATATAAAAAAAAAAAACCTACTCACATTAATCCTACTAAAGTAAAATGCCCTTATAGAAATAAAATAGCAATTATAACAAAAAATAACCATACTTTATCAACCAAGCTAAACTCATCTTTTAAAAAATATAACTTTCTATAAAGAATTAAATGGTATTAAAGCCTTTTTAATAATGACTTTTCTAACAATATCACAGAAAAATATTATTCTGAAAGAAACTTGACAAATTGATTTTTGAACTGTTCTTTTATCCTTTTGACAACACTCTGAAACAACTAATAAAAACAGGAAAGGTTTATATATTAAAAAAAAAAAACATAATCGACTTAAGTTGTCTGAAATGTTTAATAAAACGTGCCTAAAAATGTTACTGCATAAGTCTCCCTCTCTCACATACATATATATAAAATCTTAGGCTAGACACCAAAGAGCACACGTTTTATGAAAAATGTCTTTCTTGTAGATAGCTTCAATATATAAGAAACATGAAAATTTATATAACTTTAAAAGCCATAAATGAGCTTTTATAGGAGCCTATAAAATGAGAAGAGAGATGAGAAATTGACTTCTTGGCCATAAAATTGTACTTGAATTATATCTCCCAATTATCCTTTGAAAATTGAGCAGAAGTGTCTTTTTCAATATAAGCACTCCCCATCAACACCAGAAGATTTAAAACTTACAGGTAGACTATTGTCTTTTATTACCACAAGTATTAAATTTTATATTCTTGATCATTTTATTGTAATTTTTTTCCTCTTTTCCTTTACTTGTTTGTAGAGCACTTTGAAAGAATTTGGGACTAAAGACTGAGAATCAGCATTGCATTTTGATTTGTTAGTATAGCTGATTGTATATCGAAAACAATCAGGGTTCACATCAGAAAGTTAAGACATTGAATGAGATGAGAAAATAGTAGAGAAAGGAAAAGTATACCAGCTGAGCTGAATTTATCCAATTAGTTGACTATGCACAGATATTAACACCATATGGAATCTATTGATTAGGAAAAATACATTAGATGAAAAGTTGTAAGATTGGTATCCTCGAGTGGTGTAATGGTTAGCAAATTAGACTAGCAAACCTTCATGAGCAAGTTTGAGTCTCATTGGGTGCCCCATTTGTACAGCCTTGTGTTGTATAGCCATGACCAACTATACAAACGCATAATATATATACATCTACATATGCATGCAGAATCATAATGACACAATAATAAAGACGAGCAACACAGTTCTTAGAAAAATATACCCCTCCCTTTATTTCAAAGGGTTGTGAGAGGAAGTTGGAGACCAAACAGAACTGCAACCCCCACTCTATTGACCATAACCACGTTTCTTTCCCGTTCTCCTGGGCTGCTCAACCGAGGCCCTGGCGGCCCAGCCTCTCTGGATGGTTATTTTCTCTACCGCATCTTATCTCCAACTCGTCTGATCCCCAACTGATTAATTGGGGGCCTGTGGGCTCCCTCTGCTGGGTGCTGGCTTTCTCTACTGCATTTTGTCTCTAACTGATTGAATTTCCTGTGCACTGAGTTATATAATAGTTCAATGCCCACCTTCTTCTTGTGGGTGTCACAAATTGCACTCATTCAACCTATCCACAGTCAAGGTTATACTCTGCTATTCCTTGATTGGATGCACCTGTTATTTACACCGGTGCATTTCCAATTTTGATAGCCCTGCCGGGTCGTAGGTCAATATACAACACTTGTGCCTAATCTAAGTAAAAAGCCTAGTAAGTAACTTATAGATGAGTTTCTAAAAACTTATCTGATTCACTGGAAGTCACAAAATCAGTATGTGGTTCTGACTTTGACAGAATTTACCTTGGCTTAGTAGAGAAGTCTGGCATCATATATAAGAATTAATATAACGTGTTCAAATCTTGGCTTGAGTTTCTTATCTATTATAATCTTTGAGACAAGGCATTCTTCTCTGTTAAAGAAATAACAACTAAAGTAAGTTCTAATAGAAAACATTTGAAAGGAAATACGACTAAAAATAATTTACTCAACTATAGATAAATTGTAGGGCAGACTGGGCTCTTTAACCTTGATATAGCAAACTGTCTACAAAAAAGAAAACTCTTAATTCAAACCAACTCTATTCTGCTTAAAGATTGACCTTGTGTCTTATCTTGCCTATTGCAGGGGTGTTAGATTATTCATACAAGTCAAAATTGATTATAAGCCAGAAAAACTGAACTCGTTGTGTTCCCTTCTGTCATCTGTCAAGATATTGATATTTTTATTTAGGAAAAGGCAAAGGATTCTAATTAGAATTTTATATCTATCTCCATTATATGGAGAATTTGGCTGATTAAATACTGATATTCTGTGTGAATACAGACAACAGTAATATTTTCAAATCATTTAATTTATAGCTTAAATAATGGTCATCCATTTTTCATTTCCCACTTTTTTAAAGTTTTATAATGATCAGCATTCCTAATTACATTGTCATGACAACCTCATTGGCACTTGCAACATTTGCCAATATTTTTCCTAAAATTAAATTTTTTTTCCAAATCATTATCTGATAAAATGTCATAATAAATATACAAACACTCTTGCAAATTAGTTTCCACATTTTATTTCTCTTCCATTCTATCTAATACTTTATCCATATATCTATTGAATAAAGGTATAACTTTTTTTTTTCTTGTCTACTTGTTTGTAAATCATGATAAATAGAAAAGTTTGTTTGCTGTCTAAGTTTAATCAAGTTTGGAGATGGCATTAAGCCATATTCTTTTTTATTATTCTCAATGGTTTATGAGGGAAGAAAGGGAATTTCTTTTTTTTTTCTTTTTTAAACTATTATCTATGGTTTCCATCATTTCAATTGTAATATGTCAACAAATTTTAAGAACCCAAGATAATTGTATTTTGTTAAATACCAGAGATAGTTATTTTTAGTCATTTTTATGTTGTCTTATAAGATTTAATTTTGGTTAAGTGTTATATAAAAATTGTCCTAGATTTTCTAGCCCAGTGCTTTCTACTATCATTGGTCATTTTCAAGGTTTTATTTTGTTTGGTAATTTAACATTTTTTTTCCAGATACTGTGAAAATTTTCTCTTACATACAGTGAAACTTTCATTTTTTTTAATATGAGATGGTTTCCCTTCCGAGTATAAAGAGATTTAAAATATGTAATTTTTTTCTATAACATTGTCAGATCATTTTTTAATCTACATTTTCTGCTGTCTATAATTTAGTAAAAAATAAATTAATAAAAAAAAGCCTTGTTGATGGTTTTTAGAGATATGCTTTAGGGAAAAACTGCTGATAATGTGTGTGTGTGATTTTGAATAAAATTTAATGGTAAAAGAAAAGGCTATCCTTCTAATGAAACATCTCAATTTTCAGTATTGTCTTCTTTTTCTTATATACATACAGTGTCCTAAAGATCTGTATATGTGAGAATAGAAAGACAATATAAAAAATTAAATTGATATTGTCAGTTTAATTTCCTGTATTTTATTGTATTCCTGTTTCATACTATAGGATTTTACTCTGTGTGTGTGTATATATATATATATATATATATATACTCACACACATATGAGAGAGACCTACTGTGTCCCAAAAGTTTGCATTCATTGGCAAAAATGTATTTAAATTTTAGATCAGAATAAATAGTCAATTTAACAGCCTTGGATTTTGTGAATCTTCTTTGATTGCTGAATGCAAAATTGTTAAACAATGCTTAATGAAGCAAAACTGATGGGGTGGGGGGGGCTCAGTAGATTTTGTTCTATAGTGCAACAACTGTTCTGAACTGAGTCCAGTAAACTATTAACTTCAAATTTGACCCCAACTCCCAAGAAGAATGTTGACTGGTGTTAGATCTGAAACCTTGAAGTCATTTAACTTTGCTTCACCTTCTGATCTAAATGTTCAAGAAAGTTTGTAAAAAAATTTCAATTTACATATCAGGAAAATTTCCTACACATATAGAGTTATGGAATAACCTGTATGTGTGTATATATGTACACACATTAATGTCAGTCAAAGGTTTTCCTGATATCTTGGTTCAAGCCTTAAACGTTACCTATGTGCAATGTTGTCAAATTCAAGAATTTTTTTTTTTATAGTTTGAAATGGACAATAACCAGACAGTTTAAGAAATTTGGCTTGGATTACAAAAAAATTGATCAGGCAAACATAGGTTGGTCAAAAACCATGAATTCTGAGGCCATGCTCAAACACATAGAGACAAATACAGTGAGTTGCACTTGGAGAGTATCCATTAGGCCCAACATCTCGCTGTCCAGTATGGTTCATCACCTTCACAATCTTAGCACAAGCACCCAAAACTGACAAATTGTTCATCACATTACCAAAATATTGCAAAACTTTTGACTCATCCTTGTGTATGCATGTATGTATGTGTGTGTATATATATATATACATACACACACACACACACACACACTCTCTCTCTCTCTCTCTCATTCCTTTACAATATGCTTATTTGGATATGGTTAATGGTGCTGAATTAAGAAGGTTGGTTACCACACGCTCTCCAGGATGAAACACCTTTTACGTATACAAACTTTATTTTTCCTTTTATATTATTAGTTTGTACAATTACTTGTTAGTCTGTCAAGGAAAGTTCCTGCTTCTGGCTAATATTTATTGCATTGAATTCTTGCATGGTTATAATTAGATGTCAGGTGCTGAACTGAGGAGCTGGGGAAAGGAAAGGGTGTGTGGCTTCTATATTTTTTTATTTTTATTTATTTATTTATTATATGTTTGTGTGTGTTTGCATGTTGGGGTGTCAGTGATGAACCACAGGATTATTACCAAGTTGTGTACACCTGCCATTTTTGATAAAAAGTCTTCTTTCTGTTTTGTAATAGAAAAAGGTCTATTAACAAAGTTTTTCCCCAGCTGGCTTGAGGACATCTTAGTTTTCTTCCTTATTGCATCAATAGTTATCTGCTCCTGCTCCTCTGCAAATGATGCATCAGTCAGCAATAATATACAATTGAATCAACTTCTGCAATCATCTGTCTTCCTTTGTCCCATGTCTTTTGACTTCTCTAACACAATTAGATTGGGCTTGTGTTCACCCTGCTGGACAATGGCATAACTTTCTATCAGCACAAACATGTGCTCTCATCAGGAGGTTGCCTGACAACACTCTCATTGTTTACTATACAGTTACGTTGATTTCTGATTGCCAATGTTAGAATTTTCAGCTTATCAGTTAGTGGTCAGTCAATCCCAATGGTAAGTGCACTTTAGGGCTACCTAGAAGTAGACAAATCTTTTCAGCCTCCTAACACCTACATTCTTTTTTCCTTGAATTATATTTGTGTCATTGTCTTCACAGGAACTTGACAATAATTTTCTTTAGTTTGATTTTTTGGGTAGTAACTGAATAAGTTTCCTTAACATTATTAAAGAACTCACATAGACAATAAGATATCTGATAGTGTTGATCAAGTTTGATGAAATCTTAGAATTTCTCAGCCTAACCAAGAAGCTGATGAGACCTCATCAAGGTGTATCAATAGCTTGAATTCTCTTGACTCACTATTCATCCCTATCAGTAAATCATTTAGATGGTATACAGTGTCCATACAAAACTGACAAATGCAAGGTTTTGCGGATCTGGCAACCTTGGTGTGTCCATGTTCTACAGAGAACATCACTTATGAATTCATCTTTGTTTTTCCAGCATTTTTTGCTCATCTTATTTGGAGGGTTTGCTAAATGGGAGTTAAGTAACTGTACAGCTGCTGTTTTGTTGAGTGTTACTTCCATAATTTATTTAAAAGAGCATACAGCATTATTGTGTTGTTGCCATCTTACTTTCTCCCCAATTGTTTCATGGAGTCTAACTGGTGCAGCTGTAAAGCCATGAAATGTACTGTATTGAACATAAATTTAAATAAGAAAATATAACTTTCTTCTAAACCAAGTATATCAGGAATTTATCATTTTATATTTTACAATGAAAACCGATTAAGTATCATTTATTACTAAACTCTCTAGTATTAAAATTCTCTAACTAAAAATATAAATTAGGCATTCAAAAAAGGCCCCTATAAGAAAAATCATAATTGATGTATTTTCAAATAAACTTTTTTCTAAGTTACTGAGTTTCAGTACTGTAGATTTTGGTTATAAATAATACCTAATGATATCAGTTTTCATTGTATAATGTTTCACTTGAAATAAAATCCTAATAGGTTTGGTTTTGAAAATTCACTATTTATTTTTAAAAAATTAGTTTGGGTGTATATACTTATGAGCAATAATGTACATGCTATTCACTCCAAGTTTAACACTTGTAACATCATTCCTGAAAGAAAACGATAATTCTATTCTTGGTTTGGTCTAGAACTCTTCTGCATTCTTTTAGAATATTGAACAATTGTTTTAAATTTGTTCAGCCCATTAGAATTCTTAAAGCCATTTTTTTTTTTTTTTTTTCAAAGGAGTTTTTTGATTGTCGTCTCAGTTGATTTCTTTTTATGTGTTAATCATGTTTTCTATGACATGATTTTATCTTTTCATTTAAAAAAAAGTTTTCTTTTTTATTTTAGTTTTTGTTTATCAACATCTCAATTCCTTATTTAAGAGTTATTTAATGTCAAATTTTGATACAATTAATTTCTGCACAGTAATATGATTTCATGTATTCTAACTTAATATTAATAATTATCAAACTGATCTACTTGACCCTTAGGTCAGTGTAATGGAAATAAGTGTGACTTCACATTCTCCAGAGCTCACCATCTGATAGTTTTGTATCATACTCAGGACACCCTTTTTGTTGGGGGGGTCTTATCTCTTTGCTGGGAATACAGTCAGTGTACTTTAAGTACTACCAACAGAACATTTTTTTTTATTTTTGAAGTTTACCAATTAATGCAGTCCACAAAAAAAATATTGTTTTAGTCATTTGAAAGTTTGTCAATTCTGAAAGTAAATTTGTCTATAAAAACATGAGAAACTGCATAATTGGTATCAATGTTGCTATACTAAAATAACCTTTATAGTGCTCATAAAAGTCTCGTTTTTTAGTTTTATTGAAATACGTTTCATTTATTTTAACTACTTAAAAAAAAGAAACAAGCTTGCCAATTGGTTCATAGAAATATTCTGTAATTATTTGCTTGGCAAATGTGTTGAAATCATTTGAGGAAGGGAAGAAAGGAAGAAGGAAAAAACACAATTTAACAGCCAATCCAATCTTAAATTTGAGAAGACGAACAGCAGATGACGCTAAATGAATCAATTTTACTGAATATTAAATAATTGTCACAATGAACAAAAATAACCAAATGAAAATGAAAGAAAAACAATTCTTTTTTTTTTTCTTCTTCATAATTCTCTGCTCAATTTCTTTACATTTTTTCCCCTGATTATGACATTTTTTAAATGGAGATATTCCACCAACTTCAAGTCCCTTCACCCACTCCCAATAAAGTAAAAACAAATAATATCAATCAAATTTTGTAACTAATTTTGACAGATCAGGTGTCGACAATTCAATTAAAGTTCTAGGTTCAATCCCATTTCAGCACTCTGTTTTTGATGAGTGACAAGTTTGCAACTAAGATCAAACTTTAGTAACTGTAATGAAATTATATTTCTAGCAAGGTTACCCACCTTCACTTAGTCAAAAATAGTTCTCCTTAAGAAGTATATAAACTTCTAGTTATGAGTAGTGTCTCATTGGTTGATGAAAACATTAGTCCAAAAAATTAATTCTGAATTGTCCAGTAGGACATATAGCACAATGGATATAGAGATTTAGTTGAAAAGATCTAAGTAAAATCAGATGGAGGTTACAGGTTCAATCCCGACAACAAGTAAATAATAAAGAATACTTCATCATCACGGATATCCCTGATATCGCTTCCGGCAGGTCTTCTAGGTTACATCCCTTTTCGGCACAGAGCTGCTGCTGTATGTAGGTTCGAGCTGGACATCCTGCCTTTGCTCGTCCATGTGAAGGAGTCCACAGGAGTACATCACTTATGAGCTCATCTCTACTTCTCCAGCAGTGTCCCGCATGTCTGGTTCATCTAACTTGGATAGTTTTTGTAATGGGTGGTAAGTGGCCGTACAGCTACAGCTTTGTTGGGTGCTGTCTCAATGACTTGTTCAATATTGCTTGCAGCATTCTTGTGTAGTTGCCATCAAGCTTTTTCTCTATTCGTTTAGTTAGCATCCACGTAGTGCATCCATACAGCAGTATCGACACGATCGCTGCTTGGAAGAAACTGCGTTTTATAGAATAACACTAGTACTCAGTCATGGTTAGTAGAATTTGAATGGTCTACCCCCATGGATTGAATAGGGGGCTCAGAAGTTCTGTGTGGGCTCCTGAGTTTAACATGAAACACCTGAAGAAGGCTGAAGGACACATTGGCCAAAAAGTTGTGATTATAACAATGAAGATGAAAACAATAGTTGGAATATTCTAAGTGACAAAACTTCCATTATGTTTTTATTCGTTTTGTAAAATAGCATTTTATTATTCAGAAATTATCTTTTGAATCAAGAGAAAAAAACTTTATCTTATTCTTGGGATATATTCAGGGCTTTTCTGTTCTAATGCCAATATAGCATTGGCAACTTGATTCTTTAAAAAAAAAAAATACCTCATTCATTATTAGTACTTTTGAAAATTTAAAAAAAACTTTTTTGAAACCTTCTCATAATTTCAGAAAATTTTTATATTACCATCAAGTTGTATTTATTTATAAAGTCATTTGAAGTGTATTGAGTGTTATTCTTGTTTTGATTAATGTCTCCCAAAAAGCTAGGAAACGTGTAATCATTATTGTGTGAAGATTACAAGAATGATATTAATGTATCAATAAAATCACTTTGATTTTTATGTAGTTCTGTAGAAATGTAGTTAATAAAGCAGAAACTTTGAATATAATATCAGATGAAACTGAGTTTCCACTGAATACAGTGCCACAAATTTTGTTTTGATAGTTCAAAAGGTTGGAATGAGGAGGGTCAACTTGGCCTATTGGCATAATGGTTAGTGTTGGCTAATAGGAGACCAGGATTCAATCTCTGGTCAAGTCATACCAAATACTCAAAAATTGGTACTTGATGTCTCATTTTTTAACACTCAGCATTATAAGGTAAGGGTATGTGGAGCAATCCCAGGAAAGGAGTAGCATCCTTCCCTACACCTTAGTACAGTAGCTATTGAAAAGGGAGCCTTAGAGTTGCCTTTGACTATGGTCAGCCAAGTTATATATATATATTAGTCAAAAGATTTGCAATATTTTGGTACATGCTAGTTTGTATATATCATGTAACCAAAGCAGTTCAAGCTGTGGAAGGTATCTGCTATGTGTGGTAGTTTTGTGATAGTTGATGCACTGACACATTGTGTATTGCTTCATTCCATGTACGATTTGAAAGCTGCAAGAGGAATGTGCAATGTAGTCTAATATAGAAACTTATTCTTTATGAGTTTAAACTGGGCCATAATGTGGTGGAAGCAACCAAAAACATTTGTTTTGCAAAAGGTGAAGCCACAGTTCATCACAGTACAGTAACCAGATGGTTGAAGAAATTTTGCTCGGGTTGCAAGAACCTCAACAATCAGGCATAGTTGGGTAAGCCTTAGAAAATAAAGACAAATCCCAGTGAGTTACATTCATAGTATAAGGTTTGCTCAGCATCGTCCAGTGTGTTTGGTCAGCTTCACAACCTCAGCTAAAGCATCTAGAGCTGCCAAATTGTGCCTCACATTACCTAAATATTAAAAAACTTTTAACTCACCCAAGTATGTCTATATATATATATATATATATATATATATATATATATATAAACACCCACACAAGATTAGTTATTTACCCAGACACAAACAATTTGTGTCATTAGTGTGACTGATTCTGCAAATGTTTCATGCCGTTATTGAATTTATCTGGAAGTCAGGGTCAGGAAATGTTATAAGGTTGAATTCCCGATGGACTCATTTTTGTCTCATTTGGGTTGCTGGGTGGTTCTTGTTAGTGAGGGCCATCCTGCTAAAATATTAATTCATCCATCCAGAGTGGCTGTACAATTTATGCTCGAGTGAACTGAATCAATTTACATATTTTGGACTTACTATGGACATTGCTCAATCTATATTGGTTTTGCAGTGTACATTTTCTATAAGACCTTATCAATATTGTTGTACTACTATAAAGTATACATCCTCTGAGATTTTAGCGGGGTTGACCTTTAAAATCAACAAATGTAGTTTTCTACAGCCTTGATGAAAGACCAGTTAAAATTGTCCACTTCCATTTTAGAACCACATGTCTCAATGCTTTATAAAAAAAGGTCATTCTGCTGGACCATATCTATAATATTAATAATAAGTAAATATATATTAGTTTTTATATATATTTAATAGCATGGAAGCTTGTCTGTGACCTCAGGTTTCATGACATTTTATAAACAACAATCATTTATATAATATATATATATATATATATATATACCAAAAGAAATTAAGATCTCACCTTCTTGACTAATAGTTTCATATGTCTTATATAGAATAAAAAACATAATTGTCAGATGAAACTATTTGTCAAGAAAGTGAGAGCCTCATTCTTTTTAGTTTTCATATTTTTTCATACTGTTCATCTGATTTATCAAACACTTTTTGAACTCATTACAATGTTAGAATTTTCAATTTCTTTTAAGTAGATTTATATTAATTAGATTTGGACTAAGTTGTTAACTAAAAGTTTAAACGTTAGATTATGTTACAAACATAAAAGTTCATTGTGAGGGGCTTTATTTGTAGACAGTAAATTTCAGCATGACCTTAGAATATGAAACGGTTTTCCAGCCCTGGTCTAATTTCATTCTCTTTATCAATCTACAAAATTCTTAGCCTTCTTTTAGAGTAAAAGGGAAAAAAAATGTCTCAGTTAAACCAAGATTTTGTTCACCTTATTTAGTAAAAAAAATGAATGAATTTATATATATATATATATATATATATACACACACACACACACACTGTAAATTGCAGCTTACAAGTTAAACTTTTAAGCCTGAAAACCTCTCTACAAAACTAAGGGTCAACTTACATAGCAGGCTTAAAATTCAAACTTTAACCAGAGAGTTGCCAATCAGTTAAATGATACTCTTACCAATCTATATATGTCACTTACTTTTACTGCAGCTGACTGCCACAAACATTTCCAACTTGTTTTTGGTAAACATTGGAAAATTAACACAGATTAATATACAATAATAAAACTGTAATACAAATCAAATATGATAATACTTAATTTGTATTACAGTTTTATTATTTTATATTCATGCTCTCTCTCTCACACACCCTGTCTAACTGACGAGAACACATTAATCAGAATGTCACATTTGCCCACTCTATCTGAGGGATTGATCTCTACAGCAGGTTTAGGTTTAACCCAGAATTTTGTGCTAAAATTCTTACAATTGACTTGTACACTTCAATTTACAGTATATGAATTGTTTTTAAATACATTTTTAATTTTTTATTCTTCTACCTTATTCTATTTATATATTGTTTAGAATAAACAATTCATCATCATAAAATATTTCTTGTCTTGATAATAATTTAAATTTAAAAAGAATGTTGTTGGCTTCAAGATATCACCAGGAAGCTAAATATTTGCTTTGTAATTTGTTGTTAGATTAAAACATGTGACTCAAGTTTTGTATATCTCAAGGTCGGAGTGATCTTTCAATTCAAAACCCTACAGACATGGTTGAAAGTTGCTCAATTGACATGAAACTGTCTTTTGTTGGATTTATTTCTTATTTTAATATCATTATTATTTTTGCTCCACATGTTCATTTGACAACTGCTGTGCATTGAGTACTGTCATGGTTTTACTCGTATTTTAGATCTTATCTAACAGTGAAGGTCTTAATTTTGTGTGTATATATGTAAATGTGCAATGGTAGACTGAAAAGTTTACAGGCTGTGATCATTATCTGCTGTTGATGTCTTTTTTTGACTAATGAGATCCAAATATTGCAACATGAATGGGAGAAGTGTGTGGACCACAAGGAGTACTGTATTTGGTTATATTCCATGAGAGTATCTTGGTCAGCTTATGAACTTCTCAGTTTATTCCATATATATATATATATATATATATATATATATATATATATATATATATATATACACACTCGCATACATACATGAGTGAGTTAATGTCTTGTTTAAAAAATTTGAACAAACTGTAGAGAGCTCATTAATTTTTAGTAGCAGGAGTCTGTGAAATCTGTACAAAATTGGTAGCTTTTCTCAGCAAGAATGAAAACTCCATATAAATACAAAGAGCATCAAGTACATTATGATAAAAGTACTTACTAAACAATCAAAAGATAAAAAAAAACAAATTCTACCATTTTTCTCTCTTAAAAAGAAGTGGGGGCTGAAAAAGTGTGAACCTAATTTTATGGCATAATTTTCCTCTAGTTAGGTTTGTGCAACTCTGATATCCCATGAGGCTGAACAGTTCCATAAACTCTAAATGGAAGTTCTCCCTCTCCCTGTCAGACATTGTGATTTTAGCCAAGAAGATGACACCTGCTTCTCTATTCTTTATTGATTTAACTTCTTTATGACTTCTTGAGCTTATGTTTAAGGCTTAAACATCTAACCCATGCCAGCTTGCTTATTTTTCACATTCCTCTCATGAATTACATTTGTCTTTAAAACTTGAAAGACTGCCCTGTCATTGGTGCTTAGAATATACTGACTCTATCTCCTGAAAACGGATGTCCTGGGTATGAAACTAAACTGCCTCTGGTGGTGAGGCTCCAGTTGTAGGGAGTGTGGAGTACCTCTTCATTGCCGTTACTTCTGGGTCTACTTTGACCCAGAATGGTAGTATCAGTGAGAGTCCCATGAATACGTCAAATAGATCAAAATAATATTCAATTAGACCCTATACAAAAAATTATACTTAATCAGACCATGTGCAAAAAAATTAATATTCAATAGGGCCGTGTGCATAAAGCTCCTTAGAAACAATTAGTCAATCTCTTTGAGTGATTCTAACCATGCAACTATAATAATAGAATATCATGATGATATGGAAATGTATTATGGACAGAAAGAAATAAAATATTTTATGATACAACATCAGTGGAATCTTACATTTAGTAAGTCATTAAAATCAACTCCTCTATTGCCATTTGACTGACATTTTTTTTTCAAAGGAAAAAAAATTGTAAGTAAATAATCATCATCTAAAATATTGGGGAATGTGATCTTAAAGGAGAGGAAAACCTTAGTTAACTCCAATTTGAAGGTGATTTCTCTATTTACATCGGGTATGACTGCATACGGATCATAAGTTTTGAGAATGTTCTTAGACTGAGAAATACTCATCTAAATAACGTTCTCAACTCATTATATTAATCAAATATTTGCTGATGATGGGCTTCTGAACTTGTGAATGCCTAAATTTACTAACTCATGTGTACTTATATATGGAACTAGGGACATGTTGTGCCCTTCTAACCTCAAAAGTTTGAATTGTTCAATCTTCATAGTTGGCTTCATACAGACATTTAAAGATATACAAGTAAACTTTTTTCTTACAAAAGGAGAGGAAAGCATGCTTTGTACTGAAAACCTTTTTTTTTTCTCCTTGTAAAGTAAAAACCAGAAACAATTGCTGAGAAAATATCTGCAAAGCTTTGACTGATAATCCCACTCTTATTGTAAACCAAGCATTTAAGGGACCATACATTTTATTGCTGTTAAATTTAGCAATTTTATATTTAATATCATTCAAAATTACCCTTTTAGGGGACCATTAAAAATGAAGATCTCAGTAATTCTTTTAAGTTTTATTTCTAATTTTTTTACAGAACAAATCCTAAAACTGACTGAGGGTTTTAATTAAATTAATTTTCCTAGTTTTGGTGGCAAAAAGTATATCAATGTAAATATATCTTTGTAAAAGTGGGTTTTATATATACTAGTTACAAAACCATGTATTTACCTTTCAATTGAAATATTCAAAAAAGGACATTATTTTCCACCACCATCATAAATTTTAAAGATGAACATAAAATATTTAAATATTGAAAATATTTCATTACCTCATCCTGTGACTTCAATGCGGTATATGTATCATCAACTTATTGTACATAACTATATAGTTTAAGGAAATGTTCAAATAATGGTTTTTCCTAAAAACCTATGAAAATATTAGTCAGAATAGAATCTAAAGGGTTAACCATAGAGACCTTGTCAATCTGATGATAGATTTGATTATTGAAACTAAAAGACGCATACTTCATAGCTTGTTCTACACAAATATTTTCTGGAAAAGGTGGAGGATTTGGAACTGTGATGAAGCATATTCATACAAATACCAACAGTTAGAGGTACATTTGTGAATAAGCTACATATATCAGAAGAATATGGATATTCTGTGTTGAAAGTACATTCTAATTTGTACACAAGGGCAACTAATTAATAGGAATCTGGAATACAATAATTGGAATGAATTTTAAAGACAGGATCAAGGATATTAACTAACTCCTGTCAAAAAGTGCTAAAGGCTTAATCTGAATTGTTTACTTATTAAAAGCATGACTCCATTTCTTTTTATATATGTATATAATGCTAAAAGTGTGTCTAAATTGTAACATCTTTACAGAGCTCAACACACAAAAATGGGTAATATATTTTCAAATATGAAAAATTTAAGGTTGGGTAATAATTCATAACTCAAGAGTTTTACGACTTTGATTATAATCCACATATTTGACATAGTATATTTTATGTATATGCAAATATATGTATTATACATATTGTCACTTACTAACCACTCAGCCCCAGTAGAAGGGTACCAAGATACTAGTGCATTTGTAAACAAGATTGGTTTACAAACATTTGCGTACTTTGGCAATTGTGTAATGTATGCTCTGTGTGTGTTGGTTTTTTTTTTTTTTTTTTTTTTTTTTTTAATTAACTTTACAAAATTAAAGTGCTCAAAATGTTAATTTTTTTTTCTGTTTCTTTTTCTTTTCACAGGTGAGTACAATTTTTATGAATTGTTGGTTTTTACCTGTATAAAAAGTATGGAGAGATGTTTATGCCAAGTAAGTAAAATCTTAAATTTTTTTTCCTCTGAAATCTTTGTTATAATTTATCATTTCCTTTGTTCTTAGTAAGTTTCTGTTCCTTCATTTCCCTAAATTAGGAATTGTGTTGATTCCATCTTGCCTTTGACATTTACATTGTTACAGAAGATTAACAATTCTTTGTAAGTTGTAAATCTTTCCTAGTTTCTTAAAGGAAAGTCCCTTATGTTTACTTATTTTACTTTTGTTGGTTTTTACTTGTATAAAAATTTAAGGAAATATTTTTATGCCAAGTAAGCAACATTTCCATTTATTTGATATAATGACCACACATTATTTATTTAGTTATTTTTTGCCTGTTAGAACACACATTGTTTCACTTCTGTGTCAAATTTGTCCTGGACTAGCATGTATCTTCTTTGATTGCTCAGATTCTTTTTTGCATATTTTCCAATTTATTCTGATGTATGAAACACAGAGTGCCTTTCTGGACTCTAAATTTAATCTTAACTGGTTACTCAAGCTTTTTGTGTGACATCATGAGGTGCTTATGTATCATTCTTACCTGCTTGCATTTTGGCTGAGAAAAATTTGCCTAGATTTACTTGCTAGATGAGCTGAACTCTGCTTGTGTATCAATGCTAACGCTTGCAGAGACAAACACCACACATTTCCATCAGAAATGCCAAATTTCTACAGTCGGCAGTTTACTCTTGCTGTATGCCTCAACCTGAAATGCCAGCCTCTGTAATTCAGACATCCCAGTTGTCCTTGGCAGTTCTGACACTTTCCTATCACAACTAAATAACTATTTCCCTACTTCAGTTCATGCTAGTACAGCCTAATGATAAGAGTGCAGCATTACAGATTTAGAGGATTTAGGGTCAGCATTTCACACTGAGCTTAAGACTATTTTGACTATAGTTAAGAGATGGCAAATTGTAATTCGAAATATTTCATGAGTTATAAATGCCTACAGAGTAGTAGGTTGATGTCATAAAATGTCAAAAGAATAAAGGAAATAGCATTCTTCTCGACTATAACTACAGATACTAGATACTTTTTGTATAATAGCTTGGTTGGTGGGGGTAATATCCAGGATGCAACAATTCCTTCCATACTCAAAATAAATACCACATGTCTTTAATTGTTACACGAGTTGTAAAAAAAGGAAGTTTTTAAAACTTTAAATTCCCTCTTAAAGGCTGCCTCTGGTAACTGTTAAGTTCAATAGTATCACATTTTTACTTGAATTTATATCATGATTAATTCTAAATGAATATGGGAAAGTACTCTATAATTAGTGTTTTTGTTTTCTCTATTGAGTAATCACAATCATGTGTGTACATTGGTTTCTCAGTATTAAGTTCCAAATAGAAATGTTAGAAAGCATTTTGATGCCGCTGCTGTATCACAGCAATCGAAATACAAAAATCAGGTTTTTATAAGATAGCCATTTCTTTCTGAGTTCATTTGTGTGTTGGGGTAGGGTGGGGTGTGATGTGTTTGTAAGTTTGACATCCTTATTTACTTGAACACCATTTTAATAGGGCTTAGAAAATGCTAACTATATCCTCTGCAAAGGATAAACATTCTCCCTCTGCCCAAAAGGTGATCTTGGAATGACTTTAAATTACATCTCCTCATAAGGTTCAAGTTTTAGAGCTTTGAGGAGTATATAGTCACCTCTTTATTGTCATTACTTCTTGGTCCACTCTGATCCAGAGTGCTCGTACATGTCTGGGTCCTATCTATAGGTCAAATAGATCTGCTTGAAAATTATTACTATTAGATTGCAATACTTGAAACTATATAACTGTGCAAACAAATTATTATTAAATAGGGATAGTTATTTCGGAACCATATAATTGAGTATAAATACAAATTAATTGTAACCATATAATTACTTGAAAAGAAAGGAAAAAATTGATATAAAATAACCCAACAAAAGTTGACATACCTTAAAACCAACCAACCAACCAACCTGGTACCTCCTGTTTACAAGAGATTATTAAAAATTATATGTTGAACTGTTCATCTACTCAAGGGAGTGTTATCAATATAAAGAAAATATAAACACTATGTTAAGTATCAATTAATATCAGAATTGGTGCAAATAGAATGCCTATATTACTTCCTTTGCTTACTCTCGGTTTTGGGTAATGAACCAGTAAAGGATTGTATTAAACAAAAAGTAAAAAATAATAGCCAGATATCTAAGATAAGTTTTTAATTTGTATGAAAGTCTATAGTATTGATCATGCAGCCTTTTGTTCTTTCTGTTAATTCTGTCATTTCATCACTAGAAGTAAAAATAAAGGATTTTATCAGGCAGAATAATTTTGAAGGTTATCCCATCAGGATGTTCTAGTGAAATTTCAGTCAAGCTTTGCAGTCAATGATATTGATAAAAGCTATGTCCTATTGTGGTTGTGAATAATATTTTAGGAAAGTAACTTACAAAGCCCACCTGTTAAGAAAAATGGAAGAGCCTCATTGTGATGTCTTCGTATGATCTAGTTGACCTGTTGCATCAAGTTAGTCAATCATAAAGAAATCCAATATTCCATTTGAATATATTGAGACGGTGAAAGAGGAAAGGAGTGAAAAAGGACAAACTCTATCAAAGCATTCTTGTAGTTGGAAAATGATTTATGTCCACACATCACAAGCTGAGCAGTCCTGCCCAGGTTTCATATTTCTCATTTGTGCCATTTGAACTACAAGAAAATAATGCATTTCTCTACCTTCTGTTTTTTTTTTTTTTTTTTGCAGATGGGAATTAATGGGTGACCACCTTAGTCATTTCTGATTGAATAAGTCATTGGCATAGAAACAGCTTGATCGATATTCAGAATAGTACGCATATTTAATAATACTATATTATAGTCTCTCTTGTGGACATACATTGCACTTTACTCTACAGCTAGAATCTCAAATTCTATGACAAAAAAGGGGGCTGCTATGCCCCTTGGTTTATTTATCTAAATAAATGTGCATGACAGTTAATGCCTAGGAAATATGTTAACTAGTATAAAAAGTTTAATGTCGGTGGGGGGAATTATTTACTGAATGTCAAATATACAACAGAGATTTTAAATAGCATCTTTATTGTTTTTTGGTTGTTTTTGTTTTGTTTTTGTTTTTTATCCCAGTCAAATCATGTTGAAAATAATTTTTAGCAACATCTTGCGAGGAATCTATGTTTAGCTTCCATTCAAATAGATAGCTACCCTTAACACATTGTAAATTTCCCTTCTTAAATCTTAAACACGATTCAGATTTATTTTTGTTGTTGATAAAAAAATTTTAAAAAGTGATCACAAACACATGTGCTTCTAAACTTGGCAAGAATTTGCAAAGACGAGGCAAAAACTTTGTGAAATCACCCATGGAAAGGCTGTTAATAAGTAATCCATGGGCTGAATGTTTGAGACCTTTGCTTTACAATGTGATTGCTCAATGATAGTAAAAGATGAGTTGGATTTAACTAAAGGGTCCTTTTTATATATAATATATATATATATATATATATATATATATATATATATATATATATATATATATATCTGATGAATCAGTTGCTACCCAAAGTGAAGATAAGGCTTTCATTTGGAATATAAGTTGTAGCAAATGGGAAAGATATGAGGTTGGCACAGCATTATATTCTTTAGAATGGTGTTATGGCTGAAATTGATTCAGATTGGCAGGAAATTAAAAGTCAAATCATGCATAAGTACATTTGAGCAGAGTGGAGGTTCATCAAAATTGCAAAGAGTAGACAGAAGGAGAGAGCATTGCGGGGGGGTAAGGAAAAAAAGAAAAGGTTTTGTGGTGAGAAGACTAAAGAAAATGCATACTTGACTTTGAGAATAGGATTGTTTTAGCAAGTGGAAAATCTTGTGGTTTTCAAGTGCTAAATATGATTTCATTATGTACTGAAAGTTTTTTCGGCCTTTACAAATGATTCTTATAGACTTGGAAGTCTGGCTGAAATAATAAAGGTGAGAAAAATAATTGAATCGAGAAAAGATAGGACTGTAATGAAGAGAAAAACTGAGTAAAGAACAAAGATAAGGAAAAGACAAATGACACTTGATACAAGGATGAATAAATATAAAGTAGTCATTGAAAAGATGTGAGAAGATAAAAATGAAAGGAAGAAGTGAAAGAGATGGTAAAAGTAAAAAAGACGAGGTGAAAGAAATGCTGATAGAAAGTAAATGTAAAAAAAAGGAAAAAATGAAAGGGCGTAAAAGAGAGGGGGTAAAACTGTTAGCGAGAACGTGAAAGAGAATCAAAGATAAAAAGTAAAGAGATTGAAAGAACTAAAACAAAATAGTCCATCAATCAGCAAATCTTTACAAAGCCTCAAATGGAACTTCTTCAGAAAAAAAAATGTTACTTTTCAGAGAATTGTAAAATATACCGCAAAATAGGATCATGTCTTCGAATTCATGCGTTGGATTTAATATTGCCATGTTTGATTTATCTACCTTCCGTGTACTTAGAGAGACACACACACACACGCACGCACGCGCACGCATATATTGACAGTAATTGTGTTGTTTTTCTTCTTTATCTCATTTAGGCTTCTTTTCTCTTGTCTTTGTTGACTATATTTTGTTCTTCAACTTAGTAACCAAAGACTTATTGGTTTTCTAGTTTAAACTTTCTCTGGTAGTGTCTGTCTGTGAAATGGACTGAAAACGTTTTTTGGTGATGTCGAAAGATGTAAGATCTTCTGTACAGTAGTAAGGACATATTGTCATACAAAATAACACCCAAAATTATTTTACTCAAAAGTCTCTGTGAAAGTAGAAGCAAACATTGAAAACTGTCAAACTTCTGTCCCAAAAGGATTGTTACATTTAGTGTATAAAAGTAGTATGTAAATATGAGTTATTATAGGACACAAGTGACTTATTTTTTATTTACTTTTTGTTAACTATATGAAATTGCAGGGTTTCTCATTTTTTTTAATCTTTTTTGTTGTATTAAATCAAAACATTTGAGAAAAAGAAACGAATGATAGTGGTCTATAATGAGTGAAAATCTAAGTCAAGTAGAACTGCATGTATTCTGTAAACCTTTATACAATACTCATTCAGTTTGTCGTTTTTCTTTTTTAAATGGATATGCTGTATATACTGTAATGAACAACGCTTAATTTTTAGCCACAAAAGACATTGTTATCATATATTGCATGTAATGAACGACCCCTAACTTTTGGCTATTCCAACCTATGAAAATATTTCAATTATTTATACTTTTAAAACTACTGTAATACAATCAAAATTAATGCAATACCGTCTGACCCAACGTGTTTCCACATAGCCAAGCTAATGTTGAAACAAAAACTTTCAATTAAGATAATAAAGTCTTGACGTAACTTTGTTTACTATTTATGATATTTGTACATATTATATGCACTAGTCTTATAAATAGTAAAGTGTTAAGTCCAAAAAAAAAAAAAAAATTTACTACCCTAATAACCTTTTTTTAGTCATAGACGATGTGGAAACTCTTTGGATGGATGGCAAGGCCAAGGAATAAGGTAAAGTTCTATGTGTTTTCACATAATGAATGACAACTTGTTTTTGAGTGTATTCCATCTGTTTTATTTTCTTGGCCTTCTTGATATCAGCAGGATTCGGTCATGTCCTTTTTTTTTTAATTAATTGCTATTTTAGAAAGAAAAGTACTCAGAAATTGATTTATTCTCTTAGAGCTTTGTAACAATTGAAACTATATTCTCAATACTATGCTATTTTTTCTTGCAATGCGAGTTGTGAGTGTCCCAGTGGGACACTTGAGCACTTGAGTGGGGAATCGCTGACTGCCATATATGCGTAAATGCAAAGCTCATCTTATGAATTGAGCACTCTGGTAGCCGATAGCATATACATGAGAATATAATTATAAAAAATTCCTTTGCTTCCGCTGAGAATGATAATAGCTCTGGGGTAAGATATCCACCTGACTTTATGTCAATCAGATTCAATCCCAGCTTGAAGTATCACACGTATCTATCCATACTGAAGAGTCGTGATACAACAAAATGTCTATCTGGGGATGACAAAATATATCCTGTATTAATGTAGTTGTACACTTTGTGGGGAAATCCTTTTTGCAGGAGGTTGTTCCTCCTAACCCATTTTTGAAGACATGCTCAGATGTGTGTGTGTGTGTGTGTGTGTGATATTGGAAGTTGAACACTCTTGAAGAGTATCTATATTCTGCCTTAATCTTTGATCTCCATTTTTCTGTACT
Organism: Sepioteuthis lessoniana; assembly: GCA_963585895.1. Taxonomy (NCBI): domain Eukaryota; kingdom Metazoa; phylum Mollusca; class Cephalopoda; order Myopsida; family Loliginidae; genus Sepioteuthis; species Sepioteuthis lessoniana. The sequence goes on from OY757938.1 coordinate 27,216,648, forward strand.
TACCCATATCATCTACCCGTCTGACGATTACCAAGCACGAACCTCAGTAGGAATGTAGCTTGGGTCCATTTGGTTACATTTGGTTTTTTTTACCAGCTTTTTAAAAAAATCTTGTAGTGGTTCTCTGCTTATTGCTTGGAGGTGTGACTTGTTTGCAGTTATCTTAATTACATTTTTATATATATATATATATATATATATATAGGAATATTCATTCAGTTTATCTCTTCCATTTTTCCTTTTTTTTGTCTGGTATATGTCGATAAGATAGAACTGGGTCAGCATGTGTAGTTTACTTGGGTGTGGCATTTAAGGTGCTTGGTGTCAATATTTCATATTATTCCTCAATATTGTCTATTTCATCATCTTATATAAATCATTCAACTTTGTTGTTTCCTGGCATTTGTTGTAATACCCTAACCACTCACTGTCCAAAAGATGCCATATTTCACATCTAAATCCTATTCACTCAAGATATGACTATTTTTCTTGTCTTTTAACAAATATTATGAAATAATGTCTCCAAATGAAATTGAGTAACAGATATCAGTTGATGTGTTGGAAATTTTTTATAAGATACGCCTTAGAATATTGAAGGTAATAAAGGCACTCATGGCGTAATGGTTATTTTCATAGGAAGTGGACTCGGCTACTGAGTTCCATCCTTAATGAGGCTATTTACATTTTTCATAGTGCTAATATACTTGGGAAAGGCATGAATCCAACTATTTCCCTTTCAGTTGTGGTAAATAGTTAAACAGACTGGGCTATTTAACCTTGATATGGCAACCTGTCTGGAAAAAAGAACTCTGAATTCAAAACCAGACTTGGAGCAGGATGGGTTCTACCTGGCTATTCTTGCCCAAGATACATTACATGAGTTATGCCACTACAGCCAAACCAGGTTAGACGATAAGCCATAAGGTACGCATTAAAATAGTGAAGGTAATCAAATCTATGCTGTGATTGATACCTTGATTAAATTACTAAGAGATGGCTCTTACAAAAGACATATATAGCACAAATAGACATAAGTGGATAAAAACAACTAGTTCATCCTCAAACTGCACATTTATTGCTGAACTAACAAGTGAATTTGGTATTTACCTCAGGTCATTTGTTTTTAAATATACCATAAATGGAGAGGCTGCTTGTTTGTAGCATAGAAAATAGAATCCATCAGCTGAGTTGGAATTCTGACCAAAGTTGTTTGTGTTCACTTCTCACTAATATTCTTGTAAAAGGCAAGAATCCACTCAGCTACTCCCAATCTCTCGGTAAAATAACAATTCTGATTAAGTTCTCTTAGTTATGCTTATCGACCAACATTCTCGTAGAAGGAAGAATTTAATTCAAACTGAAAATAGTAGGAAACCACTCTCCTATGTCTTTTTAGAACAGTCATGGTAAAGCATTGTTTACTGAGAACAGAAGCTCTGAAGAGGCATGAGATTTTTCATTACATATCATAAATAAATACCTTGATGTCAAGTGATAAAATAAATGTTTTTATACATTTGAGCATTGTGGTATAATGGTTATCATCATACGAAATGGACACAGCAACAAGAATTCAAATCCTGGATTAGATTATTTGCCTTTTACATAGCACATAATAATACTAAAGGTATGCATCCAACTATTCTCTTTCCTGCTATAGGTAAATAGTAGGGTAGAATAGGCTCTTTAATCTTGGTATGGTAACTGTTATAAGAGAAGGAAAACTGAATTCAAACCTGTTAAATTCCTCTTAAATTGACCTTGTGTCACATCCTGCTTGTGTTGAGTGGTTGGTAAATAACATATTTGGCTCTCTTGATAAAAGTTATGAGAAACTGTCTCGTAAGTGAATATATTGAAAATTGTGCCTATAAATTTGTCACAACTTTGATGAATTCTTGGGCTGCTTAATTCTGCCAAGAAACAACATCGTACATTTAAATTAATAACCATTTCCTCTCCTCCTTACCACCTAATATTTTTACCTCACCTTTTCTGTATCAGCTTAATTTTCTCTCTCTCTTACCCCTTATATGTGTGTGGAATATATACCTAATGGGTCAGAATAAATCGACCTTTCCGGATCATCAGAATAAAACTGACTGAAGTAAGATATATTTGCTTTACTCCGTATTGAGCACTTTCTACATTGCTTAGCCCTCTGTCAGAGTTTTTCTTTTGGCTAGACATTACAATATTGATTGATATTCTTTTTTTTTTTTTTTTTTTTTTTCTGTTTTTTTTTTTTAAGACAATACGTATGTTTTTAGTCTTTACCGGGGGGGGGGATTTTTTCCCAAATATCAATTAGTATATTTGTTTATTCACAAGTTGGATCATTTGTTTTTTTGTTTTTTTTACTCTGCTTGAGTTAAAATTTGGGATTAACCTAAAATAGAAATAAATTTGTGTGTGTGTGTGTGTGTGTGTGTGTGTGTGTGTGTTGAAGTAAAAAAAAAATTATATATAAAAAAAAACCTGTTTAAAAAGATCAAATGCTCAACTCTAGCAAAGTTGAAAAAAAACTGAAACAAACAAGATCACTTACTTCTTGGCTGACAATATCTGAAGATAGCAATGTTCTCCCTCTCAAGAAAATTGCATGAAACTGGTGGTAATACAGCAGCTGAGAAGGGGTAAGTGAGCCCCATTTCTTTTGGGTTTTATACCCTCACACACAGTTAGTAGCCCCTCATCCAAATGTTAGGACCAATTTATTAATTTAGATATTTTACTTTGTAGTGGAATTTTTTTTCACCTTCCCTCTCCCACTTTTGTGCTATGCATCATTCTTCACATTTTATATATATATATATATATATATATATACACACACACACACACACTAAGAAAGTTGATCTTCATAGATCATCAAATAATTACAGCTACAATATTAGGTTTGCATACTTATTGGACTCAGAAATATTTGAATGAGAGGCAAAAAACAGCAAATTGTTCCCCTTGAAACAATCAACATTAATAAAAATCTTTTGTAAACAATTACTATCATCAGGTCGTAGTAATAGTGAGGATTAAGAATGAACAATCATAGCTTTTAGTAAATATTCTTTATTCTATTTCAGGTCAAGTCATACCAAAGACTCAAAAAAAAATGGTACTTGATGCCTCCTTGCTTAACACTCAGCACTATAAGTTATGGATCAAGAGTAAAGTGGAGCAATCCAAGGAATGGAGTAGCACCCTCCCCTTACACCTCGGTGTAGTAGCTATTGAAAAGGGAGCCTTCGGGTCAACCTTGACTTAGGTCACCAACTTTACTTATTCCTATCTTATATTGATAATGATATTAATTATTTGTTTGCACAGTTATATTGTCTCAACTATTCATATTCAATACTAATAATTTTCTGACAGATCTATTAACTTAGATGTGACTCTAACAACTTCTACCACTCCTGTTCAGAGTTGACCTGGGAGTAATTGTAACAAAGGTGCAACTCAACTCTCTTCAGAACAAGAGCCTCACCTCAAGATGCAGTTGGGGGGGAGGTGGAGGGGGCTTTTACACATCTGTAGTGTATCCAGTCTGCGTGTTCTAAGCCCTGCCAACAAGGCTAAATAAAATTGTTTGCAAGATTTGTTAATTTGGTTATTCCATTTTAGCTGAGCTTCTGGAAACAAATATCCTCAGCATCAAGAGCCATCATTTGGAATCTGAGAGGCCTTTTGCTTGGCCATTTTTCATCGTTTTACTTGGCAGGCCTGGTACTAACGATTGAAAGAAGTAGTAAGGTGAGGGGGGCGCAAGTTGGGGGAGAGGTTGTCATGTGAGTGGTGAGTGAGCAGGAATATAGTCTTTAGGATTCAGTCATGGTTAGGAGACTAATGAAACACTTTCCCCTCAGAGACTTAAAGACATCATGTGATTGTCCTATTGAAAACTGTAACTGATTACTCATATACATTTTGTTTTTGAGTTACACATTTTCAGTTCTTTCTTTCTGTGTCTCTCTCTCTCATAATGTGTATTTGAAAATGACCATTTAATAACATGTTTCCATCTCTTTTCTGGAAAGTATCTCATTCATGCATACACAGTAAATCTGCCAGCTAGATAACATACAAAAATAGTAACTTGGGTAGGATACTACATTCGGGGATGAGATTCAAGTTCTGGAACACTGGAAAGTATGGAGTCACCACTTCATTACCTTTTACTCTTACGTCCACTCGAACCTGCAGTTATATGTTAGGATCCTATCTTTCGGTCAAATAGATCTCTTTGGGATACTACAGTGGTCTTTGAAATATTGATATTACCACTGAGTATGAAGAGTTTACATGTTTAAAATAATTTATGCTCAGTCGGCTGGGGCTGTACAATACACCAACTGTTTCTCTGCAGAGGAGTTAGACCCCCCCCCCAATGAGTGTCCTGATATGACACTAAGCAATTTGATGGTGAGGTTCCTGTAATGCTGGAGTTTTGGGTAATGCAGAGTACCTCTTCATTACCATCACTCCCAGGTCCACTCTGGCCCTGAGTGATAGCACCTGATAGAGTCCTTCCTATCTATGAGTCAAAGAACTAAACTGTGTACTTATACTAAACTGAATTGCTTGAAATAAGACTGTTTTGACATTGAAACTTCGTATTTTACTCTAAACTGAATTGTTTGAAATGGAACTGTTTTGACATTTAACTGTGTCTAAACAAAAACTACTTACACTAAACTGAATTGTTTGAATTAGAACTATTTGACTAAACTGAATAGCTTGAAATTGAAATTTTTTTGACAATTAAACTGTGTACTTATGCTAAATTGAATTGTTTGAAATAGAATTCATTTGTATAAAAGTGGATTTGGCATTAGATAACCTTCAAAGGTTGATATGCCATAAAACCCAAACAAACCAAACCTAAAATGATTTATACATTTTTGTATTGTACATAGAGGAGACAATAATTGATAAACTGACTTTGGTATTAAAAAAAAATAGGGGTTAAGATGTTATAGAACCAACCAACAGACACGTATTATTATATCTATATTTGTGAGTGTAAAGGTTTGGATTCTATGCCTCTTATATAAGTTGAGCCCTAGTTTTGTAGAGATGTTTTCAGGCTTAAAAGTTTAACTTGTGTGCGTGTATATATATATATATATATATATATATATATATATATATATATATGAGAGAGAGAGAGAGACTGATTTTGTATACTTGGTTTTTTTCTTTTGTAGACCTGTTTTATTAAAGATATATTAGGTACACAACTTTAACTTTTTCCCCAAGATTAACATACCATTTATCTAATCAAAATGCAATCTTTATATAGAAACACAACACTTACTCTAATATAAGTCTCTTACTTGTAGCAAATACTAAAATTTGTAGAAAAAAAATTACAGCTTTTAATGTTATATTTATTGAAACAAAACAAACAACAGTTGATAAAATAATTTACATTTTAGGAGCAGACATTCTAATGAATTTATCACTTGACACAAAAATTAATATCACCAACAGGTGATAAAAATATACAGTTAAAAATCTTGTATTAAAATATTAGACTTGAATTTTTTACTTTGTCTTTGTTGACACTGGCCAGTAACAAACAAAATTACCCAAAATTTAGACATTTATAAACATTTTTAATTTTTAACTTGTCAATTTTACGCTTAAGACACCAAATATTAAAACAAAAGCTTATTAGTCCAAGTTAAAAGAATGGTAAAGGAAACCCAAAGCTGAACTTTTTCAGACCTTTATTTTTTTTTATGCAGGTGTAATCGGGGAACAAAAAGAAAAATTTTGGAGGACTGGCCAAAGCCTGACCATACATTTAACCTGTACTATATAGAAAAATGTATTGTATTCAATTGTATCTTTGTGTAAGATATGTTATATAAGATAACACTTGTGTGTTATTCTAAATCTTGTTTCATACATAAAGAATATCGAGGTATTTATATGAATATATATATATATATATATATATATATATATATACACACACACACACACACACACACACAATAAACATTCTTACCCACCTCCCCTGAGTCAATAATCCCTTTTTTATTTCATAATGTTATTTATGAGCAGTAACCCCAGTCTAATATTGTGTAAGACATACTTTGATTCTGTTCAATACTCTCTTGGTAGGACATCAAAAACCCAAGTCCCTAACACCAGTGAAAAAGTGCAGTTGCTATTTCCTTGATCTTTTCTGGTTTTTGGTTTAGCAGTAAGGAAAAGGACTGAAGGCCGAGAGATCTGAGGCTTAATACCAAATGCCTAAGTTCTCAGTATGTTTATTACTGTGAGTCTGTCAAAAGGATTAAAATCAATATGAACTCAGAAGCAAAATGGATCATTTAGAGGTTTGGATTTAGTAGTCTTGGGAAGATCAAGATTTTATACCAAGTTCCAAGCTAGTGAGCTCAAACAGCTAGAAAGAGAGAAAGCAAAGTCAGGAACAATTGAGGTTGCAAACAAGATCAAATATTTTGTTCATATTTTTTTGTGTGTGTTCTAGTAAAATCTATAATATATAATGACTGAAATAAGAAATAATTTATAAACAAGAAGTTTGAATTTTCAGAAAAAATACCCACAATATAATGGTTAATCAGCCTGACTAACAAACAATTGTAAGGAATTCAGTTCTTACTGGGTACCCCATCCTTCTGGCCTTGTGTCTAACTAAGCTTAGTAAAATAACCAATTTTTCTTTAGTTCTTGTTGGTACAACCAAAGTTGATCATTGTAATTAATACTGTTTGATTTTCCTTTTAGGAGATTGAAATCAATATTAATAATTGACAAGAGTTTCTTTGTCTGATCTCTGGAGATAATCAAACAATATCAAATTTGAAATGCATACTTATTAGAACCAGAGAAAAGGGTTAATATGAACATAAATAAATTTTTGTTTTTCCATGCAGAAAGAGAAGGGGATCTCATCTAGATCAGGGTTCCTAACAATAAACTGTCATCTGCCATTATGCAAAATTTGAATTTCCTAACTTAAAACAAATTCAGATTCTTATTAAAACAATTATTTGCATTTAATTAAAAATTTCTAATTTGCTTTGTGTAGTTCTTCAGATTGTACATTTATAATCATGGATATTATGGCTTAGTTTGGACTAAAAATTCTGATAAAAAACAAAAATATTGAAATCAATAAATCACTTGTTTTTACTTAGCTTAATCCAAATCTTGCTTTCTTACCTGCTGTAGACAAGAGATATCAAATTGATAGTTCCCACATTCTCAATTAGAACAAAACAGCCTGTTCTAATGAAGCTGTGGTAATTATTAACTTGAAAAACAGTAGAATAATGAACCTCTTATCTACATGCCCTAATTCTGTTGCCTCACTTTTGAATCATGAAATATAAAGCTTTTAAGTTTTCTGTCTATGTCAATAGGTTTCCAATTCAACCTGGGTCCAATCAACCACGGCCCAAATTTGTGAAGAGGGTAGTCAAAAGAGTGTGAAGAATAAATGAATGAGAGAAAAAGAGTAAATGAAAATGATTAGAAAGGGGACAGCCTATTTACATGATATTTACATTTAGAATAATTTGACTACCCTTTTATTAAAAAAAAACCTTTTGTTGAAAATTATTTATACAGAGCTATTAAAAAAAATTGTTTTTGATGTTTTAAGTATACTTCATGATCAATTTTGAGGTGTGACCATGTTTTATGAGGGACTGAAAGAGAAAACCAGAAGGCATTTTATGTCCAGATAGGAAAATTGATGTACTTAATTATTGAATTTTTTTCCTCTCCCTTTCTATCTTTTAAAATTTTCACATAACCTATCACTTTAAAAACATGCAAAGTCACTTGGTTGAAAGTTAACTGAACTTTCATTGACACATGAGCATTAAAATTAATTTTTGTTTTTTTCTATTGGTTTAGAAATGAGAACTGTACTTCAGAATCTTAAGGGATTCATTTGGAAAAAAACAAAAGACCCAAAGATTTCTCCTATGTGAAGAGGATATTTAAAAAAAAAAAAAAAAAAAAAAAACCCAAAAAACTCTGCTTGCTCTTGGCTATGGATCAGGGATTTGGCTAGAGCAGGTGTATTTGCAAGAAGACCTAGATCATTAGCATAGTCTCCATCTATGATGATTTCAGCAGGATATCATCTGCTTCTTGTCTTTGTTAATATGAAACCATTTTCTTTTATTAGGTCTATTAATGTTTGTAGTATGCAATCCAGACAGATTATTAATGGATATGGTGCTAATGTATCACCTTACAAGATTCCAGCGACAATGTGAAAGAAGTCAGTGTCACTATCAAGTGAGTGAACCATTGCTTTCTTGATTTTGTAAAGCATCATTATAGCGGTAACAGTTTCTTTGGAGAAAGCATATGCTGATAATATTTGTTCCATTTATCCTCTGTGTATGCTGTCAAATACTTTGGAGAAATCTACAAACAATATTGTTGCCTCAAGATTTTTTGCATATACTTCTCAATGATTTGACAAATAGTCATAATCTGTGAGGTTGTGGATTGATTTCTTTGAAAGCCATTCTGATTTTTCCTAATAATTTTCTCAATTTCAGGTCAAATACAATTGAGAGTAGGGTATTATAAACCCTGTGTGTGTGTGTGTGTGTGTATATATATATATATATATATATACACACACACACACACGATTTATTTATTTATATATATATATATATATATATATATATATATATATAATCATCTTTGTATGCTGAATGCATGGATTCCTTTAAATCTTTCTCGTTATCTGTCCCTAGTGGCCATCACTCTTGATAAGTCATTTAGCTGGCACCCAGTGTCTGCACAGAGCTGATGTATATTTGTAACAACAATATTTTTTTCTTTATTCTTTTTTTTTTTCTTTTCTTTTCATCCTAAGATTTGTAGAGATTTCTTATTTTCCTCACCAAGGTGAAAAATTCTATCTTTTTATTGATAATTCAAGTATTTATTTAAGAAAATAATGGTGCAAAAAATGAGATCGTTGTCATAAGGTTAATTTTAAATGATGTTAAAGAATTACTATTGACTAATACTTTTGTGTGTAAGACTATTAGTCAAAATTGTAGACCCTACCATAAAAGGCAGGGAAGGAGAGATGTGTCCATTGGAAGTCACTTAGAACTTTGCTGTAAGTTAATTTTGTTAAACGGAGGAGAATTTATAATCGCCTAAATGCTGGCCAATATTCTTTTGAAGTCTTATTGCTTGTAGCTGACCACAATAAACATCAGACAGACTTGTTCTAATTAATGTTTGTGCTGTAATTTTATCCTAACAGCCTACCATACATTTAAAAGGGGGATAATTTCCAAAAGTTTGTTTACTAGATTACATCAAAATACTATACAAAATACCTTTTGTTCTTTAGAGTCTTCAGTGAAAAATTCATCATCTTTGTTTGGAAATATTCATAAATCAACCAAAAACATTGATTGGGCGCTGGGGTGGGGGTCTTACCTTTAACAATAAATTTTTTTCCTGAATGCTGGAGATTAAACCTAGAGTCATTTTTGTGTGCCTGTTCAACTAAACTGGAATACATGTCTTGTTTTGTACTATTCATTGAATAAAGGTCACTGGTTACAACATAAACTTCAAGAATCTGAAAGTGTACAAAAAAAAATTCTTTACCAAAAACAAGTCTTATCTTATAAAAGCTGTTTAATATTACTTAATATTAAAACCAATGAGCCTTTACCAAAGTACTGGACAGTATTTTATTCCTTATGTTCAAATACTTATGAGCAATAATTGCAGCCCTTAAATTAAGTATAGCCCTTATTGAAAGTATTGGCCATGATTATTTAAACAAGCACAAAATCTGTTGCTGCCATTAAAGACTCTGATCATTAGGCAGGTTCGGAATTATCAAAAGATAACAGTTCATCCTTAGCCTTTGTCATCTTACTTTGAGTGAAAAAAAAAAACATAAATGAAAGTGATCTTATAGCACATCTTAGGTTAAATAACATTTTTTTCTATTGAGCCAATTCTAGTTTAAGAATTTCTTTTAACATATTATTTCTTGTGTGTGTGTGTGTGTGTGTATATATATATATATATATATATATATATATATATATATATATATATATATATAATATGATTCTTAGACTTAAAGTATTGTTCTGCCCATCTTCCAAATTACTCAATAACTTTCTATTTATCAAGGAATTATTATGAAATCTTATCAAATTTAATATAACATTCTGTTTCTACATTATCAGAAGAGTCCATAATATCCCTTAGGTTATCATAACAGTAGAATTTCTTATTACTCTGTTGTGAGATCATGTTGCATGACCAATATTTCATTTCACTGTCTGTGTGTGTGTATATATATATATATATATATATATATATTTATTGTGTGTGTATATATTGGAGTGATACTTTAATCAATGTTGAGCTGCTAGTGTATTAGTGATAGGTTGCTACCAGCAATTGGAAAATAAGATAGAAATAATCAACTTTATATAAAAGCATTGTTCCTTCCCCATCTCATTCTCTGACTCCACTACTTTTTTTTTAACCTTCCCACGCTGTTTCTCTCACTTCACTCAATCTTGTCTTGCTCTGTTATTCAGCATGTTTACGTCCCAAGTCAATTTTACAGCCAAATGAAGATGGATAACACCAGAATGGCTTAATTCCATTAGCTTGACATGAAGAAATATAAAGAAGAAATAATAAAATGAAAACACAAGTAGTTGGTAGTATCACTAGAGAAGTTGGTAGTGGTGAGTTTGGGTCGAGGTGCAAGTGGTAGTATTGGTCTGAGCAGAATTAGTCATCATATTAGTAGTTCCAGTAGTGATCACTGTTGGATTACAAGTATGACTGGTTGCATTAACATTGATTATTGAAAAATTTAATGGTTGACAGAGTTTTCATCATGGCAAAAATTTAAGAAATCAGCCATAAAATGTTTGCTGTGAACCTTTTGGTTTTAAAGAATTTTTACACTCCATAGATTTAATTGGTGACACTTGAATAATGTCTTTCGTTGATGGATTTTTTTTTTTTTTTTTTTTTTTTTCAGAAAACAGGAGAAAAAGATTTTTCAAAACTTTTATATTTTCATTTTATTAAAGAGAGGTTGAACTGTAATTTCTTATTTGGTCCTTTTCTTCGCTTAGTGCCTCGTCCCCACAAAGACATAAGAATGTACATTCCATAACTTCAGATTATTGTTTGGCTGTGTGCAGACATGCTTAGTTTGGATCTATTTCTAAACTTTAAAACATTTCTTTTGTGATACAAATTCTAAATATCTCTAACTTGAAGTAGTAGAACGTTTTAAGGCCCCCTTCTATCAGACAAATAGACCTAATTAAAAATCATCTGTATTCAAGATTTGTATGCAAAAAAAAATCTTTTAAAAAAACTACACAAATAATGTAAATATGACTATACAGGAAAGCATTTCTGTAGGCATGAAATAACCCTAGACAGGTTGGCATACTACTAAAATCAATCAAAATATTGCTGAAAGACTCAGAAAGAAAATCATTTGAACTTGATAATTGGAAGAATATATTCTTACATATCTTTTCATTTTCCTTTATTAAAAAATCTATACCATATCATAAAAGAATGACAGATAAAAATAAAAGAATCTGACCTTATATCAAATGACCAGATTTAATGACTTCATTGCTTATGCAATTGTTTTGTTTAATTGTGACAAGAGCAGATATTGTTTAACATTGTTCACAAAATGAGATTTTTTATTAAACTGAAATATTTTAATTAATATTAAAGTTTTACCTTATATTAACAATTTAAATCAAGCTTCTGCCAAACTTTCCTGAACCTTGTCAGAAAGTCTGCCACTTCTGATTTTTTTTATGAATCCTGCAAAAAAAATTCACACATCCAGGTTGGTCAGCACAAGTCTAAATCATTTTCTTCTGTTGCTTGTATTAATATCATTCTAAAAAAATTAAGACTAGTTTAAAACTAGTGTGCAACTTCTTCATGGAGTCACTGCTACATCTGATTTTGCCAATCTGCACCCTATGCTTTTGAATAGATATGGTGAGAAAGATTTTTAAGATTATCCAGAGACTCTCATCTATTCATGGAACACCTTTTATTTCCTCTACCCATGCCCTCTGACAGGACATGGCAAAACTGGAGGTAAGCCTGGTCCCTGAGATTCTAACCCAATATCAGCACCTCCTCATTGCATCAAAGTTGGGTGACACCTATAATAGGATTATTTCAGACATTATCTCTGCATATTTAAATGGGACTCCACATTAAAGATAAAATGTATCACAATTAAGAGAATATAGTTTATTGCACGAATACCTTTGTCGGATCAATATAGGTGACTACAACCCATTTTGTTTATAACCATTTTCCTTTGGTCTTATGACCCATACTGTATTCATTGTGTTACAACTCTAAAGGCAAATGACTATCCAATTTTAGCCTCTTAATGATCTTGAATATATTCACATTTGTGTTTGTAAAAGATCTGTAGCCTGGAATTGATCAAAAGAAAACCCCCGCTTCGTAGAATCAACTTAACAGATATCTAAATTTTTTCAAAGAAACTCTTTTTGTGGACATTTGAAAAAATAATTTTAAAAAATCGAATATAACAAACGCAATAAACTCAATGTTTATTTGAAATTGAAGATGTCAGAACATCTAGTGCCAGGAAATCTTATTTCTGAAGACTTACCAAAATGATAAATTATTCAAGAAAAAAAATCTCTGCAGGTTTGTTGACAGTTATTCATCAAGGGACTCCCCCTTAATATGATCGAATGTATATAAAAATGGTGTTATCATATGTATCTTAAAATCAGATTGAAGAATCCAAGTGCAAAATATAGAAGGAACTGTGTGTGTGTGATTATGATTAAGTAGGCCTTGTTTAAAAAAATAATGTGTGTGTATACATATACACACACCGAATTTGCCTAGTATGGTTTAATAATCCTTTTCTGGTACCAATCTTTTTAATAGATAATTCAGCTGATTTATTTTATAAAAGCCAATCATGAACTTCTAAAGACTGAATAACGTAATTAATTACAGGTGTGCGTATTATACACAAAAACTATAGTCAACTTTATTCAGACAGAGATGACTGAAAATTATGTCTATATATTCCTAACTAAGGTCTCTCACGCTGTTACAAAGAAATATCCAATGGAATGTGTGTTTGTTAATAATTTTGTTTCTCCTAGTATGAACTTATTTTTGCGACAAGCTTGTTGCATTTTTGCATGAACATGTCCATGTGTTTACTCTAAATACAGTGAAAATTTTGTGTTTTAAGACATAATGTAAACCATCTAAATTTTTATGAAAAGTGGAGCAGATGCTTCATTCTGGTTAGATTTAGCTGCTGCATGTTCTAAAGTCAGTGCATATTATACTCGAGAATTTTTTTTTCCAGTATTTCATAGTTCAAAGTTAGGATTGCATGTTATATAAAAATAACTATGGTATCAGTATTGAGAATCTAAGGCTTATTCTTTTTTTGTAGTTTTAGAATTGGTTGGTTGATCAACAACAACATCAGCTCTTTATGGGTTATTAAATTCTGAAATTTGATTAATTTGTAAAATGTTTGATCGTGATCCTATTTTCAATGGTCCGTTGCAATTTTTTTTAAAAATTGCCCTTTTCTTTTGGTCTATAATCATTTTGTTGGGAGTGTTATGCAATCAAGTATTTCAATCTTATATAAATAACTTGCACACAGTTGTATGATTTCAAGTATTCCCTCCAATAATTGGTAAGCAATTGTATTTCCAAATAACTAATGATAATCCTTTATAAACAATTATAGGTTTGTTTTCTTTGTTTATCAACCATCATGGGTTATTTAATACCAAAGCCATCTTTGTAGAAGAATAGTGATGGTATTAAGGGTTCTTTGTTTAATGGCATATCAACCTACGGAGGTTATTTAATGCCAAAACCATCTTTTGTTGAAGAACAGTAGTGGTACTATTTAACCCATAGCTGGCGGGGTGATAAGGGCATTATTAACTTTTTTTTAAAGGCCAATATAAGGACTGAAATTAAGTTGTGAAGATTCTGATTTACTTACACCCTTGGGAGTGGGCTAAAGTACACTGACTGACTGCAGAGGGGCAATCTATGGGTCTGATAGATCTGTTTGAAAATTTATGTGTATTTGATAGGACTCTGTGCCGAAAGAAAAAAGAAATTGCACAAAAAATATAAATGTGAATATATGATGAACGGGATTCCATAATATCTAGGCATAAAATAACTCCAGACGGGTTGGCATGCCGTTTCAATCAATCCTCTGATTAACTTACCATAGCCAGAATTAATTATCTGGCCTGTTTTAAGAAGGCTATTTTCTCCAAACAGTATCTGTCGTATTGCATTAAAAGTTGGCGGGTCTTACTCAATCCTCGATGCCAAAAATACCCCATTTAGTGAAATGCTGATAGTTTGGCTCTACTCACTCATGCAGAGACGGGTATTCGCTTAAAAAACAACCTTGTGTCTAACCTGCCTATTTGGAATGGTAAGTAAATAACATGTGATCAAAGAATAACTCAATTGTCAAAGTATTAGGCTGATTGATATTCAATATCTATTATAATGATCTGATTTTTTTGTCTTACCATGACACGAGATTTGTATCATTATTATTCACTGATCCATATCATAATCTTTTATTATCTCTGATGTACTTGGACTAGTGTCTCCATCTCGGTTTTTATTACAGTGAAAATGTATTATAAAAATGAATGCCGTATGAGAGCCTCAAATTAAGAAAAAAGAACTCAAGATTTCTGCTTCTAAATTCCACCGTAAATAGTACAACGTATATTTTGGTTCAGTTGAAGAGGACGACAAAATAACACTAAGTTTAAGGCTTCAAGTGTATTAAGTCACATATAAACCATGAGTTCAATCTCTGGGTCCGGCAATGCATCGAAAAGTTGCGTATTCTGGTTTATTGATAAAGGCAAGTGCTATCTCGATAGGTTGAATTATTTAGGAAGAATCTGCGAATACAAGACAGTTCTCTATGCACAACTGGGCTGGATAAGAACAATCTACTCTCTTGGATTAAATAAAGTGTTCAGTTTAAAATTTCCAAACAAAATACTGCCTGGGAAGTACAGGCCTCAATTAAGAAAATATATCGCCATGTATTGTTATGTGTACTTGAACCAAAGTAGATTACATGCTGGCGTGGGGACCCCTTAGGAGCAGAGCTCAGTTAGGACCAATTAGCTTAAGGCCAGCTCTGGTTACTGCTACGAAAGACACCTGAGGAAGCCTAAGGGTATAACAACCAAAATGTGGCTATAGTAACAATTAAGATGGAGATTTTTGATTCAGTTTACCTTCGAGATTGGTGACCTTTCCGAGTCTAAAGAGACTAGTCTGCCTTACTATTTGCCTATAGCTAGGTTGTGAACAGATAGATTCATGCCTTTCCCAAAGACATTAGTACAAAGTGAAATACAAACAGCCTCGTCCAGAATTTGAACTCAGATTTCCAAGTCCATTTTCTACGATAATAATCATTTCGCTAAATTCGTCTATCAAGTGTTAAAACGCTTGAAATCAAATAAATGAGGCAATTTTTAATCGAATTTTCTACTTAATTATAGTGTGGGGTCTGCGTTCATGCTCATTTTGGTCATTATAATTTCTCAAGTGATAACTCCTAAATGCTAATTATAATATCTTTAGAACATCCCCAGCTGAGAGCCTATATGTTGAGGCTAATGAAGTTCCTGCAAATATTAGAAGCTGCAAACTGGCCCTCCAGTACTATGTCAAATTAAAGTCGTGTCCAACAAATCCGGCTCACCATAAAGTTTTTCATCTCAAGTACAAAGAGCCATTCAAAAAGAATGAAAAAGCCATAAAACCCTTTGGCTTCTGGATGGAAACAATCATTGGAGAAGCAGAAGTAGACCTGACTGAAATCCATAAAACAATCATACCAGATATTCTACCTTGGACTATAAGGACCCCAAACATAATATTAACACTTCGTAAATTCAACAGAAATAAAACCAATCCACTAATTTTCCAAGAAGAATTAGAAAAAGCTAAGGAGAAATATCCTAAACACTTGCACATCTTCACTGATGGATCTAAAGTGGATAAAATAACAGGATGTGCTACAATACATAAAGGAAAAGTTTTTTTAAAAACATGTCCCAAATGATACCTCTATATTCAGTGCAGAAGCTTGTGCAATCCACATGGCTCTTGACCTCATCTCAGAATCAAGAAATAACAAATTCATCATCTTTTCAGATTCACTATCAGTGTTGGAATCTCTAAAAAACAGAAAATTTGATCACCCATTAATAATAAGAATACTTTGTAAATTAAAGAATTTATCAAATGACAATGATATACATATATGTTGAGTCCCAAGTCATACTGGCATCCGTGGAAATGACCAAGCGGATAAAGCAGCCAGGTCTACCATAAACCTAACCACCGAAAAGAAATTTAAAATACTACATACAGACTTTTAAATGAATATAAATAAATACATACTACACTAAAGACAATAACGCTGGATCAAGAATGAAAATAATAAATTATTAGAAATTAAACCCACACTGGGAGAATGGAAGCAAAGCTTTAAAAATAACCGAAAAGAGGATGTTACATTGTCCAGACTCCGGATGTATCATACAAGGATAACACACTCTTATCTACTCGAAGGTAAACAACAACCAATGTGTTATGTATGTCAGACCTAATACACCATGAAGCACATTCTCATCGAATGTACCGACCTAACCCATATAAGAAAAACCTTCTTTTGTGCAAACAATATGAAGGAACTGTTCCAAAACACTGTAATAAATAATGTAATATTATTTTTAAAAACAGTGAAGTTATACACAAAAATCAAAAGAAATTTACAATAAGACCAAATTACTTCCATAAACCCTTTCTTTTCTTGATATATTCTAACAAACTGATCCCTTCCCCACCCTGTTTCACTTCTTTTTTTTTTTTTTGCTTTTTTTTATAATTATGATTCCCTACAAATAAACTAATAAAAAAAACAACAACAAATAACCAACTAATTATCTAAATTTTATCATTAATTCCTAAGACCTCTCATTTAAATCTCTTTTCAGACTTATTTTCTTTAACTTGATTCGACATTAAATGACCGATGAAGTTGATATGCCGTAAAACAAACAAATAATTATAAAATATCTCTTTGTAATTGATATAAATTAATGTATTAATACAAAAGCTATGAATAGAATGTGAATTAACATAAACTTAATGTCTATTAAAGGCGGGGTTTAGGTTTAGTTTGCAATAATTATGACTTATCATATGCTAAATTCAGACAAAAATGATCATTTGTTGTTTTGCGGAGATTTGCTTCAGTCTTCCGACTGCAATCACAGTTCTGTATACTTGGTTTTCACTTATTTCTGTCTCATAATCACATAGTATTCTAATAACCTGTTTTTCCTCAACTATATGTACTCATTGCATTTAGTATAGTGGCCTTATGAGTAAACTCCAAGGAGTTAATAGCAATCTTTGGATATGTACGTGCTCTACATAATCCTAAGAGAAGTTCCGATCATGATGAGGTGCTTCTTTGTATTCCTATCAAGTACTTTAATCTCTGGTTACTTGTAATCTATAATGACAAAACTGTACGCAATATTACTGACTATTGATTTTGGTTGAGAAATTCAACCACTGGAGAAGACATAATTGGTAGATAGGATAACATGATTACATTTTTGTGGGTTAAATATATGGCGTTCTATACTAGTATAGAACGCCATGGTTGAATACTATCAAAAGTTCTTTCTGATAGTTTTCTCATTCAGTCTGGTAAATTCACTTTTTCCAAACCATCTTGGAGCTGTTTCTTATCTTTTTTTAAAAATCTTTTAAGGTCATCCATACACAAAGATTGGCAGAAAAGATTTCCATCTTAGTTCAGTTTAGAATATCCTAAAAAAGAATTTTAAAGCATAAATGATACAAGCAAAAGATAATATTCTGTCCAAAGCAATGATAAGAATGCTTATCATGTAATTACTAGCTGAAGTGCTCATCTACATGAGACAAAATATCAAGACTTGGATTACAGCTGGTTATTATGACAAAGAAGTTCTTTAATCTCATGTTCAGGCAGACACAACCAGACTAACACACTTATCAAAAAATATATTTTGCCTATTTCGTTTTTTAGAGTTTTTTTTTTAAATCTTTGCTGTCAATTTAAAATTTAAGCCAATCAAATTCTAACAGTTGCTATAAAAGATAAATCCAAATAACAGAAAAGAGATTTACCAATCATTGTGATTATTCATGTATAAGACGCACATTTAACTATGTGCAAATAAAACTATTAATGCAAGATAGCAATACTTGAAATCATTTAACTGTGTGCTAGCAAATTAGCTCTGGCTTGTTTAGAAATGTTAACTACAAACAATTCGCTTACAAATTATGTATCTGTGTAAACAGGATTTGACATTAAGTAACCCACTTGCTGCCCAAGTGGGGCTTTAGAATACACTGACTACATTTCTGCAGAGGGGTAAGCCCCAGCCCTTCCATGAGTGTCCTGAATATGACACTAAACAATCGGATGGTGAGGTCCCTGTAATGCTCGAGCTTTAGGGAATGCGGAGTACTCCTTCATTACTCTGACCATATTTACCAACACCTCCGCTCGGGCAGGATATGACACAAGGTCAATTTTTAAGCGGAGTTTAACAGGTTTGAATTCAGTTTTCCTTCTCCTAGACTAGTTGCCTCACCAAGGCTGAAGAACCTAGTCTGCCCTATTTACTATTTACCCATAGCTGGAGGGTGAATTATTGGATTCATACCTTTCCCAAGGGTATTAGTGCTATGTGAAATGCAATGAGTTTCGTCCAGGATTTGAACTCGTGTCGCCGTTTCCATTTCCTACGACGATAACCATTACACCACTGGCACCTCCACTCTGATAGGGTCCTATCTATGAGTCCAATAGAACTAAACTGCTTACTTATACTAAATTAAATTGCTTGAAATAGAACTGTTTTGACATTTAAACTGTGTACTATGCTAAACTGAATTGTTTGAAATAGAACTGTTTTGACATTTAACGGTGTGTAAACAAAAACTATACTTATACTAAACTGAATTATTTTAATTAGAACAGTTTGACAAAACTGAATAGCTTGAAATACAAATGTTTTTTTTTACAATTGTATAATTATGCAAAACTGAATTGATAGAAATTGTTTATTTGTATAGAAATGGATTTGGCATTAAATAACCTACAAAGGTTGATACGGCATAAAACCCAAACAAACAATTAAGTAACCCACAAATGCCATAAAACACAACCAAACCAAACTGTTGAACTATTAAGAAGAAATCCATTTCATAGCAACGGTCACCCAGCCTTTAAAAAAGCTTTAGAAGTCACCCTCCTTTCTTTTAAACTTACGAGAATACTACCTTACCAAGTTTGGAAGATAATAAAAATTAAATATTTATACATGATGAAATGATTTTGAAGTTGTCTGAGATCTGAATAAACCTGAAGCTATCTTCTATACACTTAATCCTTAGCAAATAAACGATTAAAAAAACGTTATCTAAATGTGAATAATTAATCTTAACTTTAATAAAAATTACTCTACATCTAAAATTTTTATAATAAACATCTTAAAAGCCGTATGTACAACTAGTAAGCAACATTTATTGATTTTTCTTGGATTGTTTGTCTTAACTAAGCCATAATGTTATTTTGTCTCCAACTCGAAAAAACACCTATAAACTTAATATTTAATTAAGTGGAAATAATTATTTTAGTAAAACAATTAAATATTTTTTCTTTAAGACTGGAAATTTAGATTCTTTATGATGGGTTAAGTCTTGCAGCAATATGGCTTCTCATTAACTTTGGTTTACTGTTAGGTAAACATGATGAGAGTACCCTCCACCCCCGCATTCTTACTCGTGAGTAACGGTTTTTTATGTCGGAATTTTTTTCTTGGATTCAGTAAGTCTGTAAACCCAAATTTGTAGCTCTACATAAAATTATTTTTTTTTTAAAGTTGGAGACCTTAGTCGAGGGTGACCCGAAGGCTCCCTTTTCAATAGCTACCACACCGAGATGTAGGGGAGGGCGCTACTCCATTCCGTGTGTTGCTCCACTTTACCCATGGTCCTTACCTTATAATGCTGAGTGTTAAGCAAGGCGGCATCAAGTAGCATTTTTTGAGTCTTTGGTATGACTCGACCTGAGATTGAACCCCGGTCTCCCGCACCATTGGCGAATACTTTACTCATCAGTTATAAATTGTAGATAAACTCTCTCTAACCATTGATAAAATTCAGAATACTTCAGTTGATGCATAGAATCTGATCTCTTATTAAATAAAACAGGAATTCTTCCAAACTGTTGCCGTGTCAGTACAATTATATGGTGGCACTTCTTGAACTTTAATGAATCACTTGGAGAAAAAACTAGATGGTAACTGCGCAATGATGCTGTTTGCTCTTTTGAACTAATCTTGGAGGCAGTGCCGTACAAAACAATAGCTGTACGGCAACTTACCTCTCATCACACAAACCATCCATGAAAGGAGGCAAACAAGACACGTTTTACCTGCTGGAGAACTAAGGTCGATGAATTCATTAGTGACATTCTTTTGGGGACTCCTTCACGTGGACATGGTCGTGTTGCCCGATCAGCAAAAACTTACATTCATCAGTTCTGTACAGATACTGGGTGCCGTCTAGATGGCTTAGCAAGGTGATAATAAATAGACAAATGGGGAAAGAATCACAGAAATCCGTACTGTCGACACTCCTTGATGATGTTACAGCATTATTCTTTAGCCAATTATTATCTTTAATTTTTAATGTGATTTCAAAAAAGATTATCATGTTACTCGACCAATTCTGAGTATATTTACTTTCATGTAATGGTGAAAAATCTGCAACGAAGTATTTTGCTGTTGATGTCTTCAATGAAACAATCATTTTATTATTCATCGTTTGGGGTATCATGTTGTTTCTAATGTTCCTTCATAGGAAGCATAGAGTATTGTTTTCAACATGCATACCTGGTTGCAATTAATTCTGGACTTAGTATATAGGCCACAGCCACATATCATCGAGGCATCATCTTTAAAAATATTTTATTTTATTCTATCGTTAGTTTTCATTCTTCAACTCGAATTCATTAAAAAAAATCTTTACTAAATGCTAATCATGTGTAATTAGTAAAAAAAATTTAAAAAATTAACCCAAATCTTTTAAGACAAGATTCTCAAATTTCATATAGCTTAGGGTCCAGCTTTGGTTGCAGGGTTCATTTGATTGCCATATCCCAGATAGATAAGGGCTTACACTGGTGTTAAACTTCCAGCATGTCAACTTGAAACAGTTTTGATTTGTAAAATGTCACTTCGTTAGCTGACGATAATGAAACGTCTGGGAATAAGAATTCATTTGTTCTTTGATATATTTTCAATTTTATACATGGTTCTTACTCAGTTCCTGCTCCAGGGCAGATTGAATGGGGTTTATTCATAGCAACCAAATAATTTTTTACTGAGAATAATGAAAATTAAGACATTAATGAACACACGGGTGATAATTGTTTCAGTGAAGGACTTGAGCAATGATTTATTGGCGATGGTGATCAAAATGGACATAGAGCAGGATTTGCAATGGTAAATATGAGAAAGCTAACACAGAATGTCATATATGCAGCACCGCTAATGAAGCTCTTAATCATACACTGGCAACCTCTGTGAGTACAACCAACAAATGTTGCCATGTAGCTATTATTATTTTTTAATTAAATCTATATTCACATAAATCATTCTTAGAGTAGCATCCTTATAAAACGTGCGCGCGCGCACACACACACACACACACACACACACACACACACACACACACACACACACAGGTTATTCAGAAAGTTCCAAGCGTATATGGTTTGCGTTCAACGACAAAAACGCTTCCAAACCATAAAATCTTTAGAGTGCTCAATACATAAAAATGCAGAGCAATATCACAATATGACAAAAATTATATAAGTAAAGAAGGGTAATAACTCACGACTTATAATTTTACATCTGCCTTATTTTTATGATCGTTATCTATCTCTACACACACACACACACACACACAAACAAAAAGGTCTTAACAAATTAAATCATCTCTCTAGATATTAAATTTCAATCCTTTAAAATATTCTCATTAACGTACAGATTGATATTTAACTCAAAATATATTCTGTGTCGGTTGGGGGCTCTTACAGTTATTTTCAGGTTCTAAAATGTTTTTGAACATTAACCAAGTTTCTCGTTATCGAATGCAATGTCATTTAAAAAAAAAAACCTTGAATTTCAAAAACTTTAACCCTAACTTCTGTAAGCTCTTATATTAAAATCACAACTCCCTGACGATGGTTTAAGGCTAAATCCGGTCAGGATTAATTACATAGGAATAATACTTATTTGTCAACATCTATGCGATGATTTCTTTTTACACCCACACATAAGGTGTAGACTGATTGACTGTGCTATGTCTTAAGTGCCAAATCACCAAGCGGACCAAATAGCGAAAATCCCATTTTTTAAATGGCCTCAAATCATACAAATCCTTGTTGTTCTCTGTTAATACATTTTGTAATACTGGAAATAAATTATAGATTTCTCTAAATTTTGTTTATGACTTAGAGCTTTAGAAATAAATGTACGATTAAGATAGCATACATCTGTATAGAATGGTTGGTGGGGTTGGTTAAGAGGCTCAGATCACTGTCAGTCCATATTACACACACACACACAGACACACACACATCAAGGGTTTTGCAATGTTTTGGCACGTGATAGTTTGTATCACGGGACTAAAGTTGTATCGAGGCAAATCCATTTAATTTTGCACTCGGAGAGTATCAGACGAGCTCGGCATTTCTTCGTCTTCACCTTATGAAAATATTGCAAAATTTTAAATGTTTTGTTCGCTATCTGAGCATTTTCAAACAGAAAATGAACACATTAGAGATAATATTATTGCTATAACCATGCTTAAATATATATCTTTCAATACTTAAATTTTTTTTCAGTTCAAAGAACAGTCTCGAATACATATACGTCACCAGCTGCCACAATTAAAGCAACAATATCTTCCCTAGCTGGTTGAATTTGTGTTGAATGAAATATTAGACTTAAAATTAAAGCATATTGTAACACTATGAACCGATTTCCTTACCCATTTTTCCTTCTATATGTATGTGTGTAATATATATATGTATGTGTGTGTGTGTAAGAGAGAGAATGAATGTAAATTGTGAAATATTATAAAAACCCTTGTCGTTTTCCTTGCTCAATATAAAAAAAGCTAAAGTGACGTTCAGTGTTAGTGTATGAGTTAGTTTTTTTTTTGTTTCTGTTTTTTTTTTGTTTAGTTTTTTATCAAAGATATTAAATTTAGACTTTTGTTTTTTTTTGGTTTTTTTTAGTGTTTAACTTTTTTCTTTTGTGTGTGTGTGTGTGGTTTTTTGGGGTTTTTTTTCCTTCAAAATAGTCTCCACATTTCTCAGCTCTACTTGAGTTTCTCTTTTGATTCACTCAGATGCCAAATACTCCCTCCTCTTTTACAATGAACATAAAACAATTGTGAGTACTCGTGAATTTAAAACAACCAAAAAAAAAGTTACGTTAAATATTTTGTTTGGGAAACATCCTTATGTTAAGAATGAGAAAAGACAACATTCTATTTTCAGCAAAAAAAAAAAAAAAAATGGATGGATTTTGACTTGCTACATTATTCCCTCTTGTTCCATAATCAAGATATGTTTTTTATCCATTTTTTTTTTCTCCTTCCATCTTTTCATTGATGTCCTTTCTGGAAAAACTAAAGTTGTTCAAGTATTGACCATTATGTAGATATTCATTATTCTACTTTGAATGATTCTCAAGTGGATGACACTGAAAGTCTGTTAAATGTAGTAAAACAGTCAAAAAAACGAAAAACAATGATTTATATATATATAGTCTGCGGAAGGCAGTTCGAAATTGACAAGTCGTGTGTGTGCAAGTAAATCCGTGCTTGGAATAAAACTAGTGTTCATTTCTTTGTGGATTCTCTGCACTATATTTTCAGTTCCTTCCCAAGAGTTGAGTAACTTTTAAAGACAAAATGGCAGAATGGTGTTAGGCCAAGTTAACATGGCTTTGACATTGATATTTTTTCCCTCTTTTTATTTTTCTACTTTTGCATGATTGTATGAATTGAAATAAGTCTCTGCCGTGACAGTGTTTCAAAATTGAGGCTGAATTTTTTAAATGTGGATTTTGGCATTCACAAACCTGAGTGTGTCTTCTGTTCCCTTTATGACTTACTCACACTCTTAGAGATTTGTTTCTTCATTTTTATTTTTTAATATATAAATTCCTCTTTGTTTTTTTGTTTGTTTTTTTGTTAGGTGAGGGGTAACACTAATATATAGACAAGTACAAGAAACACGCATTTTTTATCGGCAATGTTATAATTTTTTTAAAGTCTTTCTAAAGTATGGATGATAATGGGCATACTTTCTTTTTTCATGTTAACTAATTTTCAGAATAGGTTTCTATCTCTTGCCGGATTCCATATAAAAAGTTTAGTGCAATGAAAAGCTACACTCAAAATAAAATAAAGACTAAATTATTTAGTTTTTTTATCATTAAAATTCATTTTAGTGTTTTTATGTTAACAAAATCTCAATTATTGCTGGTGAGTGGAAGAGTTGAATCAACAGATGTCAATTCAATGTTTTTAAACTTAAAAAATAAAGCACCAGTACAAATAAACTAGACAAACTGTTATTTAAAAAAATGTTAATAAAATTCAATTCTCCATAGAATTATCTTTAAAGCGTGTAAAAAATCATTTAACTGCACCTTCAATAGAGTCAAATTTCGAAAATGATTGAGGGTGGGTGTGCGACAACAAAATTTTTCAAAAAATACTCTTGAACGATAACAGACTCCAAAGTTAAACTTACTTTCATTGTTTCCATTGAATCATTCCATTAAGATACTGGTTACTTTTATATTGCAAAATGTTTATAGTAATTGTTTGCACCTTCATCTGGCAAGCCTTTGTTTGTGAGATTGATTCTCACTGTGTTCTCCGAGGAATGCAACTTCGTTTTATGGTTTAAAAACAACCATGAATTTAAATGTAAATATAGGGAATAAACATCAGAGCTTAAACTTGATGTGACGGTTCTGACAATCTAATTGGGAATGATCAAAATCTATACGCAGGTGGCTCCATACATAACTTCGGTCAAAATGCAAAAACCTTTGGTTGAATTTTGTTTTTTGAAGGGGAAAAAAAGTTAAATCATTCTTTGCAGAGATTTAAAAAAAAAAGTTGTTTTGATCCTACCAAGAAGTTGGAAAACCATCTTTGCTCACGGAAACTTTATAACTGCTGCCTGTACAGAACTCTACATTAAATAAACTACTGTAGCAGTCGATTTCATTGCATGCAAATATATAACAGGAGATGTTTTAAGGTCTAGTGATTATGAACCATCAAAATGTGACCTTTCACAGCCTATTGAAAAGATCAATTAAAATTGCTGACTTTCGATTTAAAACCTGATTTTTCTCCACCCCACCCAAAAAGGAAATCTCCAAAAATTATTAAAAGGTTAGTGGAGTCTTTCTTTGTGTGTGTAATTGAGAGTAAGTTTATAACCTGAAGTTTCAATTTGAAATTTTGTTGTAAACAATCAAAATTTGAGTTCAACTTTATTGGAAGATGATAAATTTCAGTGTGTCCTTTAAACTTAAAGTGGTTCCCCCACAACAATTATTTGCTATTTTGAAACTGACAAACTGGAAAATACACTGGGTTTTATAATCAACAATTCAATAATCTCTCTTTAAAAAAAACATTAACGGCTTTAAAATGCTATTGAACTGACGATTTAACTTGCTACCTTTTTTTTTTTTCTTTTTTTTTTTCAAGCAAACTGAGCCAACAATCAAATTAGGATCAGAATGTAATAAAAATAACTAAAGGGAATTTCTTAAGACTCGGAATCACTAAAGATATTTAAATTGCAAAGTTTTAGTTAACTGTCACAGCCAATACTTATTGAATATGATTTTGGATAAAAGAGAAACAGTATGCATTGAAGATATGAATAAAAGAATCATTTTTCGAGGTTTAGACTTTTGCAATACGAATGGATCAGTTAGTAAAGCAGCTAGTATTGATAACCAGGCCTCCTCGAGGGTGAAAAATTGATGTGAGTTAATCTCACCAGGGATTATCCTTTCTTAGTCTTTCTTATATTCCCAGTTTCTTGCTTTCATAGAATCATCAACCCAAATAAGTTTCGATAAAACCCAACTAAAATGAAAAGATGCAACGAAATACTAGTCAAAATAAATAATTATTATGTCGTCTGCTAATGTTTCATCAAAAAATACAAATAAACGAAATTCGCCAATGGCCCGAGAGACTGAGGTTCAATCCCAGGCCGAGTCATACCAAAGACTAAAAAAATGGTACTTGATGCGGCCTTGTTTAACGCTCAGTATTATAAGGTACGCATCAAGGGTAAAGTGAGCAATCCTGGGTTGCGCCTTCCCCTACACCTCGGTGTAGTTGCTAATGAAAAGGCAGCCTTCGTGTCGCTCTCGACTACGGTCGCTAACTTTTATATATGCACAAACGGGATAAAGCTTTTCGTAATTTGACAAGTTTTGTGTTATTATCAATCTCACAGAACTCATAACCCTGCTTTTAAATCAGCCTTGTTGACGCTGACTATCCCCTGCAGAGTGGTGAGACCCTTAAAAAAACAGGACGTCTTCGATGTAACACTAAACTGCATCTAATATTGAAATTCCAGTTCGTACTCCTTCATTACAGTTTCTTCCAGGTTTAATCTGACTCGGTGTCGTAATACATCTTAGTCTTATTTATGAGTCAAAAAGATCTTTTCAAAAATAATTTGTATTCGATAAGAATACTAGATGCCATATAACTGTAAATTTTTGTATTAAGAATTGTTACTTGAAGCTATAATTGTTTATTAAGGATTATTATTAGAAACCATTTAACTGAATTTTAACTAAGACTATTATTAAATAGTAATAATTTCTTGTGAACATGAATATTGGTATTAGACAGGAATACTTGTTTTAAAAAAAAAAAGACCTTAAGCAACTACAAAAAATATAAATGTACAATGAGTGCGAGTCCGTAAGCTTTAGGTATAAGATATCCAGTGCAAGTTGATATACCGTTAAAAATCAGTCTGCTTTCAAATATAAAGAGGTATCTCTAGTCAGTGTTAATCTTATTGCTTAGCAACAATACGTTTTATTTGAAAATTTGCAAAGGCTACACAAATTTTAATTTTTAACACTATCATTGATTTTTTTTCTTCAAATATATTTAGACATAAAATATCTTTTTTCTTTTTTAATTTGATAAGAAGAAATTAAATGTCTAGCATGAAAATCAATCTAGGCAGTTTTAAATTTGCATAACTCTTATTCAAATGAACATTACATTTTTTTAATTGATTCTTTTTTTATCCTTTATGTAAAAAAAAGGA